>CM077346.1:65973782-66706782 GCA_039655645.1 Ammopiptanthus mongolicus
AATCTTTTTTATTTGGATATTAGCTTTAATGAGACACCGGTTTCATCCAATTCGGACACCATCAGCCCAATATATGGCCGTCAGACGCTTCAAACGTATGACAGTCAGGAACGGCATAACGTCACCAACTTATGGATGCATTTTGACAAAGATAGAGTTCGATTTCGTCCTTGAGCTCTTCACGAGTGCTGCAGATATTATTTTGAGCCTTCCAACGATATCAAGATCGATACTTTTGAACATGTAAAGCTCCATAAATTGTCAGCAGACGGTTGCATGTTCTGATTGGGACGAACAGTATCACATCTCAAGTTTGAAGAAGGAATTGCACTTCGATAGAGATTGATACAGATCTCGGCTTCTTCAGGAAACATGTAGGTATTTCACTTATCTTTCTAACAAAACCAAGATCGCTTCATTAGGAGAAGCGTACCTCAAAATACGACGTTTCAGACGCTTGATTATCAGCAGCAGACGCTTGACTTCAATTTTCAGTGTTTTAGCTGTTGCAGCTTTTGTAGTTTTGCCTTCATTCACGCTTTTCTTCTCTTTCTTCTATTAGAGTCATTGAAGCTTTTACATATTTATATTACAGTACTTGAGGCTTCAGAACTTCATTGAAAAGGGTACCTCGTTTTCTGGTCGAGCTTGGACGTTGAATATATTAATAATTCATTCAAAATTACTTCTCCATTCATCAAAATATTTTGTATTCTGAGAAGACGCTTGATTACCTTCACCGGACGCTTCTTAAATGAGCTAAGGCGCTTGGGTATCCGCTTTGCACAATCACATGTCTGTTTAACTCGTAGCATTCTGACCATTTAGCGTATTATGCTTCTTTGACCCTGTTACTGGCCGAATTTGGATTCGACGTCTGCATGAATCTTGTTTATATGGATATTAGCTTTAATGAGACACCGGTTTCATCCAATTCGGACACCATCAGCCCCATATATGGCCATCAAACGCTACAAAGGAATGACAGTGTGGAAGGCTTAACATCACCAATTTACGGATGCAATTTGACCAAGATAGAGTTCGATTTCGTTCTTGACCTCTCCACGAGAGCTACAGATATTTCTTTGGGGCTTCCCACGATACCAAGATCGATACTTTTGAACACGCAAAGCTCCATAAATTGTCTGCAGACGGTTGCATGTTCTGATTGCCACGAACAGTATCACATCTCAAGCTTGAAGAAGGAATTTCACTCCGATAGAGATTGATACATATCTCGGCTTCTTCAGGAAACTTGTAGGTATTTCACTTATCTTTCTAACAAAACCAAGATCGCTTCATTAGGACGAGTGTACCTCAAAATACGACGTTTCAGACGTTTGATTATCGGCAGTAGACGCTTGACTTCAATCTTCAGTGTTTTTGCTGTTGCAGCTTTTGTACTTTTGTCTTCATTCACGCTTTTCTTCTCTTTCTTCTATTTGAGTTACTGAAGATTTTACATTCTTATATTACAGTACATGATGCTTCAGAAAATTATTGAAAAAGGTACCTCGTTTTTTGGTCAAGCTTGGATATTGAATATCTTAATAATTCATTCAAAATTACTTCTTTAACTATCATAATGTTCTGTATTCTGAGAAGACGCATGATTAGCTTCACTGGACGCTTCTTAACTGAACTAAGACGCTTGGGTATCCGTTTTACACATTCACAAGTCTATTTAACTCGTAGCATTCTAACCATTTAGCGTATTATGCTTCTTTGACCCTGTTACCGGCCGAATTAGGATTCGATGTCTTCATGAAAATTGTTTATTTGGATATTAGCTTTAATGAGACGTCGGTTTCATCCAATTCGGACATCATCATCTCAATATATGGCCATCAGACGCTACAAAGGTATGACAGTCAGGAACGGCATCACGTCACGAACTTACTGATGCATTTTGACAAAGATAGAGTTCGATTTCGTTCTTGATCTCTTCATGAGAGCTGCAGATATTTCTTTGAGCCTTTCAACGATACCAAGCTCGATTTTTTGAACGCGCAAAGCTCCATAAATTGTCAGCAGACGGTTGCATGTTCTGATTGCCACGAACAGTATCACATCTGAAGCTTGAAGATGGAATTTCACTCCGATAGAGATTGATACAGATCTCGGCTTCTTCAGGAAACATGTAGGTATTTCACTTATCTTGTTAACAAAACCAAGATCGCTTAATTTGGATGAGCGTACCTCAAAATACGACGTTTCAGACGCTTGATTATCGGCAGCAGACGCTTGACTTCAATCTTCAGTGTTTTTGCTGTTGTCGCTTTTGTACTTTTGTCTTTATTCATGCTTTTCTTCTATTTCTTCTATTAGAGTTGCTAAAGCTTTTACATTCTTATTATACAGTACTTGATGCTTCAGATCTTTTTTGAAAAGGGTACCTCATTTTCTTGTCAAGCTTGGTCGTTGAATATCTTAATACTTCATTCAAAATTACTTCTCCACCCATCATAATGTTCTGTATTCTGATAAGACGCTTGATTAGCTTCGCTGGATGCTTCTTAAATGAGCTATGGTGCTTGAGTATCCGCTTTTCACATTCACATGTCTGTTTAACTCGTAGCATTCTGACCATTTTGCGTATTATGCTTTTTTGACCCTGTTACTGGCCGAATTTGGATTCGATGTCTTCATGAATCTTTTTTATTTGGATATTAGCTTTAATGAGACACCGGTTTCATCCAATTCGGACACCATCAGCCCAATATATGGCCGTCAGACGCTTCAAACGTATGACAGTCAGGAACGGCATAACGTCACCAACTTATGGATGCATTTTGACAAAGATAGAGTTCGATTTCGTCCTTGAGCTCTTCACGAGTGCTGCAGATATTATTTTGAGCCTTCCAACGATATCAAGATCGATACTTTTGAACATGTAAAACTCCATAAATTGTCAGCAGACGGTTGCATGTTCTGATTGGGACGAACAGTATCACATCTCAAGTTTGAAGAAGGAATTGCACTCCGATAGAGATTGATACAGATCTCGGCTTCTTCAGGAAACATGTAGGTATTTCACTTATCTTTCTAACAAAACCAAGATCGCTTCATTGTGGATTCTAGCAGCAGACGCTTGATTTCAATCTTCAGTGTTTTAATGTTGCAGTCTTTTGTACTGTTTGCTTTTGTTTTTTGCCTTTATTCACGCTTTTCTTCTCTTTCTTCTATTAGAGTCATTGAAGCTTTTACATATTTATATTACAGTACTTGAGGCTTCAGAACTTCATTGAAAAGGGTACCTCGTTTTCTGGTCGAGCTTGGACGTTGAATATATTAATAATTCATTCAAAATTACTTCTCCATTCATCAAAATATTTTGTATTCTGAGAAGACGCTTGATTAGCTTCACGGACGCTTCTTAAATGAGCTAAGGCGCTTGGGTATCCGCTTTGCACAATCACATGTCTGTTTAACTCGTAGCATTCTGACCATTTAGCGTATTATGCTTCTTTGACCCTGTTACTGGCCGAATTTGGATTCGACGTCTGCATGAATCTTGTTTATATGGATATTAGCTTTAATGAGACACCGGTTTCATCCAATTCGGACACCATCAGCCCCATATATGGCCATCAAACGCTACAAAGGAATGACAGTGTGGAAGGCTTAACATCACCAATTTACGGATGCAATTTGACCAAGATAGAGTTCGATTTCGTTCTTGACCTCTCACGAGAGCTACAGATATTTCTTTGGGGCTTCCCACGATACCAAGATCGATACTTTTGAACACGCAGCTCTCCATAAATTGTCTGCAGACGGTTGCATGTTCTGATTGCCACGAACAGTATCACATCTCAAGCTTGAAGAAGGAATTTCACTCCGATAGAGATTGATACATATCTCGGCTTCTTCAGGAAACTTGTAGGTATTTCACTTATCTTTCTAACAAAACCAAGATCGCTTCATTAGGACGAGTGTACCTCAAAATACGACGTTTCAGACGTTTGATTATCGGCAGTAGACGCTTGACTTCAATCTTCAGTGTTTTTGCTGTTGCAGCTTTTGTACTTTTGTCTTCATTCACGCTTTTCTTCTCTTTCTTCTATTTGAGTTACTGAAGATTTTACATTCTTATATTACAGTACATGATGCTTCAGAAATTTATTGAAAAAGGTACTCTTTTTTGGTCAAGCTTGGATATTGAATATCTTAATAATTCATTCAAAATTACTTCTCTAACTATCATAATGTTCTGTATTCTGAGAAGACGCATGATTAGCTTCACTGGACGCTTCTTAACTGAACTAAGATGCTTGGGTATCCGTTTTACACATTCACAAGTCTATTTAACTCGTAGCATTCTAACCATTTAGCGTACTATGCTTCTTTGACCCTGTTACTGGCCGAATTAGGATTCGATGTCTTCATGAAAATTGTTTATTTGGATATTAGCTTTAATGAGACATCGGTTTCATCCAATTCGGACATCATCATCTCAATATATGGCCATCAGACGCTACAAAGGTATGACAGTCAGGAACGGCATCACGTCACGAACTTACTGATGCATTTTAACAAAGATAGAGTTCGATTTCGTTCTTGATCTCTTCATGAGAGCTGCAGATATTTCTTTGAGCCTTCCAACGATACCAAGATCGATTTTTTTGAACGCGCAAAGCTCCATAAATTGTCAGCAGACGGTTGCATGTTTTGATTGCCACGAACAGTATCACATCTGAAGCTTGAAGATGGAATTTCACTCCGATAGAGATTGATACAGATCTCGGCTTCTTCAGGAAACATGTAGGTATTTCACTTATCTTGTTAACAAAACCAAGATCGCTTAATTAGGATGAGCGTACCTCAAAATACGACGTTTCAGACGCTTGATTATCGGCAGCAGACGCTTGACTTCAATCTTCAGTGTTTTTGCTGTTGTCGCTTTTGTACTTTTGTCTTTATTCATGCTTTTCTTTTATTTCTTATATTAGAGTTGCTAAAGCTTTTACATTCTTATTATACAGTACTTGATGCTTCAGATCTTTTTTGAAAAGGGTACCTCATTTTCTTGTCAAGCTTGGTCGTTGAATATCTTAATACTTCATTCAAAATTACTTCTCCACCCATCATAATGTTCTGTATTCTGAGAAGACGCTTGATTAGCTTCGCTGGATGCTTCTTAAATGAGCTATGGTGCTTGAGTATCCGCTTTTCACATTCACATGTCTGTTTAACTCGTAGCATTCTGACCATTTGCGTATTATGCTTTTTGACCCTGTTACTGGCCGAATTTGGATTCGATGTCTTCATGAATCTTTTTTATTTGGATATTAGCTTTAATGAGACACCGGTTTCATCCAATTCGGACACCATCAGCCCAATATATGGCCGTCAGACGCTTCAAACGTATGACAGTCAGGAACGGCATAACGTCACCAACTTATGGATGCATTTTGACAAAGATAGAGTTCGATTTCGTCCTTGAGCTCTTCACGAGTGCTGCAGATATTATTTTGAGCCTTCCAACGATATCAAGATCGATACTTTTGAACATGTAAAGCTCCATAAATTGTCAGCAGACGGTTGCATGTTCTGATTGGGACGAACAGTATCACATCTCAAGTTTGAAGAAGGAATTGCACTCCGATAGAGATTGATACAGATCTCGGCTTCTTCAGGAAACATGTAGGTATTTCACTTATCTTTCTAACAAAACCAAGATCGCTTCATTAGGAATCAGCAGCAGACGCTTGACTTCAATCTTCAGTGTTTTTGCTGTTGCAGCTTTTGTAGTTTTGCCTTTATTCACGCTTTTCTTCTCTTTCTTCTATTAGAGTCATTGAAGCTTTTACATTTTTATATTACAGTACTTGAGGCTTCAGAACTTTATTGAAAAGGGTACCTCGTTTTCTGGTCGAGCTTGGACGTTGAATATATTAATAATTCATTCAAAATTACTTCTCCATTCATCAAAATATTCTGTATTCTGAGAAGACGCTTGATTAGCTTCACCGGACGCTTCTTAAATGAGCTAAGGCGCTTGGGTATCCGCTTTGCACAATCACATGTCTGTTTAACTCGTAGCATTCTGACCATTTAGCGTATTATGCTTCTTTGACCCTGTTACTGGCCGAATTTGGATTCGACGTCTGCATGAATCTTGTTTATATGGATATTAGCTTTAATGAGACACCGGTTTCATCCAATTCGGACACCATCAGCCCATATATGGCCATCAAACGCTACAAAGGAATGACAGTGTGGAAGGCTTAACATCACCAATTTACGGATGCAATTTGACCAAGATAGAGTTCGATTTCGTTCTTGACCTCTCCACGAGAGCTACAGATATTTCTTTGAGCCTTCCCACGATACCAAGATCGATACTTTTGAACACGCAAAGCTCCATAAATTGTCTGCAGACGGTTGCATGTTCTGATTGCCACGAACAGTATCAAATCTCAAGTTTGAAGAAGGAATTGCACTCCGATAGAGATTGATACTGATCTCGGCTTCTTCAGGAAACATGTAGGTATCTCACTTATCTTTCTAACAAAACCAAGATCGATTCATTAGGACAAGCGTACCTCAAAATACGACGTTTCAGACGCTTGATTATCAGCAGCAGACGCTTGACTTCAATCTTCAGTGTTTTTGCTGTTGCAGCTTTTGTACTTTTACCTTTATTCACGCTTTTCTTCTCTTTCTTCTATTAGAGTCATTGAAGCTTTTACATTCTTATATTACAGTACTTGATGCTTCAGAACTTTATTGAAAAGGGTACCTTGTTTTCTGGTCGAGCTTGGACGTTGAATATATTAATAATTCATTCAAAATTACTTGTCCATTCATCAAAATATTCTGTATTCTGAGAAGACGCTTGATTAGCTTCACCGGACGCTTCTTAAATGAGCTAAGGCGCTTGGGTATCCGCTTTGCACAATCACATGTCTGTTTAACTCGTAGCATTCTGACCATTTAGCGTATTATGCTTTTTTGACCCTGTTACTGGCCGAATTTGGATTCGATGTCTTCATAAATCTTTTTTATATGGATATTAGCTTTAACGAGACACCGGTTTCATCCAATTCGGACACCATCAGCCCAATATTTGGCCGTCAAATGCTCCAAACGTATGACAGTTAGGAACGACATAAGGTCACCAACTTACGGATGCATTTTGAGAAAGATAGAGTTCGATTTCGTTCTTGACCTCTTCACGAGAGCTGCAGATATTACTTTGAGCCTTCCACCGATATCAAGATCGATCCTTTTGAACACGTAAAGCTCCATAAATTGTCAGCAGACGGTTGCATGTTCTGAATGGCACGAACAGTATCACATCTCAAGTTTGAAGAAGGAATTGCACTCCGATAGAGATTGATACAGATCTCGGCTTCTTCAGGAAACATGTAGGTATTTCACTTATCTTTCTAACAAAAACCAAGATCGCTTCATTAGGATGAGCGTACCTCAAAATACGACGTTTCAGACGCTTGATTATCGGCAGCAGACGCTTGACTTCAATCTTCAGTGTTTTTGCTGTTGCCGCTTTGTACTTTTGTCTTTATTCACGCTTTTCTTCTCTTTCTTCTATTAGAGTTGCTGAAGCTTTTACATTCTTATATTACAGTACTTGATGCTTCAGATCTTTTTGAAAAGGGTACCTCATTTTCTTGTCAAGCTTGGTCGTTGAATATCTTAATACTTCATTCAAAATTACTTCTCCACCCATCATAATGTTCTGTATTCTGAGAAGACGCTTGATTAGCTTCACTGGACGCTTCTTAAATGAGCTATGGCGCTTGAGTATCCGCTTTTCACATTCACATGTCTGTTTAACTCGTAGCATTCTGACCATTTAGCGTATTATGCTTTTTTGACCCTGTTACTGGCCGAATTTGGATTCGATGTCTTCATGAATCTTTTTTATATGGATATTAGCTTTAATGAGACACGGTTTCATCCAATTCGGACACCATCAGCCCAATATATGGCCGTCAGACGCTCCAAAGGTATGACAGTCAGGAACGGCATAACGTCACCAACTTACGGATGCATTTTGACAAAGATAGAGTTCGATTTCGTTCTTGACCTCTTCACGAGAGCTGCAGATATTACTTTGAGCCTTCCAACGATATCAAGATCGATACTTTTGAACACGTAAAGCTCCATAAATTGTCAGCAGACGGTTGCATGTTCTGATTGCCACGAACAGTATCACATCTCAAGTTTGAAGAAGGAATTGCACTCCGATAGAGATTGATACAGATCTCGGCTTCTTCAGGAAACATGTAGGTATTTCACTTATCTTTCTAATAAAACCAAGATCGCTTCATTAGGACGAGCGTACCTCAAAATACGACGTTTCAGACGCTTGATTATCAGCAGCAGACGCTTGACTTCAATCTTCAGTGTTTTTGCTGTTGCAGCTTTTGTACTTTTGCCTTTATTCACGCTTTTCTTCTCTTTCTTCTATTAGAGTCATTGAAGCTTTTACATTCTTATATTACAGTACTTGATGCTTCAGAACTTTATTGAAAAGGGTACCTCGTTTTCTGGTCGAGCTTGGACGTTGAATATCTTAATAATTCATTCAAAATTAATTCTCCATCCATCATAATGTTCTGTATTCTGAGAAGACGCATGATTAGCTTCACTGGACGCTTCTTAAATGAGCTAAGGCGCTTGGGTATCCGCTTTACACATTCACAAGTCTGTTTAACTCGTAGCATTCTGACCATTTAGCGTATTATGCTTCTTTGACCCTGTTACTGGCCGAATTAGGATTCGATGTCTTCATGAATCTTGTTTATATGGATATTAGCTTTAATGAGACACCGGTTTCATCCAATTCGAACACCATCAGCTCAATATATGGCCATCAGACGCTACAAAGGTATGACAGTCAGGAACGGCATCACGTCACCAACTTACGGATGCATTTTGACAAAGATAGAGATCGATTTCGTTCTTGACCTCTTCACGAGAGCTGCAGATATTTCTTTGAGCCTTCCAACGATACCAAGATCGATACTTTTGAACACGCAAAGCTCCATAAATTGTCAGCAGACGGTTGCATGTTCTGATTGCCACGAACAGTATCACATCTGAAGCTTGAAGATGGAATTTCACTCCGATAGAGATTGATACAGATCTCGGCTTCTTCAGGAAACATGTAGGTATTTCACTTATCTTTCTAAAAAAACCAAGATCGCTTCATTAGGACGAGCGTACCTCAAAATACGACGTTTCAGACGCTTGATTATCGGCAGCAGACGCTTGACTTCAATCTTCAGTGTTTTTGCTGTTGCCGCTTTTGTACTTTTGTCTTTATTCACGCTTTTCTTCTCTTTCTTCTATTAGAGTTGCTGAAGCTTTTACATTCTTATATTACAGTACTTGATGCTTCAGAAATTTTTGAAAAGGGTACCTCATTTTCTGGTCAAGCTTGGACGTTGAATATCTTAATACTTCATTCAAAATTACTTCTCCACCCATCATAATGTTCTGTATTCTGAGAAGACGCTTGATTAGCTTCACTGGACGCTTCTTAATGAGCTAAGGCGCTTGAGTATCCGCTTTCCACATTCACATGTCTGTTTAACTCGTAGCATTCCTACCATTTAGCGTATTATGCTTCTTTGACCTGTTACTGGCCGAATTTGGATTCGATGTCTTCATGAATCTTGTTTATATGGATATTAGCTTTAATGAGACACCGGTTTCATCCAATTCGGACACCATCAGCCCAATATATGGCCATCAGACGCTACAAAGGTATGACAGTTAGGAACGACATAACGTCACCAACTTACTGATGCATTTTGACAAAGATAGAGTTCGATTTCGTTCTTGACCTCTTCACGAGAGCTGCAGATATTTCTTTGAGCCTTCCACTGATACCAAGATCGATACTTTTGAACACGCAAAGCTCCATAAATTGTCAGCAGACGTTGCATGTTCTGATTGCCACGAACAGTATCACATCTCAAGCTTGAAGAAGGAATTTCACTCCGATAGAGATTGATACAGATCTCGGCTTCTTCAGGAAACATGTAGGTATTTCACTTATCTTTCTAAAAAACCAAGATCGCTTCATTAGGACGAGCGTACCTCAAAATACGACGTTTCAGACGCTTGATTATCGGCAGCAGACGCTTGACTTCAATCTTCAGTGTTTTTGCTGTTGTCGCTTTTGTACTTTTGTCTTTATTCACGCTTTTCTTCTCTTTCTTCTATTAGAGTTGCTGAAGCTTTTACATTTTTATATTACAGTACTTGATGCTTCAGAACTTTTTTGAAAAGGGTACCTCATTTTCTGGTCAAGCTTGGTCGTTGAATATCTTAATACTTCCTTCAAAATTACTTCTCCACCCATCATAATGTTCTGTATTCTGAGAAGACGCTTGATTAACTTCACTGGATGCTTCTTAAAAGAGCTAAGGCGCTTGGTTATTCGCTTTGGACATTCACATGTCTGTTTAACTCATAGCATTCTGACCATTTAGCGTATTATGCTTCTTTGACCCTGTTGCTGGCCGAATTTGGATTCAATGTCTTCATCAATCTTGTTTATATGGACATTAGCTTTATTAAGACACCGGTTTCATCCAATTCGGACACCATTAGCCCCATATATGGCCATCAGACGCTACAAAGGTATGACAGTGAGGAAGGCATAACGTCACCAACTTACGGATGCAATTTGACCAAGATAGAGTTCGATTTCATTCCTGACCTCTCCACGAGAGCTACAGATATTTCTTTTTGCCTTCCCACGATACCAAGATCGATACTTTTGAACACGCAAAGCTCCATGAAAATTGTTTATATGGATATTAGCTTTAATGAGACATCGGTTTCGTCCAATTTGGACACCATCATCTCAATATATGGCCATCAGACGCTACAAAGGTATGACAGTCAGGAACGGCATCACGTCACCAACTTACGGATGCATTTTGACAAAGATGAAGATCGATTTCGTTCTTGACCTCTTCACGAGAGCTGCAGATATTTCTTAGAGCCTTCCAACAATACCAAGATCAATTTTTTTGAACACGCAAAGCTTCATAAATTGTCAGCAGACGGTTGCATGTTGATGATTGCACGAACAGTATCACATCTGAAGCTTGAAGATGGAATTTCACTCCTATAGAGATTGATAGAGATCTCGGATTCTTCAGGAAACATGTAGGTATTTCACTTATCTTTCTAACAAAACCAAGATCGCTTCATTAGGATGAGCGTACCTCAAAATACGACGTTTCAGACGCTTGATTATCGGCAGCAGACGCTTGACTTCAATCTTCAGTGTTTTTGCTGTTGCCGCTTTTGTACTTTTGTCTTTATTCACGCTTTTCTTCTCTTTCTTCTATTAAAGTTGCTGAAGCTTTTACATTCTTATATTACAGTACTTGATGCTTCAGAACTTTTTTGAAAAGGGTACCTCATTTTCTGGTCAAGCTTGGTCGTTGAATATCTTAATACTTCCTTCAAAATTACTTCTCCACCCATCATAATGTTCTGTATTCTGAGAAGATGAGCTATGGCGCTTGTGTATCCGCTTTTCACATTCACATGTCTGTTTAACTCGTAGCATTCTGACCATTTAGCGTATTATGCTTTTTTGACCCTGTTACTGGCCGAATTTGGATTCGATGTCTTCATGAATCTTTTTTATATGGATATTAGCTTTAATGAGACACCGGTTTCATCCAATTCGGACACCATCAGCCCAATATATGGCCATCAGACGCTCCAAAGGTATGACAGTCAGGAACGGCATAACGTCACCAACTTACGGATGCATTTTGACAAAGATAGAGTTCGATTTCGTCCTTGACCTCTTCACGAGAGCTGCAGATTTTATTTGAGCCTTCCAACGATACCAAGATCGATACTTTTGAACACGTAAAGCTCCATAAATTGTCAGCAGACGGTTGCATGTTCTGATTGGCACGAACAGTATCACATCTCAAGTTTGAAGAAGGAATTTCACTCCGATAGAGATTGATACAGATCTCGGCTTCTTCAGGAAACATGTAGGTATTTCACTTATCTTTCTAAAAAAAACCAAGATCGCTTCATTAGGACGAGCGTACCTCAAAATACGACGTTTCAGACGCTTGATTATCGGCAGCAGACGCTTGACTTCAATCTTCAGTGTTTTTGCTGTTGAGCTTTTGTACTTTTGTCTTTATTCACGCTTTTCTTCTCTTTCTTCTATTAGAGTCATTGAAGCTTTTACATTCTTATATTACAGTACTTGATGCTTCAGAACTTTATTGAAAAGGGTACCTCGTTTTCTGGTCGAGCTTTGACGTTGAATATCTTAATAATTCATTCAAAATTACTTCTCCATTCATCAAAATGTTCTGTATTCTGAGAAGACGCTTGATTATTAGCTTCATTGGACGCTTCTTAAATGAGCTAAGGCGCTTGGGTATCCGCTTTGCACAATTCACATGTCTGTTTAACTCGTAGCATTCTGACCATTTAGCGTATTATGCTTCTTTGACCCTGTTACTGGCCGAATTTGGATTCGACGTCTTCATGAATCTTGTTTATATGGATATTAGCTTTAATGAGACACCGGTTTCATCCAATTCGGACACCATCAGCCCATATATGGCCATCAGACGCTACAAAGGTATGACAGTGTGGAAGGCATAACGTCACCAACTTACGGATGCATTTTGACAAAGATAGAGTTCGATTTCGTTCTTGACCTCTCCACGAGAGCTACAGATATTTCTTTGAGCCTTCCCACGATACCAAGATCGATACTTTTGAACACGCAAAGCTCCATAAATTGTCAGCAGACGGTTGCATGTTCTGATTGCCACGAACAGTATCACATCTCAAGCTTGAAGAAGGAATTTCACTCCGATAGAGATTGATAGATCTCGGCTTCTTCAGGAAACATGTAGGTATTTCACTTATCTTTCTAACAAAACCAAGATCGCTTCATTAGGACGAGCGTACCTCAAAATACGACGTTTCAGACGCTTGATTATCGGCAGCAGACGCTTGACTTCAATCTTCAGTGTTTTTGCTGTTGCAGCTTTTGTACTTTTGTCTTTATTCACGCTTTTCTTCTCTTTCTTCTATTAGAGTTCTGAAGCTTTTACATTCTTATATTACAGTACTTGATGCTTCAGAACTTTATTGAAAAGGGTACCTCATTTTTTGGTCAAGCTTGGACGTTGAATATCTTAATAATTCATTCAAAATTACTTCTCCACCCATCATAATGTTCTGTATTCTGAGAAGACGCTTGATTAGCTTCACTGGACGCTTCTTAAATGAGCTAAGGCGCTTGGGTATCCGCTTTCACATTCACAAGTCTGTTTAACTCGTAGCATTCTGACCATTTAGCGTATTATGCTTCTTTGACCCTGTTACTGGCCGAATTTGGATTCGATGTCTTCATGAAACTTGTTTATATGGATATTAGCTTTAATGAGACATCGGTTTCATCCAATTCGGACACCATCAGCTCCAATATATGGCCATCAGACGCTACAAAGGTATGACAGTCAGGAACGGCATCACGTCACCAACTTACGGATGCATTTTGACAAAGATAGAGATCGATTTCGTTCTTGACCTCTTCACGAGAGCTGCAGATTTTTCTTTGAGCCTTCCAATGATACCAAGATCGATACTTTTGAAGACGCAAAGCTCCATCAATTGTCAGCTGACGGTTGCATATTCTGATTGCCTCGAACAGTATCACATCTCAAGCTTGAAGAAGGAATTTCACTCCGATAGAGATTGATACAGATCTCGGCTTCTTCAGGAAACATGTTGGTATTTCACTTATCTTTCTAACAAAACCAAGATCGCTTCATTAGAACGAGCGTACCACAAAATACGACGTTTCAGACGCTTGATTGTCGGCAGCAGACGCTAGACTTCAATCTTCCGTGTTTTTACTGTTGCAGCTTTTGTACTTTTGCCTTTATTCATGCATTTCTTCTCTTTCTTATATTACAGTAATTGAAGCTTTTACATTCTTATATTACAGTACTTGATGCTTCAGAACTTTATTGAAAAGGGTACCTCGTTTTCTGGTCAAGCTTGGACGTTGAATATCTTAATAATTCATTCAAAATTACTTCTCCATTCATCAAAATGTTCTGTATTCTGAGAAGACGCTTGATTAGCTTCACTGGACGCTTCTTAAATGAGCTAAGGCGCTTGGTATCCGCTTTGCACATTCACATGTCTGTTTAACTCGTAGCATTCTGACCATTTAGCGTATTATGCTTCTTTGACCCTGTTACTGGCCGAATTTGGATTCGATGTCTTCATGAATCTTGTTTATATGGATATTAGCTTTAATGAGACACTGGTTTCATCCAATTCGGACACCATCAGCCCAATATATGGCCATCAGACGCTACAAAGGTATGACAGTCAGGAACGGCATAACGTCACCAACTTACGGATGCATTTTGACAAAGATAGAGTTCGATTTCGTTCTTGACCTCTTCACGAGAGCTGCAGATATATTCTTTGAGCCTTCCAACGATACCAAGATCGATACTTTTGAACATGCAAAGCTCCATAAATTGTCAGCAGACGGTTGCATGTTCTGATTGCCACGAACAGTATCACATCTCAAGCTTGAAGAAGGAATTTCACTCCGATAGAGATTGATACAGATCTCGGCTTCTTCAGGAAACATGTAGGTATTTCACTTATCTTTCTAACAAAACCAAGATCGCTTCATTAGGATGAGCGTACCTCAAAATACGACGTTTCAGACGCTTGATTATCGGCAGCAGACGCTTGACTTCAATCTTCAGTGTTTTTGCTGTTGCAGCTTTTGTACTTTTGTCTTTATTCACGCTTTTTTTCTCTTTCTTCTATTAGAGTGCTGAAGCTTTTACATTCTTATATTACAGTACTTGACGCTTCAGAACTTTATTGAAAAGGGTACCTCATTTTCTGGTCAAGCTTGGACGTTGAATATGTTAATACTTCATTGAAAATTACTTCTCCACCCATCATAATGTTCTGTATTCTGAGAAGACGCTTGATTAGCTTCACTGGACGCTTCTTAAATGAGCTAAGGCGCTGGGTATCCGCTTTGCACATTCACATGTTTGTTTAACTCGTAGCATTCTGACCATTTAGCGTATTATGCTTCTTTGACCCTGTTACTGGCCGAATTTGGATTCGATGTCTTCATGAATCCTGTTTATATGGATATTGCCTTTATTGAGACACCGATTTCATCCAATTCGGACACCATCAGCCCCATATATGGCCATCAGACGCTACAAAGGTATGACAGTCAGGAACGGCATAACGTCACCAACTTACGGATGCATTTTGACAAAGATAGAGTTCGATTTCGTTCTTGACCTCTTCACGAGAGCTGCAGATATTTCTTTGAGCCTTCCAACGATACCAAGATCGATACTTTTGAACACGTAAAGCTCCATAAATTGTCAGCAGATGGTTGCATGTTCTTATTGGCACGAACAGTATCACATCTCAAGTTTGAAGAAGGAATTTCACTCCGATAGAGATTGATACAGATCTCGGCTTCTTCAGGAAACATGTAGGTATTTCACTTATCTTTCTAACAAAACCAAGATCGCTTCATTAGGACGAGCGTACCTCAAAATACGACGTTTCAGACGCTTGATTATCGGCAGCAGACGCTTGACTTCCAATCTTCATTGTTTTTGCTGTTGCAGCTTTTGTACTTTTCCTTTATTCACGCTTTTCTTCTCTTTCTTCTATTAGAGTTACTGAAGCTTTTACATTCTTATATTACAGTACTTGATGCTTCAGAACTTTATTGAAAAGGGTACCTCATTTTCTGGTCGAGCTTGGACGTTGAATATCTTAATAATTCATTCAAAATTACTTCTCCATTCATCAAAATGTTCTGTATTCTGAGAAGAGGCTTGATTAGCTTCACCGGACGCTTCTTAAATGGGCTAAGGCGCTTGGGTATCCGCTTTGCACATTCACATGTCTGTTTAACTCGTAGCATTCTGACCATTTAGCGTATTATGCTTCTTTGGCCCTGTTACTGGCCGAATTTGGATTCGGTGTCTTCATGAATCTTGTTTATATGGATATTAGCTTTAATGAGACACCGGTTTCATCCAATTCGGACACCATCAGCCCCATATATGGCCATCAGACGCTACAAAGGTATGACAGTGAGGAAGGCATAACGTCACCAACTTACGGATGCAATTTGACAAAGATAGAGTTCGATTTCGTTCTTGACCTCTCCACGAGAGCTACAGATATTTCTTTGAGCCTTCCCACGATACCAAGATCGATACTTTTGAACACGCAAAGCTCCATAAATTGTCAGCAGACGGTTGCATGTTCTGATTGCCACGAACAGTATCACATCTCAAGCTTGAAGAAGGAATTTCACTCCGATAGAGATTGATACAGATCTCGGCTTCTTCAGGAAACATGTAGGTATTTCACTTATCTTTCTAACAAAACCAAGATCGCTTCATTAGGACGAGCGTACCTCAAAATACGACGTTTCAGACGCTTGATTATCGGCAGCAGACGCTTGACTTCAATCTTCAGTGTTTTTGCTGTTGCAGCTTTTGTACTTTTGTCTTTATTCACGCTTTTCTTCTCTTTCTTCTATTGAGTTACTGAAGCTTTTACATTCTTATATTACAGTACTTGATGCTTCAGAACTTTATTGAAAAGGGTACCTCATTTTTTGGTCAAGCTTGGATATTGAATATCTTAATAATTCATTCAAAATTACTTCTCCATCCATCATAATGTTCTGTATTCTGAGAAGACGCTTGATTAGCTTCACTGGACGCTTCTTAAATGAGCTAAGGCGCTTGGGTATCCGCTTTGCACATTCACAGTCTGTTTAACTCGTAGCATTCTGACCATTTAGCGTATTATGCTTTTTTGACCCTGTTACTGGCCGAATTTGGATTCGATGTCTTCATGAATCTTTTTTATATGGATATTAGCTTTAATTAGACACCGGTTTCATCCAATTCGGACACCATCAGCCCAATATATGGTCGTCAGACGCTCCAAACGTATGACAGTCAGGAACGGCATAACGTCACCAACTTACGGAAGCATTTTGACAAAGATAGAGTTCGATTTCGTCCTTGACCTCTTCACGAGAGCTGCAGATTTTATTTTGAGCCTTCCAACGATATCAAGTTCGATACTTTTGAACCCGTAAAGCTCCATAAATTGTCAGCAGACGGTTGCATGTTCTGATTGGGACGAACAGTATCACATCTCAAGTTTGAAGAAGGAATTGCACTCCGATAGAGATTGATACAGATCCCGGCTTCTTCAGGAAAAATGTAGGTATTACACTTATCTTTCTAACAAAACCAAGATCGCTTCATTAGGACAAGCGTACCTCAAAATACGACGTTTCAGACACTTGATTATCAGCAGCAGACGCTTGACTTCAATCTTCAGGGTTTTTGCTGTTGCAGCTTTTGTACTTTTGCCTTTATTCACGCTATTCTTCTCTTTCTTCTATTAGAGTCATTGAAGCTTTTACATTCTTATGTTACAGTACTTGATGCTTCAGAACTTTATTGAAAAGGGTACCTCGTTTTCTGGTCGAGCTTGGACGTTGAATATCTTAATAATTCATTCAAAATTACTTCTCCATTCATCAAAATGTTCTGTATTATGAGAAGACGCTTGATTAGCTTCACTGGACGCTTCTTAAATGAGCTAAGGCGCTTGGGTATCCGCTTTGCACAATCACATGTCTGTTTAACTCGTAGCATTCTGACCATTTAGCGTATTATGCTTTTTTGACCCTGTTACTGGCCGAATTTGGATTCGATGTCTTCATGAATCTTTTTTATATGGATATTAGCTTTAATGAGACACCGGTTTCATCCAATTCGGACACCATCAGCCCAATATATGGTCGTCAGACGCTCCAAACGTATGACAGTCAGGAACGGCATAACGTCACCAACTTACGGATGCATTTTGACAAAGATAGAGTTCGATTTCGTCCTTGACCTCTTCACGAGAGCTGCAGATTTTATTTTGAGCCTTCCAACGATATCAAGTTCGATACTTTTGAACCCGTAAAGCTCCATAAATTGTCAGCAGACGGTTGCATGTTCTGATTGGGACGAACAGTATCACATCTCAAGTTTGAAGAAGGAATTGCACTCCGATAGAGATTGATACAGATCCCGGCTTCTTCAGAAAAAATGTAGGTATTACACTTATCTTTCTAACAAAACCAAGATCGCTTCATTAGGACAAGCGTACCTCAAAATACGACGTTTCAGACACTTGATTATCAGCAGCAGACGCTTGACTTCAATCTTCAGGGTTTTTGCTGTTGCAGCTTTTGTACTTTTGCCTTTATTCACGCTATTCTTCTCTTTCTTCTATTAGAGTCATTGAAGCTTTTACATTCTTATGTTACAGTACTTGATGCTTCAGAACTTTATTGAAAAGGGTACCTCGTTTTCTGGTCGAGCTTTGACATTGAATATATTAATAATTCATTCAAAATTACTTCTCCATTCATCAAAATGTTCTGTATTATGAGAAGACGCTTGATTAGCTTCACTGGACGCTTCTTAAATGAGCTAAGGCGCTTGGGTATCCGCTTTGCACAATCACATGTCTGTTTAACTCGTAGCATTCTGACCATTTAGCGTATTATGCTTCTTTGACCCTGTTACTGGCCGAATTTGGATTCGACGTCTGCATGAATCTTGTTTATATGGATATTAGCTTTAATGGGACACTGGTTTCATCCAATTCGGACACCATCAGCCCAATATATGGCCATCAGACCCTACAAGGGTATGACAGTCAGGAACGACATAACACCACCAACTTACGGAAGCATTTTGACAAAGATAGAGTTCGATTTCGTTCTTGACCTCTTAACGAGAGCTGCAAATATTTCTTTGAGCCCTCCAACAATACCAAGATCGATACTTTTGAACATGCAAAGCTCCATAAATTGTCAGCAGACGGTTTCATGTTCTGATTGCCGCGAACAGTATCACATCTCAAGCTTGAAGAAGGAATTTCACTCCGATAGAGATTGATACAGATCTCGGCTTCGTCAGGAAACATATAGGTATTTCACTTATATTTCAAAAAAACCAAGATCACTGCATTAGGATGAGCGTACCTGAAGATACGACGTTTCAGGCGCTTGATTATCAGCAGCAGACGCATGACTTCAATCTTCAGTGTTTTTGCTGTTGCCGCTTTTGTACTTTTGTCTTTATTCACGCTTTTCTTCTATTTCTTCTATTAGAGTTGCCAAAGCTTTTACATTCTTATATTACAGTCCTTGATGCTTCAGAACTTTTTTGAAAAGGGTACCTCATTTTCTGGTCAAGCTTGGTTGTTGAATATCTTAATACGTCATTCAAAATTACTTCTGCGCCCATCTTAATGTTCTGTATTCTGAGAAGACGCTTGATTAGCTTCATTGGACGCTTCTTAAATGAGCTAAGGCGCTTGAATATCCGCTTTTCACATTCACATGTCTGTTTAACTTGTAGCATTCTGACCATTTAGCATATTATGCTTTTTTGACCCTGTTACTGGCCGAAATTGGATTCGATGTCTTCATGAATATTTTTTATATGGATGTTAGCTTTAATGAGACACCGGTTTCATCCAATTCGGACACCATCAGCCCAATATATGGCCGTCAGACGCTCCAAACGTATGACAGTCAGGAACGGCATAACGTCAGCAACTTACGGATGCAATTTGACAAAGATAGAGTTCGATTTCGTTCTTGACCTCTTCACGAGAGCTGTAGATATTTCTTTGAGCCTTCCAACGATATCAAGATCGATACTTTTGAACACGTAAAGCTCCATAAATTGTCAGTAGATGGTTGCATGTTCTCATTGGCACGAACAGTCTCACATCTCAAGTTTGAAGAAGGAATTGCACTCCGATAGAGATTGATACAGATCTCGGCTTCTTCAGGAAACTAGTAGGTATTTCACTTATCTTTCTAACAAAACCAAGATCGCTTCATTAGGACGATTTTACCTCAAAATACGACGTTTCAGCGGCTTGACTATCGGCAGCAGATGCTTGACTTCAATCTTCAGTATTTTTGCTGTTGCAGGTTTTGTACTTTTTCCTTTATTCACGCATTTCTTCTCTTTCTTCTATTACAGTCACTGAAGCTTTTACATTCTTATATTACAGTACTTGATGCATTAGAACTTTATTGAAAAGGGTACCTCGTTTTCTGGTCGAGCTTGGATGTTGAATATCTTCTTAATTCATTCAAAATTACTTCTCCATTCATCAAAATGTTCTGTATTCTGGGAAGACGCTTGATTAGCTTCACCGAACGCTTCTTAAATGAGCTAAGGCGCTTGGGTATCCGCGTTGCACATTCACATGTCTGTTTAACTTGTAGCATTCTGACCATTTAGTGTATTATGCTTCTTTGGCCCTGTTACTGGCCGAATTTGGATTCGGTGTCTTCATGAATCTTGTTAATATGGATATTAGCTTTAATGAGACACCGGTTTCATCCAATTCGGACACCATCAGCCCCATATATGGCCACCAGACACTGCAAACGTATGACAGAGAGGAAGGCATAACGTCACCATCTTACGGATGCAATTTGACTAAGATAGAGTTCGATTTCGTTCTCGACTCTTCACGAGAGCTGCAGATATTTCTTTGAGCCATTCAATGATACCAAGATCGATACTTTTGAACACGCAAAGCTCCATAAATTGTCAGCAGATGGTTGCATGTTCTGATTGCCACGAACAGTATCACATCTCAAGATTGAAGAAGGAATTTCACTCCGATAGAGATTGATACAGATCTCGGCTTCTTCAGGAAACATGTAGGTATTTCACTTATCTTTCTAATAAAACCAAGATTGCTTCATTAGGACGGGTGTACCTCAAATATGACGTGTCAGACGCTTGATTATCGGCAGCATACGCTTGACTTCAATCTTCAATGTTTTTGCTGTTGCAGCTTTTGTACTTTTGTCTTTATTCACGCTTTTCTTCTCTTTCTTCTATTAGAGTTACTGAAGCTTTTACATTCTTATATTACAGTACTTGATGCTTCAGATCTTTATTGAAAAGGGTACCTCATTTTCTGGTCGAGCTTGGACGTTGAATATCTTAATAATTCATTCAAAATTACTTCTCCATTCATCAAATGTTTTGTATTCTGAGAAGAGGCTTGATTAGCTTCACCGGACTCTTCTTAAATGGGCTAAGGCGCTTGGGTATCCGCTTTGGACATTCACATGTCTGTTTAACTCGTAGCATTCTGACCATTTAGCGTATTATGCTTCTTTGGCACTGTTATTGGCCGAATTTGGATTCGGTGTCTTCATGAATCTTGTTTATATGGATATTAGCTTTAATGAGACACCGGTTTCATCCAATTCGGACACCATCAGCCCCATATATAGCCATCAGACGCTACAAAGGTATGACAGTGAGGAACGGCATAACGTCACTAACTTACGGATGCTTTTTGACAAAGATAGAGTTCGATTTCGTTCTTGACCTCTTCACGAGAACTGCAGATATTTCTTTGAGCCTTCCGAAGATACCAAGATCGATACTTTTGAACACGTAGAGCGCCATAAATTGTCAGCAGATGGTTGCATGTTTTTATTGCCACGAACAGTATCACATCTCAAGCTTGAAGAAGGAATTTCACTTCGATAGAGATTGATACAGATCTCAGCTTCTTCAGGAAACATGTAGGTATTTCACTTATCTTTCTAATAAAACCAAGATCGCTTCATTAGGACGGGCGTACCTCAAATACGACGTTTCAGACGCATGATTATCGGCAGCAGACGCTTGACTTCCATCTTCAATGTTTTTGCTGTTGCAGCTTTTGTACTTTTGTCTTTATTCACGCTTTTCTTCTCTTTCTTCTATTAGAGTTACTGAAGCTTTTACATTCTTATATTACAGTACTTGATGCTTCAGATCTTTATTGAAAAGGGTACCTCATTTTCTGGTCGAGCTTGGACGTTGAATATCTTAATAATTCATTCAAAATTACTTCTCCATTCATCAAAATGTTTTGTATTCTGAGAAGAGGCTTGATTAGCTTCACCGGACGCTTCTTAAATGGGCTAAGGCGCTTGGGTATCCGCTTTGCACATTCACATGTCTGTTTAACTCGTAGCATTCTGACCATTTAGCGTATTATGCTTCTTTGGCCCTGTTACTGGCCGAATTTGGATTCGGTGTCTTCATGAATCTTGTTTATATGGATATTAGCTTTAATGAGACACCGGTTTCATCCAATTCGGACACCATCAGCCCCATATATGGCCATCAGACGCTAGAAAGGTATGACAGTGAGGAATGGCATAACGTCACTAGCTTACGGATGCATTTTGACAAAGATAGAGTTCGATTTCGTTTTTGACCTCTTCACGAGAGCTGTAGATATTTCTTTGTGCCTTCCAACGATACCAAGATCGATACTTTTGAACATGCAGAGCTCCATAAATTGTCAGCAGACGGTTGCATGTTCTGATTGGCATGAACAGTATCACATCTCAAGTTTGAAGAAGGAATTTCACTCCGATAGAGATTGATACAGATCTCGGTTTCTTCAGGAAACATGTAGGTATTTCACTTATCTTTCTAACAAAATCAAGATAACTTCATTAGGATGAGCCTATTTCAAAATACGACATTTCGGACGGTTGATTATAGGCAGCAGACGCTTGACTTCAATTTTCAGTGTTTTTGCTGTTGCTGCTTTTGTACTTTTGTCTTAATTCACGCTTTTCTTCTCTTTCTTCTATTAGAGTTACTGAAGCTTTTACATTCTTATATTACATTACTTGATGCTTCAGAACTTTATTGAAAAGGGTACCTCGTTTTCTGGTCGAGCTTGGACGTTGAATATCTTAATAATTCATTCAAAATTACTTCACCATTCATCAAAATGTTCTGTATTCTGAGAAGTGGTTTGATTAACTTCCCCGGATGCTTCTTAAATGGGCTAAGGCGCTTGGGTATCCGCTTTGCATATTCACATGTCTGTTTAACTCGTAGGATTCTGACCATTTAGCGTATTATGCTTCTTTGACCCTGTTACTGGCCGAATTAGGATTCGATGTCTTCATGAAAATTGTTTATATGGATAATAGCTTTAATGAGACATCGGTTTCATCCAAATCGGACACCAACATCTCAATATATGGCCATCAGATGCTACAAAGGTATGACAGTCAGGAACGGCATCACGTCACCAACTTAAGGATGCATTTTGACAAAGATAGAGATCGATTTCGTTCTTGACCTCTTCACGAGAGCTGCAGATATTTCTTTGAGCCTTCCAACGATACCAAGATCGATTTTTTTGAACACACAAAGCTCCATAAATTGTCAGCAGACGGTTGCATGTTCTGATTGCCACGAACAGTATCACATCTCAAGCTTGAAGATGAAATTTCACTCTGATAGAGATTGATAAAGATCTCGGCTTCTTCAGGAAACATGTAGGTATTTCACTTATCTTTCTAACAAAATCAAGACCGCTACATTAGGATGAGCGTACCTCAAAATACGACGTTTCAGACGCTTGATTATCGGCAGCAGGCGCTTCACTTCAATCTTAAGTGTTTTTGCTGCAGCAGCTTTTGTACTTTTGTCTTTATTCACGCTTTTCTTCCCTTTCTTCAATTAGAGTTGCTGAAGGTTTTACATTCTTATATTACAGTACTTGATGCTTCAGATCTTTATTGAAAAGGGTACCTCATTTTCTGGTCGAGCTTGCACGTTGAATATCATAATAATTCATTCAAAATTACTTCTCCTCCCATTATAATGTTCTGTATTCTAAGAAGACCCTTGATTAGCTTCACTGGACGCTTCTTAAATGAGCTAAGGCACATGAGTATCCGATTTTCACATTCACAAGTCTGTTTAACTCGTAGCATTCTGACCATTTTGAATATTATGCTTTTTTGACCCTGTTACTGGCCGAATTTGGATTCGATGTCTTCATGAATCTTGTTTATATGGATATTAGCTTTAATGAGACACCGGTTTCATCCAATTCGGACACCATCAGCTTCATACATAGCCATCAAATGCTACAAATGTATGACGGTGAGGAACGGCATAACGTCACCAACTTACGGATGCATTTTGACAAAGATAGAGTTCGATTTCGTTCTTGACCTCTTCACAAGAGCTGCAGAAATTTATTTGAGCCTTCCAACGATACCAAGATCGATACCTTTGAACACGCAAAGCTCCATAAATTGTCAGCAGACAGTTGCATGTTCTGATTGGCACGAACAGTATCACATCTCTAGTTTGAAGAAGGAATTTCACTCCGATAGAGATTGATACTGATCTCGGATTCTTCAGGAAACATGTAGGTATTTCACTTATCTTTCTAGCAAAACCAAGATCGCTTCATTAGGATGAGAGTACCTCAAATACGACGTTTCAGACGCTTGATTATCGGCAGCAGACGCTTGACTTCAATCTTCAGTGTTTTTGCTGTTGCAGCTTTTGTACTTTTGTCTTTATTCACGCTTTTCTTCTCTTTCTTCTATTAGAGTTACTGAAGCTTTTACATTCTTATATTACATTACTTGATGATTCAGAACTTTATTGAAAAGGGTACCTCGTTTTCTGGTCGAGCTTGGACGTTGAATATCTTAATAATTCATTCAAAATTACTTCTCCATTCATCAAAACGTTCTGTATTCTGAGAAGAGGCTTCATTAGCTTCACCGGACGCTTCTTAAATGGGCTAAGGCACTTGGGTATCCGCTTTGCATATTCACATGTCTGTTTAACTCCTAGCATTCTGACCATTCAGCGTATTATGATTCTTTGACCCTGTTACTGGCCGAATTAGGATTCGATATCTTCATGAAAATTGTTTATATGGATATTAGCTTTAATGAGACATCAGTTTCATCCAATTCGTACACCATCATCTCAATATATGGCCATCAGACGCTACAAAGGTATGACAGTCAGGAACGACATCACGTCACCAACTTAAGGATGCATTTTGACAAAGATAGAGATCGATTTCGTTCTTGACCTCTTCACGAGAGCTGCAGATATTTATTTGATCCTTCCAACTATACCAAGATCGATTTTTTTGAACACGCAAAGCTCCATTAATTGTCAGCAGACAGTTGCATGTTCTGATTGCCACGAACAGTATCACATCTGAAGCTTGAAGATGGAATTGCACTCTGATAGAGATTGATACAGATCTCGGTTTCTTCAGGAAACATGTAGGTATTTCACTTATCTTTCTAACAAAACCAAGATCGCTTCATTAGGACGACCGTACCTCAAAATACGACATTTCAGACGCTTGATTATCGGCAGCAGACGCTTGACTTCAATCTTCAGTGTTTTTGCTGTTGCAGCTTTTGTACTTTTGTCTTTATTCACGCTTTTCTTCTCTTTCTTCTATTAGAGTTGCTGAAGCTTTTACATTCTTATATTATAGTACTTGGTGCTTCAGATCTTTATTGAAAAGGGTACCTCATTTTCTGGTCAAGCTTGCACGTTGAATATCATAATAATTCATTCAAAATTACTTCTCCTCCTATCATAATGTTCTGTATTCTGAGAAGACACTTGATTAGCTTCACTGGCCGCTTCTTAAATGAGCTAAGGCGCTTGGGTATCCGCTTTTCACATTCACATGTCTGTTTAACTCGTAGCATTCGGACCATTTTGCGTATTATGATTTTTTGACCCTGTTACTGGCCGAATTTGGATTCGATGTCTTCATGAATCTTTCTTATATGGATATTAGCTTTAATGAGACACCTGTTTCATCCAATTCGAACACCATCAGCCCAATATATGGCCGTCAGACACTCCAAACGTATGACAGTCAGGAACGGCATAACGTCACCGACTTACGGATGCATTTTGACAAAGATAGAGTTCAATTTCGTTCTCGACCTCTTCACGAGAGCTGCAGATATTTCTTTGAGCCTTCCAACGATATCAAGATCCATACTTTTGAACATGTAAAGCTCCATAAATTGTCAGCAGATGGTTGCATGTTCTGATTGGCACGAACAGTATCACATCTCAAGTTTGAAGAAGGAATTGCACTCTGATAGAGATTGATACAGATCTCGGCTTCTTCAGGAAACATGTAGGTATTTCACTTATCTTTCTAACAAAACCAAGATCGCTTCATTAGGACGACCGTACCTCAAAATACGACATTTCAGACGCTTGATTATCGGCAGCAGACGCTTGACTTCAATCTTCAGTGTTTTTGCTGTTGCAGCTTTTGTACTTTTGTCTTTATTCACGCTTTTCTTCTCTTTCTTCTATTAGAGTTACTGAAGCTTTTACATTCCTATATTACATTACTTGATGATTCAGAACTTTATTGAAAAGGGTACCTCGTTTTCTGGTCGAACTGGGACGTTGAATATCTTAATAATTCATTCAAAATTACTTCACCATTCATCAAAATGTTCTGTATTCTAAGAAGAGGCTTGATTAGCTTCACCGGACGCTTCTTAAATGGGCTAAGGCACTTGGGTATCCGCTTTGCATATTCACATGTCAGTTAAACTCGTAGCATTCTGACCATTTACCGTATTATGCTTCTTTGACCCTGTTACTGGCCGAATTAGGATTCGATGTGTTCATGAAAATTGTTTATATGGATATTAGCTTTAATGAGACATCGGTTTCATCCAATTCGGACACCATCATCTCAATATATGGCCATCAGACGCTACAAAGGTATGACAGTCAGGAACGGCATCACGTCACCAACTTAAGGATGCATTTTGACAAAGATAGAGATCGATTTCGTTCTTGACCTCTTCACGAGAGCTGCAGATATTTCTTTGAGCCTTCCAACGATGCCAAGGTCGATTTTTTTGAACACGCAAAGCTCCACAAATTGTCAGCAGACGGTTGCATGTTCTGATTGCCATGAACAGTATCACATCTGAAGCTTGAAGATGGAATTTCACTCTAATAGAGATTGATACATATCTCGGCTTCTTCAGGAAACATGTAGGTATTTCACTTATCTTTCTAACAAAACCAAGATCGCTACATTAGGATGAGCGTACCTCAAAATACGACGTATCAGACGCTTGATTATCGGCAACAGACGCTTGACTTCAATCTGAAGTATTTTTGCTGCTGCCGCTTTTGTACTTTTGTCTTTATTCACGCTATTCTTCTCTTTCTTCTGTTAGAGTTACTGAAGCTTTTACATTCTTATATTACAGTACTTGATGCTTCAGAACTTTTTTGAAATGGGTACCTCGTTTTCTGGTCAAGCTGGGACGTTCAATATCTTAATAATTCATTCAAAATTACTTCTCCATTCATCAAAATGTTCTGTATTCTGAGAAGAGGCTTGATTAGCTTCATCAGACGCTTCATAAATGGGCTAAGGCGCTTGGGTATTCGCTTTGCATTTCACATTTCTGTTTAACTCGTAGCATTCTGACCATTTAGCGTATTATGCTTCTTTGGCCCTGTTACTGGCCGAATTTGTATTCGATATCTTCATGAATCTTGTTTATATGGATATTAGCTTTAATGAGACACCGATTTCATGCAAATCGGACACCATCAGCCCCATATATGGCCATCAGACGCTACAAAGGTATGACAGTGAGGAAGGCATAACGTCACCAACTTACGGATGCAATTTGACAAAGATAGAGTTCGATTTCGTTCTTGACCTCTCCACGAAAGCTACAGATATTTCTTTGAGCCTTCCCACGATACCAAGATCTATACTTTTGAACACGCAAAGCTCCATAAATTGTCTGCAGACGGTTGCATGTTCTGATTGCCATGAACAGTATCACATCTCAAGCTTGAAGAAGGAATTTCACTCCGATAGAGATTGATACAGATCTCGGCTTCTTCAGGAAACATGTAGGTATTTCACTTATCTTTCTAAAAAAACCAAGATCGCTCCATTAGGACCGGCGTACCTCAAAATACGACGTTTGACTCAAATCTTCAGTGTTTTTGCTGTTGCAGCTTTTGTACTTTTGTCTTCATTCACGCTTTTCTTCTCTTTCTTCTATTAGAGTTGCTGAAGGTTTTAGATTCTTATATTACAGTACTTGATGCTTCAGAACTTTATTGAAAAGGGTACCTCGTTTTCTGGTCGAGCTTGGACGTTGAATATCTTAATAATTCATTCAAAATTACTTCTCCATTCACCAAAATGTTTTGTATTCTTAGAAGAGGCTCGATTAGCTTCACCGGACGCTTCTTAAATGGGCTAAGGCGCTTGGGTATCCGCTTTGCACATTCACATGTCTGTTTAACTCGTAGCATTCTGACCATTTAGCGTATTATGCGTTTTTGGCCCTATTACTGGCCAAATTTGGATTCGGTGTCTGCATGAATCTTGTTTATATGGATATTAGCTTTAATGATAAACCGGTTTCATCCAATTCGGACACCATCAGCCCAATATATGGCCATCAGACTCTACAAAGGTATGACAGTGAGGAACGGCATAACGTCACTAACTTACGGATGCATTTTGACAGAGATAGAGTTCGATTTCGTTCTTGACCTCTTCACGAGAGCTGCAGATATTTCTTGGAGCCTTCCAATGATACCAAGATCGATACTTTTGAACATGCAAAGCTCCATAAATTGTCCACAGACGGTTGCATGTTCTGATTGCCACCAACAGTATCACATCTCAAGCTTGAAGAAGGAATTTCACTCCGATAGAGATTGATACAGATCTCGGCTTCTTCAGGAAACATGTAGGTATTTCACTTATCTTTATAATAAGACCAAGATCACTTCATTAGGACGAGCGTACCTCAAATACGACGTTACAGATGCTTGATTATCGGGAGCAGACGCTTGATTTCAATCTTCAGTGTTTTTGCTGTTGCAGCTTTTGTACTTTTTTCTTTATTCACGCTTTTCTTCTCTTTCTTCTATTAGATTTACTGAAGCTTTTACATTCTTATATTACAGTACTTGATGCTTCAGATCTTTATTGAAAAGGGTACCTCCTTTTCTGGTCGAGCTTGGACGTTGAATATCTTAATAATTCATTCAAAATTACTTCTCCATTCACCAAAAAGTTTTGTATTCTGAGATGAGGCTTGATAAGCTTCACCGGATGCTCCTTAAATGGGCTAAGGCGCTTGGGTATCCGCTTTTCACATTCACATGTCTGTTTTACTCGTAGCATTTTGACCATTTAGCGTATTATGATTCTTTGGCCCTGTTACTGGCCGAATTTGGATTCGGTGTCTTCATGAATCTTGTTTATATGGATATTAGATTAAATGAGAGAGACCGGTTTCATCCAATTTGGACAACATCAGCCCAATATATGGCCATCAGACGCTACAAAGGTATGACAGTAAGATACGGCATAACGTCACCAACTTACGGATGCATTTTGACAAAGATAGAGTTCGATTTCGTTCTTGACCTCTTCACAAGAGCTGCAGATATTTCTTTGAGCCTTCCAACGATATCAAGATCGATACTTTTGAACACGTAAAGCTCCATAAATTGTCAGCAGACGGTTGCATGTTCTGATTGCCACGAACAGTATCACATCTGAAGCTTGAAGATGGAATTTCACTCTAATAGAGATTGATACATATCTCGGCTTCTTCAGGAAACATGTAGGTATTTCACTTATCTTTCTAACAAAATCAAGATCACTACATTAGGATGAGCGTGCCTCAAAATACGACGTATCAGACGCTTGATTATCGGCAGTAGACGCTTGACTTCAATCTTAAGTGTTTTTGCTGCTGCCGCTTTTGTACTTTTGTCTTTATTCACGCTTTTCTTCTCTTTCTTCTATTAGAGTTACTGAAGCTTTTACATTCTTATATTACAGTACTTGATGCTTCAGAACTTTTTTGAAATGGGTACCTCGTTTTCTGGTCAAGCTGGGACGTTGAATATCTTAATAATTCATTCAAAATTACTTCTCCATTCATCAAAATGTTCTGTATTCTGAGAAGTGGCTTGATTAGCTTCATCGGACGCTTCATAAATGGGCTAAGGTGCTTGGGTATCCGCTTTGCATATTCACATTTCTATTTAACTCGTAGCATTCTGACCATTTAGCGTATTATGCTTCTTTGGCCCTGTTACTGGCCGAATTTGTATTCGATATCTTCATGAATCTTGTTTATATGGATATTAGCTTTAATGAGACACCGATTTCATCCAAATCGGACACCATCAGCCCCATATATGGCTGTCAAACGCTACAAAGGTATGACAGTCAGGAACGACATAACGTCACCAACTTACGGATGCATTTTGAAAAAGATAGAGTTCGATTTCGTTCTTGACCTCTTCACGAGAGCTGCAGATATTTCTTTGAGCCTTCCAACTGATGACAACCGAATGGTGTGGTTGCCTTTTGAAGATCGTTTGGTTGAATTCAAAGAGAGTTAATTTCGTGTTCTTCTTAATGAACAAATTGTAGCAACATAAAAGTGAAGAAAACAAGAAAATGGTGAAGAAAGAAATGATGAGGCGCCACAAACCAAGAAGGTTTGATAAGCCAAGTGATGTTCGCCACAAGAATCTTGGATTCTTGATAAGAACTAAGCTTGGTTCAACCAAGAACTATGAGAACAATACTCTCACAAATGGAATTAATCCAAATTCAACATCCAAGTTCTATTATTTCATGTTAGTAGGCACATACATATAGGAATTGGGGCTGCCAAGAGTTGGCTTACCCAAGTCATCATAAGATTCCATAAGCCCCTAATAACTATCATGAATATGCCACTAATTGGTGAAATGATGACAACAATAAGTGGCTACCTAAAAACATAACCATTCTAATAAAAACCAACTAATAAAGATGAGTCATAACTACAAGGAGTTACTTTTGGCATGCATGCCAAAAGATTCCTCCCCTAAGGAAGCTAACAAACTCATGTAACTTATGCAAACCAAAAGCCTAATAAAAATCAAAACCAAATCCGTCCAGAATTTTATGCTGAACTTCTAGCGCTATTTTCTTCATGATAGAGGTCGAATTAGGTCTTGATGGTAGAAATACAACTTGTATAAACTTCACTTATCTTTTCAACGCCACCAAGAACACAAAAATCGGATTATCATAGAACAAGTTACAATCAAAACAAGGCATAAGGTCACTTGGACTTGAATGCTTTAACATCCTCTTGTTGCAAACTTGAATTGCCCCCCTTGGCTCATATCATTCCCTCCTTCTTGGAAGAAATTCGATCTTGAATTTATTGCCTTAAGGAATCGTCCTCATCCTCCTGGGTCAAATGGAAATTGATAGAAATCATCAAATGTTGCAAATAGGCATAACACATTTCCATCTTGAACAAATAACATCCCAACACATTCCTCAAAATTGATGTGATGAACCAAATGGACACCATACTTTTGGGAAACCATGCAAGTTCCCAAACCATGGGGTTCTTCCTTTGTGATTAAATCTTTAATTACATCGGTTGTCTTGCAAGCTTCCTTTGGAATCACATCTTCAATTTCATTGAATGTCTTGCAAACTTCCTTTGGGGGAACAAACTCAATTTCCTTCAAAAGAGAATCAACACAACTAGGAAAAGAATTAGGAATAGCATCAAAACGAGCATTCAAGTTTTCTTTTTTCACCTCATTGTCTTTTTTTGTTCTCATTCTTTCTTTCTCTTCAATTTCTTTTATCTCTACATCTTCATCACTCTCTCTTTCCAAATATATAGGATCTTTATACCCTTCTTCTTCCTCCAATGGTGCAAGAATGATTTGATAATTTTTAAATCAAAATTAGTACTTGTTGTTGCTGCAGTCACATTTTGCTTTCCGTTGAATCTTCCATGGACGTCCAAGTGCCAAGTGTCTCGTTTTTGTAGGCACCACATCACAAAGCACCTCATCTTCATATCCATCAACCTTGAATGATACTAGTACTTGTTTGTCCACCATCATATTGCCCATATCACTAAATTCTGGATCCTCTAGACTAATGAGTGAATATGGTTGCGGATGCTTCAGAACATGAAGTGACAACTTCTCCACCAAGGTTGTGCTGGTCATGTTAATGTAACTTTTCCTATCAATGGTCAAGCTACATATCTCATCATTCACATAACATTTTGTGGTGAAAAGATTCTTCTTTTTTTTTTTGACTTCCATGTTGGAGAGGGTGAATAGAAGGTTTGTAGAAGGTTTTGGGTAGAAAACAAGAAAGGTAGAAGATGAAGAACAAAGATAGATTCAAGAACACAAATGCAAATTCAACCAAAGCCTAAGCTTTGATACCACTTGATGACAATCAAATGGTGTGGTTGCCTTTTGAAGATCGTTTGGTTGAATTCAAAGAGAGTTAATTTCGTGTTCTTCTTAATGAACAAATTGTAGCAAAATAAAAGTGAAGAAAACAAGAAAATGGTGAAGAAAGAAATGATGAGGCGCCACAAACCAAGAAGGTTTGATAAGCCAAGTTATGTTCGCCACAAGAATATTGGATTCTTGATAAGAACTGAGCTTGGTTCAACCAAGAACTATGAGAACAATACTCTCACAAATGGAATTAATCCAAATTCAACATCCAAGTTCTATTATTTCATGTTAGTAGGCACATACATATAGGAATTAGGGCTGCCAAGAGTTGGCTTACCCAAGTCATCATAAGATTCCATAACCCCCTAATAACTATCACGAATATGCCACTAATTGGTGAAATGATGACAACAATAAGTGGCTACCTAAAAACATAACCATTCTAATAAAAACCAACTAATAAAGATGACTCATAACTACAAGGAGTTACTTTTGGCATGCATGCCAAAAGATTCCTCCAGTAAGGAAGCTAACAAACTCATGTAACTTATGCAAACCAAAAGACTAATAAAAATCAAAACCAAATCCGTCCAGAATTTTATGCTGAACTTCTAGCGCTATTTTCTTCATGATAGAGGTCGAATTAGGTCTTGATGGTAGAAATACAACTTGTATAAAATTCACTTATCTTTTCAACGCCACCAAGAACACAAAAATCGGATTATCATAGAACAAGTTACAATCAAAACAAGGCATAAGGTCACTTGGACTTGAATGGTTCAACATCCTCTTGTTGCAAACTTGAATTGCCCCCTTGTCTCATATCACCAACGATACCAAGATCGATACTTTTGAACACGTAAAGCTCCACAAATTGTCAGCAGAAGGGTGCATGTTCTGATTGCCACGAACAGTATCACATCTCAAGCTTGAAGAAGGAATTTCACTCCGATAGAGATTGTTACAGTTCTCGCCTTCTTCAGGAAACATGTAGGTATTTCACTTATCTTTCTAAAAAAACCAAGATCGTTTCATTAGGAAGAGCGTACCTCAAAATACGATGTTTCAGACGCTTGATTATCGGCAGCAGACGCTTGACATCAATATTCAGTGTTTTTGCTGTTGCCGCTTTTGTACTTTTGTCTTTATTCACGCTTTTCTTCTCTTTCTTCTATTAGAGTTGCTGAAGCTTTTACATTCTTATATTACAGTACTTGATGCTTCAGAACTTTTTTGAAAAGGGTACCTCATTTTTTGGTCAAGCTTGGTCGTTGAATATCTTAATAATTCATTCAAAATGACTTCTCCACCCATCATAATGTTCTGTATTCGGAGAAGAGGCTTGATTAGATTCACCGGACGCTTCTTAAATGGGCTAAGGCGCTTGGGTATCCGCTTTGCATATTCACATGTCTGTTTAACTCGTAGCATTCTGACCATTTAGCGTATTATGCTTCTTTGGCCCTGTTACAGGCCGACTTTGGATTCGGTGTCTTCATAAATCTTGTTTATATGGATATTATGTTTAATGAGAGACCGGTTTCATCCAATTTGGACAACATCAGCCCAATATATGGCCATCAGACGCTACAATGGTATGACAGTGAGGAACAGCATAACGTCACCAACTTACGGATGCATTTTGACAAAGATAGAGTTCGATTTCGTTCTTGACCTCTTCACGAGAGCTGCAGATATTTCTTTGAGCCTTCCAATGATACCAAGATCGATACTTTTGGACACGTAAAGCTCCATAAATTGTCAGCAGACGGTTGCATGTTCTGATTACCACGAACAGTATCACATCTCAAGCTTGAAGAAGGAATTTCACTCCGATAGAGATTTATACAGATCTCGGCTTCTTCAGTAAACATGTAGGTTTTTCACTTATCTTTCTAAAAAAACCAAGATCGCTTCATTAGGACGAGCGTACCTCAAAATACGACGTTTCAGACGCTTGATTATCAGCAACAGACGCTTGACTTCAATCTTCAGTGTTTTTGCGGTTGTCGCTTTTGTACTTTTGTCTTTATTAACGCTTTTCTTCTCTTTCTTCTATTAGAGTTGCTGAAGCTTTTACATTCTTATATTACAGTACTTGATGCTTCAGAGCTTTTTTGATGACAACCAAATGGTGTGGTTGCCTTTTGATGATCTTATGGTTGAATTCTGAGTATGATAATTTCGTGTTCTTTGTATAGGAACAATATGAATCAACATAAAAGTGAAGAAAATAAGAAAATGGTGAAGAAAGAGATGATGAGGCGCCACAAACCAAGAAGGTTTGATAAGCCAAGTGATGTTCGCCACAAGAACCTTGGATTCTTGATAAGAACTAAGTTTGGTTCAACCAAGAACCTAAGAGAACAATTCTCTCACAAATGGAATTAATCCAAATTCAACATCCAAGTTGTCTTATTCCATGTTTCTAGGTGCATACATATAGTAGTGGAAGGCATGAAGATGCCATCAAAAGGTCACCATAAAGTGACTTGACCCCGCCCTAATATGTAATAATTCCAACTAAAAACTAATTAAAAGAAAAGAACCATAACCACCAAATAAAGACTCACTAATGTGTGGCTATTAACTCCATAACCACCATATAATGACTCTCCAATAAGTGGCCAAACATTCCATGACCTCCCAAGGAGTTACTAAGGCATGCAAGCCAAAAGTTAACCTCCTTTCTTATCATAAAATTCAACCCCACCATCCTACAATAGCCAAATAACATATTGAAATAAAAACTAAATACAAGCCTAAAACAAAATGGGTCAAATCCGTCCAGAATTTCGTGCATAATTTCTAGCCCTATTTTATTCATGATAAAGATCGAATTAGGTCTTGATAGTAGAAACACAACTTATAGAAAATTCTTTTATCTTTCTAACGCCACCAAGAACACTGAAATCGGATTATCAGAGAACAAGTTACAATCAAAACGAGGCATAAGGTCACTTGGACTTGATTGGTTTGACCTCCTCTTGTTGCAAACTTGAATTGCCCCCTCTTGGCTCGTATCATTTTTTGAAAAGGGTACCTCATTTTCTGGTCAAGCTTGGTCGTTGAATATCTTAATACTTCATTCAAAATTACTTCTCCACCCATCAAAATGTTCTGTATTCTGAGAAGACGCTTGATTAGATTCACTGGACGCTTCTTAAATGAGCTATGGCGCTTGAGTATCCGCTTTTCACATTCACATGTCTGTTTAACTCGTAGCATTCTGACCATTTAGCGTATTATGCTTTTTTAACCCTGTTACTGGCCGATTTTGGATTCGATGTCTTCATGAATCTTTTTTATATGGATATTAGCTTTAATGAGACACCGGTTTCATCCAATTCGGACACCATCAGCCCAATATATGGTCGTCAGACGCTCCAAACGTACGACAGTGAGGAACGGCATAACGTCACCTACTTACGGATGCATTTTGACAAAGATAGAGTTCAATTTCGTCCTTGACCTCTTCACGAGAGCTGCAGATATTATTTCGAGCCTTGCAACGATATCAAGATCGATACTTTTAAACACGTAAAGCTCCATAAATTGTCAGCAGACGGTTACATGTTCTGATTGGGACGAACAGTATCACATCTCAAGTTTGAAGAAGGAATTGCACTCCGATAGAGATTGATACAGATCTCGGCTTCTTCAGGAAAAATGTAGGTATTTCACTTATCTTTCTAACAAAATCAAGATCGTTTCATTAGGACAAGCGTACCTCAAAATACGACGTTTCAGACGCTTGATTATCAGCAGCAGACGCTTGACTTCAATCTTCAGTGTTTTTGTTGTTGCAGCTTTTGTACTTTTGCCTTTATTCACGCTTTTCTTCTCTTTCTTCTATTAGAGTCATTAAAGCTTTTACATTCTTATGTTACAGTACTTGATGCTTTAGAACTTTATTGAAAAGGGTACCTCGTTTTCTGGTCGAGCTTTGACATTGAATATATTAATAATTCATTCAAAATTACTTCTCCATTCATCAAAATGTTCTGTATTCTGAGAAGGCATTTGATTAGCTTCACTGGACGCCTCTTAAATGAGCTAAGGCGCTTGGGTATCCGCTTTGCTCAATGACATGTCTGTTTAACTCGTAGCATTCTGACCATTTAGCGTATTATGCTTCTTTGACCCTGTTACTGGCCGAATTAGGATTCGATGTCTTCATGAAAATTGTTTATATGGATATTAGCTTTAATGAGACATCAGTTCCATCCAATTTGGACATCATCATCTCAATATATGGCCATCAGACGCTACAAAGGTATGACAGTCAGGAACGGCATCACGTAACCAAATTGCGGATGCATTTTGACAAAGATAGATATCGATTTCGTTCTTGACCTCTTCACGAGAGATGCAGATATTTCTTTGAGCCTTCCAACGATACCAAGATCAATTTTTTTGAACGCGCAAAGCTCCATAAATTGTCAGCAGACGGTTGCATGTTCTGATTGCCACGAACAGTATCACATCTGAAGCTTGAAGATGGAATTTCACTCCGATAGAGATTGATACAGATCTCGGCTTCTTCAGGAAACATGTAGGTATTTCACTTATCTTTCTAACAAAACCAAGATCGCTTAATTAGGATGAGCGTACCTCAAAATACGACGTTTCAGACGCTTGATTATCGGCAGCAGACGCTTGACTTCAATCTTCAGTGTTTTTGCTGTTGTCGCTTTTGTACTTTTGTCTTTATTCATGCTTTTCTTCTATTTCTTCTATTAGAGTTGCTAAAGCTTTTACATTCTTATTATACAGTACTTGATGCTTCAGATCTTTTTTGAAAAGGGTACCTCATTTTCTTGTCAAGCTTGGTCGTTGAATATCTTAATACTTCATTCAAAATTACTTCTCCACCCATCATAATGTTCTGTATTCTGAGAAGACGCTTGATTAGCTTCGCTGGATGCTTCTTAAATGAGCTATGGTGCTTGAGTATCCGCTTTTCACATTCACATGTCTGTTTAACTCGTAGCATTCTGACCATTTTGCGTATTATGCTTTTTTGACCCTGTTACTGGCCGAATTTGGATTCGATGTCTTCATGAATCTTTTTTATATGGATATTAGCTTTAATGAGACACTGGTTTCATCCAATTCGGACACCATCAGCCCAATATATGGCCGTTAGACGCTTCAAACGTATGACAGTCAGGAACGGCATAACGTCACCAACTTATGGATGCATTTTGACAAAGATAGAGTTCGATTTCGTCCTTGAGCTCTTCACGAGTGCTGCAGATATTATTTTGAGCCTTCCAACGATATCAAGATCGATAATTTTGAACACGTAAAGCTCCATAAATTGTCAGCAGACGGTTGCATGTTCTGATTGGGACGAACAGTATCACATCTCAAGTTTGAAGAAGGAATTGCACTCCGATAGAGATTGATACAGATCTCGGCTTCTTCAGGAAACATGTAGGTATTTCACTTATCTTTCTAAAAAAACCAAGATCGCTTCATTGGAGAAGCGTACCTCAAAATACGACGTTTCAGACGCTTGATTATCAGCAGCAGACGCTTGACTTCAATCTTCAGTGTTTTAGCTGTTGCAGCTTTTGTAGTTTTGCCTTTATTCATGCTTTTCTTCTCTTTCTTCTATTAGAGTCATTGAAGCTTTTACATATTTATATTACAGTACTTGAGGCTACAGAACTTTATTGAAAAGGGTACCTCGTTTTCTGGTCGAGCTTGGACGTTGAATATATTAATAATTCATTCAAAATTACTTCTCCATTCATCAAAATATTTTGTATTCTGAGAAGACGCTTGATTAGCTTCACCGGACGCTTCTTAAATGAGCTAAGGCGCTTGGGTATCCGCTTTGCACAATCACATGTCTGTTTAACTCGTAGCATTCTGACCATTTAGCGTATTATGCTTCTTTGACCCTGTTACTGGCCGAATTTGGATTCGACGTCTGTATGAATCTTGTTTATATGGATATTAGCTTTAATGAGACACCGGTTTCATCCAATTTGGACACCATCAGCCCCATATATGGCCATCAGACGCTACAAAGGAATGATAGTGTGGAAGGCATAACATCACCAATTTACGGATGCAATTTGACCAAGATAGAGTTCGATTTCGTTCTTGACCTCTCCACGAGAGCTACAGATATTTCTATGGGGCTTCCCACGATACCAAGATCGATACTTTTGAACACGCAAAGCTCCATACATTGTCTGCAGACGGTTGCATGTTCTGATTGCCACGAACAGTATCACATCTCAAGCTTGAAGAAGGAATTTCACTCCGATTGAGATTGATACATATCTCGGCTTCTTCAGGAAACTTGTAGGTATTTCACTTATCTTTCTAACAAAACCAAGATCGCTTCATTAGGACGAGTGTACCTCAAAATACGACGTTTCAGACGTTTGATTATCGGCAGTAGACGCTTGACTTCAATCTTCAGTGTTTTTGCTGTTGCAGCTTTTGTACTTTTGTCTTCATTCACGCTTTTCTTCTCTTTCTTCTATTTGAGTTACTGAAGATTTTACATTCTTATATTACAGTACATGATGCTTCAGAAATTTATTGAAAAAGGTACCTCGTTTTTTGGTCAAGCTTGGATATTGAATATCTTAATAATTCATTCAAAATTACTTCTCCAACTATCATAATGTTCTGTATTCTGAGAAGACGCATGATTAGCTTCACTGGACGCTTCTTAACTGAACTAAGACGCTTGGGTATCCGCTTTACACATTCACAAGTCTGTTTAACTCGTAGCATTCTAACCATTTAGCGTATTATGCTTCTTTGACCCTGTTACTGGCCGAATTAGGATTCGATGTCTTCATGAAAATTGTTTATTTGGATATTAGCTTTAATGAGACATCGGTTTCATCCAATTCGGACATCATCATCTCAATATATGGCCATTAGACGCTACAAAGGTATGACAGTCAGGAACGGCATCACGTCACCAACTTACTGATGCATTTTGACAAAGATAGAGATCGATTTCGTTCTTGACCTCTTCATGAGAGCTGCAGATATTTCTTTGAGCCTTCCAAGATACCAAGATCGATTTTTTTGAACCCGCAAAGCTCCATAAATTGTCAGCAGACGGTTGCATGTTCTGATTGCCACGAACAATATCACATCTGAAGCTTGAAGATGGAATTTCACTCCGATAGAGATTGATACAGATCTCGGCTTCTTCAGGAAACATGTAGGTATTTCACTTATCTTTCTAACAAAAACCAAGATCGCTTCATTAGGATGAGCGTTCCTCAAAATACGACGTTTCAGACGATTGATTATCGGCAGCAGACGCTTGATTTCAATCTTAATTGTTTTTGCTGTTGCCGCTATTGTACTTTTGTCTTTATTCACGCTTTTCTTCTCTTTCTTCTATTAGAGTTGCTGAAGCTTTTACATTCTTATATAACAGTACTTGATGCTTCAGATCTTTTTTGAAAAGGGTACCTCATTTTCTTGTCAAGCTTGGTCGTTGAATATCTTAATACTTCATTCAAAATTACTTCTCCACCCATCATAATGTTCTGTATTCTGAGAAGACGCTTAATTAGCTTCACTGGACGCTTCTTAAATGAGCTATGGCGCTTGAGTATCCGCTTTTCACATTCACATGTCTGTTTAACTCGTAGCATTCTGACCATTTAGCGTATTATGCTTTTTTGACCCTGTTACTAGCCGAATTTGGATTCGATGTCTTCATGAATCTTTTTTATATGGATATTAGCTTTAATGAGACACCGGTTTCATCCAATTCGGACACCATCAGCCCAATATATGGCCGTCAGACGCTCCAAATGTATGACAGTCAGGAACGGCATAACGTCACCAACTTACGGATGCATTTTGACAAAGATAGAGTTCAATTTCGTTCTTGACCTCTTCAGGAGAGCTGCAGATATTACTTTGAGCCTTCCAACAATATCAAGATCGATACTTTTGAACACGTAAAGCTCCATAAATTGTCTGCAGACGGTTGCATGTTCTGATTGCCACGAACAGTATCACATCTCAAGTTTGAAGAAGGAATTGCACTCCGATAGAGATTGATACAGATCTCGGCTTCTTCAGGAAACATGTAGGTATTTCACTTATCTTTCTAATAAAACCAAGATCGCTTCATTAGGTCGAGCGTACCTCAAAATACGACGTTTCAGACGCTTGATTATCAGCAGCAGACGCTTCACTTCAATCTTCAGTGTTTTTGCTATTGCAGCTTTTGTACTTTTGCCTTTATTCACGCTTTTCTTCTCTTTCTTCTATTAGAGTCATTGAAGCTTTTACATTCTTATATTACAGTACTTGATGCTTTAGAACTTTATTGAAAAGTGTGCCTCGTTTTCTGGTCGAGCTTGGACGTTGAATATCTTAATAATTCATTGAAAATTAATTATGCATCCATCATAATGTTCTGTATAATGAGAAGACGCATGATTAGCTTCACTGGACGCTTCTTAAATGAGCTAAGGCGCTTGGGTATCCACTTTACAGATTCACAAGTCTGTTTAACTCGTAGAATTGTGACCATTTAGCGTATTATGCTTCTTTGACCCTGTTACTGGCTGAATTAGGATTCGATGTCTTCATGAAAATTGTTTATATGGATATTAGCTTTAATGAGACGCCAGTTTCATCAAATTCGAACACCATCATCTCAATATATGGCCATCAGAAGCTACAAAGGTATGACAGTCAGGAACGGCATCACGTCACCAACTTACGGATGCATTTTGACAAAGATGGAGATCGATTTCGTTCTTGACCTCTTCATGAGAGCTGCAGATATTTCATAGAGCCTTCCAACTATACCAAGATCAATTTTTTTGAACACGCAAAGCTTCATAAATTGTCAGCAGACGGTTGCATGTTCTGATTGCCACGAACAGTATCACATCTGGAGCTTGAAGATGGAATTTCACTCCTATAGAGATTGATACAGATCTCGAATTCTTCAGGAAACATGTAGGTATTTCACTTATCTTTCTAACAAAACCAAGATCGCTTCATTAGGATGAGCGTACCTCAAAATACGACGTTTCAGACGCTTGATTATCGGCAGCAGACGCTTGACTTCAATCTTCAGTGTTTTTGCTGTTGCCGCTTTTGTACTTTTATCTTTATTCACGCTTTTCTTCTCTTTCTTCTATTAAAGTTGCTGAAGCTTTTACATTCTTATATTACAGTACTTGATGCTTCAGAACTTTTTTGAAAAGGGTACCTCATTTTCTGGTCAAGCTTGGTTGTTGAATATCTTAATACTTCCTTCAAAATTACTTCTCCACCCATCATAATATTCTGTTGTAAACAATTATTTTGGATTATTATTATATTAAGTATTTATTCAACATTTATTTAAGATATTTTTTATTTACCTTTTTTTATTTAAATTAATTATTTCGGGTTACTAATGTAACGAAGGGCGTTTCATTTTTGGTATCAGAGAAGTTCGATCCTAAATTGGACTGTGGTTATTGGGTTATTCAAAAATCAAAACATGGACGCATAGGATGCTTGTTAAAGTTGTAGATGTTGGATACCATGATTTGGGATATTGAGCCTGACCAACTCAGTGTTTCATTGGTAGTGAGCAGATTTATGACGACTAAAAGGCGAGGGACGAATGGTGCACTTGTAGCAGCTATGGATTGTGTGACCATAGATGTGTAAGAGTAGACGGAGACTCTCCGTCATATGAGGGGATATGGGGTTGTAGCACCCCAAGAACCTCGGTACGTGGGGTTACCGCTTTTTCGAAGGACGAACCGCCATCTTTCCGGGACAGCTCAGATCCTGAAAAGCTAGGGAAGCCGGAGAGGAATTGTACTTATGACAATGAGATATCATATTGATTGATTCGGGAGCAATCATTCCTTTATACCACATGCTTGAGTGAAAATCTGTCTTTGTCTTTTTCTAAGATGCCTTTTGAATTATGTATTTCTACTTTGGCAAATGATGGTATAATTACCTCTATTATTTGTTTAAATTGTTCCCTGGTGCATCAAGACATGTCTTATAATGTCAATTTTGTTTGGTTGTCTATGTCTGCGATAAATGTCAATCTTGGTATGTTTTGGTTATCTGGAATCATGTTGTCATAAACTATTCTGATAAAACTGTTTCTGTCAGATCACAACCTATGTCTATTTGAGTTCTCTGTTTCTGAACCTTTTGGCGTCAATTGTCCATCATAATAAGTGCTCAGGGATACATACTTCTCTTTTCTGCTAAGATAGAGGTTGAAAGTGATGTAACAGCATTATCTATTGTCAGTGCGTTCCTAGATGTGTTCCCTAAAGAGGTCTCTACCTTACATCCAATATGGGAGTTGAGTGTAACATAGATCTAGTGCCTGAAAGTGGACCAGTACCAGTTGCGCCTTATGGAATGACATGTTTAGAGTTAAGTAAGCCTAAGAAACAATTAGATAATTTATTAGAAAATGAGTTTTCACACATGAATTTGACTATTAAAAAAAAAATTGGAATATTAAGGTTGTTAATTCATAACATTAGATTCTTAAAAAAATAAAATAAAATAAAATTAGATATATATATATATATATATATATATATATATATATATATGATGAATTTATTTGGTAGATGTATATTCCATGCATTTTAAAGAAATAATTTTACCTTTCATTTATCATTTTATGTGCATAATCTTCTTGATAGCAAAATTGCCCATAAAAGTCTCACTTGATTTGAATTCACGTTTTTAACTTCCTTTTGCTTTAATGAGTTTTCAATTCATAAATGCAAATATCCTTGTGCGTTAGTTTTTTTTTTTAAAAAAAGTCAAACCATTACGATTTGGAGTTAAAACTTTCTTAACCTGATGCATCATTTCACCATCTATTCGGAATTGCTATTGTTATTATTATTATTATTATTATTATTATTATTATTATTATTATTATTATTTGATTATAGTTTACATCAAATCCTACTTTAATTATCGTTAAGAAATATGTTTGATTTAGTGATAAGTTTTGAGTGCTTATATTGGGGAAAAAAAAATGATGGGAGTATGAACCTATGTGTGGATATTAGATAATCGAAAAAAATAACCATTAAGGATAGATATCTTTTTCCTAGGATAAATGACCTTAGATCATTTGAGTAGAGTGGCGTTTGATTCAAGTAAAATAGATGTACTGATAGAATGAGAGCAGCCTAAGAAGTGATAGGTGTAAGAAGTTCCTGGAATTGAAAGCGAATTATATGAAGTTATAAATGGGTTCTCTAGGCTAGCCTTACTTCTGATCAAATTGACTAGGAAAGGAAAATAACTTGTATGGAATAAAATCGAAGTTTTTAATGATCATAAGAGCCTTAAATAATTGTTAGAAAAAAAATAGAATTAAAAATAAGGCAAGGAAGGTGGACAAAATTTCTTCAAGACTATGAATTTGAGTTGAAGTATAGTTTAGAAAAAGCTAATGTAGTGGTAGAGGCTCTAAATAGAAAATCCTTGCATATTAGTGCTAGAGATGAATATCTTAGAAGGGTTTATGGACAAGAATTTCAATGTAACCTTAAATGCTTTAAGCTTGAAATCGAATAGGTTGGAATTTGTAATGACCTTAGAAAACAGATTAACCGAGAGCAGTTTTAGACTAGGAATTGCAATCTCTTTAGGATCAAGAGAATTATGTGATGATGGTCTATTGTTGTTTAAGAATAGGATCGTTACTGCTAAGGAGGGAAGTCTTAGCAAAAAAAATGTTGGAAGAGGCATACAAAGGAAAGTTACCCATGCATCCATGAATAACTATGATGTATTATTAAAGAAGGTGTTATATATATATATATATATATATATATATATATATATATATATATATATATATATATATATATATATATATATATATATATGCTTAAATGTTAATTTATCTTGTAATTTTGTTATGTAACATTTTTTTTTTTTTGAAAATCGCCTTGCTTGAATATTTAAGATTGTTCTCCAGTGACCAAACAATAATTGCGATTAATATATCTCTTGGACTTATTATCCATATAGATCAATGACATGTTTAATTTTAACAAACATATATTTCTTGTCAAAAACTGAAAAGAAAATGTTATTTCTTATTTGCATGTGCTTACTCAAAGATCAAAATGGAACTAATTTCTTAGTATTACTATGGTGTTTATTAGTAGAGTGTTTATAGTTGTTCTGTACAATGTCTGCACAGCTTAACTACAAGTTTACTAGGCCTTATTCTCCATTTTGTTATCACATTCTTTTTTTTAGTAAGATCATCTTATCAAAAGAAAGCGAAACTATTTCTTTTCTAGTTAAATTATCATCTTGGGCCAGATAACACTTAGTATGTGGATGTCGCTATTGTTTCTCTTTTTTGTTTCCTTGTTTTACTTATTTGTTTATTTATTAAAAAAAAGTTCTCTGTGCTGTAAATAATATAATAAATTTGGTGTGGAATATATATAAGGGACTATAAGACTTATGTATGGATGGTATAAACTTTATTTCAATTTCTTTTGTGAATTATTTGGTATAAATCTATTTTTGAGAATGCTTATAATGATGAAATGCAAGTGAAGGTATTATGATTTTAGGAGGATGGACAAAAACAAATGCTTAAGTGCGTGATTTTATTATACATGTTATTATTGGCTTTTCTTTATATATATTCTTATAGTCAAGAAGCCATAAATTGTGCATTTATTAAACCATGTTTCAGCTTAGTGGTCTGATGTATGCTTAGAGTATATCAAGGTTATCAAGGAAGTAGGTTCCCTTATGATAGCGCAAGGTAGGTGAGATGATCTTGCTAGGATCGGATTTAATCCAAGAGACCACAGTTAGGATTCAAAAGAGGAAAGATGCGCATTGCACAGAATAGGTAAAGAGTGTTGTGCCAACTAGAAAAGAAAGCCTTTAGAATTTTAGGAAGAGGAACATGTATTCTTGAGAGTTATTCCTAAGATTGGGATGTGGGGGTCGAAGTCGGTCAGAAAACTAATTCCTTGTTTTTATGAGTCCTTTACAAATCCTCAAGAGAGTCAAACCTGTTGCTTACCAATTGGCTCTTCCAACATGGTCGTCAAAACTTCATGATGTATTTCCTGTTTCTCAACTTCGGAAAATATGTGTTAGGTATGTCTCATGTAATAGCTCCCGAGTCAATACAATTGAAGGATAGCTTAATCTAAAAGCCCAGGCCTAGTCAGATCATCGACAAGAGCTCTAAGACTCTGCCGAACAAGACAATCCCTTTGGTGAAGGTGGTTTGGTAAGGATTTAAATCCAGAAGAGACTATTTGGGAACCGAAAGAAGACTTGGTGCGCCGATGCCCAAACCTCATTGTTGAAGGTATATTACCCATATTTGCTTCGTACGTGAGGGTGAAGTTAATTTCGGGGATGAAATTCTTAAAGGATGGGAGAAAATGTAACATCCCAATAATTAAATAAAGATATAAGAGGCTTTAATCTTAGCAAATAAAATTAATAAATTATTAGGGAGGCTTAGCGTGGTTGACTTCGAACCTTAAGGGTGGTGTATTGACCAAAAGAATAAAAGGAAGAAACTTTAAGTTGAAAATCTGTCACAGTAGCGTCGGCACGCCCGTGCCGAAAGAGCAATGTTTGAGCCGTGCCGTGCTAACTATTAGCACGGCCGTGTCGGAAAATGAACAATATTTGACGCTGTTTGGCACGCCCGTGCTCATGTTCGGCACGCCTGTACCGATAGAGCATGGTCTGAGCCGCGCCATGCTAACTAATAGCACGTCCGTGTCGGAAATTATGCAAACTTTCACGCTGATTGACACGACCGTGCCAATCGTGAGCACGCCTGTGCTCTATGTCAGGATGCGTTAAAAATAGGTTTAAAAATAGGGAACCAATGCAACACTATATATATATATATATATATATATATATATATATATATATATATATACCACCTTATAACACCCTAGTGCGGCTAGAAACCCTTTTTGCACCATAAAATACCTTAGTAACGGCTGTGGAGCATCCTCATGCTTAGGAGATGGGGTGGCAACAAACAATGAGTTGGAAGGAGAACAACAACAACAACAACCACAACAACAAGAAGAGGTAGAAGAAGAAGATGAAGAAGAAGGAGAAGGAGAAGGAGATTCAAGGTTGAGGAAGGTGACATCTAGGATTTGTCATGGGGCACGCTTGGAGATTCTTGGAGGCCTTCAAGAGGTGAGTAGAAATACTCTTTCTCACCCTTTCCATGGTGCAAATTGATTTGGGGTTTGGGTTATTTTCAAAATGCGTTTTTGGAAAATAATCATGCGTTTGGTCAAATCCTGATTTTACAAATTTGGGGGTTTTCCTTCTGAGGTGTTTCTGCCATGAATTAAATGTTTATTCTTGATATTGATTTTATATTATGTGTATTGTATACATGATTTGGTTGATTGACATGCTATATTTGGATTATATGATGATATGGATGATATTGGCATGATTCAATAACTGTTAAATGTGATGAATGTTGTTTGCTGAAATACCGCCTATGATAGGGGTATCGAAAGTAACACCGCCAATGAATTGGGGTGTCGAAATATGAAATATCGCCATAATGGGGTATCGAAAGCAACATTGCCACACATTGGGATGTCGAAATAAGTAATACCACCAGTGTACAATGGTTGGTATCGAAATGAGTAATGTCACTGAAGAGAAGGTGACATCGAAATACCTTCATGAGTAAGGTAGGCAATGGGACGCCATTATTATGTGCAGTTTGAAAGTCATATGACACATGAGGATGTTGAGGTTATTTGATATATGAGATTTTGTCATACTTGCTTATGATGTATTGTTGAATAATTATTGTTAAAGTATGTATAAATATTATTTATTATTTTGAAAATAGCGGGTACCATGAACAGTTTTTCCGATTACCACACTGGCTGAGAACAATGCTTTTGTGAAAACCTTTTAAACTGTATTTCTGTTCACTGGGATTTTATATCTCATGAGTAGTATTGTTTTTAGAGCCTGAGGACGTCCCTGTTGAGCACCCAGACGTTTTGAAGACTATCTCTTTAATTTTAGAGCTTGGTTAGTATTGTATGGCATATGCCAGGAGAACCTTTATTATCTTTTAATTATTCTCTGGTGCGAAATGTTATAGACGCCCGGTTTTGAGGTTCTAAAACTTATGATAATTCGGTTTTTGAATTAATGTAAACAATTATTTTAGATTATTATTATATTAAGTATTTATTCAACATTTATTTAAGAAATTTTTTATTTGTCTTGTTTTATTTAAATTAATTATTTTGGGTTACTAATGTAAGGAAGGGCGTTAAACTTATTAAAAACAAACAAAGCAAACGGTAGCGAACATCCAAACATAAATGTGTACATGCATTAGAGTAAACGCAGTAGGATAAACACAACACATACATACATGCAGTACGAAAAAGATATACGTGGTTGCCCCATCGGTAGGGCTAGGTATATATACAGACGGAAGATACATAAGGAACTGAAAGTAAAACAAGTACACAAAAGACCTCCACAAGCTTTCAAAACATGGTCACCAGCACTCCCCATCCCACTCTAAAAAATACATCAAAACCTCTCCACACAGTCCTAGAGCGCACTGGCAGGCTCCCAGCATCAATGGTGGGGATGTCCCGAGCTACCTTGTCCGACTCCATGGGTACGTCTATAAACCTGCATAGGCTCGTACTCGAACGAGGAACTCGACATGACAATGCGACGTCTCCGATATGTCCTCAGGTACTGCTCTGTACATCTACGTTGACCTCTGTAGACGAAGCCTCGCCTGCTAGATACCGTTGAAGACTGTGGCGCTGCCCACAGGTAGTCCTGATCTCTCTACCGCGATGGATGCCACATCCGCGGGAAGGGAAGAAACTGGTACACTCAGTAAGGTCCGATGATGTCCTCGCACGGGGTACTCCTCTACGGAAAATCAGACTGACGGGTCCTATTTAAACTGCCAAGAAGGACGAGGGGTCCACCCGCCATCCCCTATCGTCGGGGTAGACGATCTCAATGTCCCCCAGCATCGGCATCCGCGATGTCCCCGTGATAAACAGGTGAAGTCTTGGGTCCATCCTGGAAGTCCGCTGGCTCGTCGTCTACTCACAAATCGAACACATAAGATACAAAGGAAAAAAGAGAGATAAGATATACATCACATCGATAACAAGGGATGATTCAATGTAGAATATATAACAAACACAACCATCTCCCGATGTCTCGACACTACGGCTGGTTTCCGAACTAGATGTTCACATACTCTTTCTATGCATGTTGGCCGGTACTAAACGTCCTCCTAAGGACAACATCACGTCCGCTCATCGGATAAGTTGGTTTGTTCCGGTTATCCGTTCCGCTCGCCGTGACCCATAAGAGTGCATCACCGCTCAACTATCCCAGACTCATGGTCCAATCGGGATAGTAGGACATTCCCAGGACCGTCATGACACGATAGGAGCTATCATTCCGGTCTCATGTGCGTACACCTGTGTCCAGTATATCCCCGAGGTCAAACAGACCTTCCCTTCCGTTTTTCGCACCCACACTCGATGCACCAACCTCGTATGCCTCTCGACAAACGGCTTGCCACTTGGAATCATATGCAAATGCTTTGCATGTCATCCATCTCTCTTGAGCTGATACCGTAGCACATGCAAACTCGATTCTTGATATCACAAGCTCCAAGCTCCAACCATAACCTCAAATCTCAACTATCAGCTCAAACATCCACAACGAGGTCAAAGCCCTAATCATACTAAACCTCCAAGTTCTCATGCATACACGTATTTCGAGGCAATACTGTTCATTATCAGCATGCTCAATAAAGCAGTAAACATATCCACATAACAACATGCTATCATACCGATATCTCACATACCATGGCTAACAGATACTTACATAGCAGCAACACAGACATCACATCATTCAACGCAAATCTGCTAACCTAGGGTATCCAACATAGCGGTGCTAGCCCATAGTAGACTAAACCTAGGGTTTAGGTACTTTGTCGAAGCTCAACCTCACGTAGGGTTTAGGGTTCCCCTACACAACATAAAATATATAAGGCTACATATTCTACTCTTGTCTCCCCGACGTGTGTAACTCTTTCTCCCCACCTGAACTGATATGCGTGCTTTCCCGAGCAAACACTTGCGACTCTGCAATCGGTACTCTCGCACGCTTTCCAACTAAATTAACACTCAGATTTATCACATTGCCAAAGATACCCTCGGCATGCACGGTGGGCCAACAATCGCCCCGAGTACACGCACGGGGTCCAGAAATAGCCAGAAACTCAGAAACAATGAAAGATTCAACAACAAACGATCGAGCAACAATGACTCACAAGCTTCAAGGTTGTAACCATGAAATCAAGGAGGAAAAAGCTTACCAACAGTGGCTGTCTCGCAGCCTCGAGCTCAACCTCGAGTCCCTGGGCGACTCCTCGAACAATCGACCAGTTAGAAATGCCCATAAAACCCTAATGTGTTAGCAAAACATCATTAGGTTGGAGTAGGAGTAAGAAAAGGGTAGAAACCAAGAGAAATACCAAAAATAACTTAGGTTCGACGATGTCGGCACCCAGGCTTACCCCAACGAAGCTTGAAACCAAGACCGCACCCTAAGCAAGTCCGAAGCTACGAGCACGAATGTGTAGTCGGAATAGATTTTGATGAACAGCCGGATCGAAATCACTCAAGGAACTTCTCAACTCTTTGGACTTTCTCTCAAAGTAAGAAGATGGAAAACTCTTGTGTTTTTTGTGTGGAAGTGAAAATGAAAGTGGAAACTCCACTTATGTTTCCTTATCAGCACGCTAAAGCGTGCAAAACTCTCCACGCTTGAGCGTTCCCACGCTCTAGCGTGGGCTGTAACACCCTGATTTTTCAAGCTTTCTAAGGTCAATAAACTGTGTATATGAGTTTGTATTTTACCGGAGGGTTTAGAGAGTGAATTAAAATAAACTGAGACTATAGTCACGCTCGACGCTATCATAGAGAGTTACGGTTAAATTTTGGTTCGAAAACTCAGACGGAGCTCGGTCTGTGTTTTTCACTGACAGTAGTATTTTACTACTCAAAAGACCTAATTTTAACTCGTGAACGAAACAGTTAGGCTTAGAATCGAATTTCCTACAATTTTGCTAAAATTGGTATTATGCACTAAAAAGCGGAATAATATAAGTTATTCAGACGAAATCTCAAACCGGGTGATGAATGGGGCTGGCTAGGGATTTATCGGGACCCACTAACGGATAATCTTGAAGTCACGTCAGGTCAAGCCACCTAGGAAAGCGTGCCAGCGTCATGATGGTTTTTAAAATATCTGGACGCGAAATGACCAAAATACCCTTGACCTTTTATGGAAATTCCACTTAGGTCCTTGTGTGAAATGACCTTTCTACCCTTAAGTGAAAATTTTGTGGACAACCTTATCCCACCTCATGAGTCTCACCCCCCCCCATCATCATAAAAATCAACTCCATTTCCTTCCTTTCTTTTTCCTTCATTTTCTCTCCATTTCTTTAAGGATCTTTAAGCACTTTGAAGAAGCAAAGTTGATCATTTCACTCACCTTCATCCTCTAAGAGGTATAGACTCATTCTTGAGCTCTTAATCTTCATCTTTCTCCATTGAAATCATGTATGTTCAAGCTTTTCTTCAAGTTAAACCTTAACTTGATAAATTCATAAGAAATTGTAGAAAAATCCTTTTAATGTCAAACCAATTTCTATGAGCTAGTTTCATTACTCTCTTTCATAATCTAAGAGCTTGTAACCAAGAGATATCTCTAACCCATATGGGTATAGGGTGGCCAAATCCCCTTTTTGTTGAATCAATGGAGTTTTGTTCAAATTTTGTCTAAGAACTAGTGATTTGGTTCTATCACACTTAGTGGTCTTTGAATCCAAAAGCATGTGATCAAAAAACTTCCCTAGCCTATTTGATTTAAGGGTGGCCGAACCAACCCATTTAGGGAAAACCAGAATTTTTGATTCAAGTTTGTGTATAGAGACTTGCTTTGGTGTTAGGAGTACCTATAGATCCTTCATCCAAGAGATAGGAATTTTTAGACATCCCTAGCTAATTTTGGGACCCTATGGCCGAACCCTAGGTAGAGGGGAATAGGGAAAAATAAGTTGTTTAATGTTGATGTTTGGATTGATTGTGTGTATGTAGTTGTGGTTGAGTAATCGAACGAGTAATCGGGAGAAATCAAGGACCGATCGGACGACTTTTGCTCAGAGGATAACTTCAACGGGTAAGGGGGAAAACCTGAGGAATTCAATTTTCGACAACTGCGTGTTGTGTTTGTGTATATGGCATGTAATATTTTTAATGCGTTGTGTTGATGTGGAGTGATTTATTTATGATTGCTCATATTTGGTTATGCTCGATTATGCATGATTTTGTTTTGTTATACTTAATTATGGTGAATGACATTATGTATGCTTGCCGTGATTGATATTGTGCTAAGTGACCTAACATCGGTTAGGGTTCAACATCGAGTAAAGTTAAAAGCTTCAAAAAGCTTGGAATGTAAAATGAGAAAATAAAAGGCTAAGGATTCAAAGAATTTTGGAAAAACATAAGGAATTAATATCTCTTTGGGAATGAGTAAAACAAGATCTACTTTATTAAAGAATGAAAAGACATAAAGGGGAAAACAACTTTAGTGCAAGAAAAGTAAGGCTTTGAAGTAAAAAGTGCGTTTTGGAGACATCGACCATTTTTAAAGTAATAAAATGAATCACTTCAAGTAAAAGTGTTTTCAAGAAATGTGCGTTTTGGAAACGTTAAATTGTTTTATCCAAGAAAAAGGGTTTTTCACGAACCATATTTCAAAGTGCGGTGGTTTACCAAAGTATTTCAAAAAGAAAGGTGGTTTTGATCCAAGAGTTGTTTTATAGGAAAACCGATCTCGAAGGCTTTGTGCGTAAACTTCGGAGATATGGGTTTTGGTTTTCAAAAAGAAATGGATTATTTTGGAGGTGAACCTAGAAACCAAGATGTCAGGGTTCTAGTGTTCTGTAGAACACGTGGATCAAGGATCCATGTTATCGAAGTGGTCTTGTAGGCTTGTGGAGAATCTTTGTGATCCTGTAGGCTTGTGGACAAGTTGTGTGCTCTAGAGCCCAAACTCTGAGACTGGTGCATCGGTTGATGGTTTTTGGGTTCGAGCTATTTCGAACTGTGTGTCCCTTTCTGGATTTTTGGACTGTGTGTCCCCTTTCTAGATGTCGGATTAGGGTGTCACATGGGTTCTCTCCACGCTTGAGCGTGGAACCTCGTACACTTCACCTTCTCCCTGGTCTGACATGTGTCTCACACGCGGCAAAACTCAGAACAATTGGCACAGCGCTCAGCACGCTTGAGCGTGCAAGCTTCCCACGCCTAAGCGTTGCCACGCTTGAGCGTGGAGTCCTCCCACGCTTGAGCGACCAACTCATCTGGGAAAAGACTTCCAGCCTTTTGACTCCCCCAGTTCCTCATGTTACACCTTAAGCTCTTCCAACAAAATTCAAGCCTCGTCCTAAACTTCCAACTAGGTTCACAACTAACACACAAACAATCACACAACCATACAACACCCGATCAAGGTTATCCACCTCAATTAGGGTTACAAAAGACGGGATGTTACAGTAACAGACCACCATTCTTTGATGGTGAGGATTTCGTTTTCTGTCGTAGAAAGATTGAATTCTATATGCAGTTGTCACAACCACATCGCGGCGGGATCGGTGAACCAAAATTAATTGGTTAAAAAAATGGAGTCGCCACCAAAGTTTATTTATTAGGGAAAACATTGGAAAAATCCTTTTAAAAAAAGAATGGTCTTCGAAAACAGATTTAGAGTTCGGGAGTCGATTATGTGTAGGGAAGGTATTAGCACCCCACAGCATCCATTTAAAAATTGATTAAAAATATAAAAAATTAACTCTTATTAAAATATATTTTTGGGCTTGACAAGGATGGTCTTTGCTCCTACGTATGGTCTCTGCTCCTACGTATCCTCAGGTGTGATGAGGAATTCAAAGCTACGTAGTTCTTTATCAAAATTTGCTATAAATATTATTATTACTATTATTATTGAAAATTTAATAATTTTAGTCATCACGATAACCAGACTGGAAGAGGATCCAAAATGGCTATCATGACAACTTATTTTGATATATTTAAAAATGCAAGATGTGACACCCACTACCCCGCATATAATAAAACATAAATGAAATCATACATGTCTTTAAAAATATAACAATTAAAATAAAAACATATCCTCAAGGGTAATGTGCATCACATCATCTATAACGTAAAACGTAGGAATCTGAAATAATCAAAATCCTTTAAAAACAAACTGCGGAAGACATAAATAATAAACGTAACCCAAATCTCGATGTCAAATATCAGAGCTGGTATACATATACCGATAATACATCGGAATAAAACCGAATAACATAAATCATAAATCCTAACTACTATGAGAGATCTCCTCGGGATCACTCCTCGTCAGCATGCTCACCCTCCTCTGCATATACCACAACATATGCACAAGAATAACAAAGAGAGGGGTAAGAAACACAATCATGAATATATGTAAACGGAATGGAATAGTAATTAAGATGGCATACAACATACATCAATCAACACAGATATAATCAATATATATATATATATATATATATATATATATATATATATATATATATATCAAGGATGCATGTTAATGCGAATGCAACATCACTACTCCGTATGCATGTGGCCAACAACTCTAACTCTGGAAAGACGATTAGGAGTACATGTCCGATTATCAACGTGGATGATATGCCAGACCATGGGCCATCCCCGAACACTCTCACTAATCCTGATAACATATAGTGGCTAGTCAAGGTACTCAAGCTTATTCTTTAGGTCACTCCGACAATAGGTAGCTAGCCCATGTCACCTGGAACTTCCATACCCAACGTACCCGCAAGGCCGGGATAACACCCATCGTGGCCTCCACTATCGCGATTCATCGTTTGCTTTCCACCCAACATATCAACGTCAACGTATGATGCATGCTATGCTCAACAACATGCAAACACATGTCCAACCATCCACCATCAACACCATTACATGGCTATCAACTTTGACCAACAAGCATCAAAGATGATTTAACAACATCAAACTTGACCAATAAGCATCAAGAATGATTTAACCAACAACATCGGTAACAGTACGTCGTTACCAATAACATCATCGTCTTATTAATTGTTCTCTTTGTTAAGTCTTAACTTAACATTATCTTTGTTAAGTATTATACTTAATCTTATTATCTAAACCTCAATTCATATTTTATTAAGATTATAACTTAATCTTAATAACCTCAAGTCATATATTTATTAAGATTATAACTTAATCTTAATATCTAATCCTCAATTCATATCTTATTAAGATTATAACTTAATCCTAATATTTAAACCTCAAGTCATATATTTATTAAGATTGTAACTTAATCCTAATATCTAAACCACAATTCATATCTTATTAAGATTATAACTTAATCCTAATATTTAAATCTCAAGTCATATAGTTATTAACGTTCTTTTCTATATTATCAACCTTGAATTATGACCTCACAGTCTTTTTCCCATTACCCTAATCATTATCCCTTCACAACAGAATCTGGGTGAGAAACCCAGATTCGCTAGGCAAATCGTGGCTCGCGAGGCAAGCCCGAGAGCTCCTAAACAGGTTCTCAGATTCGCTAGGCAAATCCTGGCTCGCGAGGCGAGCCCGAGAGCCCCAATATCTGGTTCTCTCATTTGCCTCGCAGATTACAATCCGCTAGGCGAATTATGTCAGACCACAAATGGTCTCTCTGTCTCGCCTCACGAATGGCTATTCGCCAGGCGAATCATGACAGGCGTGGGAATCTAAAGAATTTCTCAAAGTTATCCCTATGCTTATCATCCCATCTCTCAAGGATCATTCCTATGGATTTCCAAGCCTAATCCAATATTATCAATCTCACCTCTCATAACAACTCATTCATTATGGGGTGCCAAACATCCTAAAGCTATGTTCTTTTACTAATTCTATTTTCTTCATTGTAACGCCCATCATCATCAAGTCATCATTATCAATGCACATTATAAAATCTCATCAATGCATATCGTATCTATATTCATACTATTCATCGCACATCATAATATTTCAATCATATCATCAAGACAAACACCTATAATCATAATCATAGAACCATAAACATATATATTTATCAATATTCACATAGGTATATACATGGCTTATACATAACATACACATAATTACACTCATAGCATATACATAGGCATTTACAATGCATATAGACAAACATATAGGGGTCATGGGTTAACCCCTTCATCTTAACCTATCCCAAAACCCACATACTCATGATCTATTTCTTCCCCCCATACCTGGTATGACGATCACAATGAACAAAGGAAAGAAAAAGGTCCGGAAAAGGTTGCGTCTCTCGAATGCTCGATCTTACGACGCTTGACTTCACCATCACAGCCCCAAAAAGTTCAAGAGCAGCAACTAGGAAGAGGGCTTGTGATGGCAATGATACTCTTCAAGCGAAGGAGACGAAGAACGATGAACAATGGTGCAATATCCTTCAAGAATCCTTGGAAAGGGTTTAGAAATCCTTGTTTGGAGAGGAAGAGGTAGTTACTAAGAGTAATTCGACTTAGAAAATAGGTTTAGGTCGTGTCTTATGGTACAAATATAAGTTAGGGTCATTATGGGCTGATTAGGAGCCCAAAAACACGATTCTGGTGCGCGCAGATTCGTGAGGCAAGTAGCCTTTCGCGGGGCGAACTAGAGAGCTGCAATAATCTGGCTGTCAGGTTCGTGAGGCGACTGTATCTTCGCGACACGAAACTTTAGATGCCAAATTTGGCCTTAACACCTGAAGTAAGACTTGTAGATAATTCTCTAAGATTTCCAACGCATCCAAGATCACCTCAATCGGATGTCTAGAACTCAAGATATGGCAAAAACCGTGAAATAGGTCGTAAGGCGATAAAGTGATTAAACTATTTTTAAAGGCTAAACTATCCCAAACATGAATCTAAACCTCATGGGCGAGCATAACCACATATATTGGTCAAGAATAATACATAATAATAGGTATTAATATAAGGTGAAATTCGGGGTGTTACACAAGAGGCCTTTGATAATTAAGCAGGAAGTAGATCCAAAGTGACTATCATTAGCAAATTAACTTTAATTTTAGATCTAAAGGTGTTTGTGATAACCAAACAGGAAGTAGATTCAAAATGACTATCACTAACAACTTATTATTAATTATTTGAAAATGAAAGGTGCTTATGATAATCAAACAGGAAATAGATCCAAAGTGATTATCGTTAACAACTTAATTTTAATTTTGAATCTAAAGGTGTTCATGATAACCAAACAGGAAGTAAATCCAAATTGGCTATCACTAACAACTTATTATTAATTATTTGAAAATGAAAGGTGCTTCTGATAATCAAACAGGAGGTAGATCCAAAGTGATTATCGTTAGCAACTTAATTTTAATTTTGGATTTAAACGTGCTCGTGATAACCAAACAGGAAGTATATCCAAAGTGGCTATCACTAACAACTTACTATTAATTATTTGAAAATGAAATGTGCTTCTGATAATCAAACAGGAAGTAGATCCAAAGTGATTTCCATAGCAACTTAATTTTAATTTTAGAGTTAAAGGTGTTCGTGATAACCAAACAGGAAGTAGATCCAAAATGGATATCACTAACAACCTATTTTAATAATTTTGATACGTTATTGTAAGGAGACATTTGTATTTTAGAACAATAAACATATATGATCAAATAATAGTTGTAACAAATTAAATAGACATTTTAATTTTAAACATGTACATCTTTTTTAATTTAGGTTAATGCATTTGAATATTTATTTTAAAATTCAAAATCAGCTCTAAACCTAAAGTAATAAAAAAACAAGATAATGGGCTTAAGCCCAACGCATCAAAAATGAAAAAGTAAAGAAAAAGAAAAAAAATAATAAAGGAATAGAAGGGGCTTTTGAGCCCCTGATCCCCATCGTTACATTAACGCTGCAATTTGCAGCAAGGATCAAAACGCTGCCCAACAGCGAAAAAGAATGGAGGGAAAAAAGGGCACTCACGGGGCGGTGGCTCAAGGCAGACGGCAGCACGGAAAGGGGATGGAGCGGCGACGGTCTGGCCTGGTATAGTGCTTCGCGGTGGTTCTGGCGTTGCAGTGGGCGGAGGATGGCGAGCGGATCTGCTTCGTGGTGCTGCTCGCGGCTGGTCCGCTGGACAGCAAATGGCAGCGGGGTTCTGGACAACGACGGCGACGGAGCTTCTAGGCAGCGTCGGTGGCGCAGCTTCTGGACGACAACGATGTGCAGCGGCTTTCGGTGGTGTTCTGCAGCAGCTTCAGTCCAAGGTAGAGAGAAGAACTTAGATAAAAAAATGTGGGAACTTGCCCAAAGAATTCCTCTTTCTCTCTGTTACATTATTATTCCTCAGGAAAAGAATTAGATCCTGGAAAAAAGTTTTTTTGGATTGGTACCTTGTGTGGGTAGAGAATGGTCTAGGAAAAAAGAAAAAAAACCTTAGAAGAAAGAGAATTCCAGCAAGAAGAAAGATGGTCAGAGAGAAAAAAGGTTTCCCTCCTCAAGAAGTTTTTCCACCTCCTTTATAGCAATTCATGCAAGACCCCGGTTTTCGCTTGCTTGTTATAAAGTGTTGTTACATAAGTTGTTTACGTTGATATATATATATATATATATGTTATGTGTTGTTATGCATGTGTTAGATGTTTAGGACATGTTTTAGGGTAGTTAAACCTTAGAAACGAGCTTATAAGTGATCCTGTCAGGGTGGCACGCCCGTGCTCTTGTGTAGCACGCCCGTGCTCTTCGTGCGTTCCAGAAACACGTTTTGGGCTTTAGGTTGACCCGTTTTGTCCCAATCCTTTTTATACCTCTTTTGGTCGACCTAAACCTCATAGCCGTCAATCCTAAAGTTAGAAACAACCGTCTTTTACCATTCTCTTGGGTTCCCATTGAATCCATGAGCGTCCCCAATCCTTGTTTGGGTGTTCTTCGTCAAGAACACATCCCTGTGGTGTTTGCTGTTGTGTTTGGGGTTAAGCTACTAGCTTAGTGTTACTCTGAGGTAAGGTAACCAACCTTCTTCATCCTTTTTCTTTGGATCCCTTGAGTTAATGTTGAACCATTTTATCCTTGTCAAACCAGACTTCGTGGTTCATGTGCCAGTGCTGTGAATGGCAACTAGCAAATTAGTTCCCCAGGGATCTAATCGAGGTATGTGCATAACCCTTATGTTAATTCCCTTCCTTTTCTTGTTTCAGAATTAACTACCTTTGTCCTTCTTGATGTTCTTGGCCAAGCTCGTTATATCTGTTGAACCCGTTTGGAGGAGTCAAGCGTGGGTTTCGTTCTTGTTGGCTCATAGACTGGTATCATCACGCCAGGTATGGGGAGAAGGGATTAGTATAACATATAGGTTCTAGGGTAGCGTAAGATGAGGGTTAACCCATGACCCTATTTGTGTGCTATATGCCTTAATTGCTGTATGAAGTTTTTATGGTTGTTTATACATGTCGTTAATTGTTTAAATGGTTTGTAAGATCTTGGCATGACGAATATGATGTTGTTTATGATGATGATGATATGCCATGATTGTATGAGTTAGTATGTTGGAACTGATGTTGAATCTATGTTAATAAAAAGACATAGGGATGTTAGCGGTAAGCCTAAAACTAGGATTAGTCCAATTGATGTGCATAAAATATAAAGATGTTGATGAGGGGTGAGATTAATGCCAATGGATTAGTTAAGAACCTTAGGATTGATTTGGAGGGTTGAAATCTAGAAAAGTTGCTAAGTTTCCCAGATCTGAGACACTGTAACAGCTTTGAGCACGCCCGTGCTCATTATCGGCACGCCTGTGCTCTTTGCCCAGTAAAGCCAGCATGACCGTGCTCTAAGTAGCACGCCCGTGCCAGAAAACGAGAAAAGTGACACTGTTTAGCACGCCCGTGCTCTCGCACAGCACGCCCGTGCCAGTTGGCCAGCACGCAGGCTGTACCATTGTCAGAATTAATAAAACTTCATTGTTTTATATAAAGAGAGATTTAATACCCTTTTTGGAATGATATAAGAGATTATAAAATACAACCTTGAGGATAGTTAATGAACTAGAACAATGATATGGTAAAGTGTAATAATGAAGACTTAATTAAAGAGATTTAATTAATGAGAAGATGGTGTTATCGATAATGACGTACTGTTACCGATGTTGTTGGTTAAATCATTCTTGATGCTTATTGGCCAAGTTTGATATTGTTTAGATCATTCTTGATGCTTATTGGTCAAGTTTGATGTTGATAAATCAACTTTGATGCTTGTTGTCAAAGTTGATAGCCATGTGATGGTGTTGATGATGGATGGTTGGACATGTGTTTGCATGTTGGTTGAACATTGCATGCATCATTGCATAGAGAAGATAGTTTCGACAGAAAGCAAACGATAAATTGCGACGGTGGAGGCCACGATGGGTGTTATCCCGACCTTGAGGGTAAAGTATGGTAAGGAGGTTCCATATGGCATGGACTTGCAACCCGTTGCCGGAGTGTCCTATCGATAACCTGACTACCCTGACAAGCCACGGTACGTTATCAGGATTAGTTGAGAGTATCCAAGGACGTCACCCATGGTTTGGTGAATGTTCCAACGTTGATGCAGGATGGTCAACCTGGATATGTACTCCTAATCGTCTTTCCAGAGTTTAGTTTGATGGATCCACATTGCATATGGAGTCGTGGAGTAGTTATGCATTGCATAACATGTTTATAACGTGATATGATGAAATGTGTTATAACATGTATGTTGTATTATGATGTTTATATGTTGCATGATCATCTTGCTAACTGCTCTATTACCGTTTATGTTTATACGTACAGTTCCTTACTCCCTACTATTGTTGTTGTTTTGCATATACCTTTGGTTATGCAGAGGATGGTGAGCTACCAGCTGAGGAGTGATCCCAAGGAGATCGCTTACTCATAGTATAGTTTAGTTATGTTTAGTTGTTTTCCGATGTAATATCGGTAGTGGTTACCAACTTTGATTATGTAACATCGGGATTTGGGTTTTGTTTATGTGATGTTTTTACGCAGTTGATATTTATGTTTTAAATGTTTTCAGATCACGTGGCACTTGCTACCTTTTATGTTAAATTTTTTATTTAACTTGCATGCTTTATTTAATTTAATCGTATACGGCGTAGCGGGTGTCACAATTCATATCTTCAGATGATGAATGAGGTTTCCGCATTGTAAATAAAAAAACTCATTAACCCAGGATTTTATTGACCATTTGAGGTGAATAATTCCCATTAAAATTCACACTTAGTGGCCTTTCTCTTCAGTTACAAAGTGATGAGACTCTCTTCCTGTCATGGCCCTAATTAAGCGGTCATGACCGGCCGAAAAAGAAAGACAAAGCTTTCCCTTTCGTAGCCTCACAAACCTACTCAATTTGTCTCATCCAAAATGTCAAAAATACTTTCAATAATAAATTATAAAATGGAAATTATAATGCATCAGAGTGTTATAAATCATAAGAGAGTACAAGTCCTAAATATTATAAAATAATCATAGCTTGCAACCCTTAACAAAACTGGGTGCAACAATAAAAACATAACCATAAGAACCTGCCTCCACATAACAACCAAGACACCAAAGAAGCGCCTAAGCATGAGATGATTCAGGACCTATACATGTGCCTACATTAAAAAAAAAAAAAGGGGGTGAGTATAAAACTCAATGAGGGTCCCCAGACACAAAATTTACGATCATAAGCATGTACCAATCCAAAAATTAAAATAAACCCAATTATGACATGTAGACCCATCAAGGGAAGTACTTGTGGAATGTCTTGGTAAACCCTCATCAAATTTACTCATCAAGATTCACTACATAAGAAACATCGACATAAGCATAAATATGATTAACCGAATCTTTGGGTTATCCTTGGGGTTGTTCACTAAAGTCCCCCGCCTTGACGGTTTTAATTTATATTCCAAAGATTTCTGCCCCCTCCGGCCGGAGACCCAAAGTTTCACTTAATCAAACCAATCCATTCCACAAGCATAATTTCCAAATCATACACATAATACAAACTCAATCATAAATGGAGTTAATAACATATCCAAGCATTCTCCTCATATAATAATTACACTTTGGTACTGCACAATAAACTCTCTCCATTCCATAAGATGCCAAAATATTGATTTGCCATGAATTTCACAATTTCAATTTGTCATGTTACTGCACAATTGCCAAAAAAAATAATTCGGTGGTTCCTAGAAGCTACAGCGCCAATTCACCATGTAATTACAAGATAGGGAATCAAATCCCACAAAGCAAATGGTCTATTCCCCATTGTAAAGACGAAAAAAAAAAAAACGCCCAAAATAGTCCAGCATAATAATGCAAACACCACTTCCTAAAATCACACAAACCATGTCTTTTTTTAAAATATGTTCTCGAGAGTTTCAGCGCAAACAAAGGAGGAGCATTACAAAATGTATATATACACATATAACATTGCAACATACAGGGGATAGAAAAAATATTATAGTACCAAAATAAAATTACTCAGGTCCATCTAAAGTTCAGGAAAGAAAATGAAATATACATACTCATCCATACCAAACTCAACAAATTTCAAAGATGAAGAAAATGAAAAATCCCTCATCTTTTGATGAATTTCCTTAAGCTCATAGAGTTCAAAAGAAAATGGGAAGAAGAAAAAGGGTAAGTTGCCTCCTCCTCCTCTTTCCTTTCTCTTCTTCTTCTTTTTCTTCTTCTTCTTCCTCTCTTCTTTCTTTCCTTTCTTTTCTTTCCATCTTTCTTTTCTCCTAACCTCTTTTCTCTTTTCATTTGTTTCTTTCTACCGAGAGAGTTCCAAAACTCTCTTAAAATGGGGAAGCAAAATTTTAAAAGAAAAGGAACCCCTTTCCCTATTCAAATGCACTCTTAAAGCTAGGATAAAATGTTCTTTACTTCAAGATTATTTAAAGAAGGCCTAATATTTACTTTAGCTCATTAATAATTTTAATTATGTCACTGAGAATGTGTCAAGCTATACACTACCTATTATTTAATTTATTATTATTTTACTTTCAACATTTTTTTAGGTTATAAAATAATTAATTAATTATTTACTTTTCATAAAAAACAATCTGGTATCTCAATTAAACAAGGAAAATATATCATAATAAATAAATATACAGTTCATCAAAGTTTAAAATTAATTAATAAAAGTTACAAGTGTTACTTTTCTCTTACTTATTATAAAATTGTTACGGTGTCGAAAAAACCAAAAGCCAACTCTCTTTTTATTTTTAATTTTATCTTGTTTATTTTATTTTATAACTTTCAATTTTTTAATAAAACAGTAAAAAAAAAAAGAAACGTCCGGACAAAATAGGGTGTTCACAACAGTGAATTGATGTGGACTTATTGGATATTGGAGTCTATGGACCTAGTATCAAACCCAAAAAACATTAGACTGAGTTTGATAAAAATTGTTTTTTCTTGAATCTCAAGGCTATGCAAATTCTCCGGAATTGTCTGTGCAACGATGCCTATAAGAGAATTAAAATGTGTGATTGTGCCAAGGATATTTTAAATACTCTTGATAATTATACCTTGTCACTAATAATTTTGGGATTGAAAGTAAGTACTGGAAATGGCAAAATTCGTTGAAGGAAAGTCATCCCCAATATGCCAAGAGCACAGAGACAATGATAGAAAAAATAGAAAATCTTCTTAGTGCATCTCAAAGAGAAATAGAGGTAAACGACACCGAACTCAAATCATTAAATGATGAGTGGTTATATGCTTTCAATGGTATGTATGATGAATTGATGAGGTTAGAAAAGAAGAGCTTAAATTGCTTGAAAGATATTTCTTCAGTTGTTCAACATCAATTACGAGTTCAATCATGCATTTTACAAAATTAATTGAAACATTTAATAAGAAATTGGGATTTATGGTTACCCAATGTTACAAACAACAAAACTCACATGACTGTGTAATAGAATCAAGGTTGTTAATGTTGGTCTCTCTGGAGTTCCTTCCTAAGCTGACCTTTACTCCCCTTTTGGTCACCAACTGCAGTGGTTCCTAGCTCTCAATTAAGGAAGATGACAGCCTTTCTAGCCCTTTTGAAAATTTCATACTTGTAGGTTGTTAGAGGAAGGATTTTCCTACCAACACTACCTCTATTTGGCTGAACTCTTTGAGGGGTTTAGAGGTCTTGCATTTCTGCCCTCTTTGCTAGGTTTGGGTGTTTATGAGTGGGTAAGTGTATGGAGTAGGATGTTAGAGAAAGATTGATGTAGGTTTTAAGATGGTGTTAGAAGAAATGGAGAAAGGAAAGTGGTGGTGGTGGGGTGAAGGTTGGCCGAATTTTAAAGAGGATGAGAGGAAAGGGAAAGGTTCTAAAATGAAAAGAAAGAAAAGAGATGTTCAGCCCTCTCTCCCTATGGCTGGCCAAAAAACCTCATCTTGAGGGGGAAGAGATGATTGGTTCACCAATTGGGCAAGATTTTCTCAAAAGGTATTGGTCCTTTCATGGATTTTCTAAGGATAGAGATGGATAAGGAGAATTAAAATAAGTGGGTGTGTGTGTGTGTGATTAAAAGGATAAAATTCTAGATTAATAATAATTAACCCAACTTAATTGTACATAAAAAAAAATTTCTATTCCCTCTTTAATCATTAAATAATCACTTCATAATTCAATCAATCATTTAAGTGCACAGTTATGAAAATAAAAGGATCCAATCACACTCATGGTAAAAAAAATATAAATATAAATAAATAAATAAATTTGAAATGAAAAGACTAGAATACCCTTGGGGAAGGATGTTACAAAAATGATATAGATAATCTAAAGATGAAATATACATTTCTTAGTGAAGAAAATATTATGAAATTTTAATCTTCATCATGTTATGAAAATTACATATTCCTTGATAATCATGTTGAAGATTTATTTCATGAAATCACTAAACATGACATACCTCAAGATCATGATTACCCTACAGTTGGAGATCAAAATTATCACTTGAAAAATAAAAGACATGTAGCATGTAATCATTGTGGTAAGTTAGGACACATTTCTCATATGTGCATTCATAAGAAAAATTATTATATGATAAATAAAATTGTTTTGATGCCTAAAGGCACAAATAACTTGTCACTAACCAACAAGGACCCAACATGAAATGAGTACCAAAAAGTTTCTCTAGTACTTCAAATGTGCAAAAAAAAATCCAACATTGAGAAACAATCTAGCTTGGAAAAGGAAGTGACATAAATGCTTCATAATTTTGATATTGCAAACACCACAAATAGAAGCAAAGATCTCTTGATGAACAACTCAAACAAGAGCAAGATTGACGATGCAAAAGCTAGACTCAAAATCAAGCAAAAGTGGATAAGAAAGGATAGTCCTGTGAATTCTCACAATGAGGTAACCCTACCCTCTTCCTCCTATGCATGCTCAAATGTGAAACTTGATTAATAGAGGTATGCTCAAAAATATGTCATAAATGTGCTTATGATGCCTATGCAGTTAATTATTATTTCAAGCATGTTTTGTTTATTTGAGAGAGTAAAAAAAATCTCTAGGGAAGCTAGGAATTTTCAAAAGAAGCTATAGAGTATCATAGAAAAGTTATCAAATCTCCCTCGCTACGTAAATTTGAAAATCCTATCGGATAATCGATTATATACTCGATTATAGTCCCTCGAGAAAACTGGGGAGAGAAACAGAAGCTGCATAATTGATTATGATAATCGATTAGAGAACAACGCTAGAAAATTCCCACACAACAGTAAGCTCATAATTGATTAGGGAAATCGATTATTGTAACACCCCGATTTTTTAAGCTTTCTAAGATCGGAAAGCTATATAAATGAATTTATATTTTATCTGAGGTTTAGAAAATGAAATTTAAATAAAACAAGCTCGTAGTTATACTATACATTATCGTATGGAGTTACGTTTAAATTTTGGGTAACAAATTCAGATGGAGCCCGATATGCGTTTCCACTTGATTTACCGGGACCTACTAACAGATAAAATTGAAGTCACGTCAAGTCATATCACCTAGGAAAGCATGCCAGTGACTCATCACTGTCATGATGAAAAGGAAAATATCTGAACGCGTTCACACTGAGAAAAGACCAAAATGCCCTTGACCTTTTGTGTTAATTTCACTTTTGTCCCTAAAGGAAATGTCCATTTTGTCCCTTAAGTGAAAATTTTTGGACCTCCTTGCCCTCCCTTTTACTCCACGCCCCTAAGGCTTCATGAAGCCATCCTCCCACTTTTCCTACAACTTCACATTTTCTCTTAAACTTTCTCTCATTTTCTCAAGTGGAAACTCAACATTTTGGTGAAGAAAAGTGTTGAATCCTTGCCTTGTTTATCATCCAAGAGGTATGATTACTTCATTTGATCCTTTGAGTTTCATGTTCTTCCTTTATTTCTTGTTCTTCAATCCATGATCCACTATGTTCAACTTCTAGAATCAATATTCAAAAATCTCTGGAAAATCATAGAAAAATCCTTTTAATGTGAAATCAATTTCTATGATCTAGTATCATCATCCTCTATCACTATCCAAGAGAATGTAATCAAATAACATGTCTAGCCTATTTTTCTAAAGAGTGGCCGAACCCTAGATCACGAGGAATCATGGGTTTTTGCTTCAAGTTTTTGTGTAAAGAAACTTGATTTAGTGTTAGGTATACCTAATGATCATTCAACCAAGAGTTAGAAATTTTTAGACATCTCTAGCTATTTTAAGTCTTGATGGCCGAACCTAGATCCTAGGGGAAAAGGAATTGTATTTTTGTGATTGTTAAAGTTTGGATTGATTGATTGAAGGTGGTTGTTATTGAGTCTTCGGACGAGTAATCGGAGGAATTACGGACTAGTCGGACGACGTTCATTTGGAGGATTACTTTCAAGAGGTAAGGGGAGATTACCTGAGGAACTTGATTTCCGACATCTGAGTACTGTATTTGTGTGTGTAATCTATAAAGTTATGATGTACTGTCTTTAATTGTGGAGTGTTTTATTTTATACTTGATTATGCTTAATATGGTATGTTGACTAAAATGATGATTGATGTTGTGCTAAGGAACCTAACATTGGTTAGTGTTCAAAACAAGCAAAGGTAAAAGCTTCAAAAAGCTTGAGACTTACTATTAAGCGGATGAAAAGTTACAAGTTTTGGAAAGAATTTGAAGACAACGCGTCTTGACGTTTTATCTTAAGAACAAGAAAGTGAAACATATTTTATTAATGAAATAGAAAGACATAAGTAAATAAAATTGAAAACAATTTTAGTTAAGAAAAGTGAGTCCTAAAATGAAAAGTGCCTTTAGAAATCATCAATAGAGTTTAAAGCGATAAAACGAATCATTTCGAGTAAAAGTATTTTCAAGTGATCCAGTTTTAGAAGCAAATTGTTTTATCAAAGAAAAGAGTTTTCACGAACTATATTTCAAAGTTTTTATCGTTTACCAAAGTACTTCAAAAGAAAAGTGATTTTTGACCAAGAGTTTTATTTTATGGAAAACCGATCCCGATGACTTTGTGTGTAAGCTTCGGAGATGTGGTTTTTGTTTTTGTATTTCAAAAAGAGAAAAGTTAATTTGGATGTGAACCTAGAAACCGAGACGTCGGGATTCTAGTGTTCTGTGTATCGGCTTGGACTGTTTTTAGGATTGCTGACTGTCCCCACAAACCAACACGGGTCTTTTCAGCGTGCTTTGTCCTCACTCACATGCTTTCTAGAAAACTTCCCAAAAGGTCACCCATCCCACAAGTGCTCCAAGTCAAGCACGCTTAACTATGGAGTTCTTATGTTCTGGGCTTTCGAAATGAAGATGCATCTTGTTTGAATAGGTAGTACAAATCTATTCCTTTAAGCCTTCCTCAACTGTACAGTCCCATACCTGTATAATCTCCAGATCCCTCTCATTCCGGTGTGAATCGGTTCATTCATATGTCCCTCCGCCTAGAAGCCTGCCAGAAGCCGCTCCTTGTCCGTGCCTCATGCACTGATGATCACTCCCCGCCCTCGTCAGCCTCGGGTGTTACATGCCCACCAGCTTCCGCTTGGTTCATCCTCGAACCACACCGTATTGGGAGAGGTCCGCTCTAATACCATTTGTAATGGCACGGACTGCTTTCAGGATTGCCGACTGTCCTCACAAACCAACATTGGTCTTTTCAGCGTGCTTTTTCCTCACTCACACGCTTTCTGGGAAACTTCCCAGAAGGTCACCCATCCCATAAGTGCTCCAAGTCAAGCACGCTTCACTATGGAGTTCTTCTGTTCCAGGCTCCCGAAAAGAAGATGCATCTTGTTGGTATAGATAGTACCAATCAATTCTTATAAGCCTTCCTTCAACTGTACAGTCCCATACCTGCACAGCCTTAGGATCCCTCTCATTCCGATGTGAATTCGGTTCATTCATGTATCCCTTTGCCTAGAAGCCTGCCAGGAACCGCTCCTTGTCCGTGCCTCATGCACCAACGATCACTCCCCGCCCTCGTCAGCCTCAAGTGTCACATGCCCACCAGCTTCCGCCTAGTTCGTCCTCGAACCACATCGTACTAGGAGAAATCCGCTCTGATACCATTTGTAATGGCTCGGACTGCTTTTAGGATTGCCGACTGTCCCCACAAACCAACACAGGTCTTTTCAGTGTGCTTTGTTCTCACTCACACGCTTTCTGGAAAACTTCCCAGAAGGTCACCCATCCCACAAGTGCTCCAAGTCAAGCACGCTTAACTATGGAGTTCTTATGTTCTTGGCTCCCGAAATGAAGATGCATCTTGTTTGTAGAGGTAGTACAAATCTATTCCTTTAAGCCTTCCTCAACTTTACAGTCTCATACCTGTACAGTCTCAGGATCCCTCTCATTCCGGTGTGAATTGGTTCAAGCATGTGTCCCTCCGCCTAGAAGCCTGCCAGGAGCCACTCCTTATCCGTGCCTCATGCATCGGTGATCACTCCCCGCCCTCGTCAGCCCTGGGTGTTACATTATGCAGAACACGTGGATCGATGATTCGTGTTAGTGAAGCGGTCCTGTAAACTTGTGGACAATTTGTGTGCTCTAGAATCCAAAATCCTAGACTGGTGCATTGGTTGATGGGTTTTGGGTTTAGGCTGTTGGACTGTGTCCTTTTTGGTTAATTGGACTGTGTGTCCTTTTTGATTAATGTTGAAAAGACTTAAGAGTCTAAAAGTGGTGGTGGTTGATAGCTTTGAGCTTCAACAAGGAGGTAATCATATGAAATAGAAAAACTTACAAAAACAAAAGGTTTTCCCATACATTTGTTTTTCTGGTAGACATGCCATCTAGAATGAGGGGACCTTGATGGCAGGGAACCCTGGGATGACTTTAAGTCATTGTGTATCATTGTGCCTTGATGGACAATGGTGTCATACGTGTTCAGAAACGTATTGTGCCTTGAGTTGGACAATATAGTATGACCTGATTACGATTTGTTAAGTACCTCTGATGTGTACCCTCATGCGAGAATCGCATAGTGTCATGGGATTTATGTACTTGTTTATAGCATAGTGGTGCTAGGCATTGTTGCCTGAGGGCCAATTAATGTATTGCGAGCATGATCTGCTCTTTTGAAAGAAGTTGGGATTTCCAGAAATTAAGAATCAAGAAATACATGCTATATATGGAAGTGTCATGCATATGTTTTCAAAATAATGATGATTGTTGGGTATGAGACCCTTGCTTTACTTGGGTATGAGACCCTTGCTTTACTTTCACTGTTATAATATGCTGTGTTATGCTTATGATACTTCTAAGTCATATTTGTAATATGTGTATATATGAACCTGATGTTTTTGTGTATGTAGTTGTCGTATTTTAAGTTCATATATTGGTTTCTCATCCTTGCTGTATTTCTTGGCTATATTGTTTCTTTTGGTATTTATTATTATCTGTATACAAATGGGACCGAAGCAAGAGAGCTTAGCCTATTCGGGGGTTCGCTCCATAGTATTTGAGCAGCGCGAGGACCCCACTGCTTGGGTCATTCATCCGGGGGCCAGCAGTGCAGCATATACCGGACTTGTTTGTACCCTACGCGGGAATGTGGAGGTGGGACCTCAGGAGAGGACACATACAGTAGAGACGATCCAGATCCCATTGCCACCGATCTGGATGATTCTCCAATACCTTGTTGATCATGGGTCTCTACAGCATGAGATCTCCGTTGCTCAGCCTTTGCAGTAGCAGCCGCCCTTGCCTCCTCCCCCCCGTTCGTCTTAGCGGTAGAGGGCCTGGAGGAGGATCTTGAGTATCAACCTCAGGAGAACGAGGGTGCTCCAGTTACAGGAGCCGAGGAAGTTGGGATGGTCAATGGGAATGTAGACTCCCTTGATCTTTCTTCTGATGGTGACGTTGGGTACTCCTTTGGGGGACTTTCCAATGGGTTCCACTAGATATGGACTAGCTTAGGGTTTCTTTTGAGGTAGCGATTTTTGGGTAGTCTATTATCGTCTATTGATGGCCATGGTTTTAGAGATATGGTTTCCAGACTGTTGCTACGTAGTTTTTAGGGTTGTTAGTATTTTACTTTTCTATTAGTTTGTTTTTCTTGAAAACGGACATGATGTCCAAAGTTTCTTTATGTATATTGTAACACCCCGATTTTCGCTGCTTTCTAAGATAGGAAAGCTATATAAATGAGTTTATATTATTCAAGGTTTTAGAAAATGAAATTAAATAAACCAAGCTCATAGTTATACCCTATGCTATCGTAGGGAGTTACGGTTAAATTTTCGGTTGAAAATTCAGACGGAGCCTGGTCTGCGTTTTCACTAACTGTAATATTTTACTGATCAAGAAACCTAATTTTGACTCATGAACGAAACAGTTAGGTTTAGAATCGAATTTCCAAAATCTTTGGTAAAATTGGTTTTTCGCACTAAAAAATGGAATAATATAAGTTATTCGGGTGAAACCTTAAATCGAGTAAAGAACAGAGCTGAATACGGATTTATTGGGACCCGTTAACGGATAAACTTGAAGTCACATCAGGTCACATCACCTAGGAAGGCATTCCAGTGTCATGATGACAATTGAAAATATCTGAATGCGTTCACGCTGCAAAAAGACCAAAATGCCCTTGACCTTTTGTGTAATTCTACTTTTGCCCCTAAAGGAAATGTCCATTTTGTTCCTTAAGTGAAAATTTTTGGACCACCTTATCCCTCCCTCTCCCTCACACATAAGGCTTGCTCCATAAGGCCATCCACCACTTTCTAACTCCATTTTTCCCTCAAGCTTTCTCTCATTTTCAAGTTGGAACCTTAACCATTTTTGGTGAAGAAAGTGTTGATCCTTGCTCATTTTCATCACCCAAAGAGGTATGATTACTCTCCTTGATCTATGAGTTCATGTTCTTCATCCATTTCTTGTTTTCAAACCATGATTCAAATGGGTTTCAAGTTCTAAGTTCAAACTTCAAAAAAATCTCTAGAAAATTTTAGAAAAATCTTATGATCATGACACCAATTTCTATGAACTCACTATGATGTATATATCGAGCATCTAGAAGCATGAAACTAATAGAAATTTCCTTCCCTTTTTTCCCAAGCTTGGCCGAAACCCATCTAATTGGTTTAGGTTTCTACCATACTTAGAGATCATTGAATCCAAGAGATTGAAGCAAAATGAAATCCCTAGCCTATTTTCTTATATGATGGCCAAACCCTAGATCATGAGGAATCATGGGTTTTTGATTCAAGTTTTTGTGTAAAGAGACTTGATTTAGTCTTAGGTATACCTAAGGATCGTTCATCCAAGAGTTATAAATTTTTAGACATCTCTAGCCTATTTTGGATCACCATGGCCAAACCTAGCTTCGAAGAGATAAGGAATTTTATTTTGCGATTGTTGAAGTTTGAATTGATTGTGTGAATGTAGTTGGTGTTGAGTGTTCAGGCGAGTAATCGGAAGATTTGCGGATCGAGTCGGACGACGTTCATTCGGAGAATCACCTTCAAGAGATAAGGGGAGATTAACTCAAATGAGTTTGATAGCCTCATAAGATTGATTGTTGTATGATTGTGATGATATTTGAAGTGATGTTGATGATTCTCTTGTGATGTATATGCTTGATTTAATTGATGAATATGTGATTGGATATTGAAACATGAACTGTGGCATTGTTGCCTTGGATGAGATATGTGTATGATGTTGATTTTGAGATTTAATGGATATATATGCATATCTTGCATTGTGATTTCTTTGACTGGATTGGTTGAGAGCATAGCATCAGCTATAGCTTGATAATAAAGATTAAGCTACATAAGAGTCTTAATCAAAGATTTAAGGATGTTTAGGTTTAAAGATGAAATGCTTTTATGTTAAATGGTATAATGACCGTAACACCCCGATTTTTCGAGTTTTTCTTTTAATCAGTATTTATGAACTTATATTTTATTCGAGGTCTTAGAAAAGGATATAAAATATTCCGAGACCATAATTATGCTCAACGATATCGTAGGAAGCTACAATTAAGTTTTGAGTCGAAAACTCAAACGGAGTCCGGTATGCGTTTTTGCACTGAGAGTATGATTTTACTGCTCATGAGACCTCAGATGGACCCGTGAATGAGACAGTAAGTCTTAGAATTCGATTCTCTACGTTTTGGTTAAATTTCACAAAAACTTCAAAAAAATCACTTCCTGACCTCCATTCGAGCGAATTCCTTAATCAGGTGGAGAACGGAACCACGTATCGACTTATCTGGACCCGACAACGGATAATCTTATATCACATCATGTCAACTCACTTGGGAGAGCATGTCAGAGACGTCGTGACGATCGGGAATTTCAGGACGCGAAATTACCAAAATACCCCTAACTTAAGCCTTTTCACCTTTTACCATTTTACCCTTTGAACCAAATGACCTTTTTACCCTTAATGAAATCTTTAGAAGGCTGGAACAGCCTCCTCCAGCCCCATTTCCACGAACAAACAGGCCCAAGGAGAGCCAAGAACACTTCATCTTCCTTAAAGAAAAAAACCTCCATTGAATCCTTGAGAAAACCTTGAAATCTTGTTGAAATCACTTGATTTCTTGACCAATCTTCCTCCATTTTAAGGTAAGATCACTTCTATGGTCTCATATCTTCTTGAATCTCTTTCAATATCAAGATCAAAACTCCATTTTCATGAAACTCATTCTTAGATCCAAAAGTTTGAAAATCCACAGAAAATTGCAGGAAAATGCTTTGGATGTGAAACCAAGTTCTTTGAACTCACCTCATCACTCTCTATCTAAATCCAAGAGCTCATGATCCAAGTCTTATCCTAGCTCTAAAACCCCAAAGTGGCCGAACCCTATTAGTGGTGATGAATAGTGTTTTTGCTCAAATTTTTGATTTCTAACTCCTGATTCCATCCTTAGCTTTTCTAGTGTCCTTGAATCCAAGTGATGGAAAACTAAATCAATTCCTAGCCTAATTTGCCCAATATGGCCGAGATCTTCATGTGAAAATCCATGAGTGTTGTTTCACATTTTTGAGTTATAGGACTCGAAATGGTGTTAACTAAGTTCATGAACCAACCATCCAAAAGTTTGGAACCAAATGAGATTCCTAACCTTTTTTACCTTTCATGGCCGAACCCTATACCTTATAGGGGAAGGAAAACTTGTGTTCTTATGTTATAGATTGATGTTGATTTGTTGTTTGAATTGATTTGTGTTTGATTGTTGTAGGCGACGTGAACGGAACCGGAGCCGGAGCCGAGAACCGATCGAGTTTGCATTGAACTTCCTTTGTGAGGTAAAGGGAGGTAGTTCATTTTGAGTTTGGTAGCCTCATGGTATATGATTTATTAGTGTGTTATAATTGAATTTAGACTTGATGTATATGTATACTTATATCCTGGATTGATTGGATGTTAAGTGTTGTGCATAGTTAGTTATTTGATATAACTGTGGCATAGATGCCTTGGATGATATCTTATTGTGATATTGAACTGTTGATATATATATCTATACATATATCTATATCCTGGATGAGCATAGGACTGGCTATGTCTCGATAATTGTTAAAACACTCGGAATCGAAAACAAAGTTTTGAAAAACGTGTTTTGAAATTAAAAAGTGGTTTTTGGAAAGCGTGTTGCTTTTCAAGAAAAGTTAAGTTTCCTTTTTGAAAAGTAGGTTTCTTGAAAAGAAAAAGTGGTTTTGTGGAAAGTCGTGTAAAACATATTCTATTTCAGTAAAGCGGTTTAAAAAGACGTGAAACCTTGGAAAACGGTTTTTGTTTTCAAGAAAGGTGTTTTTCACGGAAAAACGTTCTCTTGATCAAAAAGGATGTTTTGTTTCAACAAAACCAAAGTATGTTTTGTTTTCCAAAGTGTTTTGAGAAAATGAAACCAAAAGAAAAATGATGAACCTTTGAGATGAACTCAAACCTAGTGGCCAAGACGTCGGGGCTAGTGTTTTGTGGATTAAGCACTCGGACTTCGTGTCTTGTGTTTTTGATTTGAGTGGGTTTAATGCCTTTTTGAAACGAGTAGTGGACTTCGTGTCTATGCATGCAGAAAATTTTTAGAACCGCGTTTTTGAACGTAGCTACTTAATTAAAGTATTTTCCAAAAGCAACCAGCGTTTTATTTTTTTAATTTATTCCGCATTAGAGTCCGTGTATGTAGCACCCACGAGGGGGGTGTTACATTAGTGGTATCAAAGCTGGTCGAGTCTTTCGGGAATCCTTGGGAAGTGGATCTGTTTTGTGAACCTTGTTTGAATTGTTTCTCTGTTGAAGCAATGTGTGTTGACACACTAGTTTTGATTTATGTTTCCTTATTAAGGTATGTTTGGTTTGCCTTGTAGGGAGACATGAATCTTAGAGGTGGTCCTGGTGGAGGTCGCGGCACTGCTGACAACAATGCTGATGACAACAACATAAATCGGGCTATCCAGGCCATGGCTGATATGGCGGCTGCTGTTGCTCAACAGACAGCAACGATGGCTCAACAGAATCAACAGAACCAACAAAGAGCTGATCTTGCTGCTGGTGCTAGAGGGTTAGTCGATTTTCAGCATCATGATCCTCCACAGTTTCACGGGAACTGTGACCCGGAAAAGGCTGACCTGTGGCTGCAAGAAATAGAGAAGATTTTTGCTGTTCAGCACTGCCCCGAGGGAGTGAAGGTGGACTATGCCACATTCCTATTCCTGGGTGACGCAGAGTATTGGTGGGGAGGAACCAGACAACAGCTGGAAGCCAACAACCAAGAGATCACTTGGGGAGTATTTCACACCAAGTTTCTGGACAAGTACTTTCCCCAAAGTGCCAGAACAGAGAAAGAGCAGGAATTTCTGAAGCTGCAGCAGAGGGATATGTCTGTCGGGGAATATGCGGCGAAGTTTGAATCACTCGCCAAATATTTCCGCTTTTTCCAAGCCCAGCCTGATGAGGACTGGAAATGCGAGAGGTTCGAAGGCGGTCTGCGCTTCGAGATCAAGGATTTGGTGTTGCCACTACCTTCCAAGCTCTGGTGGAGAAGTGCAGAAAAGTGGAAAACATGAGAAGCGGAAGGGAGAACAAGGGTACTACAGGAGGACCATCTAGGTCAAGGAACCCGAACCAGTACCAGCACCAGTAAGGGAAGCAATCCCAGAAGAAGTCGTATTCCCAACCTCAAAGGAATAGTAAGAAACAGCAACCTTATCGTCCTGTTGCTTCTGCTTACGGTGTTGGGAGCAGAAACGACCAGAACCAAGGCCGAGCCCAGAGATGTTTTAAGTGTGGGCAACCCGGACACCCAGCTAATAGCTACAAACTGAAAGGAGTTCTATGTTTCCAATGCGGAGAGATAGGACATTTCGCGAGGGAATGCCCTACACCAAAGCTCGAGCCAACTGTCAACAACTTGCAGACAGCTAGACCCACAGCAAGGGGAAGGGTTTATACCATGAGCGGCGTTGATGCTACCAAATCTGATGATCTCATACAAGGTAGTTGCATCATAGCTGGTAATCTCCTACTGTACTATTTTATTCTGGTGTGACACATTTGTTTATCTCTTTGAATTGTATGAGACAATTAGAGTTGCCTGTTTCTTCGCTGTCTTTTGATTTGATTGTAAACAACTCCAACTGCTAAGAATGTTATTGTTAATACAGTATGTTTGAACTGTCCTATTATTGTTCATGGTAGGAACTTTCTTGTTGACTTAATATGTTTGCCTTTGACTCAATTGAATATGATCCTAGGCATGGATTGGTTATCTTCCAACCATATCCTTTTAGACTGTGCACATAGAACCTTAGTTTTTCCTGACCCTAAGATTTCTGGATTTATAACTGCCAACCAAGTAAGAGCTTCTTTGAAAGAAGGAGATCAGGGATACATGCTTCTATCTTGTTTAGAAATCGAGAGGGACGTTGTTTTGAGCGATGTACTAGTTGTGAAAGATTTTTCGGAAGTTTTTCTGGAGGATGAACCAGGTTTGCCACCTGTGAGGGACATCGAGTTTGCGATTGACTTAGCTCCAGGATCCGATCCAATCTCTATAGCTTCTCATAGGATGTCACCTACGGAGTTAGCCGAGTTGAAGACTCAACTAGAGGATCTGATGACCAAGCGGTTCGTGAGGTCAAGTGTGTCCACGTGGGGAGCACCAGTGTTGTTGGTGAAAAAGAAGGATGGGAGTTCAAGACTCTGTGTGGATTATCGTCAACTCAACAAGATAACGATCAAGAACAAGTATCCTCTACCCCGCATAGATGATTTGATGGATCAACTTCAAGGAGCCGCTGTCTTTTCAAAGATAGATTTGAGATCCGGTTATCACCAGATCAGAGTGAAGAATGAGGACGTACCCAAGACTGCATTCAGGACTCGTTGTGGTCACTATGAGTACCTCGTGATGCCTTTCGGAGTGATGATTGCGCCTGCTATCTTCATGGACTATATGAATAGGATTTTCTATCCGTTTTTGGATCAATTTGTCGTTGTGTTTATAGACGATATTCTCATCTACTAGAAAAGTTCCGAGGAGCATGAGGAACACCTGCGATAAGTTTTACAGATCCTTTACAAGGAGAAGCTATACGCAAAGCTACCTAAGTGCGGATTTTAGCTGGATGAAGTCAAATTCTTAGGACATGTGATTTCGAAGGAAGGAATTGCCGTCGATCCTACTAAAGTAGAAGCAGTACTTCTGTGGGAGAGACCCAAGACTGTGACAGAAATTTGCAGTTTCGTTGGACTAGCTGGTTATTACAGAAGGTTCATCGAAGGATTTGCGAAGATTGTTGCGTCGTTGACTCAACTTACGAGGAAGGACCAACCGTTTATGTGGACTGACAAATGTGAGGAAAGTTTTTTGACAATGAAGGAACGTTTGACAACCTCACCAGTATTAGTGTTGCCTAAACCGGACCAACCGTACGAAGTGTACTGTGATGCTTCGCATCAAGGTTTAGGATGTGTGCTTGTGCAACATCGGAAGGTTGTCGCGTATGCCTCACGCCAGTTGAAGACTCATGAGAGAAATTACACGACGCACGACCTTGAGTTAGCTGCTGTGGTTTTTCCACTAAAGATCTGGAGACACTGCTTATATGGATCTAAGTTCGATGTCTTCAGTGACCACAAAAGTTTGAAGTACTAATTCGATCAGAAGGAACTTAACATGAGGCAGAGACATTGGATGGAGTTTCTTAAAGACTACGACTTCACTTTGCTATACCACCCTGGGAAAGCAATTGTCGTTGCAGACGCTCTGAGTCGGAAGACCTTGCATATCTCTGCAATGATGGTTAAAGAGCTAGAATTGATAGAACAGTTTCGTGATCTCAATCTGGCTGTGGAAGTGAACAATGAGAAGATTTGTTTGGGAATGATCAAGGTATCTAGTGGACTGATGGAGACGATCCGTGAACAGCAAGCAACTGATGTATATCTCCAAGAGAAAAAGGAGTTACTTGGACAGGAGAAAGCTGCAGAGTTCAGTATGGGAACTGATGGTACCTTGAGATGCAATGGATGAGTTTATGTACCAAGGAACCCGGAGATGAGGAAAATGATTCTAGAAGAAGGACACAAGAGCAAGCTGAGTATTCACCCTGGATCAACCAAAATGTACCAAGATCTGAAACAAAAGTTTTGGTGGCCAGGAATGAAGAAGCAAGTGGCTGAGTATGTAGCGTCATTGCAACACCCTTTCCCGTGTGTCACATTCCCGAACATTTATAAGGCCGAAAATATTTATTTATGCGGAAAATACAGTTTTTTTTTTTCACAAGATATAATGGGATTTAGTAAAGGTAATAATACTAATAAACGAACTTAGGTTCGCCATGCATTTCTAGAACATGCTGTATAATAAACACGGAACAGAAACAGAAATAATAATATATGCAGACATAGGTCTAATGTATAACTGACATAAGAAATACAATAAGTACTAGGAGTCGTAGCTCCCAAAAGGTACTACAAAAACTGACATAGTCTGGCCGACAACAAAACTAAAACAGCAAAAAGAGTCCACCTCCGGGCTCAAGGAGACTACTGGACTGAACCATCATCACATCCATCTGTTCAAGCAGCAACAGCAAGTACCAACAGGAAACATACAGATGTGGGTGAGATTCCCGTTCATCAACACAACAAAACAGCAGTAATAAAAACGGGAAGACTCATCGGGTAACAACGTACCCAACATGCTTACAAAGGTTCTCAATATAAATCATGTTAAGCAGTCAACAACATAATGTCATGCCAAACATTTAACAACATAATATAAGGCATTCTTAAACAATACAGCGATGTATAACAGTAAATATAAACATCAATAGCCATGCAATGCAATGCAATGTATATGACTCAATGTCAAGGTCACTGGGTACTACTCTGACCCCTACTCCATGGAGCTAACAAAACATTCGGAGAGAGTGAATGGGAGGACATGTTCCGGTTTCTGCCAGCCATGAGCATGATGCTACAACATTCGTAACGTGCACGTATCTGGCTTTACGGTAACACTCTCGACCAAACATGAAAAGTATGGCATCTAGTAGAGGATATTAGTGTATTGCACGGATTCACCACGACACAGAAGAATCACCAAATGGTCACATGTCAGCCCTTCCAACCCTGATACCTCCAAAAAGACCATTGAAGATTGTCACCGTAAGATTCGCATCCGCATCAAGGGTAACCTCAACTCCTAGGCTCAAGGCCTTACAACTATGCAAATGAAATGCCAATGCTTACACAAAGCAGATTCGATCAAGCAATGTCTATCCCCCGGATAAACCTCGAAATCTACTAAGGTTCTCTTCCTTAGGAACTATACGCGTCTTTTGAAAAACAAAACCTTTATCTACCGGATAAATCTCGTGATCCCTCCGAGATCGAGTCATCACAAGACTAAAACAATTGAACGACTAACCGGAGTCTGAATCACCGGTCCGTCATCGAACTACTGTTTCAAAACCCAAAACGTTTCATGTTTGTGTTTATGTCTTATGAAGTCATTGATGTACTAAGTCATCAATGGTATAGCATGTGGTCTTGTTTCACCACATATTATACTTAGTTATCCCTTGTCAACTCTAAGTCAATTACTTAACTTAGGTTTTTAATGCTTAAAACTTTACAGTTGAGTTAAAAACTCCTTTGAAAACCAAAACAACTTCTCAATTGAAACTCATTTGATTTGAAACAATTTTTGAACCACTTACTTACTCTGTTTTTTGAGCATTTTCTGAAACATGAAATTCGCGTAGTGGAATTACATTCGCTTCGCGAAATTGAGGCAGTAATGCCTCCTTTGGAACTCCTCTGCGTCGCTCGGCGAAACATAAATCGCGTAGCGAAATGTGTTGCATTCGCTTAGCGTATATGGATTCGCTTAGCGAAAATGGAGGCGGTTACACCTCCTTTGAAACTCCTCTGGATCGCTCGGCGAAACATAATTCGCGTGGCCAAATTCTCTTAATCGCTAAGCGAATATTAATTAGCTTAGTGAAAGTGAGGCAGTGATGCCCAACTTAGAATTTCTCTGTTTTCGCTTATTGAAGGTAAATTCGCTTAGCGAAAAGTTGCCTTAAAACAAGACATTAACCTTATTGAACCATTTTGATTCTCTTCATGAAACCACTTCTTTTCTCATTTTGAGTCACTTGATTAACTAGATGAACTAAGGATAAGGTATAAAACATGTCTCACTTTGGTGAAAACACTTTGAGATTGAAACTTTGTTTGATCTTTGGATCAAAATCATTTATGGTTTTTGTTTAAGGCATAAGCCACTAAAAACATTTTTCTTACATCAAAACTTGAATGATTCAAGAACTACACATTACCCTCCTTTTCTCAAGGTCATGGCTAAAAGCCAACTAGGAACCAATGTGAAGTTTTACCTCATCAACTAATCAAATTATGACTCACAAAACTTACACAATTATGATCAACAATAACACACAACATTGCATCATAATTAAGCACCTAAGCACAAAAGTCCATACTTAAGCACAAAAGTCCATACTTAAGCACAAAATTCCATACTTGATCTAGTAATCAAAGTTGGTTTTTTCATCACGCAAGAAATCATTTTCTCACCTAGACAACATCATCATAAAACACATGATAAGGCATACAAGCATAACTACAAATATAACACATTGTTCTCCAAGAGAACTTAACACAACTTAACCATTAAAAGTGAACCCAAACTAAAGGGTTTCACCCACACATAACTTAAACAACCATCTTCACTACCACCATCTTGGTGTGAATGAGGTTCACCCCCCCATACCTGTTGATGAGCAAATTCCCGGATCAAAGTCGGTTGATCGGTTTGTGAAACTCCTGGCAATCGTCAACAACTACAACAACATAACAATCAAACATTAAACAACAATGAAAGCCAATCTCAACAATTATAACAAAGAGGATTTTGGCCACCCTAGGTTAAAAAGGTTAGGAATTGATCTTGGTTTCCCATTTCATGGATTCAAAGGCACTAGGAAAGCTAAGGATGAAATCAAGTGTTAGAAATCAAAAATTGATGAAAACACTATTCATCATCATCAAGTAGGGTTCAGCCAAAAAGGGATTTTGGGCTATGATGGGAGTTAAATCATAAGCTCTTGGGTTTAGGTAGAGATTGATGATGTGAGTTCAAAGAACTTGGTCTTACCTCAAAAGGATTTTTCTATAATTTCCTATGGATTTTCAAAGTTTTGGATCTAAGAATTTCTTTTCATGAAAATGAAGATTGATCTTGAAATAAAGAAAGATTAAAGAAGCAAAGAGGTCATAGAGGTGATCTTACCTTGAAATGAAGGAAGATTGCTCAAGGAATCAAGTGATTCCAACAAGAACTCAAGGAGCTTCAAGACCAACAATGGTGTTTTTCTCTCAAGAACAACTATGGAGTTCTATGTTTGGAGGGGCTGCGCGAAAATGAGAGAGTGAGGGGCTGAGTTCAGCCTCTTAAGAGCTCGCTTAAGGGTAAAAAGGTCATTTGCCCAAAAGGGTAAAATGGTAAAAGTGTAAAAGACAAAGGTTAGGGGCATTTTGGTCATTTTGCGTCCAGATATTTCCGAACGTCATGACGACTCTAGCATACTCTCCCAAGTGTCCTGGGATGATGTGATATCAAGATTATCTGTTGGCGAGTCCCGGTAAATCCATATGTGGCTCCGTTCGTCACCCGATTGAGGATTCCGCCCGAACGAATGTCAGGAAGTGATTTTTCTGAAATTTTTACGAAAGTTAACCAAAACGTAGAGCATCAAATTCTAAGACTTACTGTCTCGTTCACGGGTCCATCTGAGGTTTTCTAAGCAGTAAAATCATACTGTCAGTGTAAAAACGCAGACCGGACTCCGTTTGAGTTTTCGACTCAAAACTTAATCATAGCTTCCTATGATATCGTCGAGTAGGACTATGGTCTCGGAATATTTTTATTTCTATTCCTAAGACCTCGAATAAAAAAAAGACATTAAAATACCAAAGAATTAGAAAACGTGAAAACCGGGGCGTTACATTCCTACCCCTCTTAAAAGAATTTCGTCCTCGAAATTATACATACCTCTTAAAACAAACTCGGATACTGTTATTGCATGTCTTCCTCTCTTTCCCAGGTAGCATCGCCTGTAGTCTCGTTCCAGATAACTTTGACCAAAGCTATCTCCTTCCCTCGCAGTTTCTTTATCCTTCTGTCCTCGATCTTAACCGGCAATGTCTCATAGGTTAGGTTATCCTTTAACTGTACTGAATCAGACTCTATGACGTGACTGGGATTAGGAATATACTTTCGCAATTGCGAAACATGAAAAACATTATGAAGGTTAGATAGCAAAGGCGGTAAAGCTATTTGGTAAGCTACTGGACCTATCCGACAAAGAATTTGATAAGGTCCAATGAATTTTGGAGTGAGTTTTCTGGACTTCAGGATCCTGCACACCCCAGTCATCGGAGTGACTCTCAAAAACACATGATCCCCTTCCTCGAACTCAAGTGGCCTACGTCTTTTATCCGCATAACTCTTCTGTCGGCTCTGAGTTATCCTCATCTTTTCTTGAATCAGTTTCACCTTCTCGATTGTTTGTTGCACTAGTTCAGGTCCTAATGAAGCACTTTCTCCATCTTGGTACCAACACAAAGGTGTTCTGCAACGTCGTCCGTATAAAGCTTCGTAGGGTGCCATCCCTATACTCGAATGATAACTGTTGTTGTAGGTGAACTCTATCAACGATAGGAAATTCTCCCAACTTCCGGCATGTTCCAACACATACGCCCTCAACAAGTCCTCTAAAGATTGAATTGTCCTTTCCGATTGTCCATCAGTTTGAGGATGGTAAGCCGAGCTTAATCGTAACTTTGTCCCTAAAGCTTCATGTAAACTTTGCCAAAATCGCGAAGTAAAACGCGGGTCTCTATCCGATATGATACTGGAAGGTACTCCATGCAGTCTCACAATCTCACTGCTATAAATCCGAGTAAGCTTTTCCATAGAATACTTGAGATTAATCGGTAGAAAATAAGCTGATTTCGTAAGCCTATTAATTATAACCTAAATGGAATCGTGTCCTTTAGGTGTCCTTGGCAAACACATTACGAAATCCATTGCTATGCTGCCCCATTTCCACTCTAGGATATCCAACAGAAGTAACATTCCAGCTGGCCTCTGATGTTCAACGTTTGCTTTTTGACATACTAAGCAAGATGCCACATAATCAGCCACATCACTTTTCATCCCTTGCCACCAAAACAATCGCTTCAGCTCTTGGTACATCTTGGTTGACCCTGGATGCATACTCAACTTGCTTCTATGAGCTTCGTCCAAAATTAACCTCCTTATCTCTGGGTTGTTTGGTACACAAACCCGTTCTCCTCGTCTTAGGATCCCATCTACTCCTTCCTTGTATTCCGATGTCATCCCTTTCTTTAGATTCCTCCGCTCTTTCTCCAGATACAGGTCGTATACTTGTTTCTCCCGAATCTGATCCATCAGATCACAAGATATTGTAACCATACCCACACATAGTCTTCCTAGCATACTAACCACGGACAGATGCATATCACTGAACTGTTCCAACAGCTCGTGTTCCTTAACCATCATGGCAAACACATGTAACACTTTTCTACTCAGCGCATCCGCTACCACATTAGCTTTTCCCGGATGATACTGCAACTGGAAATCATAGTACTTCAAAAATTCCAGTCACCGTCTTTGTCTCATGTTGAGCTCTTTCTGATCGAACAGATACTTCAAGCTCTTATGATCACTGAAAACATTGAACGTCGAACCATACAAGTAGTGCCTCCAAATCTTCAACGCAAAGACTACCGCTGCTAACTCCAGATCATGAGTTGGGTAATTCTTCTCGTGCACTTTCAACTATCTCGAGGCATACGCTACCACCTTCCGATTCTGCATCAGAACACAGCCTAAACCTTGGTATGAAGCATCACAGTACACTTCAAAAGGTTCTCTTAGATTTGGCAATATCAACACTGGTGATGTAGTCAGCCTCTTTTTCAGCTCTTGAAAACTCTGCTCACAGGCTTCAGTCCATTCAAACCCTTTATCCTTCCTCGTCAATTGGGTAAGAGGTGCTACAATCTTAGAGAATCCTTCAATGAACCTCCGATAATACCCAGCCAAACCCACAAAACTGCGTATCTCAGTCATTGTGGTCGGTCTTTCCCACTCAAGAACTACTTCGACTTTTGATGGATCTACAGCAATTCCTTTTTTTGAAATTACATGACCCAAAAACTTCACTTCGTCGAGCCAAAACTCACAGTTGGACAACTTGGCATACAGCTATTTCTCCCTTCAGAACTTGAAGAGCTACACTAAGATGTTCAGCGTGTTCTTCCTGGTCTCGCGAATAGATGAGTATGTCATCTATGAAGACAACGACAAACTTATCCAGGTAAGGACGAAAGATCCTATTCATATAATACATGAATATAGCTGGAGCATTCGTCACACCAAACGGCATTACAAGATACTCGTAGTGCCCATAGCGTGTTCAAAACGCTGTCTTCGGTACATCTTGTGCCTTCACACGAATCTGGTGATAACCCGATCGCAAATCAATCTTGGAGAAAACTACCGCTCCCCTCAATTGATCCATCAAGTCATCTATCCTCGGAAGTGGATACTTGTTCTTAATAGTAACTTTATTCAACTGGCGATAATCCACGCATAAGCGAGATGTTTTATCTTTCTTTTTCACCAACAGCACAGGTGCTCCCCAAGGCAACACACTGGGTCTAACGAACTATTTTCCCAATAAGTCTACCAACTGTTCCTTCAAAGTTTCCAACTCAGTAGGTGCCATACTATACGGTGCCATAGACACTGGTCCTGTTCTTGGCATAAGTTCGATCACAAACTCAATGTCCCGAACTGGCGGCAAACCTGGTACGTCTTCAGGAAAGACTTCCGAAAACTCGTTCACGACAAGTACGCGCTCTAAGACTAGCTCACTCTTGACCTCCAAAGAAGATAGTAATATGTATCCTTGAGCTCCTTCTCTCATAGAAGCGTTTACTTGGTTGGCAGTCAAAAATCCAGAATTCTCACAACTAGGGAAAACTAAGGTTTTATTTGCACAGTCTAATAGGATATGATTAGAAGATAACCAATCCATTCCTAAGATTACATCCAATTGCGAAAGAGGCAAACAGATCAAATCAATCAAAAATATTCTATCTTTAACAGAAATAGAACAGTTCAAACAAACTTTTACATTTATAACAGGCTTTGCAGTAGGCGTAGAAATTACCAAATCAAAAGGTAAAGAAGACACAGGTAATCCCAACAGATTCACACAGTCATAAGCAATAAAGGAATGCATTGCGCCTGAATCAAACAGTACAGTTAAGGTTTTACCTCCCATGACACATTGACCTTGGATCAAGTCTTCATTTTGAGAAGCTTCAACGCCTCCTATAGTGTAGACTCTGCCTTTCACCTTAGGCCTCGCAGCTTGGACATTGTTGACAGAATGCTCCAATTTCGGTTGCATGCATTCACGTGAGATATGTCCTGGCTTCCCATACTTGAAGCAGATAATCCCTTTGATCGAACAGTCTCTGGTGATGTGGTTACTCTTCCCACACTTCATGCACTTGGTTGGGGCGTTTCCAGACTGACTGAAACTCCCATTGCTTCCTCCAACAGAACGTTGTTGTTGATCTTGTTGCTTTGCATACGGCTTCCATCGAGATTTGTTGTCTCGGCCACCGCTTCCTCTCTGAAACTTGCTCGGTCTAGAACTCTGTACCCGCTTGTCCTTGGGCTCCAAATTCTCGATCAGACGACACTTTTCCATTAGCCTTGGAAAAACAGAAATTTCCAATGGAACTACAGCTCTCTTTAAGTCGATCCTCAGACCTCCTTCGAATTTTCTGCACTTCCACTCCTCTCTTGGGTTGTCCAGAAAATAATTTGAAAACTTTGCCAGACTTTCAAATTTGGCCCCGCATTCAGCTATGGTCATTCCCCCTTGTCTCAGCTGGAGGAACTCCATCTCTTTCTCGTGTCTTGCACTCGCAGGAAAATACTTCTCCAGGAACTTTCCCTTAAAAGCATTCTAGTCCACAGCTTGTTGATCATGCACCAGCATCTGACGGGCTCCTTCCCACCGGTATTCAGCATCCTCCACCAGCATATAGGTTGCATAGACAACCTTGTCATTCTCAGTACATCTCATCGCTCCGAAGATTTTCTCCGGCGTCTGGATCCAGCGTTCATCTAACTCAGGATTGAATTCGCCCTTGAATTGAGGTGGATTTCGACGAAGAAATTCGTCCTGTCCTCTACCTTTGGCACCTCGTTCGTCACGTTGAACCATAGCAGCAGCCATTTCCCGTATGGCGTTCACAGCAGTAGTCAGGTTTTGAGCAGCTATTGCTACCTTCAAAACCAGAACTGTCAAACTTAAGAAACCAAAACAAAACTAAAGCAAACAACAGAGAAACACACAGGGAACACAACACAAACAAGACAGACCATAACCTACAAACCCCAAAAAGACTCGGCCAGCTCTGATACCATTTGTAACGGCCCGGACTGCTTTAAGGATTGCCGACTGTCCCCACAAACCAACACGAGTCTCTTCGGCGTGCTTTGTCCTCACTCACACACTTCGTAGGAAAAGTTCCCAGGAGGTCACCCATCCTAGAATTACTCCAAGTCAAGCACGCTTAACCTTGGAGTTCTTATGTGATGGGCTACCAAAAAGAAGATGCATCTTGTTGGTATAGGTAGTACCAATCAATTCTTATAAGCCTTCCGTCAACTGCACAGTCCCATACCTGCAGTCTCAGGATCCCTCTCATTCCGGTGTGAATTGGTTCATTCATGTATCCCTCCGCTTAGAAGCCTGCCAGTAGCCGCTCCTTGTCCGTGCCTCCTGCACCAGCAATCACTCCCCGCCGTCGTCAGCCCTAGGTGTTACATGCTCACCAACTTCCGCTTGGTTCGTCCCCGAACCACACCGTACTGGGAGAGGTCCGCTCTGATACCAAATAATGCAACACCCTTTCCCGAGTGTCACATTCCCGAACGTTTATAAGGCCGAAAATATTTATTTATGCTGAAAATACGGTTTTTTTTTTTTCACAAGATATAATGGGATTTAGTAAAGGTAATAATACTAATAAACGAACTTAGGTTCGCCATGCATTTCTAGAACATGCTGTATAATAAACACGGAATAGAAACAGAAATAATACTATATATAGACATAGGTCTAATGTATAACTGACATAAGAAATACAATAAGTACTAGGAGTCGTAGCTCCCAAAGGGTACTACAAAAACTGACATAGTCTAACCAACAACAAAACTAAAACAGCAAAAAGAGTCCGCCTCCGGGCTTAAGGAGACTACTGGACTGAACCATCATCACGTCCATTTGTTCAAGCAGCAACAGCAAGTACCAACAGGAAACATACAGATAAGGGTGAGATTCCCGTTCATCAACACAACAAAACAGCAGTAATAAAAACGGGAAGACTCACCGGGTAACAACGTACCCAACATGCTTACAAAGGTTCTCAATATAAATCATGTTAAGCAGTCAACAACAGAATGTCATGCTAAACATTTAACAGCATAATATAAGGCATCTTAAACAATACAGTGATGTATAACAGTAAATATAAACATCAATAGCCATGCAATGCAATGCAATGTATATACTCAATGTCAACGTCACTAGGTACTACTCTGACCCCTACTCCATGGAGCTAACAAAACATTCGGAGAGAGTGAATGGGAGGACATGTTCCAATTTCTGCTAGCCATGAGCAAGATGCTACAATATTCGTAACGTGCACATATCTGGCTTTACGGAAACACTCTCAACCAAACATGAAAAATATGGCATCTAGTAGAGGATATCAGTGTATTGCACTGATTCGCCACGACATAGAAGAGCTACCAACTGGTCACATGTAAGCCCTTCCAACCCTGATACCTCCAAAAAGACCATTGAAGATCATCACCGTAAGATTCGCACCCGCATCAAGGTGTAAGCTCAACTCCTAGGCTCAAGGCCTTATAACTATGCAAATGAAATGCCAATGCTTACACAAAGCAGATGCGATCAAGCAATTTCTATCCCCCGGATAAACCTCGAAGTCTACTAAGGTTCTCTTCCTTAGGAACTATACGCGTCTTTTGAAAAACAAAACCTTTATCCACCGGATAAAATCTCGTGATCCCTCCGGGATCGAGCCATCACAAGACTGAAACAATTGAACGACTGATCGGGGTCCAAATCACCGGTCCGTCATCGAACTACTGTTTCAAAACCCAAAATGTTTCATGTTTGTGTTTATGTCTTATGAAGTCATTGATGTACTAAGTCATCAATGGTATAGCATGTTGTCTTGTTTCACCACATATTATACTTAATTATCCCTTGTCTTTAACTCTAAGTCAATTACTTAACTTAGGTTTTTAATGCGTAAAACTTTACAGTTGAGTTAAAAACTCCTTTGCAAACTAAAAAAACTTCTCAATTGAAACTCATTTGATTTGAAACAATTTTTGAACCACTTACTTACTCTATTTTTTGAGCATTTTCTGAAACATGAAATTCACTTAGCGGAATTACATTCGCTTAGCGAAATTGAGGCAGTAATGCCTACTTTGGAACTCCTCTGCATCGCTCGGCGAAACATAAATTGAGTAGCGAAATGTGTTGCATTCGCTTAGCGAATATGGATTCGCTTAGCGAAAATGGAGGCGGTTACACCACCTTCGAAAATCCTCTGGATCGCTCGGCGAAACATAATTCGCGTAGCGAAATTCTCTTAATCGCTTAGCGAATATTAATTAGCTTAGCGAAAGTGAGGCAGTGATGCCCAACTTAGAATTTCTTTGTTTTCGCTTAGCGAAGGTAAATTCGCTTAGCGAAAAGTTGCCTTAAAACAAGACATTAACCTTATGGAACCATTTTGATTCTCTTCATGAAACCACTTCTTTTCTAATTTTGAGTGACTTGATTAACTAGATAAACTAAGGATAAGGTATAAAACATGTCTCACTTTGGTGAAAACACTTTGAGATTGAAACTTTGTTTGATCTTTGGATCAAAATCATTTATGGTTTTTGTTTAAGGCATAAGCCACTAAAAACATTTTTCTTACATCAAAACTTGAATGATTCAAGAACTACACATTACCCTCCTTTTCTCAAGGTCATGGATAAAAGCCAACTAGGAACCAATGTGAAGTTTTACTTCATCAACTAGTCAAATTATGACTCACAAAACTTACACAATTATGATCAACAATAACACACAACATTGCATCATAATTAAGCACCTAAGCACAAAAGTCCATACTTAAGCACATAAGCACAAAAGTCCATACTTGATCTAGTAATCAAAAGTAGGTTTTTTCACCATGCAAGGAATCTTTTTCTCACCAAGACAACATCATCATAAAACACATGATAAGGCATACAAGCATTACTATAAATATCACACATTGTTCTCCAAGAGAACTTAACACAACTTAACCATTAAAGTTGAACCCAAACTAAAGGGTTTCACCCACACATAACTTAAACAACCATCTTCACTACCACCATCTTGGTGTGAATGAGGTTCACCCCCCATACCTATTGATGAGCAGATTCCCGGATCAAAGTCGGTTGATCGGTTTGTGAACCTCCTGGTAATCGTCAACAACTACAACAACATAACAATCAAACATTAAATAACAATCAAAGCCAATCTCAACAATTATAACAAAGAGGATTTCGGCCACCCTAGGTTAAAAAGGTTAGGAATTGATCTTGGTTTCCCATTTCATGGATTCAAAGGCACTAGGAAAGCTAAGGATGAAATCAAGTGTTAGAAATCAAAAATTGATGAAAACACTATTCATCATCATCAAGTAGGGTTCGGCCAAAAAGGGATTTTGGGCTATGATGGGAGTTGAATCATAAGCTCTTGGGTTTAGGTAGAGATTGATGATGTGAGTTTAAAGAACTTGGTCTTACCTCAAAAGGATTTTTCTACAATTTCCTATGGATTTTCAAAGTTTTGGATCTAAGAATTTCTTTTCATGAAAATGAAGATTGATCTTGAAATAAAGAAAGATTCAAGAAGCTTAGAGGTCATAGAAGTGATCTTACCTTGAAATGAAGGAAGATTGCTCAAGGAATCAAGTGATTCCAACAAGAACTCAAGGAGCTTCAAGACCAACAATGGTGTTTTTCTCTCAAGAACAACTATGGACTTCTATGTTTGGAGGGGCTGAGTTCAGCCTCTAAAGAGCTCACTTAAGGGTAAAAAGGTCATTTGCCCAAAAGGGTAAAATGGTAAAAGTGTAAAAGACTAAGGTTAGGGGCATTTTGGTCATTTTGCGTCCAAATATTTCCGAACGTCATCACGACTCTGGCATACTCTCCCAAGTGTCCTGGGATGATGTGATATCAAGATTATCTATTGGCGAGTCCCGGTAAATCCATATGTGGCTCCGTTCGTCACCCGATTGAGGATTCCGCCCGAACGAAGGTCAGGAAGTGATTTTTCTGTACGAAATTTAACCAAAACGTAGAGCATCAAATTCTAAGACTTACTGTCTCGTTCACGGGTCCATCTGAGGTCTTCTGAGCAGTAAAATCATACTGTCAGTGTAAAAACGCAGACCGGACTCCGTTTGAGTTTTTGACTCAAAACTTAATCATAGCTTCCTATGATATCGTTGAGCATGACTATCATCTCGGAATATTTTATTTCCATTCCTAAGACCTCGAATAAAAAAAAGACATTAAAATACTGAAGAATTAGAAAACGTGAAAATCGGGGCGTTACAGTCATGTTTGACCTGTCAGAAAGCGAAGGTAGAACATCAACGACCTGGAGGGATGCTTCAATCCTTGGATGTACCCGAATGGAAATGGGAGAGCATTTCAATGGATTTTGTGGTAGGATTACCGAGAACTTCCAAGAGTTTTGATTCAATTTGGGTGATCGTTGATATGTTAACGAAGTCAGCACACTTCTTACCTGTTAATATCAACTACTCAGTGGAGAAGTTAACTGAGCTGTATATCAGGGAAGTAATCAGACTATATGGAGTGCCTTCAAGCATAGTCTCTGATGGAGACCCAAAGTTTACGTCACGTTTTTGGCAAAGTCTCCATCAAGCTTTAGGAACAAAGTTGAGGCTAAGTTCAGCCTATCACCCTCAGACTGATGGACAAACAGAGAGAACGATACAGTCTTTGGAAGATTTGTTGAAAGCTTGTGTTCTAGACCATGGTGGAAGTTGGGATGATCTGTTGCCTCTTATAGAATTCACCTACAACAACAGCTACCATTCTAGTATAGGGATGGCACCCTACGAAGCCTTACATAGACGAAAGTGCCAGCACCGTTATGTTGGTAGCAGGATGGAGAGAACATGATCGTAGGCCCAGAAATTGTGCAACAAACAACGGAAAAGATTAAACAGATCCGAGAAAAGATGAAAACGGCACAGAGCAGACAAAAGAGCTACTCAGATAAGAGAAGTCGACCCCTCGAGTTTCAAGAAGGTGAACACGTGTTTCTGAGAGTCACATCTACGAATGGGGTAGGTAGAGCGATTAAGTCCAGAAAAACTCACTCCCAAATTCATTGGACCTTACCAGATTCTTCGGCGTATTGGTCCAGTCGGTTACGAGATTGCCTGACCACCTTTTCTGTCTAACATTCATAATGTTTTCCATGTCTCACAACTTCGGAAGTATATTCCTGATCCGTCCCATGTAATCGAACCTGATATAGTACATTTACGAGAAAACTTGTCTTATGAGACATCGCCTGTGCGAATCGTTGATAAGAAGATCAAGCAACTCGAGGAAAACAAGTTCGCTTAGTCAAAGTCGTTTGGAACAAAGCAACTGGAGATGCAACGTGGGAGCTCGAGGACAAGATGAAGTTACAGTATCCCGATCTTTTTAAAGGTACGTAATTTCAAGGACGAAATTTTTTTTTAGAGGGGTAGTAATGTAACACCCCGATTTTCGAGTTTTTCTTTTAATCAGTATTTATGAACTTATATTTTATTCGAGGTCTCAGAAAGGGATATAAAATATTCCGAGACCATAATCATGCTCAGCGATATCGTAGGAAGCTACGATTAAGTTTTCAGTCGAAAACTCAAACGGAGTCCGGTCTGCGTTTTTACACTGACAGTATGATTTTACTTCTCAGAAGACCTCAGATGGACCCGTGAACGAGACAACAAGTCTTAGAATTCGGTTCTCTACGTTTTGGTTAAATTTCACAAAAATTTCAAAAAAAAATCACTTCCTGACCTCTGTTCGAGCGAAATCTTCAATCGGGTAGAGAACGAAGCCATGTATGGACTTATCAAGACCCGACAATGGATAATATTGATATCACATCATGTCAACTCACTTGGGAGAGCATGCCAGAGTCGTCATGACGATCGGCAATTTCGGGACGCGAAATTACCAAAATATCCCTAACTTAAGCCTTTTCACCTTTTACCATTTTACCCTTTGAACCAAATGACCTTTTTACCCTTAATGAACTCTTTAGAAGGCTGGAACAGCCTCCTCCAGCCCCATTTCCACGCACAAACAGCCCCAAGGAGGGCCAAGAACACTTCATCTTCCTTAGAGAAAAAAACATCCATTGAATCCTTGAGAAAACCTTGAAATCTTGTTGAAATCACTTGATTTCTTGACCAATCTTCCTCCATTTTAAGGTAAGATCACTTCTATGGTCTCATATCTTCTTGAATCCCTATCAATATCAAGATCAAAACTCCATTTTCATGAAACTCATTCTTAGATCCAAAAGTTTGAAAATCCAGAGAAAATCGTAGGAAAATGCTTTGGATGTGAAACAGAGTTCTTTGAACTCACCTCATCACCCTCTATCTAAACCCAAGAGCTCATGATCCAAATCTCATCCTAGCTCAAAAACCCCAAAGTAGCCGAACCCTAGTAGTGGTGATGAATAGTGTTTTTGCTCAAATTTTTGATTTCTAACTCCTGATTCGATCCTAAGCTTTCCTAGTGTCCTTGAATCCAAGTGATGGTAAACTAAATCAATTCCAAGCCTAATTTGACCAATATGGCCGAGAGCTTCATGGGGAAAATCCATGAGTGTTGTTTCACATTTTTGACTCATAGGACTTGGAATGTTGTTAACTAAGTTCATGAACCAACCATCCTAAAGTTTGGAACCAAATAAGATCTCTAACCCTTTTTACCTTTCATGGCCGAACCCTATACCTTTTAGGGTAAGGAAAACTTGTGTTCTTATGTTATAGATTGATGTTGATTTGTTGTTTGAATTGATTTGTGTTTGATTGTTTTAGGCGACGCGAACGGAGCCGGAGCAGGAGCCGAGAACCGATCGAGTTTGCATTGAACTTCCATTGTGAGGTAAAGGGAGGTAGTTCATTTTGAGTTTCGTAGCCTCATGTATATGATTGATTAGTGTGTTATAATTGAATTAAGACTTGATGTATATGTATACTTATATCCTGGATTGATTGGATATTAAGTGTTGTGCATAGTTGGTTATTTGATATAACTGTGGCATGGATACCTTGGATGATATCTTATTGTGATATTGAACTGTTGATATATATATCTATACATATATGTATATCCTGGATGAGCATAGGACTGGCTAGGTCTCGATAATTGTTAAAAGATTCGGAATCGAAAATAAAGTTTTGAAAAATGTGTTTTCAAATTAAAAAGTGGTTTTTGGAAAGCGTGTTGCTTTTCAAGAAAAGTTAAGTTTCCTTTTTGAAAAGTAGGTTTCTTGAAAAGAAAAAGTGGTTTTGTGAAAATTCGTGTAAAATATATTCTATTTCAGTAAAGCGGTTTAAAAAGACGTGAAATCTTGGAAAACGGTTTTTGTGTTCAAGAAAGGTGTTTTTCACGGAAAAACGTTCTCTTGATCAAAAAGGGTGTTTTGTTTCCAGAAAACCAAAGTATGTTTTGTTTTCCAAAGTGTTTTGAGAAAATGAAACCGAAAGAAAAATGATGAACCCTTGAGATGAACCCAAACCTAGTGGCCGAGACGTCGGGGCTAGTGCTTTGCGGATTTAGCACTCGGACTTCGTGTCTCTTTGAAACCAGTCGTGGACTTTATGTCTTGACATTTGAAAGAATGAACGCAAAGAAAACATAAAACTTTCTGTGTACATGCATGACCAGTCAAGACCACTAGGTCTATAGGGGCATTCTGTGTTCGAGATCACACAAGTGGCCGATGGCGTAACAACCCCGTGCCGTGGTAAATCGGCTGCCAAACACAATGAACTCGATCAGAGACTGGCGTATTCAGGATATGGTTATGACGTGGTACCATGGAACAACTGGAGCTCGGACCTAAATAGAGAGGCCGACTCATGAGAACAATTGTGTTACGGGTGTTACTACGGCCTATCGCTCGATGTTGGGAAGTTAGAATCTCCGGAGTACATGAATTAGAAAGATGATATTGAAGTCTCATGCATTATTATAAATGATGAATGTTTTTGAGATGTTGTGCTGTATTATAGAAATACCTGTTTATATAATTGTTTTTATACTGTTTGTCGCCTGTGCGGCTATCGTGATAAACTTTATATGAGTATCTCACCTTTGCCTGTACATGTTGGACACCTTGTTGTGTTTTTGGAACACATGTACAGATGTTGACCTTAGGTCCCCGAGGAGACGTGAGGACTCGGACGATGGAAACTTTTGAAGGAGCCGACGTTGGGTTGTACCCCAATGGCTACTTTTAGCCGACCAACTTAGGAGTCTTTGTTTTTGAACAGTCTTATATTATTACTGCACGTATGTTGAACTTATTTCTTAAATCTGTAATATGATATGTACTAGACCAGGTTTTACGTTATGTTTATGTTTTTATGAACAGTGAATATCAATGTGTGATATGAAATTTATTTCTTTGACTTGAGTTGTTTTGTCTATGCATGTAGAAAAATTTTAGAACCGCGTTTTCGAACGTAGCTACTTAAATAAAGTATTTTTCGAAAGCAACCAGCGTTTTATTTTCTTGATTTATTCCGCATTAGAGTCCGTGTATGTAGCACCCGCATGGGGGTGTTACATTAGTGGTATCAGAGCTGGTCGAGTCTTTTGGGAATCCTTGGGAAGTGAGTATGTTATGTTTGTGATGTGTGATCTCTATGAACCTTGTTTGAATTGTTTCTCTGTTGAAGCAATGTGTGTTGACACACTAGTTTTGATTTAAGTTTCCTTATTAAGGTATGTTTGGTTTGCCTTGTAGGGAGACATGAATCTTAGAGGTGGTCGTGGTGGAGGTCACGGCACTGCTGACAACAATGCTGATGATAACAACATGAATCGGGCTATCCAGGCCATGGCTAATATAGCAGCAGCTGTTGCTCAACAGATAGCAATGATGGCTCAACAGAATCAACAGAACCAATAAAGAGCTGATCTTGCTGCTGGTGCTTGAGGGTTAGTCAATTTTCGGCGTCATGATCCTCCACAGTTTCACGGGGACTGTGACCCAGAAAAGGCTGACCTATGGCTGCAAGAAATAGAGAAGATTTTTGCTGTTCAGCACTGCCCCGAGGGAGTGAAGGTGGACTATGCCACATTCCTATTCCTGGGTGACGCAGAGTATTGGTGGGGAGGAACCAGACAACTGCTGGAAGCCAACAACCAAGAGATCACTTGGGGAGTATTTCGTACCAAGTTTCTGGACAAGTACTTTCCCCAAAGTGCCAGAACAGAGAAAGAGCAGGAATTTCTGAAGCTGCAGCAGAGGGATATGTCTGTCGGGGAATATGCGGCAAAGTTTGAATCACTCGCCAAATATTTCCGCTTTTTCCAAGCCCAACCTGATGAGGACTGGAAATGCGAGAGGTTCGAAGGCGGTCTGCGCTTCGAGATCAAGGAGTCGGTGTTGCCACTAGAGATCCGTACCTTCCAAGCTCTGGTGGAGAAGTGCAGAAAAGTGGAAAAGATGAGAAGCGGAAGGGAGAACAAGGGTACTGTAGGAGGACCATCTAGGTCAAGGAACCCGAACCAGTACCAGCACTAGAAAGGGAAGCAGTCCCAGAAGAAGCCGTATTCTTGACCTCAAGGGAATTGTCAGAAACAGCAACCTTATCGTCTTGTTGCATCTGGTTACGGTGGTGGGATCAGAAACGACCAGAACCAAGGTCGAGACCAGAGATGTTTTAAGTGTGGGCAACCTGGACACCCAGCTGATAGCTGCAAACTGAAAGGAGTTCTATGTTTCCAATGCGGAGAGATAGGACATTTCGCGAGGGAATGCCCTACACCAAAGCCGGAGCCGACTGTCAACAATATGCGGACTGCTAGACCCACAGCAAGGGGAAGGGTTTATACCATGCGGCGTTGATGCTTCCAAATCTGATGATCTCATACAAGGTAGTTGCATCATAGCTGGTAATCTCCTACTGTACTAGTTGATTCGGGTGCGACACATTCGTTTATCTCTTTGAATTGTGTGAGACAATTAGAGTTGTATGTTTCTTTGATGTCTTTTGATTTGATTGTCACAACTCCAACTACTAAGCCTGTTACTGTTAATACAGTATGTTTGAACTGTCCTATTATTGTTCATAGTAGGAACTTTCTTGTTGACTTAATATGTTTGCCTTTTTCTCAATTGGATGTGATCCTAGGCATGGATTGGTTATCTTCCGACCATATCCTTTAAGATTGTGCTCATAGAACCTTAGTTTTTCCTGACCCTGAGATTTCTGGATTTATAACTGCCAACCAAGTAAGAGCTTCTTTGAAAGACGGAGATCAAGGATACATGCTTCTATCCTGTTTAGAAATGGAGAGGGACGTTGTTTTAAGCGATGTGCCGGTTGTGAAAGATTTTCCGGATATTTTTCCATAGGATGGACCAGGTTTGCCACCTGTGTGGGACATCGAGTTTCCGATCGACTTAGTTCCAAGATCCGGTCCGATCTCTATAGCTCCTTATAGGATGTCACCTACGGAGTTAGCCGATTTGAAGACTCAAGTAGAGGATCTGATGTCCAAGCGGTTCGTGAGGCCAAGTGTGTCCCCGTGGGGAGCACCAGTGTTGTTGGTGAAAAAGAAGGACGGGAGTTCAAGACTCTGTGTGGATTATCGTCAACTCAACAAGATAACGATCAAGAACAAGTATCCTCTACCCCGCATAGATGATTTGATGGATCAACTTCAAGGAGCCGCTGTCTTTTCAAAGATAGATATGAGATCCGGTTATCACCTTATCAGAGTAAAGAATGAGGACGTACCCAAGACTGCCTTCAGGACTCGTTATGGTCACTATGAGTACCTCATGATGCCTTTCGGAGTGACGAACGCGCCTGCTATCTTCATGGACTATATGAATAGGATTTTCCGTCCGTTTTTGGATCAGTTTGTCGTTGTGTTTATAAACGATATTCTCATCTACTCGAAAAGTTTCGAGGAGCATGAGGAACACCTGCGACAAGTTTTATAGATCCTTTACAAGGAGAAGCTGTACGCAAAGCTACCTAAGTGCGGATTTTGGCTGGATGAAGTCAAATTCTTAGGACATGTGATTTCGAAGGAAGGAATTGCCGACGATCCTACGAAAGTAGAATCAGTACTTCTATGGGAGAGACCCAAGTCTGTGACAGAAATTCGCAGTTTCATTGGACTAGCTGGTTATTACAGAAGGTTCATCGAAGGATTTTCGAAGATTGTTGCGCCGTTGACTCAACTTACGAGGAAGGACCAACCGTTTATGTGAATTGAAAAATGTGAGGAAAGTTTTCTAACAATGAAGGAACGTTTGACAACCTCACCAGTATTAGTGTTGCCTAAATCGGACGAACCATACGAAGTGTACTGTGATGCTTTGCATCAAGGTTTAGGATGTGTGCTTATACAACATCGGAAGGTTGTAGCGTATGCCTCACGCCAGTTGAAGACTCATGAGAGAAATTACCCGACGCATGACTTTGAGTTAGCTGATGTGGTTTTTGCACTAAAGATCTGGAGACACTACTTATATGGATCTAAGTTCGATGTCTTCAGCGACCACAAAAGTTTGAAGTACCTGTTCGATCAGAAGGAACTTAACATGAGGCAGAGACATTGGATGGAGTTTCTTAAAGACTACGACTTCACTTTGCTATACCACCCTGGGAAAGAAAATGTCGTTGCAGACGCTCTGAGTCGGAAGACCTTGCACATCCCTACAATGATGGTTAAAGAGCTAGAATTGATAGAATAGTTTCGTGATCTCAATCTGGCTGTGGCAATGAACAATGAGAAGATTTGTTTGGGAATGATCAAGGTATCTAGTGGACTGATGGAGACGATCCGTGAACAGCAAGCAACTGATGTATATCTCCAAGAGAAAAAAGAGTTACTTGGACAGGAGAATGCTGCAGAGTTCAGTATGGGAACTGATGGTACCTTGAGATGCAATGGACGCGTTTGTGTACCAATTAACCAGGAGATGAGGAAAATGATTCTAGAAGAAGGACACAAGAGCAAGCAGAGTATTCACCCTGAATCATCCAAAATGTACCAAGATCTTAAATAAAATTTTTGGTGGCCAGGAATGAAGAAGCAAGTGGCTGAGTATGTAGCGTCATGTTTGACCTGTCAGAAAGTGAAGGTCGAACATCAACGACCTGGAGGGATGCTTCAATCCTTGGATGTACCCGAATGGAAATGGGAGAGCATTTCAATGGATTTTGTGGTAGGATTACCGAGAACTTCCAAGAGTTTTGATTCAATTTGGGTGATCGTTGATAGGTTAACGGAGTCAGCACACTTCTTACCTGTTAAGATCAACTACTCAGTAGAGAAGTTAACTGAGCTGTATATCAGGGAAGTAATCAAACGACATGGAGTGCTTTCAAGCATAGTCTCTGATAGAGACCCAAAGTTTACGTCACGTTTTTGGCAAAGTCTACATCAAGCTTTAGGAACAAAGTTGAGGCTATGTTCAGCCTATCACCCTCAGACTGATGGACAAACAGAGAGAACGATACAGTCTTTGGAAGATCTGCTGAGAGCTTGTGTTCTAGACCATGGTGGAAGTTGGGATGATCTATTGCCTCCTATAGAATTCACCTACAACAACAGCTACCATTCTAGTATCGGGATGGCACCCTACAAAGCCTTATATGGACGAAAGTGGCAGACACCGTTGTGTTGGTAGGCCTAGAACTTATGCAACAAACAACGGATAAGATTAAACAGAACGAGGAAAGATGAAAACGGCACAGAGTGTAACGCCCCAATTTTCACGTTTTCTAATTCTTCAGTATTTTAATGTCTTTATTTTATTCGAGGTCTTAGGAATAGAAATAAAATATTCCGAGACCATAATCATGCTCGACCATATCGTAGGAAGCTACGATTAAGTTTTGAGTCAAAAACTCAAACGGAGTCCGGTCTGCGTTTTTACACTGACAGTATGATTTTACTGCTCAGAAGACCTCAGATGGACCCGTGAACGAGACAATAAGTCTTAGAATTCGATTATCTACGTTTTGGTTAAATTTCGTAAAAATTTCAGAAAAATAACTTCCTGACCTTCGTTCGGGCGGAATTCTCAATCGGGTGACGAACGGAGCCACATATGGATTTACCGGGACTCGCCAACAGATAATCTTGATATCACAACATCCCAAGACACTTGGGAGAGTATGGCAGAGTCGTCATGACGATCGGGAAAATCTAGATGCGAAATGACCAAAATGCCCCTAACCTTAGTCTTTTGCACTTTTACCATTTTACCCTTTTGGCAAATGACCATTTTGCCCTTAAGTGACTTGTTTTAAGGCTGAACTCAGCCCCTCACTTCATCATTTTCGCACAGCCCTCTCAAAAGAGAAGAACACCATAGTTGCTCTTGAAGAAACACCATTGTTGGTCTTGAAGCTCCTTGAGTTCTTGTTGGAATCACTTGATTCCTTGAGCAATCTTCCTTCATTTTAAGGTAAGATCACTTCTATGATCTCTTAGCTTCTTGAATATCTCTTTATTTCAAGATCAAGATCCATTTTCATGAAAAGAATTTCTTAGATCCAGAACTTTGAAAATCCATAGGAAATTGTAGAAAAATCATTTTGATGTGAGACCAATTTCTTTGAACTCACCTCATCATTCTCTATCTAAACCCAAGAGCTTATGATTCAACTCTCATCATAGCTCAAAAAGCACATTAGGGCCGAACCCTTTTGATGATGATGAATAGTGTTTTTCATCAATTTTTGATTTCTAACACTTGATTTCATCCTTAGCTTTCCTATGCCTTTGAATCCATGAAATGGAAAACCAAGATCAATTCCTAGCTTTATTCTCTTTAGGGTGGCCGAAACCCTCTTTGTGAGAATTGTTGAGTTTAGTTTGATTGTTGTTTAATGATTGATTGTTTGGTTGTTTGTAGTTGGTGACAACTATCAGGAGGTTCACAAACCGATCAACCGACTTTGATCTGGGAATCTGCTCTTCAACGGGTATGGGGAGAAGAACCTCATCACACCAAGATGGTGGTGGTGAAGATGGTTGTTTAAATTATGTGTGGGTGAAACCCTTTAGTTTGGGTTCACTTTTATGTGTTAAGTTTTGTTAAGTTCTCATGGAGAACAAGAATGTCATGATGAGTTTATGCTTGAGTATGTTGTAGTGTGCTTTAGCATATGTTGATGATGAGATGATTGAATGAAAAACCATTGTCATGTATGTTGGAAAACCTACTTTGATCACTAGATCAAGTATGGACTTTTATTGTTGATTATGAGACCATAATGTGTGATGGACTTGGATGTTGATTATGATGTAGTAATGTGTATTATGGTTATCATGATTGTGTAAGTTTTGTAAGCCATACTTTGATTGGTTGATGAAGTAAAACTTCACATTGATTCCTAGTTGGCTATTAGCCATGACCTTGAGGAAAGGAAGGATATGAATAGTTCTTGGACAATTCAAGTTTTGATGTAAAGAAAGTGTTTTCAATAACTTGTGTTTTTCAAAGAAAAACCCTAAGTGACTTTAAATGGAATTAAATCTCAAAGAGCTTTCACCAAAGTGAAACATGTTTTATACCTTATCCTTAGTTCATCTAGCTAATCAAGTGACTCAACATGAGAAAAGAAGTGGTTTCATGAAGAGAATCAAAATGGTTCCCTAAGGTTGATGTCTTGTTTTAAGGCAACTTTGCGCTAAGCGAATTTACTTTCGCTACGCGAAAACAGGGAAAGTCTAAGTTGGGCATCACTGCCTCACTTTCGCTAAGCGAATTCATATTCGCTAAGCTAACCAAACGAATTTCGCTACACGAATTCTGTTTCGCCGAGCGATCCAGAGGCGTTTACAAAGAGGTGTAACCGTCTGTACTTGCGCTAAGCGAATACATATTCGCTAAGCGAATACAATACATTTCGCTACGCGATTTATGTCTCGCCGAGCGATCCAGAGGTGTTTCCAAAGAGATGTAACCATCTATACTTGCGCTAAGCGAAATAATATTCGCTAAGCGAACCAAGCGAATTTCGCTACGCGATGGATGTTTCGCCGAGCGATCCAGAGGAGTTCCAGAGGAGGTATTACTGCCTCATTTTCGCTAAGCGAATGGAATTCCGCTAAGCGAATTTCATGTTTCAGAAAATGCTAGAAATGAAGTAAGTAGTTCAAATGTTGTTTCAAATCAAATGAGTTTTCAATTGTAAAAGTTGTTTGGTTTACAAAAGGAGTTTTCTAACTCAATCGTAAAGTTTTGCGCGAGAAAAACCTAAGTTAAGTAATTAACTTAGAGTTGAAGACAAGGGTTAATTAAGTATGGTATGTGGTGGAACAAGGCCATGTACTATACCATTGATGACTTAGTACATCAATGAGTTCATAAGACTTAAGTGAAATCAACACTTGTTTCCTTGATTGAAAATCAAGGAGTAATATCTTAGAAAGGCTCAAAGACTTATCTAAGAGGATTCTCAATCCTTATTCATAATGCTTAGGACTTGAGACATAATTCATAAGACGTAAACACAAACACGAAACGTTTTGGTTTTCGAAACAGTAGTTCGCTGACGGACCGGTAATTCGGATCTAGGTTAATCGTTCAATTGTTTCCGTCTTGTGATAACTGGAATGAGAGAGATCCTGAGACTGTGCAGGTATGGGACTGTACAGTGGAAGGAATCCTGAGGCTATGCAGGTATGGGACTGTATAGTTAAGGGAAGGCATATAAGAATTGATTGGTACTACCCAAAGCAACAAGATTTATCTTCTTTTCGGGAGCTTAGAACATAAGAACTTTATAGTTAAGCGTGCTTGACTTAGAGTAATTATGGGATGGGTGACCTTCTGGGAAGTTTCCTGGAAAGCGTGTGAGTGAGGACAAAACACGCTGAAAAGACTTGTGTTGGTTTGTGGGGACAGTCGGCGATTCTGAAAGCAGTCTGGATCATTCCAAAGGAATCACGAGATATTTATCCGATGGATAATTGTTTTATCCGATGGATAACTGTTTTATAAAACAAAGACGTGTGTGGTTTCTAAGGAAGAGAACCTTAGTGAACCTTCAGGTTTATCCAATGGATAAACATTGCTTTATCGCATCTGCTTTGTGTAAGCATTGGCATTTCATGTGCATAGTTGTAAGGCCTTGAGCCTAGGAGTTGAGCTTACACCTTGATGCGGGTGCGAATCTTACGGTGACGATCTTCAATGGTCTTTTTGGAGGTATCAGGGTTGGAAGGGCTGACATGTGACCAGTTGGTGATTCTTCTGTGTCGTGGCGAATCCGTGCAATACACTGATATCTTCTACTAGATGCCGTACTTTTCATGTTTGGTCGAGAGTGTTACCGTAAAGCCAGATACGTGCACGTTACGAATGTTGTAGCATCTTGCTCATGGCTGGCAGAAACCGGAACATGTCCTCCCATTCACTCTCTCCGAATGTTTTGTTAGCTCCATGGAGTAGGGGTCAGAGTAGTACCCAGTGACATTGACATTGAGTCATATACATTGCATTGCATTGCATGGCTATTGATGTCTACATTTACTGTTATACATCGTTGTTCTGTTTAAGAATGCATTATATTGTACTGTTAACTGCTTAACATGATTTATACTGAGAACCTTAGTAAGCATGTTGGGTACGTTATTACCCGGTGAGTCGTCCCGTTTTTACTACTGCTGTTTTGTTGTGTTGATGAACGGGAATCTCACCCATATCTATATGTTTTCTGCTGGTACTTGCTGTTGCTGCTTGAACAGATGGACGCGACGATGGTTCCGTTCTGCAGTCTCCTTGAGCCCGGAGGCGGACTCTTTTTGCTATTTTAGTTTTGTTGTCGGCCAAACTATGTCAGTTTTTGTAGTACCTTTTGGGAGCTATGACTCCTAGTACTTATTGTATTTCTTATTTCAGTTAGACATTAGACTTATGTCTATATATAGTAATGTTGATGTTTCTGTTTTTCGTTTTCTGTTTCTGTATTTATAATACAGTATGTCCTAGTAATGCATGGTGAACCTAAGTTCACTTATTAGTATTATATATTTACCTTTACTAATCCCATTACATCTTTATGAAAAGAAAAGAAAAAGAAAAATCGTATTTTCCGCATTAATAAATATTTTCGGCCTTATAAACATTCGGGAATGTGACACTCGGGAAAGGGTGTTGCACAGAGCAGACAAAAGAGCTACTCAGATAAGAGAAGACGAACCCTCGAGTTTCAAGAAGGTGAACACGTGTTCTTGAGAGTCACATCTACAACTGGGGTAGGTAGAGCGATTAAGTCCAGAAAAACTCACTCCCAAATTCATTGGACCTTACCAGATTCTTCGGCGTATTGGTCAAGTAGCTTACCAGATTGCCTTACCACCTTTTCTATCTAACATTCATGATGTTTTCCTTGTCTCACAACTTCGGAAGTATATTCCTGATCCGTCTCTTGTAATCGAACCTGATATAGTACATTTATGAGAAAACTTGTCTTATGAGACATCGCTTGTGCGAATCGTTGATAAGAGGATCAAGCAACTCAGGGGAAAACAAGTTCCCTTAGTCAAAGTCTTTTGGAACGAAGCAACTGGAGATGCAACGTGGGAGCTAGAGGACAAGATGAAGTTACAGTATCCCGATCTTTTTCAAGGTACCTAATTTCACGGACGAAATTTTTTTTAGAGGGGTAGTATTGTAACACCCCGATTTTCGAGTTTTTCTATTAATCAGTATTTATGAACTTATATTTTATTCGAGGTCTTAGAAAGGGATATAACATATTCCGAGACCATAATCATGCTCAGCGATATCGTAGAAAGCTACGATTAAGTTTTGAGTTGAAAACTCAAACGGAGTCCGGTTTGCGTTTTTACATTGATAGTATGATTTTACTGCTCAGAAGACCTCCGATGGACCTGTGAACGAGACAGTAAGTCTTGGAATTCGGTTCTCTACGTTTTGGTTAAATTTCACAAAAATTTCAAAAAAATCACTTCCTGACCTCCGTTCGAGCGAAATCTTCAATCGGGTAGAGAACGGAGCCACGTATGGACTTACCTGGACCCGACAACGGATAATCTTGATATCACATCATGTCAACTCACTTGGGAGAGCATGCCAGAGTCATCATGACGATCGGGAATTTCATGACGATCGGGAATTTCGGGAAGCGAAATTACCAAAATACCCCTAACTTAAGCCTTTTCACCTTTTACCATTTTACCCTTTGAACCAAATCACCTTTTTACCCTTAATGAACTCTTTAGAAGGCTGGAAAAGCATCCTCCAGCCCCATTTCCAAGCACAAACAGCCCCAAGGAGAGCCAAGAACACTTCATCTTCCTTAGAGAAAAAAACCTCCATTGAATCCTTGAGAAAACCTTGAAATCTTGTTGAAATCACTTGATTTCTTGACCAATCTTCCTCCATTTTAAGGTAAGATCACTTCTATGGTCACATATCTTCTTGAATCTCTTTCAATATCAAGATCAAAACTCCATTTTCATGAAACTCATTCTTAGATCCAAAAGTTTGAAAATCCACAGAAAATTGTAGGATAATGCTTTGGATGTGAAACCAAGTTCTTTGAACTCACCTCATCACCCTCTATCTAAACCCAAGAGCTCATGATCCAAGTCTCATCCTAGCTCTAAAACCCCAAAGTGGCCGAACCCTAGTAGTGGTGATGAATAGTATTTTTGCTCAAATTTTTGATTTCTAACTCCTGATTCCATCCTTAGCTTTCCCAGTGTCCTTGAATCCAAGTGTTGGAAAACTAAATCAATTCCTAGCCTAATTTTCCCAATATGGCCGAGAGCTTCATGGGGAAAATCCATGAGTGTTGTTTCACATTTTTGAGTCACAGGACTTGAAATGGTGTTAACTAAGGTCATGAACCAACCATCCAAAAGTTTGGAACCAAATGAGATCCCTAACCCTTTTTACCTTTCATGGCCGAACCCTATACCTTTTATGGGAAGGAAAACTTGTGTTATTATGTTATAGATTGATGTTGATTTTTTGTTTGAATTGATTTGTGTTTGATTGTTTTAGGCGACGCGAACAAAACCGGAGCCGGAGCCAAGAACCGATCGAGTTTGTATTGAACTTCCTTTGTGACGTAAATGGAGGTAATTCATTTTGATTTTGGTAGCCTCATGGTATATGATTGATTAGTGTGTTATAATTGAATTAAGACTTGATGTATATGTATACTTATATCCTGGATTGATTGGATGTTAAGTGTTGTGTATAGTTGGTTATTTGATATAACTGTGGCATGGATGCCTTGGATGATATCTTATTGTGATATTAAACTATTGATATATATATCTATACATATATATATATCCTAGATGAGTATAGGACTGGCTATGTCTCGATAATTGTTAAAAGACTCGGAATCGAAAACAAAGTTTTGAAAAACATGTTTTGAAATTAAAAAGCGATTTTTGGAAAGCGTGTTGCTTTTCAAGAAAAGTTAAGTTTCCTTTTTGAAAAGTAGGTTTCTTGAAAAGAAAAAGTGGTTTTGTGGAAAGTCGTGTAAAACATATTCTATTTCAGTAAAGCGGTTTAAAAAGACGTGAAACCTTGGAAAACGGTTTTTGTTTTCAAGAAAGGTGTTTTTCACGGAAAAACGTTCTCTTGATCAAAAAGGATGTTTTGTTTCAACAAAACCAAAGTATGTTTTGTTTTCCAAAGTGTTTTGAGAAAATGAAACCAAAAGAAAAATGATGAACCTTTGTGATGAACCCAAATCTAGTGACCGAGACGTCGAGGCCAGTGCTTTGCGGATTGAGCACTCGGACTTCGTGTCCTGTGTTTTTGATTTGAGTGGGCTTAATGCCTTTTTGAAACGAGTCGTGGACTTTATGTCTCGACATTTGAAAGAATGAACGCAAAGAAAACATAAAACTTTCTGTGTACATGCATGAACCGGCAGACGTGCCATTTGAAACCGAGCTACAACTCTAGAATCAGTCAAGACCACCAGGTCTATAAGGGCATTCTGTGTTCAAAATCCCACAAGTGGCCGGTGGCGTAGCAACCCCATGCCGTGCACGAATGAACTCGATCAGAGACTGGCGTATTCAGGATATGGTTATGACGTGGTACACTGGAACAATTGGAGCTCGGACCTAAATAGAGAGGCCGACTTATGAGAACAATTGTGTTATGGGTGTTACTACGACCTATCGCTCGATGTTGGGAAGTTAGAATCTCCGGGGTACTTGAATTAGAAAGATAACATTGAAGTCTCATGAATTATTATAACTGATGAATGTTTTTGATATGTTGTGCTGTATTAAAGAAATACGTGTTCATGTAACTGTTTTTATGCTGTTTGTCTCCTATGCGGCTATCGTGATAAACTTTATATGAATATCTCACCTTTGCCAGTACATGTTGGACACCTTGTTGTGTATTTGGAACACAAGTACAGATGTTGACCTTAGGTCCCCGCAGAGACGTGAGGGCTCGGACGATGGAAACTTTTGAAGGAGCCGACGTTGGGTTGTACCCCAATGGCTACTTTTAGCCGACCAGCTTAGGAGTCTTTTGTTTTTGAACAGTCTTATATTATTACTGCATGTATGTCGAACTTATTTCTTAAGTCTGTAATCTGATATATATTAGACCAGGTTTTACGTTATGTTTATGTTTTTATGAACAGTGAATATCAATGTGTGATATGAAATTTATTTCTTTGACTTGAGTTGTTTTGTCTATGCATGCAGAAAATTTTTAGAACCGCGTTTTCGAACGTAGCTACTTAATTAAAGTATTTTCTGAAAGCAACCAGCGTTTTATTTTCTTGATTTATTCCGCATTAGAGTCCGTGTATGTAGCACCCGCGAGGGGGGTGTTACATTAGTGGTATCAGAACTGGTCGAGTCTTTCGGAAATCCTTGGGAAGTGAGTCTGTTATGTTTGTGTTGTGTGATCTCTATATGAACCTTGTTTGAATTGTTTCTCTGTTGAAGCAATGTGTGTTGACACACTAGTTTTGATTTATGTTTCCTTATTAACGTATGTTTGGTTTGCCTTGTAGGGAGACATGAATCTTAGAGGTGGTCGTGGTGGAGGTCATGGCACTGCTGACAACAATGCTGATGACAACAACATGAATCGGGCTATCCAGGCCATGGCTGATATGGCGGCTGCTGTTGCTCAACAGACAGCAATGACGGCTCAACAGAATCAACAGAACCAACAAAGAGCTGATCTTGCTGTTGGTGCTAGAGGGTTAGTCGATTTTCGGCGCCATGATCCTCCACAGTTTCACAGCGACTGTGACCGGAAAAGGCTGACCTATGGCTGCAAGAAATAGAGAAGATTTTGCTGTTCAGCACTGCCCCGAGGGAGTGAAGGTGGACTATGCCACATTCCTATTCCTGGGTGACGCAGAGTATTGGTGGGTAGGAACCAGACAACTGCTGGAAGCCAACAACCAAGAGATCACTTAGGGAGTATTTCGCACCATGTTTCTGGACAAGTACTTTCCCCAAAGTGCCAGAATAGAGAAAGAGCAGGAATTTCTGAAGCTGCAGCAGAGGGATATGTCTGTTGGGGAATATGTGGCGAAGTTTGAATCACTCGCCAAATATTTTCGCTTTTTCCAAGCCCAACCTAATGAGGACTGGAAATGGGAGAGGTTCGAAGGCGATCTATGCTTCGAGATCAAGGAGTCGGTGTTGCCACTAGAGATCCGTACCTTCCAAGCTCTGGTGGAGAAGTGCAGAAAAGTGGAAAAGATGAGAAGCGGAAGGGAGAACAAGGGTACTGCAGGAGGACCATCTAGGTCAAGGAACCCAAACCAGTACCAACACCAGAAAGGGAAGCAGTCCCAGAAGAAGCCGTATTCCCGACCTCAAGGGAATAGTCAGAAATAGCAACCATATCGTCTTGTTGCTTCTGCTTACGGTGGTGGGAGCAAAAACGACCAGAACCAAGGCCGAGCCCAGGGATGTTTTAAGTGTGGGCAACTTGGACACCCAGCTGATAGCTGCAAACTGAAAGGAGTTCTATGTTTCCAATGCGGAGAGATAGAACATTTCACGAGGGAATGCCCTACACCAAAGCCCGAGCCGACTGTCAACAACATGCGGATTGCTAGACCCACAGCAAGGGGAAGGGTTTATACCATGAGCGGCGTTGATGCTTCCAAATCTGATGATCTCATACAAGGTAGTTGCATCGTAGCTGGTAATCTCCTACTGTACTATTTGATTCGGGTGCGACACATTCGTTTATCTCTTTGAATTGTGTGAGACAATTAGAGTTGCCTGTTTCTTCACTGTCTTTTGATTTGATTGTCACAACTCCAACTGCTAAGCCTGTTACTGTTAATACAGTATGTTTGAACTGTCCTATTATTGTTCATGGTAGGAACTTTCTTGTTGACTTAATATGTTTGCCTTTGACTCAATTGGATGTGATCCTAGGCATGGATTGGTTATCTTCCAACCATATCCTTTTAGACTGTGCATATAGAACCTTAGTTTTTCCTGACCTTGAGATTTCTGGATTTATAACTGCCAACCAAGTAAGAGCTTCTTTGAAAGAAGGAGATCAGGGATACATGCTTCTATCCTGTTTAGAAATCGAGAGGGACGTTGTTTTGAGCGATGTGCCGGTTGTGAAAGATTTTCCGGAATTTTTTCCAGAGGATGGACCAGGTTTGCCACCTGTGAGGGACATCGAGTTTACGATCGACTTAGGTCCTGCAACACCCTTTCCCGAGTGTCACATTCCCGAACGTTTGTAAGGACGAAAATATTTATTAATGCAGAAAATACGTTTTTTTTTTTCTTTTCATAAAGATGGAATGGAAATTGCTAAAGGTAATAATACGAATAAATGAACTTAGGTTCACCATGCATTTCTAGAACATACTGTATAATAAACACAGAAAAGAAACAGAATTAGAAACGTCAACATCACTATATACAGACATAAGTCTAAGGTATAACTGACATAAAGAATACAATAAGTACTAGGAGTCGTAGCTCCCAAAAGGTACTACAAAACTGACATAGTCTGGCCGACAACAAAACTAAAACAAAAAAAAGAGTCCGCCTCCGAGCTCAAGGAGACTACTGAACTGAACCATCGTCACGTCCATCTGTTCAAGCAGCAACAGCAAATACCAGCAGAAAACATACAGATATGGGTGAGATTCCCTTTCATCAACACAACAAAATAGCAGTAGTAAAAACGGGACGACTCACCAGGTCACACCGTACCCAACATGCTTACAACGGTTCTCCATATAAATCATGTTAAGCAGTCAACAACATAATATCATGCTAAACATTTAATAGCATACTATAAAGCATTCTTAAACAATACAGCAATGTATAACAGTAAATGTAAACATCAATAGCCATGCAATGCAATGCAATGTATATGACTCAATGTCAACGTCACTGGGTACTACTCTGACCCCTACTCCATGGAGCTAACAAAACATTCGGAGAGAGTGAATGGGAGGACATGTTCCGGTTTCTGCCAGCCATGAGCAAGATGCTACAACATTCGTAACGTGCACGTATCTGGCTTTATGGAAACACTCTCGACCGAACATGAAAAGTATGGCATCTAGTAGAGGATATCAGTGTATTGCACGGATTCGCCACGACACAGAAGAGCTACCAACTGGTCACATGTAAGCCCTTCCAACCCTGATACCTCCAAAAAGACCATTGAAGATCGTCACCGTAAGATTCGCACCCGCATCAAGGTGTAAGCTCAGCTCCTAGGCTCAAGGCCTTACAACTATGCAAATGAAATGCCAATGCTTACGCAAAGCAGATCCGATCAAGCAATATCTATCCCCCGGATAAACCTCGAAGTCTACTAAGGTTCTCTTCCTTAGGAACTATACGCGTCTTTTGAAAAACAAAACCTTTATCCACCGGATAAATCTCGTGATCCCTCCGGGATCGAGTCATCACAAGACTGAAACAATTGAACGACTGATCGGGGTCCGAATCACCGGTCCGTCGTCGAACTACTGTTTCAAAACCCAAAACGTTTCATGTTTATGTTTATGTCTTATGAAGTCATTGATGTACTAGGTCATCAATGGTAATAGTATATGGTCTTGTTCCACCACATACCATACTTAATTATCCCTTGTCTTCAACTCTAAGTCAATTACTTAACTAAGGTTTTTAATGCGTAAAACCTTACGAGTTGAGTTAAAAACTCCTTTGTAAATCAAGACAACTTCTCAATTGAAAACTCATTTGATTTGAAACAACTTTTGAACCACTTACTCTATTTCTAGCACTTTCTGAAAACAGGAAATTCGCTTAGCGGAGTTAAATTCGCTTAGCGAAAATGAGGCAGTAATACCTTTTTGAAAACTCCCCTGTATCGTTGGGCGAGAAATGGCTCGCTCAGCGAAATTCGCTTCATTCGCTTAGCGAAGCTTATTTCGCTTAGCGAAAAGGAGGCAGTGATGTCTAACTTGTATTTTCTCTATTTTCGCCCAGCGAAATTGGATTCGCTTAGCGAAAATTGCCTTGAAATAAGACATTAACCTTGTTAAAGAAAAGCCTTATGGAACTATATTGATTCTCATGAAATTTTTCATTAATCCACTTTTAAGTTACTTGATTAACTAGATGAACTAAGGATAAGGTATAAAACATGTCTCACTTTGGTGAAAACACTTTGAGATTGAAACTTTGTTTGATCTTTGGATCAAAATCATTTATGGTTTTTTTTTTTTTAAGGCATACGCCACTAAAAACATTATTGTTACATCAAAACTTGAATGATTCAAGAACGACACATTACCCTCCTTTTCTCAAGGTCATGGCTAAAAGCCAACTAGGAACCAATGTGAAGTTTTACTTCACCAACTAATCAAATTATGGCTCACAAAATTCACACAATTATGATGAACAATAACACACAACATTGCATCATAATTAAGCACCTAAGCACAAAAGTCCATACTTAAGCACATAAGCGCAAAAGTCCATATTTGATCTAGTAATCAAAGTAGGTTTTTCATCATGCAAGAAATCATTTTCTCACCTAGACAACATCATCATAAAACACATGATAAGGCATACAAGCATAACTACAAATATCACACATTGTTCTCCAAGAGAACTTAACACAACTTAACCATTAAAAGTGAACCCAAACTAAAAGGTTTCACCCACACATAACTTAAACAACCATCTTCACTACCACCATCTTGGTGTGAATAAGGTTCACCCCCTATACCTATTGATGAGCAGATTCCCGGATCAAAGTCGGTTGATCGGTTTGTGAACCTCCTAGCAATCGTCAACAACTACAACAACATAACAATCAAACATTAAACAACAATCAAAGCCAATTTCAACAATTCTAACAAAGAGGATTTCGGCCACCCTAGGTTAAAAGGTTAGGAATTGATCTTGGTTTCCCATTTCATGGATTCAAAGGCACTAGGAAAGCTAAGGATGAAATCAAGTGTTAGAAATCAAAAATTGATGAAAACACTATTCATCATCATCAAGTAGGGTTCGGCCAAAAGGGGATTTTGGGATATGATGGGATTTGAATCATAAGCTCTTGGGTTTCGGTAGAGATTGTTGATGTGAGTTCAAAGAACTTGGTCTTATCTCAAAAGGATTTTCAAAGTTTTGGATCTAAGAAATTCTTTTCATGAAAATGAAGATTGATCTTGAAATAAAGAAAGATTCAAGAAGCTAAGAGATCATAGAAGTGATCTTACCTTGAAATGAAGGAAGATTGCTTAAGGAATCAAGTGATTCCAACAAGAAATCAAGGAGCTTCAAGACCAACAATGGTGTTTTCTCTCAAGAACAACTATGGAGCTCTATGTTTGGAGGGGCTGTGCGAAAATGAGAGAGTGAGGGGCTGAGTTCAGCCTCTTAAGAGCTCACCTAAGGGTAAAAAGGTCATTTGCCCAAAAGGGTAAAATGGTAAAAGTGTAAAAGACTAAGGTTAGGGGCATTTTGGTCATTTTCCGTCCAGATATTTCCGAACGTCAAGACGACTCTGGCATACTCTCCCAAGTGTCCTTGGATGATGTGATATCAAGATTATCTGTTGGCGAGTCCCGGTAAATCCATATGTGGCTTCGTTCGTCACCCGATTGAGGATTCTGCCCGAACGAAGGTCAGAAAGTGATTTTTCTGAAATTTTTATGAAATTCAACCAAAACGTAGAGCATCGAATTCTAAGACTTACTGTCTCGTTCACGGGTCCATCTAAGGTCTTCTGAACAGTAAAATCATACTGTCAGTGTAAAAACGCAGACCGGACTCCGTTTGAGTTTTTGACTCAAAACTTAATCGTAGCTTCCTACGATATCTCGAGCATGACTATGGTCGCAGAACATTTTATTTTCATTCATAAGACCTCAAATAAAATAAAGACATTAAAATACTGAAGAATTAGAAAACGTGAAAATCGGGGCGTTACAGTCCCAGGATCCGGTCCAATCTCTATAGCTCCTTATAGGATGTCACCTACGGAGTTTGCCGAGTTGAAGACTCAACTAGAGGATCTGATGTCCAAGCGGTTTGTGAGGCCAAGTGTGTCCCCGTGGGGAGCACCAGTGTTGTTGGTGAAAAAGAAGGACGGGAGTTCAAGACTCTGTGTGGATTATCGTCAACTCAACAAGATAACGATCAAGAACAAGTATCCTTTACCCCGCATAGATGATTTGATGGATCAACTTCAAGGAGCTGCTGTCTTTTCAAAGATAGATCTGAGATCCGGTTATCACAAGATCAGAGTGAAGAATGACGATGTACCCAAGACGGCATTCAGGACTCGTTATGGTCACTATGAGTACCTCGTGATGCCTTTCAGAGTGACGAACGCGCCTGCTATCTTCATGGACTATATGAATAGGATTTTTCGTCCGTTTTTGGATCAGTTTGTCGTTGTGTTTATAGAAGATATTCTCATCTACTCGAAAAGTTCCGAGGAGCATGAGGAACACCTGCGACAAGTTTTACAGATCCTTTACAAGGAGAAGCTGTACGTAAAGCTACCTAAGTGCGGATTTTGGCTGGATGAAGTCAAATTCTTAGGACATATGATTTCGAAGGAAGGAATTGCCGTCGATCCTACGAAAGTAGAAGCAGTACTTCTATGGGAGAGACCCAAGACTGTGACAGAAATTCGCAGTTTCGTTGGACTAGCTGGTTATTATAGAATGTTCATCTAAGGATTTTCGAAGATTGTTGCGCCGTTGACTCAACTTACGAGGAAGGACCAACCGTTTATGTGGACTGACAAATGTGAGGAAAGTTTGCAGACAATGAAGGAGTGTTTGACAACCTCACCAGTATTAGTGTTGCCTCAACCGGACGAACCGTACGAAGTGTACTGTGATGCTTCGCATCAAGGTTTAGGATATGTGCTTATGCAACATCGGAAGGTTGTAGCGTATGCCTCACGCTAGTTGAAGACTCATTAGAGAAATTACCTGACGCACGACCTTGAGTTAGCTGCTGTGGTTTTTGCACTAAAGATATGGAGACACTACTTATATGGATCTAAGTTCGATGTCTTCAGTGACCACAAAAGTTTGAAGTACCTGTTCGATCAGAAGCAACTTAACATGAGGCAGAGACATTGGATGGAGTTTCTTAAAGACTATGACTTCACTTTGCTATACCACCCTGGGAAAGCAAATGTCGTTGCAGATGCTCTGAGTCAGAAGACCTTGCACATCTCTACAATGATGGTTAAAGAGCTAGAATTGATAGAACAGTTTTGTGATCTCAATCTGTCTGTGGAAGTGAACAATGAGAAGATTTGTTTGGGAATGATCATGGTATCTAGTGGAATGATGGAGACGATCAGTGAACAGCAAGCAACTGATGTATATCTCCCAGAGAAAAAGGAGTTACTTGGACAGGAGAAAGCTGCAGAGTTCAGTATGGGAACTGATGGTACCTTGAGATGCAATGGACGAGTTTGTGTACCAAGTAACCCGGAGATGAGGAAAATGATTCTAGAAGAAGGACACAAGAGCAAGCTGAGTATTCACCCTGGATCAACCAAAATGTACCAAGATCTTAAACAAAAGTTTTGGTGGCCAAGAATGAAGAAGCAAGTGGCTGAGTATGTAGCGTCATGTTTGACCTGTCAGAAAGCGAAGGTAGAACATCAACGACCTGGAAGGATGCTTCAATCCTTGGATGTACCCGAATGGAAATGGGAGAGCATTTCAACGGATTTTGTGGTAGGATTACCGAGAACTTCCAAGAGTATTGATTCAATTTGGGTGATCATTGATAGGTTAACGAAGTCGGCACACTTCTTACCTGTTAAGATCAACTACTCAATGGAGAAGTTAACTGAGCTGTATATCAGGGAAGTAATCAGACTACATGGAGTGCCTTCAAGCATAGTCTCTGATAGAGACCCAAAGTTTACGTCACATTTTTGGCAAAGTCTCCATCAAGCTTTAGGAACAAAGTTGAGGCTAAGTTCAGCCTATCACCCTCAGACTGATGGACAAACAGAGAGAACGATACAGTCTTTGGAAGATCTGCTAAGAGCTTGTGTTCTAGACCATGGTGGAAGTTGGGATGATCTGTTGCCTCTTATAGAATTCACCTACAACAACAGCTACCATTCTAGAATAGGGATGGCACCCTACGAAGCCTTATATAGACGAAAGTGCCAGACACAGTTGTGTTGGTAGGCCCAGAACTTGTGCAACAAACAGCGGATAAGATTAAACAGATCCGAAAAAAGATGAAAACGGCACAGAGCAGACAAAAGAGCTACTCAGATAAGAGAAGACGACCCCTGGAGTTTCAAGAAGGTGAACACGTGTTCCTGAGAGTCACATCTACGACTGGGGTAGGTAGAGCGATGCAGTCCAGAAAAACTCACTCCCAAAGTCATTGGACCTTACCAGATTCTTCGGCGTATTGGTCCAGTAGCTTTCCAGATTGCCTTATCACCTTTTCTTTCTAACATTCATAATGTTTTCCATGTCTCACAACTTCGAAAGTATATTCCTGATCCGTCCCATGTAATCGAACCTGATATAGTACATTTCCGAGAAAACTTGTCTTATGAGACATCGCCTGTCCAAATCGTTGATAATAGGATCAAGCAACTCAGGGGAAAACAAGTTCCCTTAGTCAAAGTCGTTTGGAACGAAGCAACTGGAGATGCAACGTGGGAGCTCGAGGACAAGATGAAGTTACAGTATCCCGATCTTTTTCAAGGTACGTAATTTCGCGGACGAAATTTTTTTTAGAGGGGTAGTAATGTAACACCCCGATTTTCGAGTTTTTCTTTTAATCAGTATTTATGAACTTTTATTTTATTCGAGATCTTAGAAAGGGATATAAAATATTCCGACACCATAATCATGCTCAGCGATATCGCAGGAAGCTACGATTAAGTTTTGCGTCGAAAACTCAAACGGAGTCCGGTCTGCGTTTTTACACTGACAGTATGATTTTACTGCTCAGAAGACCTATGTTGCACCCGTGAACGAGACAGTAAGTCTTAGATATCGGTTCTCTACGTTTTGGTTAAATTTCACAAAAATTTCAAAAAAATCACTTCCTGACCTCCGTTCGAGCGAAATCTTCAATCGGGTAGAGAACGGAGCCATGTATGGACTTACCTGGACCCGACAACGGATAATCTTGATATCACATCATGTCAACCCACTTGGGAGAGCATGCCAAAGTCGTCATGGCGATCGAAAATTTCGGGACGCGAAATTACCAAAATACCCCTAACTTAAGCCGTTTCACCTTTTTCCATTTTACCCTTTGAACCAAATGACCTTTTTACCCTTAATGAACTCTTTAGAAGGCTGGAACAGCCTCCTCCAGCCCCACTTCCACGCACAAACAGCCCCAAGGAGAGCCAAGAACACTTCATCTTCCTTAGAGAAAAAAACCTCCATTGAATCCTTGAGAAAACCTTGAAATCTTGTTGAAATCACTTGATTTCTTGACCAATCTTCCTCCATTTTAAGGTAAGATCACTTCTACGGTCTCATATCTTCTTGAATCTCTTTCAATATCAAGATCAAAACTCCATTTTCATGAAACTCATTCTTAGATCCAAAAGTTTGAAAATCCATAGAAAATTATAGGAAAATGATTTGGATGTGAAACCGAGTTCTTTGAACTCACCTCATTGCCCTCAAGAGCTCATGATCCAAGTCTCGTCCTAGCTCTAAAACCCCAAAGTGGCCGAACCCTAGTAGTGGTGATGAATAGTGTTTTTGCTCAAATTTTTGATTTCGAACTCCTGATTCCATCCTTAGCTTTCCTAGTGTCCTTGAATCCAAGTGATGGAAAACTAAATCAATTCCTAGCCTAATTTTCCCAATATGGCCGAGAGGTTCATGGGGAAAATCCATGATTGTTGTTTCACATTTTTGAGTCGTAGGACTTGAAATGGTGTTAACTAAGTTCATGAACCAACCATCCAAAAGTTTTTAACCAAATGAGATCCCTAACCCTTTTTACCTTTCATGGCCAAAACCTATACCTTTTAGGGGAAGGAAAACTTGTGTTCTTATGTTATAGATTGATGTTGATTTGTTGTTTGAATTGATTTGTGTTTAATTGTTTTAGACGACGCGAACGGAACCGGAGCCGAAGCCGAGAACCAATCGAGTTTGCATTGAACTTTCTTTGTGAGGTAAAGGGAGGTAGTTCATTTTGAGTTTGGTAGCCACATGGTACATGATTGATTAGTGTGTTATAATTAAATTAAGACTTGATGTATATGTATACTTATATCCTGGATTTATTGGATGTTAAGTGTTGTGCATAGTTGGTTATTTGATATAACTGTGGCATGGATGCCTTGGACGATATCTTATTGTGATATTGAACTGTTGATATATATATATATATACATATATGTATATCCTGGATAAGCATAGCACTGGCTATGTCTCGATAATTGTTAAAAGACTCGGAATCGAAAACAAAGTTTTGAAAAACGTGTTTTGAAATTGAAAAGTGGTTTTTGGAAAGTGTGTTGCTTTTCAAGAAAAGTTAAGTTTCCTTTTTGAAAAGTAGGTTTCTTGAAAATAAAAAGTGGTTTTGTGGAAAGTCGTGTAAAACATATTCTATTTCAGTAAAGCGGTTTAAAAAGACGTGAAACCTTGGAAAACGGTTTTTGTTTTCAAGAAAGGTGTTTTTCACGGAAAAACGTTCTCTTGACCAAAAAGGATGTTTTGTTTCAAGAAAACCAAAGTATATTTTGTTTTCCAAAGTGTTTTGAGAAAATGAAACCAAAAGAAAAATGATGAACCTTTGAGATGAACCCAAACCTAGTGGCCGAGACGTCGTGGCTAGTGCTTTGCGGATTGAGCACTCGGACTTCGTGTCCTGTGATTTTGATTTGAGTGGGCTTAATGCCTTTTTGAAACGAGTCGTGGACTTTATGTCTCGACATTTGAAAGAATGAACGCAAAGAAAACATAAAACTTTCTGTGTACATGCATGAACCGGCAGACGTGCCATTTGAAACCCAGCTACAACTCTAGAATCAGTCAAGACCACTAGGTCTATAGGGACATTCTGTGTTCGAGATCCCACAAGTGGCCAGTGGCATAGCAACCCCGTGCCGTGGTAAATCGGCTGCCAAACACGAATGAACTCGATCAGAGACTGGCGTATTCAGGATATGGTTATGACGAGGTACCCTGGAACAATTGGAGCTCGGACCTAAATAGAGAGGCCGACTCATGAGAACAATTGTGTTACGGGTGTTACTACGGCCTATCGCTCGATGTTGGGAAGTTAGAATCTCCGGAGTACATGAATTAGAAAGATGATATTGAAGTCTCATGCATTATTATAACTGATGAACGTTCTTGTGATGTTGTGTTGCATTATATAAATACCTGTTCATATAACTGTTTTTATGTTGTTTGTCGCCTATGCGGCTATCGTGATAAACTTTATATGAGTATCTCATATTTGCCTGTACATGTTGGACACCTTGTTGTGTTTTTGGAACACATGTACAGATGTTGACCTTAGGTCCCCGCGGAGACGCGAGGACTCGGAGGATGGAAAATTTTAAAGGAGCCGACGTTGGGTTGTACCCCAGTGGCTACTTTTAGCCGACCAGCTTAGGAGTCTTTTGTTTTTGAACAGTCTTATATTATTACTGCACGTATGTCGAACTTATTTCTTAAGTGTGTAATCTGATATATATTAGACCAGGTTTTACGTTATGTTTATGTTTTTATGAACAGTGAATATCAATGTGTGATATGAAATTTATTTCTTTGACTTGAGTTGTTTTGTCTACGCATGCAGAAAATTTTTAGAACCGCGTTTTCGAACGTAGCTACTTAATTAAAGTATTTTTCGAAAGCAACCAGCGTTTTATTTTCTTGATTTATTCCTCATTAGAGTCCATGTATGTAGCACCCGCGAGGGGGGTGTTACAGATATAGTTTACATGGTGATTTTCTTGTGAGCATGACTATTGATGTGATATATAATGTTTATGTGTCGTTCTATTTTCACATCTACTATATGTTGTGTTGATGAAGATTTTCTGGTGAGCATGACTATTGATGTGATATATAATGTTTATGAGTGTCGTTCTATTTTCACATCTACTATATGTTGTGTTGATGAATGGGAATCTCACCTCATTACTTTGCATTGCAGCATTGTGTACTTCTCTGGCAGTCCTTTGAGAAGGTCGTGACGTTGAGACTTCACCCGGGGCGACAGAAGTGTTCCACTGTTGAGTTTTCGGATGTTTCCGGCGTTTGGATATCTGGCAACAATGGATGACTAGCAATGTACATGGGAAAAGCCACACTCACTATACGCATGGGTCGCAGAGAAAGGGTTCTTCGTCGCTTCACCGCTTGTCTTCGTGTCGTCTACCGTCAGGCCTGTGATCGTAGGTGGATTACTCGGTGGACCTTTCCATTAGTGTGTTATGTGCCTTCTCCCTCTCTTAGGGATCGGCTACTTGTTAGTGGAGTTGCTTCTGAGTCAACTCCTGCGATGTCTTCCATAAAGACGCTAGCAGTAGTCCCTTCTAAGGTTCCTGTTAGGCCTCGTTTGACAGGTCCAGTTTGGAAGGCGGTAGGTGAGAAGATTAGAAGGAAGGTGATCTATCCAAGCTTTCCTATTCCTTTCACTTGTTCCTCCATTAAGAAGAAGTCAGAAGAAGAATCCAACGGTTGATCAGAAGGATGTCTTCACGTGTAGTCTGTTGTCGGCCAGTGGGTGTCAGAGTGTCTGTACCTTTCTTTTATCTTTTATATAGCTGCGTCTCCAAGTATCTTATGTTTAGGACCTGCGTCTCCAATTCCTTATGTTGAGTCTGTATCTTTCTATTTTTCTTTTTCTAGTCAGGTTGGGTTTTGATGTAAATCTTTTATGAATTTATGACCTTATATTATGAAATGTTTCTCTTTTACGTCGCACGTATAAACGGTTACAAGCTTTTATATTCATGTCTTGTGAAAAGGAAAATTTTACCCCTTCTTTCTTAAATGATTTTAATTAACCCGTTTTTCGACCTTATAGTCTTATAAAATGTCCGTAAATGTGGTGCCCCTGGAAAGGGTGTTACATTAGTGGTATCAGAGCTGGTCGAGTCTTTTCGGGCTTGGGGTTTGGTCTGTCATCGTTTATGTTGTGTATTCTCTATTTGTTCTCTGCTTGTTTTTGTGTTATTGTTTTCGAAAGAAAACAATGTTGGAAAGGATGATGACTTCGGTCTATCCTTTTCGGTTGTTTGTTCTATGTGCTGTTGTTTCCGTAAGGGAGACAACAATTGTTTGTTATTCTTTACATTATCATTCCTGTAAAGAAACGATATTGGACAGAATGGCGATGCTTTTGCTTTCTTTTATGTGTCACCTATTCTGAGTTTGGTGGGGAGCAGCTTGCAGTTGGTAGGAGCTGAGGACTGAGCTGTCGCTTGTACAGTCTTTCGAAACAAGTTTCTGAACGAGTGTCTTCCAACGAGTACTAGTTGAAAGTAATGGAGTTTCTGTAGCTACGTCAAGGAGAAACGTCTGTCAAAGAGCATGTTGATCGTTTTGAGTCCATGTTAAAGCCTTCGCGGTTTCTCCAACTTCATCCTGATGAGGAGTGGAAACAGATAAAGTTCAAAGAAAGTTTGCAGAACAAGATTCAAGGAGCAGTTCCACCGCTCAGGATCAGAGAGTTCCCAATTTTGGTGGACGAGTGCTTCCTAATAAAAGACCTCATGAAGACTCGCGAAGAGAGACGACATTACCTTGGACCCTCTAGGTTCACAAGAGGCAACAACACTGTAACACCCCGATTTGCATGCTTTCTAATATTAGTAAATTATATAATTGAGTTTGTATTATTATCTGAGGTTTAGAAAAGGAATTAAAATAAACTGAGACCATAGTCACGCTCTACGCTATCGTAGGGAGTTATGGTTAAATTTTGGGTCGAAAACTCAAACGGAGCCCGGTCTGCATTTTTTCACTGACAGTGAGATTTTACTACTCAGAAGGCCTAAATTTGACTCGTGAACAAAACAGTTAGGCTTAGAATTGGATTTCTAACATTTTTGTTAAATTTGAAAAAAAAAAATAGGTTCCTACGCTTTATTCGGACGAATTCTCAAACGGGGTCACGAACGGAGCTGGATACGGATTTACGGAGACCCGCTAACGGATAAACATGAAGTCACATCAGGTCACATTACCCAGGAAAGCGTGCCAGTGTCATGATGACGTTAGAAAATATCTGGACGCGAAAAGACCAAAATACCCCTGACTTTTATGGAAATTAAGCTTAGGTCCTAAGGTGAAAAGATCATTTTGCCCTTAAGTGAATTTTTTTGGACCTTCCTACCCTTAATTTCTGGTTTTAGAGGGGTTTTGATTGGATTGTATTAATTTCTGGTTGTTATTTGTTGTAAAGGATCGGACGGTGTTTGATTGTTCGGAAGCGTGTACGGTTGACAATTGCAGAGCCGCAGTCGGAGTTGCAGGGGAAGCTCGCGGGAAAACTATTCAAGTGGGGAGAAAGAACTTTATCGTCGGGAAGGCAAGCGTAGTATAGATATATATATATATATATATATATATATATATATATATATATATATATATATATGTGTGTGTGTGTGTGTGTGTGTGTGTGTGTGTGTGTGTGTGTGTGTGTAGGGAAACCCTAAACCCTACTAGAGGTTGAACCCTGGATAAAGTACCTGGATCCTAGGTATATTACTTTTGGGCTAATCTAGAAGATGTGATTGATTGAGGTTGATATGTTGAACTGCCTATGTGCTTATCTGTTGAACTGTCTATACGGTTAGCTGTTTATCTGTCAATGTGATGGTATCTGTATTGGCATATTTACTGTTGTGATATATTATTGTGATTGGATGGATGATTGTTGATGAGATTATGGTGAGATTGCGCTGTTGTTCGGAATGATACCGTCGTGGTCCTGACCATGGAGCCGTGGCTCGTGGATGTAAGGCATCATGATGTTGATGTGGATGCAGTACGTCGTGGCTGTGGCCGAGTGCTTAGGTGTGAGGTTTCGGTATCAATCCGTGTTGGATACCAGTGTCATGATGACATTAGAAAATATCTAGACGCGAAAAGACCAAAATTCCCCTGACTTTTATGGAAATTACACTTAGGTCCTAAGGTGAAAACACCATTTTGCCCTTAAGTGAATTTTTTTGGACCTTTCTACCCGTAACCCCTTCATACCCCACGCCCCTCCCCCCTTCATGAACCTTCACCCATTTCATTTCCTCCTAAAAACTCATTTCTTCATCACTTTCTCTCTTTTTTTTTTCTTAAGAATCTTCAAGCACTTTTGGTGAAGCAAAGTTGATCACTCCACTCATCTTCATCATCTAGAAGGTATGGACTTCATTCTTGATCTCTTAATCTCCATATTACTCCATTGAAATCTTTTTTCAAGCTTTTGTTCAAGTTGAACTTCAAAACTTCAAAAATTCATAGGAAATTTTAGAAAAATTCTTTTAATGTCATACCAATTTCTATGAACTAGTATCATCATCCTCTTTCATAATCCAAGAGCTTGTAACCAAAAGAGCTCCCTAGCTCATATGGGTATGAATGGCTGAATCCTATGTATTGAGAAAGCTTGAGTTTTTTATTCCATTTTTGATTAAAAAGACTTGATTTAGTGTTATGTATGCTTAAGGATCATTGATCCAAGAGTTAGGAATTTTTAGACATCTCTAGCCCATTTTCCATTAAGAGGCCGAACCCTATATCATAAGAAATCAAGGGTTTTTGCTTCAAATTATTGTGTAATAAAACTTACTGTAGTGTTGTATATACTTGAGGATCATTTATCCAAGAGTCGGTAAAGTTTTAACAACTCTAACCTATTTTGCTAAGAGGGGGCCGAACCCTGGTCATAGGAATTAGAGGGGTCATAGGAATTGAGGATCGGACGGTGTTTGATTGTTCGGAAGCGTGTACGATTGACAGTTGCGGAGCCGCAGTCGGAGTTGCCCGGGGAAGCTTGTGGGAAAACTATTCTGGTGGGGAGAAAGAACTTTATCGTCAGGAAGGCAAGCGTACACACACACACACATATATATATATGTGTGTGTGTGTGTGTGTGTGTGTGTGTGTGTGTGTGTAGGAAAACCCTAAACCCTACTAGAGGTTGAGCCCTGGATAAAGTATCTGGACCCTAGGTGTAGGTACTTTTGGGCTATCACCACTAAGATGATAATCTAGAAGATGTGATTGATTGAGGTTGATATGTTGAGCTGCTTATGTGCTTATCTGTTGATCTGTTGTGTTGAAATGTCTATGTGATTAGCTGTTTATCTGTCAATGTGATGATATCTATATTGGCATATTTACTATTGTGATATATTATTGTGATTGGATGGATGATTGTTGATGAGAGTATGACGAGATTGCGCTGTTGTTCAGATTGATATTGTCGTGGTTCTGACCATGGAGCTGTGGCTCGTGGACGTAATGTTGATGTGGATGCAGTGCATCGTGGCTGTGGCCGAGTGTTGAGGTGTGAGGTTTCGGTATCAATCCGTGTTGGATGTTTGTTGCATATCAAAGCATTTCATACCATAGCATATTTGGTCCCAAAGGGGGATGTCCAATTGGGGACGTGATGTATTTAATACCGAGGCAAGATGTCCAATTGGGGACGTGGTGTTTTTATCCTTACGAGGACGTCCAATTGGGGACGGGGTGTTATTAACCCCGACGGGGATGTCCAACTGGGGATGTGATGATATTGGCCGACATGCATATAGGAACGATGACATGTGTAACGCCCCCTCAGCGCCACATACTTGAACTCGATTGCGAAAAACATAAACAAAATGAAAACGCTGATTGCTTTCGGAAAATACTTTAATTAATTAACTACATTCGAAAACGTGGGTCTAAAAATTATCTTCATACATCAAGTAATCCAAACTCAAGACATAAGAATAATCCTTATAACACACATCAACGTTCAATATCCATAACAACATAGTCATGGCGTATTTATGCCGAAGCATATAAGTTCCTTAGAAATATAGTTTAAACTCATGAAATAAGTTCATGTCTAGTATATCATATTACAGACTTAAAAACATATGTTCAACATACATGCAGCAGATAAAAATATGACTTCCTCAAAAAGTAAAACTCCTATGCTGGTTGGGCTAAAATTAGCCATTGGGAACAACCTCAAAGTCAGCTCCAATTCCTAGAGGAATTCGGAGGGATCCTTCCTTTCTATTCCTTCAAAAGACTCTGTCGTCTGAGTCCTCCCGTGTCCGCAGGGACCTCTAAGCATTATCTGTACATGTATCCAAAAACACAACAAAGTGTCCAATATGTACAGGCAAAGGTGAGATACTCATTTTACAAGTTTATCACGATAGCCACACAAGCAACAAACAATAGATACATCCATATATAAAAACAGTTATAATAACAGATATTCATATAACATAATATCTCAAACACTATCATGAGTTGTAATAATGCATGAGACTCCAATATCATCCTTCTAATTCATGTTCTCCGGAGATTCCTACTTCCCTTCATCGAGCGATAGGCCGCGAATACTCCCATAACACAATTGTTCTCATGAGTCGGCCTCTCAATTTAGGTCCGAACTCCAATTGTTCAGGGGTACCAAGTCACAACCATATCATGAATAGTCCAGTCTCTGATTGAGTTCATCCGTGTTAGGCAACCGATTACCACGACACGGGGTCACGATGCCTCCGGCCACTTGTGGAGTCTCGAACACAGAATTCCCCTATAGATCTAGTGGTCTTAACTGGCTCATATTCTCAAGTACTTGAGTTGTAGCTCGTTTTCAAATGGCACGTCTGCCATTTCATGCATGTACACAGAAAATTCTATTTTCTTTTTGTTCAATCTTTCTTGTCGAGGCATATAGCTCATGACTCATTTTAAAAGACATAAAGCCCGCTCATTCAAAACTCAGGACACGAAGTCTGAATGCTCAATTCACAAAACACTAGCCCGACGTCTCGGTCACTAGGTTTGCGTGCATCTTAAGGGGAAAAAGGAAATCATTGCTTTTCCTTTGGTCTATCTTTCACAAAACAGTTTTTGGAAAACAAAACTAAAGTTCTTTGTCTTGAACTAAGACATTCCTTTCCAAGAAAATTATTTTTCAGGAAAAACTCTTCTTTACAGAATCTGTTTTCAAAACTCCGATTTCGATTTTCGATTATTTTAATTTTCTTTATCGAGCCATAGCCTGTGCTATGCTTTTAACCAGTCCAGGATATATATATATATATATATATATATATATATATATATATATATATATCAATCTCAATTCAACAATAACACATCTAACAATCAAAACACCATGAGACTATCAAACTTATTACGATATACCTCCCTTTACCTCGTTAGGGTTCTAAGTCGACTCCTAAATTGTTTTCGGTTCCGGTTCCGTTTTCATCCGCGTCACCTAACACAATCAACCACAATTCAATTCTCAACAGCAATCAATAAAAAATAAAAACATCAAAATATAAATTCCTTCCCCCAAAATTGGCCTAAGGTTCGGCCAAAATTTTGAAAAAAGGCTAGGGGTTTCATTTGGTTCCAATCTTTTGGATGGTTCGTTCTTACGCATACTTAATACTAAAACAAGTCCTATTACTCAAAATTTTGATACAAAACTCATGATTCAACACACTCTAGGTCTCATCCATGAAGTAGAAAAAAGGCTAGGAATTGATTTGGTTTTCCATCACTTGGATTCCATGACCATAGGAAAGGAAAGGATGGAATCAAGTGTTCAAGAACAAAAATTGGAAAAACCCATTTTGCCCCAATTTTTTCTAGGGTTCAGCCTCTCTAAATAAAATAGGCTAGGATTGGTGTTTGATCACATACTCTTGGATAGAGGTAGAAGCTGATGAAACTAGCTCAAAGAAATTGGTTTCACATTAAAAGGATTTTTCTAGAATTTTCTAGGAATTTTTGAAATTTGGTTCATGAAGTTGAAACCCATGGAATCAAGGATTTCAAACTTGAAACAGGAAGAGACTCATGAGGTTTAAGGATCATAGAAGTGATCTTACCTCTTGAATGATGCAAATTAGTCAAGAATCACACTTTTTCCTGACAAAACTCAAGTTTTCCTCTTAGAGAAAAATGGAGAAAGGCTAAGGAAGAAGATGAAGTGAGAAAATGAAGTGGTGAAGGCTCTCATAAGGCTGATCTAGGGGTGGGAAAAGTGGGACTAAAGGGTCCAAAAGTTGGTCACTTAAGGGCATTTTAGTCTTTTCTTCAAGGACTAAAATGTCATTTAAGAAAAGGTCCCGATATTTTGGTCTTTTCACGTCCAGATATTTTCAAAATTTATCATGACTCTGGCACACATTCCCATGTGATTTGACTTGAAGTGACATCAAGTTTATCCGTTAGCGAGTCCCGATAAACCCTTATTCGGCTCCGTTCATCACCCGATTTGAGATTTCGCCTGAATAAAGCGTAGGAACTGATTTTTTTCAAATTTAACGAAAATGTAGGAAATTCAATTCTAAGCCTAATCGTCTCGTTCACAAGTCAAAATTAGTTCTCCTAAGCAGTAAAATCTTACTGTCAATGAAAAAACGCAGACGGGCTCCGTTTGAGTTTTCAGCTCAAAATTTAATCGTAGCTTCGTACGATAGCGTTGAGCATGAATATGGTCTCAGTTTATTTTACTTCATTTTCTAAAACCTCGAATAAAATATAAACTTAATTATACAACTCACTGATTTATAGAGTAGTGAAAAATTGGGGTGTTACAACATTCATATAGGGATTAGTATCCTTCGCAGAGGTCTGATATGAGAGAGTGACTTTTGGGATGGTTGTGTTATGTGACCCAAGAGATGATTGTTGGCGTGTTATATGTTTTCTATGTGTTGTGTGTTGCATGTCTATATGTTGTATTATTGCCCCTCTCCCATATTTGATGATGCATGTTTCTTATCTCTCTGTATTTTCTCTTTATGTTTATTTTATTTTATGGGAAGACCCTGTTGAAGAACCAAATGCTAAGGAGTTGGATGGCACTCCTTACGAGCCTGATGCCGGTGGACGAGTCACGGACCCTGCCTCTAGAGGCAGAGATGGCGACCGCCGTTAGCTGAGAGTCTTCTCTGTCTTTTGACGTATTTTATTTATAGTCTGTACTGATGTACTCTGTATGTATACATTACTATTGTAGCCCTACTGATGGGGCAACCGATGCATGTATGTATAATTTACGTTTAAACTGCATTACTCTGATATATTCGTGCTTTGGCATAGCCTTAATATATTTTCGTTTTCGCGTTTAATCTTTCCGATGCTTTTTGTCTTAATAAAGCGCGTTAATGTTTATAATACGGTTTAAGGCTTAGTTAAATATCTTAGGTTCTTTAATGGGACGACGGGTCGTCTCAAACACCAGGTTCCAGCAGCGACCGTATACAAGACCATCGAGGAACCAGTCGCAGCAACAACAATCTTACGAGAGGAGTAGCAAGGACACTCATCAGTTCGTAGTACCTCCGCATTGGTGCAAAAAGTGTGGTAAAGGCCATGCAACCAGAGGCTGCAGCTCAAAGGAAGTCGTTTGTTTCCGATGTGGAAGACTTGGTCACGTCGTACATGTTTGCGAGCAAACAACCTTCCAGAGGGAGTGGTAAGTCTAGTTAGCCAGTGACTTCTACACCGTGAAGCAAGGAACGCAAGAACAACCACGAAACAAAGTGTTGCACCAATCGAAGGCGTCATCTATTTCAAGTGTGGAAAACTGGGGCATGTTTCAAGAGCCTGTGACCAACTCAAGACGTATCTCGCAAGGTACAAAGCGCCATACAATCAGCAAGGGGTAGAGTCAATATGGTAAGGGAAGTTGAAGCCTGATGATCTGATGATCATGTTCGGGGGGATAGTACCATAGCAGGTAAACCTTTAACTATATTGTTTAATTCAGACACGTTTCATTTCTATTGTCTATGACAAGATGAAAATTTTGACATGCTTATGTCTTCGTTGTCCTCTTGATTTGGATTGATTTGAATTGATCTAAATTGATTTAAGTTGATTTGGTTTCATAATTTCTATTTCTATTGCCTATGATTTTGCATGAGCAAAGTGAAATTTCTAGTTCCTTCATTGTAACGCCCCGATTTTCATGTTTCCTATTTCTTCAGTATTATAATGTCTTTATTTTATTCGAGGTCTTAGGAATAGAAATAAAATATTCCGAGACCACAGTCATGCTCGACGATATCGTAGGAAGCTACGATTAAGTTTTGAGTCGAAAACTCAAACGGAGTCCGATCTGCGTTTTTACACTGACAATATGATTTTACTGCTCAGAAGACCTCAGATGGACCCGTGAACGAGACAATAAGTCTTAGAATTCGATTCTCTACGTTTTGGTTAAATTTCGTAAAAATTTCAGAAAAATAACTTCCTGACCTTCGTTCGGGCGGAATCCTCAATCGGGTGACGAACAGAGCCACATATGGATTTACCGGGACTCGCCAACAGATAATCTTGATATCACATCATCCCAGGACACTTGGGAGAGTATGCCAGAGTCATCATGACGTTCGGAAATATCTGGACGCAAAATGACCAAAATGCCCCTAACCTTAGTCTTTTACACTTTTACCATTATACCCTTTTGGCAAATGACCTTTTTACCCTTAAGTGAACTTTTAAGAGGCTGAACTCAGCCCCTCACTTCATCATTTTCGCACAGCCCCTCATCTTTAGAAGCTCCATAGTTGTTCTTGAGAGAAAACTCCATTTTCACCTAGAAAAGCTTGAGTTTTTGTTGGAATCACTTGATTCCTTGAGCAATCTTTCTTCATTTCAAGGTAAGATCACTTCTATGATCTCTTAGCTTCTTGAATCTTTCTTTATTTCAAGATCAATCTTCATTTTCATGAAAATAATTTCTTAGATCCAAAACTTTGAAAATCCATAGGAAATTGTAGAAAAATCCTTTTGAGGTAAGACCAAGTTCTTTGAACTCACATCATCAATCTCTACCTAAACTTAAGAGCTTATGATTCAACTCTCATCATAGCTCAAAAAGCATTTTTGGCCGAACCCTTTTGGATGATGATGAATAGTGTTTTCATCAATTTTTGATTTTTAACACTTGATTTCATCCTTAGCTTTCCTAATGCCTTTGAATCCATGAAATGGAAAACCAAAACCAATTCCTAACCTTTTAACCTAGGGTGGTCGAAATCCTCTTTGTTAGGATTGTTGAGATTGGCTTTGATTGTTGTTTAATGTTGGATTGTTGTGTTGTTGTAGTTGTTGACGATTATCAGGAGGTTCAGAAACCGATCAACCGACTTTGATCTGGGAATCTGCTCATCAACAGGTATGGGGAGAAGAACCTCATCACACCAAGATGGTGGTAGTGAGAATGGTTGTTTAAGTTTATGTGTGGGTGAAACCCTTTAGTTTGGGTTCACTTTTATGTGTTAAGTTTTGTTAAGTTCTCTTGGAGAACAAGATTGTCATGATGAGTTTATGCTTGAGTATGTTGTAGTGTGCTTTAGAATATGTTGATGATGATATGATTGAATGAAAATCATTTCCATGTATGTTGAAAAACCTACTTTGATCACTAGATCAAGTATGGACTTTTATTGTTTGATTATGAGACCATGATGTGTGATGGATATGTTTGATTATGATGTAGTAATGTGTATTGTGGTTTACCATAATTGTGTGAGCTTTTGAGCTACATTTACCTTGTTGGTGAAGTAAAGTCTCCATTTTGCATTGGAGTAGGCTTGTGGCCTTAGTAAGAGGAAAATATAGGAACATATGTTGTTCTTGTTTTGGCAAAGTTTTGATGCAACAAAACATGATTTCATAACCTAGGATTTCAAAGAGAAACAAAAGTGATTTTTGATCCAAAGATCAAATGAAGTTTTAACTTTTAAAGTGTGTCATCAAAGTGGGAAAATGTCTTTTCTTTAGCCGTAGATCTTTTAATCAAACTAAGTGTTTCAAAAGAAGAAATAATGAAGGAGTTAGGGAAAATGAAAAACAGGGCACTCGCCCAGCGAACCCCGTCTCGCCTCGCGAGACAGAGGGAAGATAAGGCATTCGCCAGGCTAACATTGCCTCGCCTCGCGAGACAGTGGACTAGCCCGAGCAGCAAAGATGCAGCTTCTCGGCCTCGCGTCGTGACTCCGTTATCGCCTCGCGAACTGCCTAAGCAGCAAAGAAGCAGCTTCTCGGCCTCGCGTAGCGAAGTAGTTCTCGCCTCGCGAACCGCCTAAGAAGTAAAGATGACTTCTCTGCCTCGCATCGCGATATAATCCTCGCCTCGCGGAGCAGAAAGACTGTCTGAACAGAAAAGATCACTTCTCTGCCTCGCGTCGCGGTACAATCCTCGCCTCGCGAAGCAGAAGGACTTTCCAAGCAGTAAAGAAAACTTCTCAGCCTCGCGTCGCGACATGACCTTCGCCTCGCGAGTAATGGTTTGTTTATAAAGAGAGTATTTCAACTCAAACTGTAAAGTTTTATGCTTTAAAAACCTAAGTTAAGTAATTGACTTAGAGTTGAAGACAAGGGATAATTAAGTATAATATGTGGTGAAACAAGACCATATACTATACCATTGATGAGTTAGTACATCAATGACTTCATAAGACATAATCACAAACATAAAACGTTTTGGGTTTTGAAACAGTAGTTCGATGATGGACCGGTGATTCGGACCCCGATCAGTCGTTCACTTGTTTCAGTCTTGTGACGACTCGATCCCGGAGGGATCACGAGATTTATCCGGTAGATAAAGGTTTTGTTTTCAAAAGACGCGTATAGTTCCTAAGGAAGAGAACCTTAGTAGACTTCGAGGTTTATCCGGGGGATAGACATTGCTTTATCGCATCTGCTTTGTGTAAGCATTAGCATTTCATGTGCATAGTTGTAAGGCCTTGAGCCTAGGAGTTGAGCTTACACCTTGATGCGGGTGCGAATCTTAGGGTGACGATCTTCAATGGTCTTTTTGGAGGTATCAGGGTTGGAAGGGCTTACATGTGACTAGTTGGTAGCTCTTCTGTGTCGTGGCGAATCCGTGCAATACACTGATATCCTCTACTAGATGCCATACTTTTCATGTTTGGTCGAGAGTGTTACCGTAAAGCCAGATACGTGCACGTTACGAATGTTGTAGCATCTTGCTCATGGCTGGCAGAAACCGGAACATGTCCTCCCATTCACTCTCTCCGACGTTTTGTTAGCTCCATGGAGTAGGGGTCAGAGTAGTACCCAGTGATATTAACATTGAGTCATATACATTGCATTGCATTGCACGGCTATTGACGTTTACATTTACTGTTATACATCGTTGTACTGTTTAAGAGCACCTTATTTTATGCTGTTAACTGCTTAACATGATATTATGCTGTCACTGCTTAATATATTTGACATTGAGAATTTTAGTAAGCATGTTGGGTACGCTGTTACCTGGTGAGTCATCCCGTTTTTACTACTGTTGTTTTGTTGTGTTGATGAACGGGAATCTCACCCATATCTGTATGTTTTCTGTTGGTACTTGTTGTTACTGTTTGAACAGATGGACATGACGATGGTTCAGCCCAGTAGTTTCCTTGAGCCCTGAGGCGGACCCTCTTTTTGTGGTCTAGTTTTGTTGTCGGCCAGACTATGTCAATTTTGTAGTACTTTTGGGAGAGCTACGACTCCTAGTACTTATTGTATTTCTTATGTCAGTTATACATTAGACCTATGTCTGTATATAGTAATGTTGACGTTTATATTTCTGTTTCTGTTCTGTGTTTATTATGCATATTGTTCTAGAAATGCATGGCGAACCTAAGTTCGTTATTAGTATTATTTACCTTTACTAAATCCCATTGCATCTTGTGAAAAGAAAAAAAAAAAAGAAAACCGTATTTTCCACATTAAGAAATATTTTCGACCTTATAAACGTTCGGGAATGTGACACTCGGGAAAGGGTGTTGCATTCATTACCTTCTCATTTGACTATTTTCATTCTTTTGCATAAACCAATTGAAATTTCAAGTTTCTTCGTTGTATTCTGATTTGACTATTTGCATTTTGTTGATGAACCGATCATTTTGAACAAGATTGTTTGGATTCTCGGTTATCGTTGAGAATTGAGACTTTTAATATCTCAATTCGTTTGTTCCTTCCGCAAATGAAAATAATTCTGAAAGTGGATTGATTACCTTCTAATCATATCCTATTGGCCTTCGTAGGCAAGAATTTAAGAATTTATTGGAAACTGAAAATTTATGACTGCTTGTTTCCTTTCCAGTCAATTAAGGGCTACTTTGAGTAAAAAGGCTCACAAATTTTATTGTTGTCTTATGAAAAAAGCCAAAGTGGATTTGGTTTGAATTCTACACCCTCGGAAAAGTTTTCTTGTCCCGGATTATTTTTTTCGAAAGGTGTGTCAGGACCACCATCGGGACGGGAGTTATAGTTTGCTATCAATTCGGTATCGGAATTTGTCTAATACCTGTGGTCTCTATTCTCTTTCATTTCGAATCTTCAGAATGAATTTTGGATTTCGAAATTTTACAACGATTTGCCATGATTTGTGGAAAAAGCTAATTTAACCATTTTTTGTTAATCTTGGCTACTTTAAGTGTGAGATCAACAAGTATCACCCCTTTAATTCTTGGCCCTTGGATTACTTACACAATTCCCATCACTATGTGATAAACATTGGAATTAAGTTTTGATTATTTTCCCTTGTTTTTGCTAAAGGCCATACGGCCATTTGGTGGGTAAAACACCAAATCATGCTTCATTTTGGTCATTTACAAAATCATAAGCCATTTCTTCAAGAACACTTAGCATTTTCTCTCCTCTCTCTCTTACCTCCTCATATTCGGTTTTCACTCTAAGTTCATCATCCAAATTCCTTTTCTTGATTCTAAGACCGTAGTTCAACTAGTCTTAGTCTTCTAATCATCTTTGATAAATAAAGTTTTTCATTTGGAACAACTTTGTTCTTGAGCTTCAAGAACACCATCTTGATCTTCTAAGTGTTCTTCATAAAGTAAGTTCTAAACTTTACTTCTCCTTCATTTCCTTTCATTAAATCATGAAGCAACATCTTCTTGTTCATGATTTTTGTCAAAAAAATTTCAAAAACCTTGTTGTTTTGTTCTTAGTAGGTTCGTCCTTGTCTTTGTTATTGGTGCTGGGAGTTGTCTCATTCATAAAGGATCTACAAGAGATAATGATGGGAGTGAACCACATCACACCGTATTGGTGGTTGTGAAAATGGTTTTTTTTGGAAAAACCCTAAGCCAAGGGTTTTCTACTTTGTCTATTTGGTTTTCTATGAGAACAATGTTGTAATAATTATTTGTTGCTTGATTTGTGTTCATTGATGTTTGGATGGTTGAAAATGACTTTTATGTGTTGGAAAACCCTCCTTCATTTTTTGTTGAAAAGAGTTTGTGAAAATGTAATTTTCGGATCTAACCTTGTGTGAGTCATTCCTGTTTCTCTCTCAAGTTAGACCGGAAATTTCAAACCTTCTTTTTGATCTGAAACTAGACATCTTGGGCTTCATTTTGGACACAAATTTCATTTTTTTTCATGAAGATTTGACCCTTCAAAATCTGTTTCAAACTAGCATAAGATTTTGTCTCAGATTCTGCTAATGTTGTGCTATTTCGTGAAACTGTACTACTGTAATAACTTTTTGTGAAAACAAGTTTCATAGAAACAAAGTAGACATCCTAAGCTTTAATATGAGTCCTCATTTGCTCAAATCTGAGTTCGTTTGGTCAATCAAATAATTGTCACAAGTTGATGGTTGAAAATGCTGAAAATTCTTTATACGGATTTTGTGTTTGTTCTTGAAAATGAATGTTACATTGTTGCTTATTTTGGTGTATTGATGATCATAATTGTTATGGTTGATGTTGGTGAAGCAAAATATTCATAGAAAACAGATATATATGTTTCAACCAAGGTTGAGAAATGAGGAGGCCAAAGCTTCCAATCTTAATTATGATGCTTAAAGAACTTAAAACACCTCTAAGAAATACTTGAAGCAAGGAAAGGAAAAAAAAAAACATCCAACCCTTTTGATGATCATGGTTCGGCCATGTAGGGATCTTAGGGTTTGGAAAAGTTGTTTTCTCAAAACATGTTTAAAGTGTTTAGAGCAAGGTATAGACAAGATTGAAACAAGTGTTTTCAAGAATAAACAACCTTTAAAAAGTATTAGATGAAATTCGGCCATATCAAAGTTTTGGGGATAAAGTCAATCTTTGATTTTCAACTAAATTTTTTAACGTTAAAATGAAGAGTTGAATCAACTTCTAGTTTTAATTGTAATGAAAGTTATAAAGTAATTTGAAATGATGTTTCAAGTTATAAGACTTTGAAGATACTAAGGCACTTTGCCAAAGTATAAAACAAATGAATTATGTACTCATGTATTTTCAACTAAAACAATAGTACATCCAAATTGAGTTTTTGAATAAAGTGGGGTATATGAAAAGGAAAAGCTTTCAAGTCATCATAAGTGTCTTGGTATACTTATAATGTGGTTTTATAAAGCTAAAGGATTTCTTTTAACTTAAAGAGATTTGAATTTGTCAAATAAAAGACAAAAGAGTTTTGAAGTCAAACTAAGGATTTTCCTAAGTTAAAACCCTAAGTCAAATAATTGACTTTGAGTGAAAGAGAGAGATAAGAAAGTATAGGGTATGGTGAAACAAGACCATATGCTATACCATTGATGATTCACTCATCAATCTATTCATAAGACTTAAGTGGATGAACATGTAGTTCGTTACTTGAAAGACAAGTGACATCTAACTTAGAAAGGATCTAAGACTTAACTACATGATTTCCAATCCTTCTTCATAAGACATTTAGGACTTGAATTATATCATAAAATACAAACACATACAAAACATTTGATTTGAAAAGTTGTGGTTTGATGACGGTTGGAGAGTGGACCCGAGAACGATAGACTACAGACAAGTCTTGCGGAAAGATGGATTTTGTGGGAATCATGTGGTTTATCCAAGGGATAAATGTGTTTCAATATTAATTATGTTGCACTTGGTTGCATGCATATGCATTTGTTACATAAGTTTGTAAGGCATGGGGCCTATGATTTGAGCTTACACCTTTATGCGGGTGCAATTGTTGGAGGTGACGATCTTGAACATCTTGAAGACGTTGGGGTTGTGATGACCACATGTGGCCAGAGAGTAGCTCCTCTGTGTCATTGGTACCTGTCGAAACACACTGACGTCCTTTTGGACATTGGACAAATCACAATTTGGGTAAAGAACGTCTGGCGTGAGCCATAAAAGCGAATTCGCAATCTTGTTGAGATAGAACATGTTGGGATGAGATAACGAAAACAATGTTCACTCAATCACTCTCTCCGAAATGATGTCTATCTCCATGAGTAGGGGTTTTCGAGTCGTGTTCATGTGCATTGGATGCATCGTGTCGATCATTTTCATGGCTTGATTAATCATTGTATGCACATTGTTACTGTTGTTTATACTTGAGGAATTGATGTTGCTATCTTGTTTAAATGTGATATAATTTACATGGTGATTTTCTGGTGAGCATGACTATTGATGTGATATATAATGTTTATGTGTGTCGTACTATTTTCACATCTACTATATGTTGTGTTGATGAATGGGAATCTCACCTCATTACTTTACATTGCATCGTTGTGTGCTTCTCTGGCTGTCCTCCTAGAAGATCGTGATATCGAGACTTCACCCGCCACGACAGAATTGCTTCACTGTTGATTTTCCCGTTGTTTCTGGCGTTTGGACATTTAGCCACGATGGACGACTAGCAGCGTACATGGGAAAAGCCACACTCACTATACGCATGGGTTGCAGAGGAAGGGTTCTTCGTTGCTTCACCGTTTGTCTTTGTGTCGTCTTCTATCAAGGTTGTGGTCATAGGTGGAAAGCTAGGTGGACGTTTCCACCAGTGTGTTCTATGCCTTCTCCTTCTCTTAGGGATAGGTCACTTGTTAGCAGAGTTGCTTCTGAATCAACTCCTGCGATGTCTTCCATAAGGACGCCATTAGTAGTCCCTGCTAGGGTTTCTATTTGGCCTCGTTTGACCTGTCTAGGTTGGAAGGCGATAAATGAGAAGATTAGAAAGGAGGTGATGTATCCACACCTTCCTCTTCCTTTTACTTGTTCGACCATTAAGGAGAAGTCAGAGGAAAAATCTAATGGTTGATCTGAAGGATGTCTTCACGTGTAGTCTGTTGTCGGCCAGTGTAGAGTGTTAGAGTGTTTGTACCTTTCTTTTATCTTTTATGGAGCTGCGTCTTCAAGTATATTATGTTTAGGAGCCGCGTCTCCAATTCCTTATGTTGAGTCTGTATCTTTCTATTTTTCTTTCTCTAGTCGAGTTGGGTTTTGATGTAAATCTTTTATGAACTTATGACCTAGTATTATGAAACGTTTCTCTTTTTCCTCGCACGTAAAAATGGTTACAAGCTTTTATATTCATGTCTAATTTTACCCTATCTTTCTTAAAAGAATTTAATTAACCCGTTTTTCGGCCTTATAGTCTTATAAAAAGTCCGTAAATGTGATGCCCCTGGAAAGGGCGTTGCAACCGCAACCAAAAGAAACCTGACTTGACCTTTGGCCATGGGAAAATGCCCCAAAATGTCCATCCCCCATTTCGAGAAAGGCCATGGGGCTTGCATACTATGCAACACCTCGGGAGGGGTTCTTGGCACTTTGACAAATCTTTGGCATTTTTCACACTTCCTGACCCAGTTTAGACAACTTTCTCTAATGGATGGCCAGAAGTAGCCTGCTCGAAGAACTTTCGCTGCTAGAGGGCTTCCCCCATCGTGCATTCCACAGATCCCCTCATGTATCTCTACCATCACGTACTCGGTTTGTTCTTGTTCTAAGCACTTGAGTAGTGGTGCTGAAAAACCTCGCTTGTAGAGCTGGTCTTCTACCACTGTGTAGTGACTGGCTTGCCTTTTAATCCTTCGAGCTACTTTCGAGTCGGCTGGGAGGTCGTCGTTGATCAAGAACCTCCGGATTGGTTTGGTCTACTTCCTTTCAAGACTTTCCATGACCATTACTTCATCCAACTTCTCGCCTTCAACACTTGGAGTGTAACACCCGGGGCTGACGAGGGCGGGGAGTGATCGCCGGTGCTTGAGGCACGGACAAGGAGCGGCTCCAGGCAGGCTTCTAGGCGGAGGGATACATGAATGAATCGATTCACACCGGAATGAGAGGGATCCTGAGGCTGTGCAGGTATGGGACTGTACAGTTGAAGGAAGGCTTATAAGAATTGATTTGTACTACCTATACTAACAAGATGCATCTTCTTTTCGGTAGCCCATCACTTAAGAACTCCAAAGTTAAGCGTGCTTGACTTGGAGTAATTCTGGGATGGATGACCTCCTGGGAAATTTTCCTAGGAAGCGTGTGAGTGAGGACAAAGCACGCTGAAGAGACCTGTGTTGGTTTGTGGGGACAGTCGGCAATCCTTAGAGCAGTCCGGGCCGTTACATGGAGCGTACAAAGTTTCTTGGATTACCGTCTTGCACTGCCCAGGTTTTTTAGTACTAGCAATTTTGACAAGATATCACCCCTCAAATTGTTTTCTCGATGGACATGTTCATATTCAAATTCTTGTAAACTTGACCCAAGCTCTTTCGCCTTTGCTAAGTATTTTGCCAACTGCGGATCTTTGGCATGATATTCTCCTGTCATCAAAGCGGTAACTAGCTGGGAATCGTTGTATGCCTTCAACTTCCTTACCCCAAGGTCTTTAGCTAGCTTTAGACCAGCAATCGTAGCTTCATACTCGCCATGATTATTGCTAGTTGGGAAATTGAGTCGAATGGACTGTTCTAGCACAATCCCATCGGGTCCTTCGAGTATTATTCTCGCTCCACTTCCTTTTAAATTTGTTGACCCATCCACATACACATCCCAAGACGTTCGTACCTCATTCACTTCTTCTGGTGGGAGCACAACTATGAAATCAGACAAACATTGAGCTTTTACCAAGCCTCTTGGTTCATATTTGAGATCAAACTCGGACAATTCAACTGACCATGCTATCATTCTTGTAACACCCCCCTCGAGGCGTCACAGTTCATAACCCAAATTCTCTTTTTCGATTAATTAAAACCTTTTCAAAAATATTCATTAAACTTGTTGTGGAAATTCGAATACCAATCCAATACTTTAACAATAAGAAAGGAATAAATTCAAACTCATCATTTATAAACTCATTCAATTTCTCCTTAAGGCATACATCACTCCAATATCTTAATACATGTCATACTGAGTCACGGTCAAAGAACCTGACTTTAAATATTAAAATCCTAAGAGCTGGTCTAACAAAACTATAAGAATAATAAACATACTGCCTAGCATGCATCGCCCAAATAATATTGGGCCTCGTCTTCGACAGTCCACTCATCTTCGTCGTCGACACCAAGGAACTCAGCTACAAGGTCCCGCAGTGACCTAGAGGACCGCTGGAAAATATTTGTACATGTATTCAAAAAATACAACAGGGTGTCCAACATGTACAGGCAAGGGTGAGATACTCTTATACAAGTTTATCGTAATAGCCACACAAGTAAAGCAGCATACTAATAATGCATCAACACAGTTATGCGATAAAATATAAATATTCAATATAATAACACTTTCAAAATATCATACCCATTCATCAAGATAAGTCAAATGAATGCATGAGACTTCTCAACTCTCTAGTTCATGTACTTCGCAGACTCCTAACTCCCATTCCTCGAGTGATAGGCCGCGAATACTACCATAACACAATTGTTCCCGTGAGCCGGCCTCTCAATTTAGGTCCGAGCTCCAATTGTTCTGGCATAACACATCAAACCATATCCTGAATAGTCCAGTCTCTGATCAAGTTCATTCGTGCTGGGTAGCCGACTTACCACGACACGGGGTCGCGAGGCCTCCGGCCACTTACGGAGTTTCGACACACAGAATGCCCCTATAGACCTAGTGGTCTTAACTGGCTCAATTCTCAACCACTTGGGTTGTAGCTCGGTTCAAATGGCACGTCGGCCGACTCATGCATGTATGTAGGAGGTTTTCCATTCTTTCTTTTCATTCAATCTTTCTTTTCTTTTCATTCTTTCTTTTTCTGTCAAGGCACAAGGCTCATGACTCATTTTAAAGGACATATAGCCCGTTCAATTCAAATTTCAAGACACGAGGTCCAAGTTCTTGATCTGCAAAGTACTAGGCCGACGTCGCAGACACTAGACTCACATATAGGACACAAAGTTCGTTCATGTCACAGAACTCTAGCCCGACGTCTCAGTCACTAGGGACATGTGCTTCACATGCGTGAAGGGGAAATCACCAGTTTCATCAAATACATTTTCGTAGTTCAAATCTTGAAAACAAAACACAGGTTCTCTTTGGTATAGCCAAAACTAGTTTTTACCCTAAAATCATTTTCTACAAAAACTTTTCTTTACAATTCATTCTCAAAACTCAAGTTCTAAAGATGCATTTTCAAAGGATTTTGGCTTTAAAAGCCTTTTCTAAAGATTGTTATTGGAGCAACTTTCAGGAAGAAACTTTTTCGTTTTCGGGACATCAAATACTTTTAGAAGATCTTTTCTTGACAAACTAAATACTTTTCATGGTTTTCTTTCTTTGTACAACATGTTTAGAAAATAATGATAAAGCAACTTTTCACTATTTTCCTTAATAGCTCTCGACTTCCTAAGTCTTATTCAAAAACATCTTGGATTCTTAACTTAGTGGCTTTTTAGTAAAATTGGCCATTATGACCTTTAGCTTAGAAGCTTTTCATTCCTCACATCAAAACATTTCAAAAATCTTTGATAAAGACTTTTAGTTAGCTTAATCTTCATTATTGAGCTATAGCCAGTGCTATGCGCTTAACCAGTCCAGGATATATATATATATATATATATATATATATATATATATATATATATACACATCAAATCTCAATCAAGGCATCCATGCCACAATTCATATTCCAGGCATATACTTCATCACGTTCATACACAAATATATTTATTCAACTCAAATTAACATCATACACATGTTCAATCCAAGGCACGAATGCAACAATTCACATCACAACCAACCTCATGTGACTATCAAACTCATTGGAGCTAACCTCCCCTTACCTTTAGGAGTCATCCTCCAAAGGTAAAGTCACCCGATCGGTCCACGAATTCTCCCAATTCCTCGTCCGAATATCTGACAACAACTACAAACACACAACCACACCAATCATCAACAAATAACAACATAATTAACAACATCAAAACATAGATTATCTTCCCTCAAAAATGGTCTGAGGTTCGGCCAAAAATGGTGAAAAGGGCTAGGGATCTCATTTGGTTCCAATCTTTTGGAAGGTTGATTCTTAAGCTTGATGAACACTAGTGTAAGTCCTAATACCCAAAAACATGAAACATGACTCATGGTTCTTCCCACCTATAAGTCTCGGCCATGAAGAGAGAAATGGGTTACGAATTGATTTGGTTTTCCATCACTTGGATTCAAAGACAATGGGAAAGGTAAGGATGGAATCAAGAGTTAGAAATCAAAAATTGAACAAAATCACTATTCATCATCTTCCCCAAGGGTTCGGCCACTTTTATAAGAATAGGCTAGGATGAGAGTTTGATCATATGCTCTTGGGTTTAGGTAGAGAATGATGAAGTGAGCTCAAAGAAATTGGTTTCCCATTAAAAGGATTTTTCTCCAATTTCCTACGAATTTTTGAAGTTTTGGATCATAAACTTGAAAACTATGAAATCAAGATTTCAAACTTGAAATAGAAAGAGATTCATGAAGATTACGGATCATAGAAGTGATCTTACCTAAAGAGTGATGAAGATTGGTCAAGATGCAAGCTTTTCTTTCAAGGATTTCAAGCTTTTTCTCTAAAAAAAAATGGACTTTTCTCAAGGAGGAATATGGAGTCTTGGAGCTCTCTTTGGGGGATGTTCTTGCGTGGGTTTGGGGCTGAACTGCCTTAAATTAAGTCACTTAAGGGCATTTTGGTCTTTTCCTTCAAGGACCAAAATGTCATTAAAGAAAATGTTAGGGGTATTTTGGTCATTTCACATCCAGATATTTCCAAACGTCGTGATGACTCCGGCATGCTTTCCCAAGTGATATAGCATGATGTGATATCAAGATTATCCGTTGGCGGGTCCCGATTGAGGATTTCGCTCGACAAAATGTCAGGAAGTGATTTTTGTGAAATTTAACCAAAACGTAGAGAATCGAATTCTAAGACTTACTGTCTTATTCTCGGGTCTATCTGAGATCTCTGGAGCAGTAAAAACCTATTGACAATGCAAAAACGCAGACCGGGCTCCGTTTGAATTTGTGGCTCAAAAATTAATCGTAGCTTCGTACGATAGCGTTGAGCATTAATATGGTCTCGATTTATTTTATTTCCCTCCCTAGGTCCTCCAATAAAATACAAACAAATAAATACTGATTATTTAGTATTAGAAAGTTTGAAAAATCAGGGTGTTACAATTCTCTCAGCTAATTCGGGCCTTTTTAGGATTTGCCTAACTGGATTATCTGTCCGGTCAACAAGTTGGTGACTTTAGAAGTACGACCGAAGGCGCCTTTCATATGTTACTAAGGCTAGGGCAAGCTTTTTCAATCATTTGATATCGCATTTCTGCCCCCATGAGATGGATCCTCGTGAAAGGTACCGAAGCTAAACCAAAAAGGGCAAGGTGAGTCTCAGAACTCAGTGAGGGAAAAACAAAAATAATACAAATAATGCAACAAACATTTATACATATTCATAATCATATCATGTACTTCCTATCAAGAAGAAAGTTAAACTATAACGATACCAAATTGCCATAATATCATCTCACCATTGAGCAAGATACTTTTGTATCCCCTTGGAGTTGTTCAATGGAGTCTCCCGCTCTAGCGGTGACATTTATACCCCGATAATCCCGATAACCGGAAAGTGACCTCGATCAATACACAACATCGCTCCAAACTCCGGGTTTTTCACTAAATGCCTCACGCTGCGACGGTCGCATTCATATACCAGTCAGGTCCACTGACCAGTCGAATACACCGAGCCTTGCTCAATGTCGAAAACCAAATCACATTCCATACATATGTCATATCCACATAGTTCAAACTTGTGCATTTCCATAATATTCACAATAAAGCCATGTATATCTCATTCCACCCCCACATATCACATAATCCAACTTAATCATAAAAGGAGTCAATAACGTCTCCCAACATACTAGTCATAATCAAACACATTAGTGAAAATGAAACAGGGAAACACAAGAAGGGGGTTGAATTATGCTTCTTAACCGATTTTTGAAAACCTTTTTCAAACAAACGTTTTAGACAAGCAAGATGAAATAAGACACCAAAACGATTACAAACGTTTAAGATACTTTGTTTTCAATCCCTAAGTTAGTAAATAAATAAAACTTAACAAGATAGTGATAGAGAGATTCACACAGAGATATATCCTAGTTCACTCTTTCAAATCAAAGAGCTACGTCCAGTCCTTTCCCTGAGAAGATTTTTCCACTAAATCACTTAGCACTTTTCACAAGTTGTTTCCAAGTCACTCCACGACTATAACTCCAAGTATTCTACACCTCTCCAGGCTACAAGTATTCTTTTACAGACAAGCCTCTCTAGGCTCAACAGATCCTAAGACTTGAGAGGGGCTTTTTTCGAGCTTTTTTACAAACTCACTAAAGTGAGAGTATTACAAGATACAGCTCTTGACAAACTGTTTGTAACTTTACAATGAAAGAATAGGAAGGTTTGCAGATCGATTTCTAGAGAGTGATTGCTTTGAAGCTTTTTGTTGCACAATGAATTTTCTCTTGAATATTTTCTTGCTCGTGTTCTCTATTTGCTTTTTCAGAAGAGGGTCTTCTTATAGCTTTGTCTGATCTTCTGATTTCAAAAAGGTAGGAAAATTTTCCGTTTAGACACATTCAAATATCCATTTGGCACAAGTCCATTTCCCAGTTGCTCTCTATCGAGTAATTGTCCTTTCAGAATGAGGATGCTTTTGGTAGTAGCAGCTTGAATTGTAGTAGACTGATTTGCCTTTATGGCCGACAAGCGTTTTGCTCTATGTGATTCTTTGCTTTACGTGGTTTGCTGCGTACGACTTTTGTACCTTTTTTGTCTTATGTGAAAAAGATATTTCCTTTTAAAAACAATTAAGACTTTTGAAAGAGAGAGCCACGTTATCCGCAAAATAAAGTTAGTTGGATGTACAGGTATATATAAAAAGTTGGACGCACCATTTATATAGGCAGTTGGACGTACAATCAGTGTAGACAATTAGACGCACAATATAGACAGTTGGATGCACAATATGTGTAGACAGTTGGACGCACAAAACTATATGATCATGTCTGTACGTAAACCTTTACCACTATAGTCCAAAAGATTATTTTGACGAACCATGAAGTTTCTTTGGACGAAGATATTGCATTGAGCTTTTTGTCCTTTAAGAGCTAGATGAAACTTTGTATTTGGAGGACCTTCTGAAGTCGGAAACATAAGAAGGTCTTTTTACCTTATGGATTAGCATAAAATTGACTTCGAGTGAATTCAATAAACATATAATAATTTTGTTAATCATTAAAACTTTTAGGGGTTATTAGCCATTACTATTTTGGTTCTAACAATCTCCCCCTTTTTTATGATGACAAACATTATTATGAAGTATGTTTTTGAAACAATATTTCTTATGTCCTTATGAATAAAAGCTCCCCCTGAGATTATGCATTTACATGTTGAAGACATAATTCAGAACATAAGGTTATGAAAGCATAAAAACAAGACATATACGAACATATTTCCATTCTTTCTATACCAAAAAAAAAAAATTTTACATATTCATTTTCATATATTCTTCCCCTGTTTGTCATCAGACAAAAGGAACGAAGGGAGGATTGCACATCATTGTCAGCAAAAGAAAGGAAAAGATTTTAAGGAGATGGAGAAGGAAAGTCAGGAAAGATGCGATGAAGATAGGTGAACATTTGATCCATTTTTCAATCCAATTCTTGAGTGAACCTTACAGAGATCCCATCTACCAAGTAGTCAGCAATTTCAGGAGAAAGACCAGGAGGTGGAGAGGAAGCCGAGGCTTGAGCAGGGTGGGCTTCTTCAGCCGCAGAAGAGTTGACATCTTCATCATCAAGATGCAGTTCCACGGTGTTGCCAGACAAGGTGGAATTAGCATCAAGACGTTCAGTGTGCTGGACAGAACTTGCTTCTGCTGGTGAATCAGGAACAGCAAAATCTTCACATCTTGCATCTTTGTGAAGACCAGTAGACTCAGCACAACAGATGTTTGCTTGGGTCTCAGGATCAAGAAAGGTATCAGGAAAATTATCCATTGGAATCTCTGAAGATGTAGCTTCTTCATGAGAGTACCATGGTAGCAGAAGAACAGGAGGAGGAGAAGATGATTCTGGGACCACTGATTGAGGGATAGAGGGTAGGTCGTCTTGAGATCCTCTGTGTTCATCTGAGGATAGGATGACGAGTGAGAGAGGTGAAGATGGGGGTTGGGAATCAGGTTGTTGTGGGGAGGGAGTGGAGGTTAAGGAGTCTTGGATGAGGATTTTAGGTCTCGGTGGCCGTTTGGCTACGGTTTTAATACGCATTGGTTTAGGTGGAGGAAGGATGGACGCAGACAGGTTTGGATTTGTGGGTGGAGTAGAAGATGGTTCTTTAGTTGGAGTGGAGGGTACAGAAGAAATAGAAGGGTTGGGCAAGGTTGAGGGTGATGGTGATACCTTGGTTTTCTTGGTTAGAAGGAGGACAATTGGAACATCATCCTCATCGTCTTCTTCATCGTCTTCTTCCACCAGAAGCTTCCTCTTTCTGTATCTGGGTTAGAAGATCCAGCTTCTTGACCAGCTTGAGAGGATGCATGAGCCTGCTGCTTTGAGCCTAAGTTCGCTTTAAGCAAAAGGCCATGAATCTCTTCAATAAAAGGAACAACTACACCATTTAGCTTGATGAATTTTTCTCTACGAATGGTGTAAGCAATACCTTCTATCATCGAAGCAAACTCCAGATTTGGTTTTTCCTCAAATTCTTCAAAAATATTTTGAGACTTAGCTTGAGATTGTTCAAACAATCTCTTCAGAGTGGACGAATCAGAGGAGACTCAAGATAGATTAGCAACATTTTGAGTCTGATTCTTCCTTCTTTGTTAGCTTTGAAGAGCTTCCATGAGTTGAGTTTGTGCAGTGCTGGACTGAGCTTGTTCAAAGGCCAAGACAGATTTGAGTTGCATTTTGGAGACGTTTGCTTTTCCAAACAGAGGGCAACTGATGGTTTGATAGGAGATTCTTATGCTAGGATGAGCTTTGTTTAGCATGCGATAAATCTGTTGATTTTCGAATATTCGGAAGAGAAGAATTGCATAAGTGATGGTCTTAACAGAGACAACATCTATGCAATTTTATTTGAACCAATCAAAGAGAAGAGAGGGAAGATTGATCTTCATACCATAAAGCAAATGAGTAAGAAGAAAAGAATGCACCTCAGAAACAGAGTCTTTAGACCCAGCTTTATGAAGAACAGCCTTGTTCAAGATTTGATTTAGAATCCTTGCTTCGCCTTTCATGATGGCAGCACGAAAGAGAGCATTGGGCTGAGCTTCGGGATTTCTGAGAAAGTTGAATACATTGTCTTTTCCTCCAAACTTGTTATGCCAAGATTTGAAATAGGTGGTTCCGAGAGACAAACACCCAATAGCAGACTCTATACTCACTTTGGAAACATCAACCTTTTGTGTCCCCAAAACATACCCAGAAATGAGACCTTCCTTTTCCAGGTGAGCGGTCTTCCAGAATTCAGTGAAAAGTCTTGGATAGACTTCTAGATATTTGATGAAGAAGTGATCTCATCCAGCTCCAATGACGTAGATTCTGACATCTGCTCCCAGTCTGAACAGCAGATTCAAGTCAATCTGATGTTCAACGTTGATCTGGCAGTTGTCTAGAATATCGCGAGTTGAATGACCTAGAGGTGATATGGTCTCTTGAGGAACTCTGCTTCCTTCTCCAGCTGAATGAAGGTTTCTACCCATATTTCAAAAGAGAATGAAGAAGATGAACAGGTGAGGGTAAGAGAAGGAGAGGAGTTTTAAAGATGAGGACGTTTGGTGAGGTTCAAGCTCACGGGTTGAGATTAATAAAGAGAGGAGAAAAGTGACCAAAACGTCAGAGAAAGTAACCATGGTTAAAGAACCATGATATCTAGCAGTTACCGTGGGGGGGGCTATTAGACGCATGCCGTTTGACGTGACTCGAGAGTGCTGACTCAGCATAGAAAATGTGTGGATGACAGATAGATAATGAATTTAAAAACAAATTATTCTACGTTTATTGTAAATGATAAATAACACAAAGAATGATGTAAGCTTGTGATGGACGCAACCAAATTGGACGCAAGCTTTTCTTTGACACAAGTGTTTATTGGACGCAAGGTCATTCAACATAGAGCATGTTGAGCTGTTTTCTTATGAAGGAAAATCTATCCTCTGCAAGAGGTTTTGTGAAGATAGATGCCCACTGATGGTCAGTATCAACAAATTTTACATCAAACACACCTTTTTGAATGTAATCTCTGATAAAATGATGCTTGATTTCTATATGTTTAGCCCTAGAGTGCAATATAGGATTTTTCGATAAATTAATTGCAGCAGTATTATAACAATAAATTGGAATCTTACTTTCATGAATGTTGTAGTCTTCCAGTTGGTGTTTAATCCATAAGAGCTGTGAACAACAACTAGCCGCAGAGATATATTCAGCTTTAGCAGTTGATAAAGCTATGGTACTTTGTCTTTTACTGGACCATGAGATGAGATTATTTCCAAGATAATGACAGCCACCACTTGTACTTTTTCGTTCAATTCTATCTCCAGCATAGTTAGCATCACAATATCCCATTAATCTGTACTCATTTGTTTTTCATAAAATAAACCCATATTAAAAGTACCTTTTAGATATCTAAAAATTCTTTTGACAGCAGTTAAATGATTTTCACATGGATCAGCTTGAAAACGTGCACAAAGGCATACACTAAACATTATATCTGGTCTGGACGCAGTGAAATATAAGAGAGATCCAATCATACCTCTATAAACCTTTTGATTTACCTTTTTATCTTTGTTGTCTTTGGTCAGAATGGACGTTGGGTGCATAGGTGTGCTCATTGGCTTGCTATCATCCATCTGAAATTTCTTCAGGAGATCTTTAGTGTACTTGGTCTGATGAATGTACACACCCTTTGAGGTTTGTCTTACTTGCAGACCCAGAAAGAATTTGAGCTCTCCCATCATGCTCATTTCGAATTCTTTTGTCATAAGATCAGAAAAATTCCTTACAAAGAGAATCATTAGTAGATCCAAAAATAATATCATCAACATATATTTGGATTATTATGAAATTATCTTTATTTGTTTTCTTAAACAGAGTGGTGTCTACCTTTCCCATACAGAAACCATTTTCCATGAGGAAGGAGCTGAGTTTCTCATACCAAGCTCTAGGAGCTTGTTTGAGTCCATATAAAGCTTTATGAAGCTTATATACATACTCAGGATGGGAATGATCTTCAAACCCAGGGGTTTGCATTACGTAGACTTCTTCGTTAATTAACCCATTTAGAAAAGCACTTCTAACATCCATTTGATATAAGGTTATGTTATGATGAGCAACAAAAGATAGTAAGATACGTATAGCTTCTATTCTAGCAACAGGAGCGAAGGTTTCAGTATAATCAATACCTTCTTCTTGAGAATACCCTTGTGCTACTAACCTTGCTTTGTTTCTCATAACCTTTCCATTTTCATCCATCTTATTTCTAAATACCCATTTGTTCCCATTATAGATTTATCATTTGGTTCTTAACTAAAGTCCAAACTTTGTTTCCATCATTCGAGAGAGCTTCATCCACAGTTTTTGGTTCTAACTCAGAGATAAAAGCCGAATCAGCTTGATTTCTGAAGGTTGACCTTGTTTTTACTTTATCACTGGGTTGACCTAGAATTTGATCTTCAGGATAATAAACTTTGCATTGCCAAGATTTCTGACTATCATTTGACGATTGAGGATTGTGATCATTAGTTTTGACTTCTTCGAGGATTTCCTTCCCATTGTTGGTTGGACAATGATCATTCAGATCAAGATCTGCAAGAGATTCGTCCAGGTCTGATAATATTTTATCAAGCTTCTTGTCATCAAATTTAACATGAATAGATTCCTCAACAATTAATGATCTACAATTATAAATTCTGAAAGCTTTAGATGTTTCAGAGTATCCTAAGGAAATACCATTATCAACTTTGGCATCAAATTTTCCTCGATTGTCTTTAGTGTTTAATATAAAGCAGGCACAACCAAAAGTTTGAAAATATGATATGTTGGGTTTTCATCCTTTCCAAAGTTCATATGGAGTCTTTTTCAGTATTGGTCTTATGTATACTCTATTTTGAATATAGCATGCTGTGTTAACAGCCTCAGCCCAAAAGTTCTTAGAGACAGAATTATCTTTGAGTAATGTTCTTGCCATCTCTTGAAGAGACCTATTCTTTCTCTCAACGACCCCATTTTGTTGAGGTGTTCTAGGGGAAGAGAAATTATGAAGAATTCCATTTTCTTCACATAATAGTTGGAAGTTTACATTCTCAAACTCTCCTCCATGATCACTTCGGATTGAATTGATACATATATCTTTCGCATTCTGAATCCTTTTGCAAAATTTTGAGAATATTTCAATAGACTCGTCTTTGTGAGCTAGGAACACTACCCATGTCCATCTAGAATAATCATCAATAATGACAAGTCCATATTTCTTTCCACTTACGGAGGCAGTCCTTGTTGGACTAAACAAATCTAAATGTAGCAATTCTAAAGGTTTGGATGTTGAAACAATATTCTTTGAATTTAAAAGAATTTTTAACTTGTTTCCCCTTTTGACAGACATCACAGAGAGCATCTGATTTATAGGCCAGCTTTGGTAATCCTCTTACGAGGTTATGCTTTTGTAGCTTTGAGATTAATCTCAGGGTTGCATGACCAAGTTTCTTGTGCCAAATCCATTGCTCATCATTCACAGACATAAGACATGATACATTTTGATTAGAGAGGTCCTCCAAGTCAATTTTATATGCATTGTTTTGCCTCTTACCAATAAATAGAGTGGACCCATCAGCATATTTGACTATACATTTGTCTTTGTTGAAAGACACTACAAACCCACTATCACATAATTGGCTTATGCTAAGCAGATTGTGTTTTAACTCTTCAAGTAACAACACATTATTTATAGAGGGAGAATTATTCTTACCAATCTTACCAATACCTACAATCTTTACCTTTTGATTGCCGCCGAATACAACTGATCCTTCAAATTTTGGCTTTAGGTCTAGGAACATAGACCTTTCTCCCATCATGTGTCGTGAGCATCCACTGTCAAGGTACCATGGTCGGTGTTTTCTTTCGGTTGTCAAGCAAGTCTGCAACAGAGATTATTTTACTCTTAGATACTCAGATAGACTTGGGTCCTTTTTGGTTAGTTGCAGGTAACTTATAAGTTCTTGCTTTTCTTTTGTGTAAGCATCTGGACGCCGAGTGTCCATTTTCACCACAAATAGAACAATACATTACTCTTTTTATCTCAGAAATTTTTGGATTTTCTTTTTCATATCCAATGCCAAATTTATCATAAGGAGATCTATATCTAAGAATTAAATTAAGCTTCTTAGATCCATCGGTGAATTTAGATAGACTATCAGTTAAGTAAGTAACTTGATGCTCAAGTTTCTCAACTTCACAAGATGTACTGGACTTAGAGTTTGAGATTTCAGTTAGGCTGATTATCTCATCTCTTAGTTCTCTATTCTCATTTTTGACTTTGTCAAAGTCTTTATTGAGTTTGGCAAATTTTCTTTTAAGAGCTTTATATTCAGAATAAATAGTGCATGATTCATTTAATAGCTCTCCATATGCATCTTTAGAATAGTCAGATATATTTACCTCATCTTCTTCTATTTCTGTCTCAGAGGAAATACTTGCCATGAGACACATATCTGCTATTAGGGATGCAGGTGGAGATCTTTCCAGAATATCCATTAGGTTCATCATTCCCCAGACAGTTGTCTCTTTAGCCAGGACTTCTCTTCTGGCTCCATGTACACTCCGTAACAGGAAAGCCCTTGCCTCACAATCAAGAGCAACTCTTCTTCTTTCCTCTAAGGTGCAAATATCTAGAGGTTTCATTGTGTATTCTCCATTGATGATGATGATGGGACAGAAGGTTTCGTCAGTGAGAGTTTTCTAGTGTTCTTCTGATCCTTGGGCTACTACAAAGGATCTGAAGTTTTCTTTCCAAGCTTCATATTCTGATTCTGATAATTGATAAATAGGTGGTCCTTCAAAACGAGCAGGTCGCCTTCTCATAAAAAGGGCGTCTAGCATGTCAAGCACTCTTTTCGCAATGTCACAATACATCACAGTGCTGACAGTTCTTTCGTCCAAGGCACACGTAAGAGTGTAGACAGCTCTAGCATTGATTCTCACTCTTCTTTCTTCTTCTTCAGAACATTCAGCCCTTTGTTTAACTATGCGTTCACCATTGATAATAGTAGTAGGACAAAAGTTATCATCGGTGTAAGCTCTCCATAGGTCATCAACATTTTGTTCTAAGTTGAATCTCATGAATAGTTCTCTCCACATGGCATAATCACCAATTATATAGAACATAGGTGGTCTGTTTATAGAGAGACTACTGAATTCTCTTAATGACTCAGCCTCAGGATATGAGATGACTGAAGAGGTAGATTGTTCCTCTTCTTCAGAAGATTCTTCAGAGAGATGATTTTCAGACCAGAGACATAGGTTTTCCTCTTCTTCGTTTTCTACTTCTTCAGAATGGTCAAGATCTTCCCATGTTGCCATGAGATTCTTGCTTTTGAAGAACTTTTTCTTATCTTTCAGCTAAGGGCACTCAACCTTGAAGTGACCTTGTTTCTTGCACTCATAGGAAACCATTGAATTTTTATCCTTGGTTTCACCATGGTCTTTGACGTTTTTCTTTGTAAATGGTCTTCTTCTCATCTTTTTCTTTTTCATAATACGTTCAAGTTTCTTTGATATGAGAGACAGCTCATCATCAGATTCTTCTTCTTCTTCTTGATCATTTTCATCGCTGGAATCATTCGCTTTGTTATCTTCCGAGCTGCTAGTTCTTTGACTTTTTAAGGCAATAGTCTTGCCTTTCTTTGTAGGGTTGTCCTGGTTAAGCTCCTGCTCATGAACTTGAAGAGTTCCCACAAGATCATCTAAGGTCAAGGTTGACAATTCCTTCGCTTGAGTGATTGCAGTGATGAGTAACCTTCATTCCTTATGTAAACTCCTGAGGATCTTCGTAACGTTTTATTTTCTAGTATAAACTTTTCCCAGAGACGTGAGATTGTTGATAATAGTTTGGAAACGACCTATCATATCAACGATGGTTTCTCCATTTTCCATTGTGAACATTTCATATTGACTCATAAGAATAATGATCTTTGAGTCCTTTACTTTGGATGTTCCTTCATGGACATTGGATAGAGTATCCCAGATTTATTTTGTTGATTCACATGCATGAATTTTTTGGAACTCGTCTGGACTAAGAGCACACATCAGTGTGTATCTAGCTTTGTAGTTCTGCTCCATCCTTCTTCTCTCATCATCGGTCCACTAAGATTCATCTTTCTCGGTGCCATCTAGATATTTGACGATGTGAGGACCATTCATGATTAATGGCCAGAGCACAGAGTTGGTACTTAAGATCAACCTTTGAATCTTTCTTTCCAGTAGAGGTAGTGAGTGCCTTTAAAAAATGGCGGTCTAGTCAAGGAGGTACCTTCAAGAACAGGTTGACTCCCACTAGGCATCCCTTGTCCTGCCATCGAGCTTTGGATCTTTTCCTCAAGCACGGCTAAATGCTCAACCCAGAGGCTGAGCTCTGATACCAACTGAAAGTGAAACAAGGAAACACAAGTAGAGGAGTTGAATTGTGTTTTTTAACCGATTTTCGAAAACTTTTTTCAAACAAACGTTTTAGACAAGCAAGATGAAAGAACACACCAAAACGATTACAAACGTTTAAGATATTTTGTCTTCAATTCCCAAGTTAGTAAATAAATAAAACTTAACAAGATAGGGATAGAGAGATTCACACAGAGATATATCCTGGTTCACTCTTTCAAATCAAATAGCTACGTCCAGTCTCTTCCCCGAGAAGGTTTTTCCACTAAATAACTTAGCACCTTTCACAAGTTGTTTCCAAGTCACTCCACGACTACAACTCCAAGTATTCTACACCTCTCCAGGCTACAAGTATTCTCTTACAGACAAGCCTCTCCAGGCTCAAAAATCCTAAGACTTGAGAGGGGCTTTTTTCAAGCTTTTTTACAAACTCACTAGAGTGAGAGTATTACAAGATACAGCTCTTGACAATCTGTTTGTAACTTTACAATGAAAGAATAGGAAGGTTTACAGATCGATTTCTAGAGAGTGATTGCTTTGAAGCTTTTTGTTGCACAATGAATTTTCTCTTGAATATTTTCTTGTTCTTGTGTTCTCTATTTGCTTCTTCAGAAGAGGGTCTTCTTATAGCTTTGTCTGATCTTCTGATTTCAAAAAGGTAGGAAACTTTTCCGTTTAGACACATTCAAATATCCGTTAGGCACCAGTCCATTTGCCAGTTGTTCTCCTTCGATTAATTGTCTTTTCAGAATGAGGATGCTTTTGGTAGTAGAAGCTTGAATTGTAGCAGACTGATTTGCCTTTATGGCCGACAAGCGTTTTGCTGTACGTGATTCTTTGGTCTACGTGGTTTGCTGTGTACGACTTTTGTACCTTCTTTTGTCTTATGTGAAAAAGATATTTCCTTTTAAAAACAATTAAGACTTTTGAAAGAGAGAGCCACGTTATCTGCAAAATAAAGTTAGTTGGACGCACATGTATATATAAAAAGTTGGATGCACCATTTATATAGACAGTTGGACGCACAATCAGTGTAGACAACAATTGGACGCACAATCAGCGTAGACAATTGGACGCACAATATGTATAGATAGTTGGATGCACAAAACTATATGATCATGTTTGTATGTAAACCTTTATACTATAGTCCAAAAGATTATTTGGACGAACCATGAAGTTTCTTTGGACGAAGATATTGCATTGAGCTTTTTGTCCTTTAAGAGCTAGATGAAACTTTGTATTTGGAGAACCGTCTGAAGTCAGAAACATAAGAAGTTTTTTTGACCTTATGGATTAGCATAAACTTGACTTCGAGTGAATTCAATAAACATACAATAATTTTGTTAATCATTAAAACTCTTTGGGGTCATTAGCCATTACTGTTTTGGTTCTAACAATTAGTTATCATATCATATTATATGTATATATATATATATATATATATATATAGATATATATATATATGGGAGGGTATCAAGTTACTCCAAAAGTAACTTTAAAGAGTTACTACCAATCTGAACCGTCAAATATAATTTAATCTAATGACAAGGATCAAGTTCTAATTTTTTTAGCACGTGACCTCTTCTTCCTAGTTCTTCCTAATTCTGCTACAAGTGTTTTTTCCCAATTCTGCTGCACTGCACACCGTTACACAAACAGAACGTACAGAGCAGCCGATGTCCACCACAGCGTCCCGTCAACCATGCACCTTCATCATCCAGTCCACGCCAACCGCCGCACCATCAAGCGAACTTTTCGAGCGACTTGTAGTTACGCTAGTGTTCGTGTAGGATTGTCATTGCAACTCCCCTTTTTTAATTGCCAAATTGAAGTGCTTTAATGTTAGCTTGGCTGCTTTACTGTTCGTGCGCCTGTGTTGCCAAATTTGGATGCAACAAATTGTAAGCCCTCAATGTATAGCCCTCAATGTCCCAAACCCTATCGTCAAACTGTAACACCCCGATTTTCACGTTTTCGAATTCTCCAGTATTTTAACGTCTTTATTTTATTCGAGGTCGTAGGAATAGAAATAAAATATTCCGAGACCATAGTCATGCTCGACGATATCGTAGGAAGTTACGATTAAGTTTTGAGTCAAAAACTCAAACGGAGTCCGGTCTGCGTTTTACACTGACAGTATGATTTTACTGCTCAGAAGACCTCAGATGGACCCGTGAATGAGAAAATAAGTCTTAGAATTCGATTATCTACGTTTTGGTTAAATTTCGTAAAAATTTCAGAAAAATAACTTCCTGACCTTCGTTCGGGCGAAATCCTCAATCGGGTGACGAACGGAGCCACATATGGATTTACCGGGACTCGCCAACAAATAATCTTGATATCACAACATCCCAGGACACTTGGGAGAGTATGCCAGAGTCGTCATGACTTTCGGTAAAATCTAGACGCGAAATGACCAAAATGCCCCTAACCTTAGTCTTTTGCACTTTTACCATTTTACCCTTTTGGCAAATGACCATTTTGCCCTTAAGTGACTTGTTTTAAGGCTGAACTCAGCCCCATCCAGCCCCTCATTCACGCAGCCCAGCCCCTCTTGAAGAGTCAAGAACACCATCTTCAACTTTAGAGAGAAAACACCATTGTTGTTCTTGAGAAAAGCTTGGTTTCTTGTTGGAATCACTTGATTCCTCGAGCAATCTTCCTTCATTTTAAGGTAAGATCACTTTTATGATCTCTTAGCTTCTTGAATCTCTTTCAATTTCAAGATCAAGATCCATTTTCATGAAAATCATTTCTTAGATCCAAAACTTTGAAAATCCATAGGAAATTGTAGAAAAATCATTTTGATGTGAGACCAATTTCTTTGAACTCACCTCATCATTCTCTACCTAAACCCAAGAGCTTATGATTCAACTCTCATCATAGCTCAAAAAGCACATTAGGGCTGAACCCTTTTGATGATGATGAATAGTGTTTTTCATCAATTTTTGATTTCTAACACTTGATTTCATCCTTAGCTTTCCTATGCCTTTGAATCCATGGATTGGAAAACCAAGATCAATTCCTAGCTTTATTCTCTTTAGTGTGGCCGAAACCCTCTTTGTGAGAATTGTTGAGTTTGGTTTGATTGTTGTTTAATGTTTGATTGTTTGGTTGTTTGTAGTTGGTGACAACTATCAGGAGGTTCACAAACCGATCAACCGATTTTGATCCGGGAATCTGCTCTTCAACAGGTATGGGGGGTGAACCTCATCACACCAAGATGGTGGTGGTGAAGATGGTTGTTTAGTTTATGTGTGGGTGAAACCCTTTGGTTTGCGTTCACCATTCAATTTGGTTCTCTTGGAGAACAATGTATAATAAGTGTAGTTTATGCTTTAGTATGTTGTAGTGTGTTTTAGCATATGTTGATGATGAGATGATTGAATGAAAATCAGTTTCATGTATGTTGAAAAACCTACTTTGATCACTAGATCAAGTATGGACTTTTATGCTTGATTATGATGCCATGATGTATGATGGACTTCTATGTTTGATTATGATGTAGTAATGTGTATTGTGGTTTATCATTATTGTGTGAGCTTTTGAGCTACATATGCTTTGTTGGTGAAGCAAAATCTCCATTTTTCATTGTTGTAGGCTTGTGGCCTTAGTAAGAGGAAAATATAAGAACATGTGTTGTTCTTGTTTTGGCAAAGTTTTGATGCAATAAAAACATGATTTCCTAACCTATGTTTTCAAAGAGAAACAAAAGTGATTTTGATCCAAAGATCAAATGAAGTTTTAACCTTTAAAGTGTGTCACCAAAGTGGAAAATGTCTTTTCTTTAGCCATAGGTTTGTTAATCAAACTAAGTGTTTCAAAAGAGAATTAATGAAGAAGTTAAGGAAAAATGAAAACAGGGCACTCGCCCAGCGAACCCCATCTCGCCCCGCGAGACAGAGGGAAAACAAGGCATTCGCCCGGCTAACCTCGCCTCGCCTCGCGAGACAGTGTGCTAGCCCGTTTTTACTACTGCTGTTTTGTTGTGTTGATGAACGGGAATCTCACCCATATCTATATGTTTTCTGCTGGTACTTGCTGTTGCTGCTTGAACAGATGGACGCGACGATGGTTCCGTTCCGCAGTCCCTTTGAGTTCGGAAGTGGACTCTTTTGCTGTTTTAGTTTTGTTGTCGACCAGACTATGTCAGTTTTTGTAGTACCTTTTGGGAGCTATGACTCCTAGTACTTATTGTATTTTCTTATGTCAATCATACATTAGACTTATGTCTGTATATAGTAATGTTGTTATTTCTGTTTCTGTTTTCTGTTTTCTGTATTATAATACTGTATGTGTATCCTAGTAATGCATGGTGAACCTAAGTTCACTTATTAGTAATATTTATTACCTTTACTAATCCCATTACATTTTTATGAAAAGAAAAGAAAAAGAAAAATCGTATTTTCCGCATTAATAAATATTTTCGGCCTTATAAACGTTCGGGAATGTGACACTCGGGAAAGGGTATTGCACAAACCGCATAAGGATACCAAGAAGACAATGGGCTGAAATGAGCCTACCAGAGAAAGGCCCAAACGAGATATGAAGAAGCCCAATTGGATGCTAGACTTTGTTCAGTCAGCTGAATTATATTTTTGAAGTTTAGTTACATTTACCTTCTAGAAGCAGTAGCACTTTATGATATTTACTTTAGATTTTATTTCAGTTAGTGAAGCAGCATTCTGTAAGCACTAGTGCATTTAGCACCCTACAGGTGTCCGCAGATGCATGAATTTAGGAATGTAAGTCCGTTGTATATGTATTGCAGTGGCTCATGAAATAATCAAGAAGAAAATTGTTCCAAACTTTCTTTCTTCATTTTTATTCCCTCCCTTAACTTCTGGAGCAGCCCTTGCTCGAAACAGGGCAATATTGCATATTGCATTATTGGTGTTTTCATTACCTTCCTCCTCCATCATGCCTCCCAAATCTGACAAAATCGAAAAATGAAATGATGACCTCATCACCCAATGCATGAGTCAAATGCGTGATTTACTATCCTCTGAACTAGCCAAGTTCCATGACCAGTACCTAGCCACAGGCTCCTCGTTCCAAACCAACCCCCCAAAACCCTACCCCTAGCAACCTAAAATTCACCTCCTACCCTTTGACGGTACCAACCCCCTGGATTGGATTTTCCAGGCAGAACAGTACTTTGAGCTCTCCCAAACACCACCTACCCAACGCCTCACTTACATCCCATTCTTTATGCAAGGTCCGACTCTAGCTTGGTACAAGTGGATGCACTACAATCATCAACTATCCTTTTGTATTGTTTGTTCTCTGTGTTGTGTTTCTGTAAGGAAGACAACAATTGTTTGTTACTCTCCGCATGATTGTTTCCGAAGGGGAATGATATTGGGCAGGATTGTAATGTTTTTGCTTTCTTGTAAGTTGTCGCTAGCAGAGTTCTTCAGAACGAGTGTTTTCCGACGGGTGCAAGACGAGTTGAAAGACATGGAGTTCCTGCAGCTACGTCAAGGAGGAATGTCTGTCAAAGAATATGCTGATCGTTTTGAGTCCCTGCTGAAGTCTTCAAGGTATTTCCATCTTCATCCCGATGAGGAGTGGAAGTGCACAAAGTTCGAAGAAGGTTTAAGGGACGAGATTCGAGGAGAGGTGCTACCTCTTGAGGTCAAAGAGTTCTCGGTTTTGGTAGATGAATGCTTCGTAATCGAAGATCTGATGAAGACTCGTGGAGGAAGGCAACGTCACTCTGGACCGACTAGGTTCCATAAAGGCACCAATGGTCGTGATGATAGATCTCGATGGGAACCATATTCAAAACAGCAAGGTCAACAACAGCGTTCTGTAGGAAGAAGTAGTGGGGGTATTAGTCAAGCTGGAAGCGCCCCAAAGAAGTGCATGAAGTGTGGCAAGAACAATCATGTCACCAGAGGATGCCTAATCAAGGGAATCATGTGCTTCAAGTGTGGAGAACCAGGGCATACTTCACGCGATTGTGTGCAATCAAAAGCTAGACATTCTATCAACGATGTGCAAGCAGTGAAGCCTAAGGCAATGAGTAGAGTTTATACTGGGGATGATGCTGAGACTTCTCAAAGGGAAGATTTGATTCACGGTCAGATCGTCGTGGAAGGTAGAACCTTATCTGTATCTTTCCTTACCCTTAGATTCGGTAATTTTTGCACTTTCTGCAAAGCCTGTTATAACTGCGAAAGTCTGTTTGAACTGTTCTATTTTCTGTAATGGATAGAACATTTTTCATTGATTTGATCTGTTTGCCTCTTTCGCAAATGGATTTGATTATAAGGATGGATTGGTTATCTTGTAACTATATCCTATTAGACGGTGCAAACAAAACCTTAGTTTTCCCTGATTCGGATAATTCTGGATTTGGACTGCCAACCAAGGAAACGTTTCTTTGAGAGGAGGAGCTCAACAAATACATGTTACTAACGAATTTCCGGAAGTCTTTCCTGAAGACGTACTAGGTGTACCGCCAGTTCGAGACATCGAGTTGTGATTGATCTTGTGCCAGGAACAGGACCAGTGTCTATGGCACCTTATTATATGGCACTTGCTGAGTTGGAAACCTTGAAGGAACAGTTGGTGGACTTATAGGGAAAAACAGTTCGTTAGACCCAGTGTGTCGCCGTAGGGAACACCTGTGCTGTTGGTGAGAAAGAAAGACGAAACATCTTGCTTATGTGTGGATTAGCGCCAGTTGAACAAAGTTACCATTAAGAACAAGTATCATCTTCCGAGGATAAATGACTTGATGGATCAGTTGAGGAGAGTGACAGTTTTCTCCGAGATTGATTGCGATCGGATTGTCACCAGATTCATGTGAAGGAAGAAGATGTACCAAGAACAGCGTTTCGAACACGCTATGGGCACTACGAGTATCTTGTGATGCCGTTTGGTGTGACGAATACTCCTCTATATTCATGGATTACATGAATAGGATCTTTCGTCCATATTTAGGTAAGTTTGTCGTTGTTTCATAGACGACATACTCATCTATTCGCGGAACCAGGAAGTACAAGCTGAATATCTTAGTGTGATTCTTCAAGTTCTGAAGGAGAAACAGCTGTATGCAAAGTTGTCCAAGTGTGAGTTTTGGCTCGACGAAGTAAAGTTTTTGGGTCACGTGATTTCAAAGGAAGGATAAAGCGTTTGAATGGACTGAAGCCTGTGAGGAAAGTTTGCAAGGATTAGAGAGAAGGTTGACTACTTCACCTGTGTTAGTGCTGCCTGATCTCAAGGGAACATTTGTGTTCACACTCCTACATATTCCTCAGTGTATTAGACAATTGAGTGAATTGGTAACATGGTGTCCATTGGTCTGGACATTTTCGTATTATTTCACTGAAAGTTTTGTTATTACTATTTCTTGAGTTATAACATAAAAAACTTCTTGATACTGGAAGTTTCTTGATGAAACTTAGTCTAATCACTTTTACTTTTGGTGAAGGTGATCGAGTCTGATTTTTTTTTCCAGACTGTTTATCTTTGATTCCCAAATTTATTGGAAGTTTCTTATGAAAGAAGGAACTTTATTAGAGTCATGGATGTAAATATGTATTAGCTATGCATTTTTACACTCACGAACCTACTGAAGAGTCTTTTTGCATACCGGATATTCCTGTATTCATTCCAGATTAGTAAAATTCTTCTGTATACTTTCTTCTGAGACCAAGACCAGGAAAAAAAAAATTTCCTTTGTTGAAAATTTCTATCCTTAATCTTCAGCGACCGAGTAGTTTTAGTTTTAAGTCACGGAATTTCGAGGACGAAATTCTTTTAAGAGGGGTAGGAATGTAACGCCCCGATTTTCACGTTTTCTAATTCTTTAGTATTTTAACGTCTTTATTTTATTCGAGGCCTTAGGAATAGAAATAAAATATTCCGAGACCATAGTCATGCTCGACGATATCGTAGGAAGCTACGATTAAGTTTTGAGTCAAAAACTCAAACGGAGTCCGGTCTGCGTTTTTATACTGACAGTATGATTTTACTGCTCAGAAGACCTCAGATGGACCCGTGAACGAGACAGTAAGTCTTAGAATTCGATTATCTACGTTTTGGTTAAATTTCGTAAAAATTTCAGAAAAATCACTTCCTGACCTTCGTTCGGGCGAAATCCTCAATCGGGTGACGAACGGAGCCACATATGGAGTTACCGAGACTCGCCAATGGATAATCTTGATATCACAACATCCCAGGACACTTTGGAGAGTATGCCAGAGTCGTCATGACGATCGGGAAAATCTAGATGCAAAATGACCAAAATACCCCTAACCTTAGTCTTTTGCACTTTTACCATTTTACCCTTTTGGCAAATGACCTTTTTGCCCTTAAGTGACTTGTTTTAAAGGCTGAACTCAGCCCTTCGAGCCCCTCATTCATGAAATTACTGCCCAAAGAAGAACACCATTGTTGTTCTTGAAGAGAAACTCCATTTTTCTTCTTGAAAAGCTTGAATCACTTGTTGGAATCACTTGATTCCTTGAGCAATCTTCCATCATTTTAAGGTAAGATCATTTCTATGATCTCTTAGCTTCTTTAATCTTTCTTTATTTCAAGATCAATCTTCATTTTCATGAAAATCATTTCTTAGATCCAAAACTTTGAAAATCCATAGGAAATTGTAGAAAAATCATTTTGATGTGAGACCAATTTCTTTGAACTCACCTCATCATTCTCTATCTAAACCCTAGAGCTTATGATTCAACTCTCATCATAGCTCAAAAAGCACAATATGGCCGAACCCTTCTTGATGATGATGAATAGTGTTTTCATCAAATTTTGATATCTAGCACTTGATTTTATCCTTAGCTTTCCTATGCCTTTGAATCCATGAAATGGAAAACCAAGATCAATTCCTAACCTCTGTACCCTAGGGTGGCCGAAACCTTATTTGTTAGGATTGTTGAGTTTGGTTTGATTGTTGTTTAATGTTTGATTGTTTGGTTGTTTGTAGTTGGTGACAACTATCAGGAGGTTCACAAACCGATCAACTGACTTTGATCCGGCAATCTGCTCTTCAACAGGTATGGGGAGAAGAACCTCATCACACCAAGATGGTGGTGGTGAAGATGGTTATTTAAATTATGTGTGGGTGAAACCCTTTAGTTTGGGTTCACTTTTATGTGTTAAGTTTTGTTAAGTTCTCATGGAGAACAAGAATGTCATGATGAGTTTATGCTATGGTATGTTGTAGTGTGCTTTAGCATATGTTGATGATGAGATGATTGAATGAAAAACCATGTTCATTTATGTTGGAAAACCTACTTTGATCACTAGATCAAGCATGGACTTTTATTGTTGATTATGAGACCATAATGTGTGATGGACTTGGATGTTTGTTTATGATGTAGTAATGTGTATTATGGTTATCATGATTGTGTAAGTATTGTGAGCCATACTTTGATTGGTTGATGAAGTAAAAACTTCACATTGATTCCTAGTTGGCTATTAGCCATGACCTTGAGGAAAGGAAGGATATGAATAGTTCTTGGACAATTCAAGTTTTGATGTAAAGAAAGTGTTTTCAATAACTTGTGTGTTTCAAAGAAAAACCCTAAGTGACTTTGAATGGAATTAAATCTCAAAGTGTTTTCACCAAAGTGAAACATGTTTTATACCTTATCCTTAGTCCATCTAGTTAATCAATTGACTTAAAATGAGACAAGAAGTTTTCATGAAGAGAATCAAAATGGTTCCCTAAGGTTGATGTCTTGTTTTAAGGCAACTTTTCGCTAAGCGAATTTACATTCGCTAAGCGAAAACAGGGAAAGTCTAAGTTGGGCATCACTGCCTCACTTTCGCTAAGCGAATTCATATTCACTAAGCTAACCAAACGAGTTTCGCTACGCGAATTACGTCTCGCTGAGCGATCCAGAGAAGTCTCCAAAGGAGGTATAACCGCCTCCATTTCGCTAAGCGAAATTATGCTCGCTAAGCGAATAAAGTGAAATTTCGCTACACGAATTCTGTTTCGCCGAGCGATCCAGAGGCGTTTACAAAGAGGTGTAACCGTCTTTACCTGCGCTAAGCAAATACATATTCGCTAAGCGAATACAATACATTTCGCTACGCGATGGATGTTTCGCCGAGCGATCCAGAGGAGTTCCAAAAGAGGCATTATTGTTTCAATTTCGCTAAGCGAATGCAATTTCGCTAAGTGAATTTCATGTTTCAGAAAATGCTAGAAATGAAGTAAGTAGTTCACATGTTGTTTCAAATCAAATGAGTTTTCAATTGTAAAAGTTGTTTGGTTTATAAAAGGAGTTTTCTAACTCAACCGTAAAGTTTTACGCGTGAAAAACCTAAGTTAAGTAATTAACTTAGAGTTGAAGACAAGGGTTAATTAAGTATGGTATGTGGTGGAACAAGACCATGTTCATAAGACAAGGGAAATCAACACTTGTTTCCTTAATTGAAAGACAAGGGATTAATATCTTAGAAAGGCTTAAAGACTTATCTAAGAGGATTCTCAATCCTTATTCATAATGCTTAGGACTTGAGACATAATTCATAAGACATAAACACAAACATGTAACGTTTTGGGTTTTGAAACAATAGTTCGATGATGGACCGATGATTCGGATCTAGGTTAATCGTTCAATTGTTTTCGTCTTGTGATAACTGGAATGAGAGAGATCCCGAGACTGTGCAGGTATGGGATTGTACAGTGGAAGGAATCCTGAGGCTATGCAGGTATGGGACTGTATAGTTAAGGGAAGGCATATAAGAATTGATTGGTACTACCCATACCAACAAGATTTATCTTCTTTTCGGGAGCTTAGAACATAAGTACTTTATAGTTAAGCGTGCTTAACTTAGAGTAATTATGGGATGGGTGACCTTCTGGGAAGTTTCCTAGAAAGCGTGTGAGTGAGGACAAAACACGCTGAAAAGACTTGTGTTGGTTGGTGGGGACGGTCGGCGATTCTGAAAGCAGTCTGGATCATTCCAAAGGAGTCACGAGATATTTATCCGATGGATAATTGTTTTATCCGATGGATAATTGTTTTATCCGATGGATAATTGTTTTATAAAACAAAGATGTGTGTAGTTTCTAAGGAAGAGAACCTTAGTGAACCTTGAGGTTTATCCAATGGATAAACATTGCTTTATCGCATCTGCTTTGTGTAAGCATTGGCATTTCATGTGCATTTGTAAGGCCTTGAGCCTAGGAGTTGAGCTTACACCTTGATGCGGGTGCGAATCTTACGGTGACGATCTTCAATGGTCTTTTTGGAGGTATCAGGGTTGCAAGGGCTGACATGTGACCAGTTGGTGATTCTTCTGTGTCGTGGCGAATCCATGCAATACACTGATATCCTCTACTAGATGCCGTACTTTTCATGTTTGGTCGAGAGTGTTACCGTAAAGCCAGATACGTGCACGTTACGAATGTTGTAGCATCTTGCTCATGGCTGGCAGAAGCCGGAACATGTCCTCCCATTCACTCTCTCCGAATGTTTTGTTAGCTCCATGGATTAGGGGTCAGAGTAGTACCCAGTGACATTGACATTGAGTCATATACATTGCATTGCATTGCATGGCTATTGATGTTTACATTTACTGTTATACATCGTTGTACTGTTTAAGAGTACCTTATTCTATGCTGTTAACTGCTTAACATGATTTATATTGAGAACCTTTGTAAGCATGTTGGGTACGCTGTTACCCGGTGAGTCATCCCGTTTTTACTACTGCTGTTTTGTTGTGTTGATGAACGGGAATCTCACCCATATCTGTATGTTTTCTGCTAGTACTTGCTGTTGATGCTTGAACAGATGGACGCGACGATGGTTCGGTTCCGCAGTCCCTTTGAGTTCGAAGGTGGACTCTTTTGCTGTTTTAGTTTTGTTGTCGGCCAGACTGTGTCAGTTTTAGTAGTACCTTTTGGGAGCTATGACTCCTAGTACTTATTGTATTTCTTATGTCAGTCATACATTAGACTTATGTCTGTATATAGTAATGTTGATGTTTCTGTTTTCTGTTTTCTGTTTCTATATTTATAATACAATATGTTCTAGAAATGCATGGTGAACCCAAGTTCACTTATTAGTATTATTTATTACCTTTACTAATCCCATTACATCTTTATGAAAAGAAAAGAAAAAGAAAAACCGTATTGTCCGCATTAATAAATATTTTCGGCCTTATAAACGTTCGGGAATGTGACACTCGAGAAAGGGTGTTGCAATTACACCTAGCACAAGCCCTTTCTCTTCCCCTGTTATCTTGGTTTAAAAAAAAAAAAAGATGGCACTTGAAGGTTTTGCGTGGATTATAGGGCCCTAAATATTATCACAGTAAAGGATCGTTTTCCCATTCCTACTGTGGACGGGCTACTAGATGAGCTACATAGGTCTACTGTCTTTTCTAAGCTAGATTTACGCTCGAGATACCATCAAATACTCTTAGAACTCGAAGACACATTCAAGATAACATTTCAGACGATTGATGGTCACTTTGAGTTTTTGGTAATGCCCTTTGGGCTCTCTAATGCACACTCCACCTTCCAAGCTACTATGAATGATATCTCCCGGGTGTTCCTACGCAAGTTTGTCCTCATCTTTTTCGACGATATCCTCATCTATAGCAAGGATTGGGATTCTCATCTACATCATCTACAAGAAGTTATGCATATCCTAGCCACCCATCAATTCATTGCCAAGTTTTCTAAATGCCACTTTGGGGTTGCCCAAGTGGATTATCTGGGCCATATCATTTCTAAGGATTAGGTTGCAACTGACCCTTCCAAACTCAAGTCCATTCAAGATTGGGCGGTGCCCCACTCTCTCTCCATTCTTCGCCGGTTCATAGGCTTAACTGGTTACTATCGCCGTTTTGTTCACAATTATGCCTCTATTGCATCCCCACTCTCAGGCCTCCTCCACAAAGATAGTTCCCATTGGACAGAGGCAGCCCAAGGGGCATTTGACACCCTCAAGGAGGCCGTGAGCTCCCTCCCGGAGTTGGCATTGCCCAACTTTGCTCTCGGGTTCTATGTGACCACGGATGCCTCGGGCACGGGGGTGGAAGCAGTGTTGTCCCAAGCTTCCCACCCCTTGGCCTATTTTACCAAAAAGCCATGCCCCCGAATGCAGTGTGCCTCGGCCTATGATCGTGAGATGTTCGCCATAACAGAGGCCGTCAAAAAGTGGCGACAATACTTATTGGGCTACCATTTCAAAGTTTTTACAGAACAAAAGAGCCTAAAGAATCTCATGTCCCAAACGATACAGACACCTTCACAGCAAAAGTGTCTTACCAAGCTACTTGGATATGACTTTGAGATCCTTTACACTTCGGGCAGCGACAACAGAGTAGCTGATGCCTTATCTCGCCACTTCGCGCCTTCAGAGGTCATCTTCTCTGCCATCTTTGTGTGCCCACCCCTGCTACTGGATCAGCTGCAGCAGTTCTATTCCTCCCATCCAATGGGCCAAGCTTTGCTAGCAAAGTTCAATCCTGCAAACACTGCCAACCCTTCATTCCAAATGCAACAAGGTATTCTTTATCGTAAGCAGCGAATATTTGTACCTTTGGAGACTAATTTGCGCCAAGCTCTGCTCACTGAGTTTCACAGCTCTCCGCTAGGGGGGTCATTTCTAGCGTCAAGGGCACCCTTACTCGTCAGGCAGCTGTTTTCTCTTGGCCACAGATTGCAAAGGATGTTAAGACATTTGTTCAACAGTGCCTTACCTGCCAAGAAAATAAGTACATCACTCAAAAACCTATAGGGCTCTTACAACCTCTCCCTATTCCAAATCAAGTCTGGGAGGATATCTCCATGGATTTTGTAACTCACTTACCCTCCGTGGCTGGCAAATCGGTGATCTGGGTAGTAGTGGACCGCCTCTCCAAGTCTACTCATTTTATTCCCTTGCCATCGCATTTCCCTGCTACCTCCATTGCCCCAATCTTCCTCACTGGTATCTACCGCTTGCATGGTATGCCAAAGAGTATCATGAGTGACAGAGACCCAGTATTTATCAGTAAATTTTGGAGAGAACTTTTCCGATTAAGTGGGACCATCCCGAGTCCGATGGTCAAACTGAGGTCACCAATCGGATTATGGAGACATACCTGCGATGTTTCACTAGCGATTCCCTAAGACTATGGCTCCAATACCTTCACTTGGCAGAGTTTTGGTACAATTCCGCCTATCAATCCTCCATCTGCATGTCCCCTTTTGAAGCCCTCTATGGCCGCTCCCCACCCAATATCAAGGCTTACATTAGTGGTTCCATCAATATTGCCGGCCTTGACGAGACCCTCACCAACCGACATCAAATGCTCCAACTCCTCCGTGAAAACCTCGCACGCACTTAACTTCGCATGCGTTCTCAGGCGAATTCTCATCAGCTTGATCGTAGTTTTCAAGTGGGAGATTGGGTGCTCCTAAAACTCCAACCCTATCACCAACTATCAGTGCAAGCCAGAGGCTCCCCCGAGGTGGCCAAAGGCTACGTTGGCCTTTTTCAGATCACTCGTACTATTGGACCTGTGGCGTACAAGCTAAAGCTTCCTCTTGAGGCACGCATCCACCTGGTATTTCACATCTCTAAGTTGCGGCCCTTCCATGGAAGCCCTCCTTCCCAGATTCCTGCCTTGCCCACCACCATCACCAGTACTCGTCTTGATCTATGCCTCGTTCATGTGTTAGGGTCTTGCACACTCCGCACACCTCAGGGCACGCGACGGCAGCTACTGGTTCACTGGAAGGACTCCCTGAACTCGAAGCTACATGGGAGGATGAGCTCGAGTTCGTGATCGACTCTCCGACACACAACCTTGAGGACAAGGTCAAACTGATAAAGCGGGGAGATGATACATGTCTGGTCCCAAACCCTATCGTCAAACCGCATAAGGATACCAAGAAGACAATGGGCTCAAGTGAGCCTACTAGAGAAAGGCCCAAAAGAGATATGAAGAAGCCCAGTTGGATGCAAGACTTTGTTTAGTCAGCTGAATTGTATTTTTGAAGTTTATTTACATTTACCTTCTTGAAGCAATAGCACTTTATGATATTTACTTTAGATTCTATTTTAGTTAATGAATCAGCATTCTATTAGCACTAGTGCGCTTAGCACCCTACGGGTGTCCATAGATGCATGAATTTAGGAATGTAAGTCCATTATATATGTATTGAAGTGGCTCAAGAAATAATCAAGAAGAAAATTGTTCCAAACTTTCTTTGTTCATTTTTATTCCCTCCCTTAACTTCTGAAGCATCCCTTACTCGAAACAGGGCAACATTGCAGATTGCATCATTAACCTAGCATTTTTACTCTTGGTGAATTTATATTGGTTCAGCCTGATCAATATTCATATAATACATTCCACTTGCTGCCTTTATCACCGTGGAATATTGACATAGAAGAGTGTGAGCATTTGTAGCAATGTGAGGAAGCAGAATCCGGAATAACTTGTGTTGGGATCAATTTGTTGTTGTTTAAAATTACAAAAATTCGGAATCAAAAGAGCATGAACAGGGGTGACTCATTTTGTAACGAACGGAGCATTAACAAAGCACCACCAAACTGAACCTGAATTGTAAATGTGTTTGTGTCGTTCCCGGTTTTAATCAAAAGATTGACACTTCATGACCAGAGCATGAACAGGGGTGACTATGGAGGATGACGGTAGCGGCACGCAACGACGAGTCTAAGGTTCTCTGTTCGCGGAATCGGACCCAGAGGCAGAAAATAGGAAGAAGAAGGCACTCACAAAGAATAAGAATTGGGAAGGTCACGTGATAGTCTTAATAAATTAATCTAAGTAGTTAGATTAAGATAAAATAAACGGTTCAGATTGAAAGTAACTCTTTAAAGTTACTTTTGGACTAACTTGATCCCCTCCCATATATATCCCTCATCACTGCTAAACAAGTCATAATTGTTAACAACATATATAATGCATATCATCATTACCTAACACATAGGCCATGCATCATAGACATTTTCATATCACAAATATAAGCATACTTTCTTATAATATGCAAATATAGCACCCATACATCAAATATCTCACTTATTCATGATTTAATAATCAGGTCACTAGAGTAACCACAACGCCCATGTTATTCTATTATCAATCCACTTTAATCAATAAATACTAAATCAACCTTATAACATACTGTTGTAGGATGGATTGGTGCTAGCTGTTTATTCGGCTAATCCTTCAACAGTGATTCCCCTTTTTGATCTTTAAACATTAGGAAAGGGATTCTGTTTCCTAACTTAGTGGGTTCCTAAACTACTCCAAAGAGCGTTTAGTGTGAAAGTGAAAGTGAGAAAAGCTAAGTACAAAAACTAAAAACTCGAAACGAAGAATGTAAAATTTGCAAGTTGTATTTGATTGATTGTGTCCCAAATTCGAAATGTACAACTCATATTTATACTCAAAATTGTAACTCTACGCTAAAGCCTCTTCTACTGGCCACTAACCCCTATTTTTCAGAAACTAAGATACATCATGGCTGACAAAAGACACTTTAGTACATAGACAGTTACAAAACCAACCGCTAACCATGACTAACAAAGTTTCCTATATTTTAGGCACATCTTCATGATCATCCTAGTTGGTTAATCTCCTCAGCATAACATCAATCTTCAAAACGGTAGACCCTCTAGCGTTTAGCCTTCAAACGGTCTTTTTTTTACCCAAATCCCACTTTTGTAGGCATAAGCGGTTAGCACTCCTAAATACACGGGCTTCACTAGATCTTCAACTAATCAACTTTGTTCAAATATTAATCATGTAAATTTCTTCACATAATCCAATCAGAGTACTTGAACCAACTAAGCAACTAACCAGCTATCATTTCAACTCAGTATCAAAACGGCTACCAATTTTTACCATTAATTCGGCTGCCATTAATAATACTAATTCGGCTGCATAGAATAATATATACTCGGCTGCCCTTATTCTTCCCCATTCGGCTCTTCTCATTCGACTGTCACCTAACCATTCTTACTCGGCTGGCCATTAATCAACATCTACCAATGGAAAATAGCATTCATTGCTCTTTGGTATGTGGCCCCTGCATTCTTCAACCCAAACGGCATCAACACCCATTCAAAAATCCCAATAGCTCATGGGCATCTAAAAGCAGTCTTATGAACATCCTCCTCAGCTATATATATCTGATTATACCCTGAATGTCCATCCATGACAGTTAAGATACCATTGCTAGCCACAGCATCGACTAACATGTCAGCTATAGGCATAACATACTCATCCTTGGGTGTTGCCAAGTTTAAGTTTCTGTAATCAGTGCAGATTCTTAACTTTCCATTCTTCTTAAACACAGGCACAATATTGGAAAGCCATTCCACATACCTCACAGTGCGAATAAAATCAGCCTTTAACAACCTCTTCATTTCTGCCTTAATCTTTGGTAGCAACTTAGGATTAAACCTTCTAGGAGGATGCTTATATGGCTTAAACCCTTCCTTAATCAGCAATCGATGTTCCACCAGACTCCTAGATAAGCCAGGAACCTCATGGTAATCCCAGGCAAAACAGTCTTTATATTGCTTGATGAGCTTGCTCAATTTGATCTTGTCTGGCTCGGTTAACAACCCACTAACCTTAGTTAATTCTGGCCTGTCAGCCAAACCCAGATTCACCTCCACCAAGGGGTCTTGAGCCTCGAAAACAGACACCTTTTTGTAAACAGGCCCTTGCAATTCTTCCTTCTCAGGGCCCTGCCCCCTGGTCTGACCATCTCCTTCCTCTGAGATTTCCTCCTCGACTGACCCTGCCTCAATAACTTTGTTTTCCGTTGTAAACGAGGCCAGCCGTTGAACCAAATCCCTTATAACGTGGGCCTTATCAATCATCAAAAAAAATTTCAAAAGGTCGTGATTCGGCCTGCAATGTGATGGTAAACCCCTGTGATGTCAAATTGCATGATTCCCAGGCAACTTCTTCATAATCTTCAGTCACTTGGATGGGTTCCATGTGGGGAGAATAATACATGGCCTCAGCCATTCGCACATCAGCCATAAAAGGATTCTTATCGGCTAACACCGTCTCTATCTTATCTCCATTCCACATGATAAGCATCTGATGTAAGGTGGAAGGCACACATCGGCTAGAGTGTATCCAATCTCTACCCAGGGGAATAGCATAGGTAGTTTTGGCATCAACTACAAAGAAAGCAGAAGTGGTGGCTTTAGAGCCTACCGTAACATCGGCAACCAACACACCCAAAGCAGCCGTAGCTTCCCCGGTGAAATTGGTCATCTTCATGTTGGTAGGACATAAGTCTTCTTTCGTCTTGCCCAGTTTTTTCATAGTGCTAACTGGCATAACGTTCAAGATTGCCCCTCCATCCACAAACACACGGCTAACTACCTTGCCATTCAATTGAGCCTTAATATACAAAGGCTTTAAATGCTTAGCCATCTCATCAGTGGGATTTTAAAACACTACGCCCTGGGGTTTTAAAGCAGTTTCATCAGCTAGGATTGTCCACTCTTCTTCAGCATATACATCTCCTTCCAGTGCACTCGACTGGCCATCATCAGCCCAGAATTCATCATCTGCCCAGAATTCACTAGGAAGGATTCCCACTACGTCAACTTCAGTCGAGTCAAACTCTTCTTCCCCCATCAGGGTTTGCAACATAGATTCCTCCAGAAAGGACAACGTATCAGTTTCTGCCCCATCTAATACATCTCCAGCCTTGCCATTTTCCTCAAGGAACTGATCATCTAACTCAATGATAGGATCTAAATCTTCCTCCACAGAAGCATCAATTTCTTCATTCATCAAACTATCTTATTTCTTCTCCTCTGGTTGGGTATCTGATCCATTCTGCTGAAGGTCTTTCTATCCCCCTTTTCCTCCTGCCTTAGGGAAACCGAATGTAGCATCTAATGCCTCGGCTATCTTAGGAGAAGAAATCTCATCCCGTATCACCTTCTTGGCCTCAGCTAACATCTGTAGCATTTGCTTCATTTTTTGCACCTGGGCCATTCTTTGCTTTCTCCTTTTTTGGGTTCATGTTAACTAAACCCCTACAGGATCAATTGTCTTCAAATTCTTCGCATACTTATTCAGGAACCAATGTCCCTCCTGAACATTAGCTGCGAGCTTGACCATTCTCTGAGGCTTTATTTCTTCATCATTGCGCACAATGATCCTTAAAGAAGTTATACCCCCTTTTCACTGAACTCTGCAGCATGGCTTTTTCCTTCTGGGATAGGGCTTTCATCCATCATTAGCATCTTCCCTTTTTCCTCTCTAGTTGGCCTTTGAATAGGATTGTTTTGAACAACCTTACCATTGCCTTGGTGAAAATCAGATCTGCCCCTTGCCCAATAGTTAGGCCTCCTCGACTGAAGAGCTTGTCGTTCAAACTGTCTCCTCAAAGCCTCAACTTTTTCCTATTCAGGTTCCAGTAATTCGGCTACCAACCCATTCAAGTGGCCGAATGTTTCAGGTCTGGAGAACCCCCGGGGACAATACCTTCTCGGCTGTTGCTCTAGCCTATGAAAGACACTAGGTCTTGGATTAACATGACTCAACTGGGATGCCCCTGACCTTTGCACAGCCATAACCCTAGGAGTTCCCAGTCTTGCAAAGACATCCGGTTTCTTCTCTATCTGGCTTTGTTTCTTAGCCGTGATAGCTTTGTCCCTTTTCTTTCCTTCCGAAACTTCTCCTTTTCTTCTCCATTGTTGCTAGATCGGCTGCTTCCACCTTTTGTGTGGAGAACCCGAATGTCCAGAAAAGGAGGCCATACCAATGGTAATGGCTAGGAATGGGTCAATATCAACTCCCATTTCAACCATTGCCTTGTCAGCCAATTTGAATCTGCCATCCTTAACAGCCTTTTGGATGGCCTTTCTGAACAGCACACAGTTCACAGTAGCATGACTATAGGAATTATGCCACTTACAGTATTTCTTGTTTTTCAGTTCCTCGGTAGAGGGAATCTTGTGTCCTTCGGCCAGCCGAATCTGTTGATCTTTCAGCAGATAGTCAAATATCTGGTCTGCCTTGGAATTGTCAAAGGCATACTCCACATTGTTCTCTGAAACAACTGCCTCCTTTCCATTAGGAGGTCTCAACGCAAGGCATGAGTATGGTTTACCCCTTAGGATTTTAGCTACCATAATGTCAGCCGTGGGATCGGCTGGGCATTCAGCTACCTCATCTGAGTCTTCAGTTTCAATGATAGAAACCATATGTGGCTGCCTTCCTCGGCTAGCCCTTTTTTGTTCCCTCGCGATGATGTACTGCTCAATTCTTATGGCCTTGGAAGCCAACTGGCTCAAATCACCGCAATCTTGCGCCACCAACTTCTCTTGCAATTAGGGATGCATGTTCCCAATCGCCATACTTGCATACTCTGCCTCAGGGAATTGCACGTTACACCTACTTCCCAATTTCCTGAATCTCTCAATGAAACCTGCAACAGGTTCATCCACTTGCTGCTTGAGATTCATAACGTCAGCCACTATTACCTCAGGCTATGGCCTATAGAACCTATCATGGAAGCACCTTTCCATGTCTGTCCAATTCTGAACAGAATTAGGAGGCAACGCTGAATACCACGTAAATATTGTTCCTATCAGGGACAATGAGAACAATTGCAATTTGTAGAATTCATTTTGGTAGTCTCCCCACACTGAGCCGTGAATCTACCAATGTGCTCCATGCTACTTGCCATCATCCCCAGAAAAAGTAGCAAAGTCAGGAGTCTTGAAACCCCTTGGCAAGGGCATCATCTTATCAACCCATTCTGGATATGGCTTCTTGTAGACTAGCCTGTCCAACGGCATCAGTTGCACACCAAAATACCTCTTGATAGTCTCAGCGATCATGTTGGGATCAATCAGCTGAGGTCCAAAAGGCTTGCCATCGGCTGCCAACCCCTGAGGATAGGTCCCCCCCAGGTGCAATGGCTGGCTTCCTGATAGGCATAGGTGCCCCCTGGTATTGATTCTGATACACAAGATCAGGTGTGCAGAAGTTCCCAGTCTGGCCACTCGGCTGAGGTGGGCCCATAATCCATTGTTGCTCAGTCATGTAACCACCAAGAACCCTGTGTTGATATCCCTGAGCTTCTGTGTAATTACCCAAGAGAAATGGGCACATGCCCTATGGCTGCTCCCCTAAGTATTCCTCAGTCGTTCTGCACAAAACTCCTCTTGGAGGAGCCGAACCCGTTTGACCAAAAGGTGGTTGTTCTGGTACAGACAGAGGGAATGGCATGTTATTTGAGGCAGGTGGACACACATTCCATGGCTGCTACCCCATATAATTACCAGATTACCGTGGCTGCATAACTCCATAGCCCGTGGATGATCCTGCTCCTTGGGTTTGATGGCTAACCTGCACGTTGGCACCATGAGCCGAAGCACTTGGTTCCAATTGCGGCATGCCTATGTGTCCCATTGCTCCTGCTGGCCTTCTAGCCATAGAAACCTGTCCAAACTGTAGGTTAGACTGAGATTCATCATATGTTCCAGGAAAACTTAAAGGATATTGGTTAGAAACGACAGCATTAGAATAAATAGGTGTAGGCAATGGTACCTGCTACATGTTGTTCGACTGGACCACAGGTACGGGCCTTGCCTGAACTGGTGGCATACAAAAGCCAGAGTGATTTCCTCCTGGGAAAGTCGTATGTTGCTGACTCGACTATCCTGGTTGCCCCAAGTTAGCCGAAGCTGCAGAATTTTCAATAGAACCTTGTCTAGGCTCTGCTTGTTAGGCCTACTGTACCTCATTATGTACTATTGGCTTCACTATATCAGCCAATTGCCTGGACATCTGATACATCAGTTCGTTCAATCCCATGTCTATTTGCTGCTTTATGAAGGAAGTTGTCATCATAATAGGTTGTGGTGACCCTTCTTCTCTAGACAAATTTCCAACCTCACTAGTGCTTGGCGTAGCAGTATTGGAGACAGGGGTAGTTGGGGATGCCTGTGGAGAAGATGGCATTCCCAAAGATACAGAACCATCCCCTGTCTTCTTTGATGCATTTTTCTTAGGTGGTTGTGACTCCATGTTTCCCATATCTCTTCTTGAGCGCAAGTGCATACGCCAAAAATAATCGTGACCAGGAGAAATGAACCTCTCAAATTGTTCACCTTCGCTAGTCCCACCGGGCGTGCCAATTTTGTTGTAGGATGGATTGGTGCTAGCCGTTTATTCGACTAATCCTTCAACAGTGATTCCCCTTTTTGATCTTTAAACGTTAGGAAAGGGATTCTGTTTCCTAACTGAGTGGGTTCCTAAACTACTCCAAAGAGTGTTTAGTGTGAAAGTGAAAGTGAGAGAAGCTAAGTACAAAAACTAAAAACTCGAAATGAAGAATGTAAAATTTGCAAGTTGTATTTGATTGATTGTGTCCTAAATTCAAAATGTGCAACTCATATTTATACTCAAAATTGTAACTCTAAGCTAAAGCCTCTTCTACTGGCCTATTTTTCAGCAACTAAGATACATCATGGCTGACAAAAGACACTTTAGTACATAGACAGTTACAAAACCAATGGCTAACCATGACTAACAAAGTTTCGTATATTTTAGGTACATCTTCACGATCATCCTAGTTGGTCAATCTCCTCAGCATAACATCAATCTACAAAACGGCCCCTCTAGCATTTAGCCTTCAAACGGTCTTTTTTTACCCAAATCCCACTTTTGTAGGCATAAGCGGTTAGCACTCCTAAATACACGGGCTTCATTTGATCTTCGACTAATCAATTTAGTTCAAATATTAATCATGTAAATTTCTTCACATAATCCAATCAGAGTACTTGAACCAACTAAGCAACTAACCAGCTATCATTGTAACTCAGTATCAAAATGGCTACCAATTTTTACCATTAACTCAGCTACCAATAATAATACTACTTCGGCTGCCTAGAATAATATATACTCAGCTGCCCTTATTCTTACTCATTCGGCTCTTCTCATTCGACTGTCGCCTAACCATGCTTACTCGGCTGACCATTAATCAACATCTACCGAGTGAACATTTTTGTGTAGATATCACATACTTTACATATTATACCCATCCTTTTCCGGGTTCCTTTCTCTTCTTTCCCAATCCAACCATAGGTCCATTAACAATCATTTCATGCAGTATATACACTAGAAAACATTCCAAAACAATATTCATACACAAGAAAGCAAATTTCACATTCAAAATCATCAATTCCTTTTGAAGAACACAATCCCACATAATCCAATTTCATGCTTCAATCCCTAACCCAAAAATCTCCAAATTAAAAAACAAACCCTGTCAAAACCTAACCCCTCAATTATGTTATTTCATAAATAAAGAGAAACCCATCAATTTACACCTTATGGCATACAAATTTCATCAAACTGAAACGAAAAACATAATCCCCAAATACCCATGTTACCAATTTATGCAAAATAAATCATCAATTAACATCAAAACCTACAAGAAACTAATCCCCTCACCTAGTTTGATGCGTTAAAAAAGGAAAAGAATGTAAGCGAGTTCGTCCTTCGTGCCCACGATGTCACGTCCACGCCAAGAACTCGTTCCTATGGTCTTCGGTTGTCATGCCGGCTCCTTTTTTCCTCAAGAACGGTTTAGAAACACAAATAAGGTTCTAAGCGGCTGCCACAACCCCTACACTTTCTATTTAAATCCTAATGGTTTACAAAAACATCCATAGTCTTAAGTTTCCCTTAACTTGATGCTTGGGGTAAAAGGATAAAGTCCTTAAATTACTTAAAATTCATCATTTATTCATATTTTTTAAAACCCTTTTGTTCATGTCGAGTACATAAGTATCTTATTTTCCGCGAAAAGAAACATCAAACCCGTATTTCTAAGTAATTGCATTTTCCAACTTAATTACGACCTTATAATTGTTTTGGGAAATGTAACGCCAAGGGAAGGTGCTACAGTTATTACCTCTTCTTCTTCGACGGTTGGCAAGCTCGAAATTATTTCCATCTCTTCCTTGACTGGGTGAAGTAAAATTGTTGTCTCTTCCATGGTTGAAGTTGTTGCAACGACATCTTCCTCTGAAGTTTCCTTTGCCACTCCCTCTGAAGTTTCCTCTTCCTCCATTATTTAACCATGACCTCTGCATTTTGCACTTTGGGTGGACTCTACAATATTATTAAAATTCACCTGTCTTTTCAAAGTTTCTTCATTTGGCCTTTCCATATTTTCCAATTTTCTACTCGCGTGGCTTTCTGTGTTTCCCTGCAACTTCGCAATCGAAATCGTATCTATATCATGTGACTATGGGATCATAGTCACAACATGGTCAAACTTGATCGACATGGTGCGAAGAATTTTCTCAACCACCTTGATGTCTGGTTTATCTTCTCCATACACCCTTAATCTTGTTGACAAGGTCAGTAACACGAGAGAAATGTTGCTCAACTGTTTCTAAACTGGACATGTCATACCTTTCGTACTCTCTGCGTAATGACTGCAGTTTGGATTTTTGTGCCTTACCTACACCTTTGTATGACACTTCGGGATACTCTATGCTTCTTTGACAGTTTTGGCATTAGCAGTTTTGTCAAATATCGAATAATCTACTCCTTGATGAATTTGCGACAGCACCAACTGGTCTCTCCTTGAGCAGTTGCGCCAACTCCTTCTTGAATACCTAGTTCAACAAGGCTCCAAATATTGTGAGCCCTTAGGTGAGTTCACAACAAAATTTCTCAATAACTGAAATCGTGTTTCCCATCTAATTTGGGACCCGACCAAACAATATTGTAATTGTTTGCCATTTCTCACTTTTTAGAAGGAAAAAAACACTAAACAAAAATATCACAAATATGAGAACACTTTTTCCCCTCACAAACACTTTAATCAATTGGCATTGGACTTAACCAAGCTCAGATACCAATTTGGTATCACACACATATCTCACCCATGATTTGTTCTCTCTTTGTCACACTCACGACGCGCACACATAGGGAGGAAGAGAACTTCTCAAAATTAATTTGAGGGTTAAATATGTTTTTAGTCCCTAGATAATGAGCAGATTTTGGTTTTAGTCCCTGTAAATTGTTTTTCTATGGTTTTCATCCTCTAATTCAACTCATTTGTGCTTATACATACCCAAGCCTTTTATAGGAACAATTTCACAATAAAAAGATATGAAAAAAGTAAACCTATTGTGGAAGGAAACATGAAAAATGATGACAACACATACTTGATAAGATGTTGACTAGGTTTATCAAATATAAGTGTTAATAAAAAATATATATATAAGTTTGCAGGAGATGCCATTTTTGTAAGTTGAAATTTCAACAATGGTGGTGTGGCTTCTCTACTTGCAGGAGGCGTCTACCTTTCTTCAATCGGTGCACAACTTGGTTTATTATTTCTTACATTACATAACGTTTTTACAACAATCAGTTTGCTAACAAAGTGTTTTTTATCCAAGAAAGACTCCTTTAGATGTTATTTTTCTTTGTAAAATTACCATACATGGTGTTGTTCTTCATTCTAGTAAGTGTTTAATTGTTTTGAGTAATTGTTCCTTTGTCTAATAAATGGTGTTTTAGATGTTTTTTAGTTGTAAAATGTCTATTAAAAACAAAATTAACAGTTAAACCAGAAGTTAACTTTAGATTACTTTAAAACCTTTTGGAAGTGTTATGATTGATTTAAAAAGAAAAAAAATTATAAAGGCTCAATTAAAAAATATATATAAATTGTAGAGATTGAAACTTTAATTTAACACAAATATGATTAAAGGTTAGTCACGTAATTTGATAGGGGCGAGAATCTCATGAGTTGGGGGATATGATTCCCGTCTCTGTCCCTGAATTGGCCTTGGGAGAATTTACACCTTGAATGCAGCAATTCAGCAGGAATCCCTTACGTCAAGAATTTTTTGCCATCCCTTCAAAGTTGGAATGTTTAGGCCGTACACATGATACGAAAATTTGTCAAAATTCAGCAATCAGGCCACCTACTGACTGTAATACTATTCATATGATCCCGTCTAAAATACCACTCATTGAGCATGACAAGACTCGCTTACCTAAAGCAAAGTTAAGGTATTTTTTTGTTTGGGTTAGTTTTTTTTTTAGAAGTTAATATCTTTTTCGTCTCCAAATCAAGCTTTCGATTGTTAACTTCCAAGGATGTGTTCCGGCTAAACTTGTCATCAGGTCTTCATTTTAGTTTGTCCAACTTCACATTCTTCGCTCAAATTTTCTATTGCTGAAACATGAGTCAGTTTTTAAATGAGTAAAACAAGATGGGCTGGAAGAGAAAGGCTATCCCTCTGAGTTACTAGAGCTAACAATGAGTTTGGTAGCCTCAAAATCTGGATCACGACGCGAGCTTCAAATTAGATCACAAAGTCTATAAATATGTAGGCACTCGAGGATTTGATAGTTAAATCAACAAGCATATAGTTTTTGCATCAGCCAAGCAGCTTGCCGTAGGGAGAAACATAGTAAACAATACTAAGCCGCTGCTAATCCCAAGATCCAATGGGTGTAGTGAATCTCGCACCAATCCTCGGGTGGGAATTATGGTTTTATCACAAGGATAACCACAGTCAGACAGTCTAACCCCGAAAAAAAAAAAAAAGGTTTCTATACAAGTATTTACAAAAAACAACGGTTTGTATAGAAACCAATTACATCCTTAATTGTCTATTCAGACTAACTTGAACACGCTTTCCTCAAATTTTTGAAACATAGCCCATTTCAGTTAAATGCAAACAATGCTAAAGCTTTAAGATAACACTGGAATACGTATGCTAGCAAACTATAATATTTATTGTCCTTAAACTGAAAATGAGTACACAACGCTAACTAGCTCTATGTAGATACATATCTACAACAGAAAAGTCTTGGATGGGTAGAAGAGGAAAGGGGGGAAATTAACAGGCTAAAACAACAATCATTCCAATGACTTGAGAAGCCTAAATAATGCAGCTGCCTCTCTAATCCGCGAAAACTCAATGCAAAATGCTTGAACTTCAATGAAGAGATCTTTGACTGCAAGGTGGGATCATCATTTACCAAAATCAGTGAGAAGCTGACAAATTCACTTCCCTCTTTTGTTTCGATAAAATAATAACATACAAAGTTACATCCAGAGCAGGCCAAAATACAGAGTAAGTCCACCGTAGTCAAACCAGATCAGTAGTTGTGGATAAACCGCAAATAGTCAACAATCAACCACAGAAACCAGGCTAAATCAACATTCAATACTTTTTGTACTCATTTATATAATGACATAAGCCCAACAAACAACTGAATTCACATAATTTTTTAAAAAAGTGAAATGTGTATACAGACGCAACGATTGCATATATAGCGGTTGCAAATATTTGCAAGTTCAGGTTTATCTCCTTAATCCCCATGCTGACACCAATTCCAAAGTAGCTCATGAGTGCAAGAGCTTATTATGGGTAGGGGTGTTCCTGGGACTTAACCTTGCCCAACCCCGACACCCAGTCATGGCCGATAGGTAATGACCAAGCCAGAACTGTGCCAACCCGATATCTAAAATGAAATGTACAAATTTGGACATTATATGTAGCTAAGCAATAAATTTTAGAAATAGGAAACTAAAACTAATGATGTTTTATAATATATATTCCGAAACAAATTATATTAACATTAATTAATTATGATTCTTTGCAAACCACTTTTTTTTGGGTACAAGCAAAAGATATTAATTTGAGGCAAGAAGTTTTATTATTTAACACTAATTATAAAAAAAAATTATGTTTAAAAATATTACGTGATACTGGGCCAGGTTGGGCCAACCCTAAGTGTGATTCGAAAATACATTTGATCTGATTTTTAAGACCCAAACTCATCACAATTAGCTCCACGCTAAGACTGGTGGAACACTCCTAATTATAGGTATTTTCAAGTGATGTAAATATTTCTTAATATGAAAGCTTCAGCTTCAAGAAAGAAAGCACAACCATAAAAACTTGAATTATGTGCCTTCAACTAATAACTTGTCATGTCAATCTTCTCTACAAGGCTTTCAACAAATCCGAAACATTTTTCAGGTATGCTGTTTACACACCATCATACTTGACACCATTCATATAATTTGTCTAGAGCAGAACTAGCATTACAAGCAGGTATGCCCCCCCCCCCTTTTTTTTCCCTAGTTACCCACATTTTTTGAAGACGCTTATGTAACAAGAAACAAAATTATGTTATAAAGTTATAGATGTTCAACTATGTCCCAACTGGTTTGTAATGTGTCAAATATCATATCAAATTCTGCATTAATATGCAAAGACAATCATAATCATAGGTTGCCTCTGATAGACCAGTAAAGAAAATAATGAAACAGTAAGGAAATGAAGGAAAAGTAAGTATTATTAAGTATGAAGATGAAGGAGCTCATGAGCTCTACAAAGGGAAACAGAATGAAACCCAGAGCCTAAAGCTCCTACCAGAGATATTATCTCCTAACCAATTTCAGCAACAAACGCATGAATGACCCTCACTCCTGACCACTCGCCCTTTACAATCATTTCCTAACAGAATCACGTGGTATCCTATGACATGTCACTAAGTCTCATTCCCCCCTCCTGACCTCACCTTGTTTCTCCTAGTGTAAACCTTCCATATGGTGGGACTTCTAGAAGTCAGCTCCACCAGTGGGTCTTCATTGGAATCAGGCCCAAGTGTCCTATCACTGCCCCCCCCCCCCCTTCGTCAGCAGCCTTGTCCTCAAGGCTGACATGCGGAAACTGGCTTTTGAGCAGCGACTCATCCTCCCACGTTGTATCTTCAAAGGCCCTGCCCTTCCATTTAACCAGCCACTGTTTTATCAATCGCCCTTCCTTCCAAATTTCCCTAGAAGCCACAATTTCTTCAGGCTCTGCACTCTCATCGCTGTCCATTTCCAACCCTTCTGGCAGAGAGGCCTCTGCTGAATAGTTTCCAATAGCTTTCTTCAATTGCGATATGTGAAACACCGGATGCACTCTTGCAGAGTCAAGCAATCTGAGCTTATACAAGACTGAACCAATCTTTTGAATTATGGGAAAAGGTCCAAAATATCTTGGAGCCAGTTTTTGATTGATTCTCCGGGCCACTGTTTGCTGCCTGTGAGGCCTTAATTTTAAGAACACCCATGCACCCACCTCAAACGACAACTCTCTTCTCTTCTTATCAGCGTATTGCCGCATTTGCTGCTGTGCCCGAGCTAAATGATGCTTCAGTTGCCTAAGTGCTTCATCCCGATCCACCAACTCAGCCGCAACTGCTTCCACCCTTGTCTCACCTTGCGTAAATCTAATCAACGAGGGTGGTTTCCGGCCATAAACCACCTCAAAAGGTGTCGTACCAGTGGATGCATGAAAGGTGGTGTTATACCACAATTCAGCCCAAGATACCCAATATGACCATGTCTTAGGCTGCTCCGAAGCAAAACAATGCAGATATGCTTCCAAACACCGGTTCACTACTTCCGTTTGACCATCGGTCTCAGGATGGTATGAGGAACTCATCTTTAAGACCGTTCCTTGCAACCGAAACAACTCCTTCCAAAATAAACTAATGAACAAGGGATCTCGGTCACTTACAATAGATTGAGGCACTCCATGTAGGCGAACTATTTCTTTAGTGAATACTTCAGCCACCTTTCTAGCCGTATATGGATGTTTCAAGGGTATAAAGTGGCCATACTTTGATAATCTATCCACCACCACAAAAATGGCTTCAAATCCCTTGGATTTAGGAAGGCCCGTAATGAAATCCAACGAGATATCTGCCCAAATTTGATCCGGAATTGGAAGAGGTTGTAGCAAACCTGCAGGAGAGGAGGCTGAGTACTTTTGACGTTGGCACACGTCACAACTCTTCACAAAATCCTGCACTGTCTTCTTCATGCCCATCCAATACAAAGTCCCTGCTATTCTTTGGTAAGTTCGCAGAAATCCAGAGTGACCCCCTGCAGGTGAGGAGTGAAATTCCTCTAGCAACAAGGGTATACAAACTGATTTAGATGACAAAACCAGCCTGTCTTGATAAAATAACACACCCTGCCTTAAATTAAATCCTGGCCTCGCATCAGCATTATCCTGCAACTCAGTTATCACCTGTTTCAGTTGCGGATCAGCCTCCACTTCCTGCTGCACCTGCTTTTTCTGCAGCCAAATTGGGAACGAAGTGATTCTCTTCAGGTCACTTTCCTCAAACATTCTAGACAGCGAGTCAGCGGCTTTATTCTCAGGCCCTGGTTTATAAATCACTTCAAAATGATAGCCCAACAGCTTGGCTATCCAGTTTTGTTGATCAGCCGTGGTAATTCTTTGTTCAAGAAGGTGGCGGAGACTTTTTTGATCAGAATATACCACAAAATTCCTCCCCAATAAGTAGGGTCTCTAATGCTGAACTGCCAGGACAAGTGCCATTAATTCCTTTTCATATGCTGATTTGCCCAAATTATTTTTTGACAAAGCCTTACTAAAATAGGCTATAGGCCGCCTCTGCTGCATCAAGACAACTCCCACTCCTCTCCCGGAGGCATCACACTCTATCTCAAACGATTTAGTAAAATCTGTTAATACTAACAATGGGGCCTTAATCATCACCTGTTTCAGTTCTTCAAAAGCCTTAAGAGCTTCAGGACCCCAACTAGAACCCTCTTTTTTTGTCAACTCAGTCAGAGGTTTCGCTATTTTTCCGTACCCCGCTATGAATTTTCTGTAGTAACCCGTCAGTCCCAAAAAGCCTCGCACTCCTTTGACATTGTGAGGAATTGGCCAATCCACAACACTCTTCACCTTGGATGGATCTACTGCCACCCCTTGAGCAGAAATAATATGGCCAAGATATTCGACTCGCTTGCTGCCGAATGAGCACTTCTTCTTGTTTGCCACAAACTCATTATCTTGCAACACCTTCAACACTTGAGACACATGCTCCAAGTGTTCCTCCCACCCTTTGCTATACACCAAAATGTCATCAAAAAAAAAACTAACACGAACTTCCGAAGGTAGGGCTTGAAAACTTGATTCATTGTGGATTGGAAGGTAGCCGGGGCATTGGTCAACCCAAACGGCATAACCAAGAATTCATTATGTCCTTCATGCGTCCGGAATGCTGTTTTATGAACATCCTCCTCCTTAACTCGTATTTGGTGGTAACCCGACTTCAAATCCAACTTAGAAAAATAAGTCGCCCCATGTAACTCATCCTGTAACTCCTCTACAACCGGAATGGGGTATTTGTCGGGAATGGTGACCTTATTCAACTCCCTATAATCAACACACATACGCCACGAGGAATCCTTTTTCTTGACCAAAATCACAGGACTAGAAAAAGCACTTGAGCTATATCTGATCATATCTTGATTCAACATCTCTTGCACCTGTTTTTCAATCTCATCTTTGTGGTGGTAGGGATAGCGGTAGGGTCTAACGCTAACAGGGCCTACTTCTTGATGAAGCACAATCGAGTGCTCTGTATCTCTCTTCGGGGGTAAGCCTGTTGCTTCCTTGAACACCACAGAATAATGCTCCAACACCTGCTGGAGCTCTCCTTGCTGTTGGAGAGTTAAGGCTTCCGCCTCCTCAGGATTGCCTTCCACCATTTCCCCCTTTAACAGACTATGCAGAGAGGCGACCGGTGATGGGGGTTGTTTCTCCGTCTTAAAGGGCATTCTATTGAGAACCTGACCCTGCAACACCACAACCTCACCCTTCGAAACAAAGCTAATGGCCATTTCCTCCCAATCAAAAGTCACCTTCCCAAACTTCTGCAGCCAAGTTACTCCCAGTATCATATCTAAGTCCCCCAGCTCTAGCACATAAGTGTCAACCATGGGAGTGTAATTTCCCAACTGCACTTCCAATTTTCTACACCTCCCAGCTGTAGTCACACGATGCCCATCCCCCAATTTCACCCCCATAACCGTGCTCTGCTCGACCGTTAAGTCCAAGGCTGCTGCGACCTGTGGTGAAACAAAATTGTGGCACGCGCCACTATCGACCAAGATCACAATCGACACTCCCTTGATTTTTCCATCCAATCGCATGGTTGTGGGTTGAGAGTTCTGGGATCGACTCACTTCAGTTGAGCCAAACAGGCCCATCGAACTCAACTCTAGGTTCGCCTCTTCTTCCCCGTCCTTCAACTCAATCGCGATGATTTCCCCATCCTCATTTACCGTTTCATCGTCGTCCAAAATCATTAAGCGCAACTGCTTCTCCGCACACTGATGCAAGGGATGAAAACGTTCGCCACAGCGAAAGCACAACCCGCGCGCCTTACGATCCAGCAGTTCGGAATAGGGCAAATGTTTGATGCCCCGATTACGGTCGCCGTTCATCTTCCGCCCGTCGTCTCTATTTGGTTTGGTCGAAATGGAGGTAGGGTTCGCATTCGGTGGACCTACTTTGGTTTGAGCCTCCCCTGTTGGGCCAAACCCAAAACCCCTCTTGTTTGGGCCCGGGTTATAATTTGACCCGAAGGTCTTGTTATTATTCGGCACAAAATCCGAATCCCTCCCACCTTTCCATTGTCGTCCATGGCTTCCGCGAGGAGCCAACAACCCACGGAGCTCCGTTTCCACGTCTCGGGCTACTTTCATCGCCTGAACACGATCTCGCGGATTGAAGGTCCACACCCTCAATTGAAGCTCAGGGCGGAGTCCCCCAATGAAGTATCCCAGATACTGTGCCTCCGGTAAACGCCCTACCTGCGAGGATATATACTCAAACTCAGTAATGTATTCATCCACACTTCCCTTTTGTGTCAAGTCTTTCAGTTCCTCAAAGGGATTGTCACTTTGGCGTCCTCCATATCTTTCGATCAAAGCCTGTTTCAGTTTAAGCCACGTCAAATCGTCCTCTGTCGCGCGCAAGAGGTTGAACCAGTGGATGGTTGCTCCCTCCATGCTCAATTTAGTCAACCGCACTCTCACCTCCTCCGTCGTACCCTGCACCTCAAAGTAAGTTTCTGCACGCGTGATCCACCCAACCGGATCCTCGCCATCAAACTGTGGCAACTCCACCTTCTTCACCGCCATTTTATACTCTAACGCTGATTCATCACTGAACGATGGAGAGTGAACGTCATCATTAGCACGGCGGCCTTGCATTTTGGTGAACTCAGTCACCCTGAATTGGCGAAATTCCGCCAACGATTGTCGCAAGGTTTCTTCCAAAGTCACCATCCATCCCTCCAATGCGTCCATTCTGTCGGCCATTTTCGGTGGCATGGACAATCGAAAACTTCGCTAGCTCCTCCTCGTTATCCGGCAGGTCGGACCAATGATAGGACCAGTAAAGAAAATAATGAAACAGTAAGTATTATTAAATATGAAGATGAAGGAGCTCAAGAGCTCTACAAAGGGAAACAGAATGAAACCCAGAGCCTAAAGCTCCTACCAAAGATATTCTCTCCTAACCAATTTCAGCAACAAACGAATGAATGACCCTCACTCCTAACCCACTCGCCCTTTACAATCATTTCCTAACAGAATCACGTGGTATCCTATGACACGTCACTAATTCTCATTCCCCCCTCCTGACCTCACCTTGTTTCTCCTAGTGTAAACCTTCCATATGGTGGGACTTCTAGAAGTCAGCTCCACCAGTGGGTCTTCATTGGAATCAGGCCCAAGTGTCCTATCAGCCTCGGTGGATAATAACGAGGGTAGACACTAGACACTAATGCAGCCACTCATGTCTCCAGGTTAAGTAATATATACATATTAACTAACACAAATGGCTTTTATGAACAACAGTCTGAGTAAACTCACCATTAATAATGTTGTTTCGAATAAGGCTTTGCAGGAAAACACAAACAAGTCTCACAAGCCTGTTCTGCATGTATTTATCCTGGGAGATAAAAGTAGAAGGTTTAGATGTTCATTATGAAAATAGAAATAGAATAGGCATCACGCAAAGTGCAGAGACAGATGGCTAAGAAACAATTTTAAATTTGCATTTTTCCATGGCCATGTTATTTGCATGGAAGCAGAATAAAAAGGCTAAATAAATATCATATAAAAAGCAACCATAAAACTTTGCAGGACAAGTACATCTCACAATGACGGAATCATAAACCCATTTTGAAATGCAACTTATGCAACTTTTCATCCGCTTGAATGATAACGTTCCACAAAAATTTAATTTATTGAATGCTGAAAAATGTTATGTTCAAACAGAAAATATCAAATGGTGGCACAACTTTAACCAGGTTATTTAACCCTCCACACATGTCCAGCTCTTTTAAGTGCCACAAGAAAACAAGAAAGAACCCTGAAAGCATTTTGACCACAGGTTCTTGCATAAAAGTTAGGATTAACCTATGTTGTTAATCGCAGCGCGCGCGATCACGGAATCACGGGGCGGTTTCGAGCTTCAGATGCGGCTATCGCGGCTGCTAATCGTGCTGGAATATCGTGGTGATTGCAGCTTGCCGCAGCCGCTACAGGGGCTTCGACGTGAAATGCCCCTTTTACCCCTCTTTCTTATCCATTGACTCTAATTTTTTTGGGGTTTTCGGTCATTTCCCCTACCCTTTAGTATTTTAGGTAAGAACCTCTTCTATTCGGTCGACTAAGTTTTCGAAGCTCACTTTCTCCTCTACTAAAAAGAGTTTTGCGAACACCCTTTGTGACGTTCTCTGCTACCCTCTTTTTCGGCGGCGGCTACTGGGTTTTCAGGCGATGACGGCTACTGGGTTTTCCGGCGAAGGCGACGGTGTAGTTCTCTGCTGTTCTCGCCTCTGTTTTTACTCAGTTTTTCCTCTGTTCTTGGCTCTGTTTCTACTCAGTTTCTCCTTAGTTCTCGCCTCTGTTTCTACTCAGTTTCTCCTTAGTTCTCGCCTCTGTTTCTACTCAGTTCCTCTACATCAGTTCTAACCTCATCACTACACCTCATTGAATCAAGTGATGAACAAGAGAATGATGATGTGGAAGAACTTGGATGTGAATATAGTGATTGAGTGATTCTATTTAAAGAATCACTTGTAATTATTTTGAATACTTTTAGAACTTAAATTAGTAGTTAAGTTATATTGGGATTTGAATGTTAGTGACAATTGACAAAGGCAATGAATTATGATTACTAATTATGACTACCCCTTTAATTTTGTGTATTTTTATATTTTTTGAGTATTTATGTATATTGTTGGGATTTATGTCTACTGTTTCTAATCTTCGCAACAGCGGCCATCCCGCTATCCGCTATCCCCCTTTAGCGGTTTTGGGGTCGGGCGCTCCGCGCCGCTATCCAGGATTGACAACATAGGGATTAACTATTAAGAGACCACTTAAAAATTTTAAGCCGCATGACTCAAAATATAACTTCTTTGGGAGATCATTATAGCAATCACTTAATATGCAATATAGCAACATAAATATAAGAGTTCAATTGCTATGCACTGCCAGTGTAAAGTTTTTTACACTATCAACCAATCAGAAATCATTGTAGGAGTGACTTTTAAGGTAATTAGGATAAGAGTCAAACATTTTTAGCCTATGTGGCAATTTCTGATTGGTTGACAGTATAAAAAATCTTTACACTGACAATATATACTAATTAAATCCTAAATATAAAATCCAAGTACCAAATTATATCACCCTAGCATTCATATTCAGGTGATCTAGGTAAGGGCACAATTGAATTTACAATTTTACATGCATAAACAAATGTATGTGCTTGCGTCATGCATTCTTGAGGACAGGGCACGTTTTTCTCCAGTTCAAAGAAGGTTTTGTTGAAGACAACAACTAAGTTGGTCATTTCTGTCAAATTTCAGACCTAAAACCCTCCATTATGGTCAACTATTTTCCTCTTGTCTGTCTTTCCAAATTCTACCATAATCTTATTGTCCTTACCAGGCCACCTCCCATCAGTGAATGCAATACCATACAGAAACTCAACCTAATATCCCTACACAATCTATAATATATAAATTGAACAGGATGCCAGTAAGACTCTTGATACAGAAGCATAATTCTGTTGTGAAAAACAAGAATTTTTTTGCAGAAAATAAAAAGCTCATAGCACAAAGGCAGGTGAAGTACCTTAATGTTCACACAGGATGATATACAATTCGTTATATACATGTGAATAAATTCTGAAGGAAGTTCAACTGCTGTTGTAAGCCTGTTCACAACTTCCATTGAGTGGAGACTCATATCCATATTGACAAGTACTGTAAAGTATCTGTATTCATAAATAAGCAAATAGAAATAAAGAAAATAATAGCGATTGGGTATTTATAAACTAAAGAACAGAAAGATATTATATAGAGGTAAAAAGCATACTCTGCTATTTCAGGAGAATTTATCAACTTAGTGAGAACGTCAACTGCAATGAGGGGATTGTTTTCCACCAGTTCCTGATAGAAAAAAGAAATGAGAACAAAACATCAAGACCTAACTTGCTCAAAGAATCATAAAAATCATCACAACACATACTGGCAGCTTTCTTGGTGTCAGTCCACAGTGATATACAAGCTTTGGATCATTAGCCAACTCCACCAGGACTTGCTGTATAAAAAAATCACAAACATCTTATTCTTCATCAAACACTTGACAAAATAAGAGCTAGATCTCACTTGCCATGCTGCAATGTGATGCAATTTGTAACAAGGAACCAGTACAACGAATCATCTATACTATTATAGAAAAAAGATTCTCTCAGTAGATTTTTTTAACTTTTACTTAAAAGCCGCATCTTTTGTTTTTACAACTAAAAAGTGAGGGAAAAAATGTTCATTACAAATTAATCAGATAGGCCCATGGCACGTAATCTTATTTCTACATGACATGTTGCAGGTTTGGGGGCTACATAAGGCTCTTTCCCCTGATATTTGTTATGTGCAATGCTTGTAATGGGTTCCTCATCTGTTGCTCAATTGTTCAGCTGTGTCTTTAGGGCATAGACTGTCTGTCCTATATGGTGAATGCTGAGCATGCACTAGCTCAATGGACCAACTTTTGTTGACTAGCTTTAGCGGTTTGGGTGGAAGTGAAGAGGCTAAATTTTTATGGCAATGTGCAATCTATGCTACTAGTTGCTACATTTGATTATCATGTAACACTCATATTAAGGGCATTTAGTAAGCTAAGCAAATTATAAGGGAAAAGATTAGGAGTTCAGTATTTGTTTGGTGCAAAGCATGTGATCTTTTTAAGGGGTTATCCTTAACCCATGCACAAGGATTGGGCATCTTTACTCCATCGATGTTGCCTCTTTTTCGCTGTCATTTTATTTCCCTTTTTCCCCATGGTGAATTTCTTATCATCCATATTCCTTGTATTTTTCTTTTCTTCATTTTAATAAACTTCTATCAACAAGTCGACAACAATAATAATAACAATAACAATAATCACCTCTTGCTGTGCAGGGGCAAGGGCTCCTTTCAGAGCTTTTGCAATCAAGTCCCTTACTGCAGCCCCTCTGCTAGTATCAACGCACATACCATAGTCCCACATCAGTTCATGATTGTCATCAGGGTTGAGCCAAACTAGCTGAAAAGGCCTTCCAAGCATAAATAGTTTGAATAATTAAGCCTTAAGGTTAAACATTGCAGATTCAAATATGCAGTACCTCCCCATCAAGTATTGGGAGCCTTGGTGGAAGAGGCCTGATCCAGTGAGGACTTAATCCTTCTAGTGAAAGATTTGACAACAACCCAATGACTGCCTCATCTTTATCTCCGGTTCCAATTTTAGGTTTTGTACCGGGGCGCAAATCAAACCTATAACTAGGCTGTTAATATAGTGGACTAGTGGAGAACATATGAACTTTGAATTGCCACTCAAAATAGCTATGGAAAACTATTAAGGGGTGGAGGCAAAAAAACAAAACGAAAATAATTCAAAAAGCTTCATAATTTAGTCAATCCACTGCATAGGAACATACTCTGGTGAATCTACAACACAATTGGGGGGAACATCAGGGTCTGGGACTACATTTTTTACCGCACCATCTTTAAATAAGCAATGATATGGTTCAAGATGAACTTTATCAGGAATCTGCTGCTGCAACTGATCTAGTGGCGGGAAATCCTGGAATCGGAGAGAATAAATTAAGTATAAAAGACCACATGATGTAAAACAAGGACAGTACAATCCTGGAGACATTTGGAGAAAAAGAGATACATCCCAGAAAATTTACATATTATGGAAGGAGAATATTGAATTATACATTGGATAGGTACTTCGCATATTTATAAGTAACTTACATGCGATGACTGATCAAATCCTTTCACATAATCTGAAGCAGACTGTTTAAGAAACTGCAATCCTCCAGTGATAGAAAAACACCTCAGAAATTCCAAACTATAGACGGACATCTCATGAAAGAGAAAGTAAGGAAGCAAATATGCACCAACAGCGAACATATAATGCCATGCATAATTGACACTAAGGCATGCCACAAATATTTAGATACATGTTGAAGGGGAAACCAACTATAGAGTCTAATACTGAAAACATGTTAGATACATGTTTTTACAAAAAAGCACATCCAATTTACAAATTTTTCAATCTAAAACAGAAGTTAATGACTAATCAGGATAGCTTTTATCAAGGTATTCTTTTAGAGGGAAAATGGAAAAGGCTACATAGGAGGATAAGAGCTTCAACAAACAAAGCTGACACACAAACCAAAATAAACTGAAAGAAAATATATTAGAACAATAGAACCAGCAGTCTCTTATAATATGAACTAGTCAAGTAAGCCCCCTAAAGAAAATGATTTCTTATATCACACATATTCCGATTAAAATTTCTATTGCTCCAACTAAACACATCCAATTCCAAGTTACAGAAAATAAAGCATGGCTCTATAAAACCCTTCTCTCTATATTCCATATTTGTCAAAGAGCAGTTGCTTCAGAGTAGCAATAACAGTATTACATTTCAAATTTTGCACATCCCTAATAAGAATATCTATAAATCTCCTCTTCCCAGACTCCAGGTCCAAAGAAAATGCAGCTAATAGATAGTGAGAAATAATTGAATTGTAACTGGATAAATAGGAAATATTTTGAACAGAAAATGACTTCGTCATCAGGATAAATAACGTGGTAAAACCATGTAATGTATACCACTAGTGTTTTTAAGAAATGAAACAGACTATAACCTCTTGGCCACTGTTGGATCCATCAACACCTAATAGCTGCAGAATAAATGCCCTCTCAACTTTTTCTGACTCTTCATGACAGGCAGCCTGTAACCAAAAAATTATCCTTATCTCAATAGTCACATAATGCAATAACAGTGCAAAAAAAATCATAAGAAGCATTCAAGAAAAATGGTAAAAAAATAACAGAAACTAGCACAAGCTAACTGATGAGATCCCTCATGACAACACTCACCAAGCATCACCTAAAGAGGAAGAAGAGGACTCAAGCTTAAGGAACGTAGTTGGGCCTATGACAAGGTCAAGCTTGAAGAAGGCCCAAAGTGCACTTGAAATTAAAGTAGTCAACCTCATGGACATGAAGATCAACCTAGAGGAAGAACCAAGAATGGTGAACCTCTCACAACTTGAGGTCACGGCTACATAAGCTAGTTTAGGAAACCATGTAATAAAAGTAGGACTTTAGTACTTTGACTTTTCTAGTTTGGCTTTTGCATCATGGACTTGTAAATGGGCCAAGATGAAGTCATCAAGGCCCATCCAAGTAAGGAGAGGTGCGCACATGCCTAGCTTAGGAGGAGCTTAGGCGCGCCTAAGCATAAGAGTGTTAGGAGCCATATAAATACCTCTTTGTACTCATTTTGAATCATAATTGAAAGTTTAGAATTTTTCTCACATTGAGAATTTAGAGAGAGTTGAGAGAGAGTCTCCTCTTGAAGGTTCTAGTTGTGATTCTCATCAAGAGCTTCTTACTCTTGTGGCGGATCTTCCTCGAGCTTATCACTCCATCTAATCCATGGAGTTGTGGCGCTTTCTTCCATTTCCCTTCCCCCTTCATCTTTTCCCTTTCTTTTTGTTATTTTTGAATTTTGCCTCACGCACATAGCCATAGGCTTTGTCTAGGTTCATGCTATTTTTAGTTTGAATTTTCATTTCAATTTCGGATCAATTCTCCTAGAACGATCCTACATTCAATAGATCCACTTTGGATCATAACATTTGGTATCTAGAGCTAGCCTCTAGGAGAGTTAGAAGCTTGAAAAAAAAAATTCAAAAAAATTTTGGCGCTTCTTTTCAAATTTTGGCGTCATTTTCAAAATTTGAAAATTCTAGATCTAGATCCTTTTGATCTTGATCTTGTGTTCTACTTGTGTAGTTTGTTGTTTTTTGTGTTGGAATTTTCGAGATCTACATAGATTTGTTAGTTTTGTTAATTCTTTTGAATTTGAATTTTCTTGATGTTCATAAGTGTTCTTCATATTTCTTGAGATCCTTGGGATAATTGCTTGATAGATCTTGATGAATTTCAAAAAATGTTGGTTAACTTGTTGATCAACCACTTGAATGAAAGATCTAAGCATCAAAATGGTGAATTCTAAATTTGATTGTTGAAATTCAACTTGCTTATTACAAAAGCACTTTTGAAAGGCTCTTTAATCTTACATTTGTATTAATTGTTTAGTTTGGGCTGTTTGTGTAATTTCGAAAAGTCAGTGGCTTTTCTTAAAAAAAAAAAAAATAGTTCAGAAATTATAGAAAAGGAAAAAGAGTCCAAATCTGAAAAATCCAAAGGACCAAAACGCAATTTTAAAAAAAATTTGGGGCAAAAGTGCAAATATCAAAAGTTTTAAAAAAAATTATTTGCAGAAAAAGACTTGCCACTATTCAGCCTATAAACTTAGTGTATGAGCCTACTTGAGCAAGAAAATAATCAAAAATCAAGAACATTAAGAAAAGTTCATTTTCTACTTCTTTCTTCTTATTCTTTCTTCTTCTACTTGTCTTCTTTCAATTCTATTTGAGTGTGCTATTTCTTGTTGAGCATTTTTAGTTTGTCTTTTAAACTTCTTAGTTTTGTCTTGTAGTTTTCTTTCCTTGAAATTCTTGTGAGTGAATTACTCTTGGTTTGATTTGTTTGCAAGTGTATTTGGCTTTATATCTTGGAATTGCTTGTTTCTACTTCAAGAGCCTTTGAGTGAGACTTCAGAGTGGAAAAAGGCAAGTGTGTACATTTGCTCAAAAGCCTAATTGTGTGAAACACGAGTGAACATTACAAGAGCGAAACAATTAGTTGAGTGGTGAGGTCCATTTTATTTCTTTGTTTTATTGTTAAAAAAAAAATTGTGAACATGGCACAAACTAGAGTTGAAAGTGGAGGTAGTACACCACCTTCACCTAGAACAGCGGCATATGATATGAAACTTCAAAGAATGACAAGGCATTTGGAAAGGCTTCTAGAAAGGCAAAATGATGAGGTTAAAGATAGACTTGAAGGCCTTGAAAGAGCTTCAAAAGGCACAAGAACTAGAAGTCCAAGGCAAGAAAGTTCTTCTCATGCAAATTCATCTCGTGAAGAAAATGAATATGAAGAGGAAGAGCAAAGAAGAAGGAGGCATAGAAGGAGACATGGAGAATATGGAGAGGATACAGTGAGGAGACAAAATGATAGACTTGAGGGAGTAAAAGTAAAAGTGCCAACATTTCAAGGTAAAAATGATCCCGAGTTGTATCTAGAGTGGGAGACAAAAATAGAACAAATTTTTGAATGCCAACATTATAGTGAAGAGAAGAAGGTTAAGGTGGCATCCATAGAATTTGTAGACTATGCATTGATATGGTGGGATCAACTAATAAAGGAGAAAAGAAGGAATGGAGATGATCCAATTTCTACTTAGAGAGAAATGAAGGCCATCATGAGGAAGAGATTTGTTCCTTCACACTATCATAGAGAGCTCCATAACAAGCTTCAAAGGCTTAATCAAGGCAACAAAAGTGTGGACGAATACTATAAGGAGATGGAGGTTGCATTGATTAGGGCCAACATATATGAAGAAAGAGAAGTAACAATGGCAAGATTCCTCAACGGTTTGAATCAAGAGATCTTGGATATAGTTGAATTGCACCATTATGTTGAATTAGAAGATTTGGTGCATCAAGCAATCAAAGTTGAGCAACAATTGAAGAGAAAGAGATCCTACAAGAAGCCATTCAACAACTATTCTTCATCAAGTTGGAAGGACAAGTCTAAGAAGGAGGGAACCACATTCAAGACCAATGAAGGTTCGGGTACTAATGCTTTTAAAGGTAAAAATGTATCAAGTCCTACTTCAACTCCATCAACTTCTAGGAATAGAGATATTAAATGTTTTAAATGCTTGGGTACGGGTCATATAGCTTCTCAATGTCCAAATAAAAGGACCATGGTAATTAAAGAGGGAGGGTATGAAACATGTAATTCTTCTCCTTCTTCCCCTATGTCAACTAGTGAAAGTGAAAAAGAGAGTGAAGAGAAAGCATTAGAAGGGGATTTACTCATGGTTAGGAGGTTGCTTGGGGTTCAACTAAAAGAGAAGGATGATAGCTAAAGAGAGAACATCTTCCACACAAGATGCACTATCCAAGACAAGCTTTGTTCATTGATAATTGATGGTGGATCTTGTACTAATGTTGCAAGCACAAGACTAGTGGAAAAACTTGGGTTGAAGACTACTTTGCATCCGCGGCCTTACAAGCTTCAATGGCTAAGTGAAGAGGGTGAATTGGTAGTCAACAAGCAAGTAATGTTGAGCTTCTCCATTGGGAAGTATGAAGATGAAGTTCTTTGTGATGTGGTTCCAATGGAAGCGGGGCATATCCTACTTGGAAGACCATGGCAATTTGATAGGAATGTGGTGCATGATGGTCATTCCAACAAATTTACTTTTGTACATAGAAGTAGGAAAGTTACTCTTGTACCTCTTTCACCAAGAGAAGTCTGTGAGGATCAAGTGAAATTAAGAGTGAAAAGAGAGCAAGAGAGAAAAGCCATAAAAGAAAAAGAAATTGAGTGTGAAAAAGAATCAAAGAAAAATAGAAAAGGACATAAGAGAAAAAAGCAAGAGGTTGAGGTAAAAGAAGAGAGAACAAAAGAGAGCTTGCTCATAAAAGAAAGAGAGGTGAAGAGAGCATATCTTGCAAGGCAACCACTATACCTACTCTATCTTCATGAAACTTGCTTATCTCAAAATGAATTAACTCAACCTAAAGCTTTGCCAACTTCTTTTGAATCTCTCTTAAACGAATATGTGGATGTTTTTCCAAAAGATATTCCTTGCGGCCTACCACCTATGGGGGGATTGAGCACCAAATGGATTTAATTCCAAGTGCTTCTCTACCTAATAGACCGGCCTATAGAAGCAATCCACAAGAAACAAAAGAGATTCAAAAGCAAGTGGAAGGCCTCTTGGAAAAAGGATGGGTGCGGGAATCTCTAAGTCCTTGTGCTATGCCCGTCATCCTTGTTCCAAAGAATGCTGGCACTTGGAGAATGTGCACGGATTGTAGATCCATCAACAACATTACCATAAAATATAGGCATCCAATCCCTCGCCTTGATGACTTATTAGATGAGTTGCATGGTTCATGCTACTTTTCTAAAATAGATCTCAAAAGTGGATATCATCAAATAAGGATTAGGGAGGGGGATGAATGGCAAACCGCCTTTAAGACAAAATATGGACTTTATGAATGGCTAGTCATGCCTTTTGTGCTAACTAATGCACCTAGCACATTCATGAGGCTCGTGAATCATGTCTTGAGGGATTTTCTAGGCAAATTTGTGGTAGTGTACTTTGATGACATATTGATCTATAGCATGACACTTGAGATGCATATTGAACATGTTAAAAGTGTCTTGCAAGTGCTACGAAAAGAGCAATTGTATGCTAATCTTGAGAAATGCTCTTTTTGTACTCATCAAGTTGTATTCCTTGGGTTTGTTGTGAGTTCCAAAGGTGTACAAGTTGATGAGGGGAAAATAAAAGCCATTAAAGAGTGGCCAACTCCCAAAACCGTGGGAGAAGTGAGAAGCTTCCATGGATTGGCAAGTTTCTATAGGAGATTTGTCAAAGATTTTAGCACTTTGGCCGCACCCCTAAATGAAGTGATTAAAAAGCATGTTGGTTTTAAATGAGGTCAAGAACAAGAAAAGGCTTTTAACTTGTTAAAGGAAAAACTCACAAATGCACCAATCCTTGCGCTTCCAAATTTTGTGAAGTCCTTTGAAATAGAGTGTGATGCCTCTAGTGTAGGCATTGGGGCTGTTTTGCTTCAAGAAGGCCACCCCATTGCTTATTTTAGTGAGAAACTTAGTGGGGCAAGTTTGAACTACTCGACTTATGATAAAGAATTATATGCCCTAGTAAGGAGTCTCAAGGTATGGCAACACTACCTATTGCCTAAAGAATTCGTGATACATAGTGATCATGAGTCCTTGAAGCACTTAAAAGGACAAGGGAAGTTAAACAAGCGCCACGCAAAGTGGGTGGAATTCATTGAACAATTTCCATATGTGATTAAGCACAAAAAGGGAAAAATGAACATGGTGGCCGATGCTCTATCTAGGAGATATAATTTGCTTGCCACATTAGAAACCAAAATCCTAGGGTTTAATCACATAAAGGAATTGTATGCTTGTGATCTAGAATTCTCTCAAATTTTCAAAGAGTGTGAGCAAGGGGCGCATAAGGACTTTTACTTGCATGATGGTTTTCTTTTTAAAGATAAGCGATTGTGGGTCCCTAAGCATTCAATGAGGGAATTATTAATAAAAGAGGCACATGAGGGAGGTTTAATGGGGCACTTCGAGGTCAAAAAGACAATGGACATTCTTCTTGAACACTTTTATTGGCCTTGTCTTAAGAAAGAAGTGCATAAATGGTGCCCAAAATGTATTGTTTGTAAGAGGGCTAAATCGACTAGCAAACCTCATGGATTGTACTCTCCCTTGCCTATTGCAATGGCCCCTTGGATGGACATATCCATGGATTTTATTGTAGGGCTCCCTAGGACTAAGCAAGGAAGAGATTCAATCTTTGTTGTGGTGGACCGATTCTCAAAAATGGCCCATTTCATCCCTTGTCATAAGAGTGATGATGCATGCCACATAGCCAACCTTTTCTTTAAAGAAATTGTTAGGCTACATGGGGTGCCTAAGAGCATAGTCTCGGATAGGGATACAAAGTTTTTGAGCCATTTTTGGAGAACTCTATGGAACAAATTGGGTACAAAATTGCTCTTTTCCACCACTTGTCATCCTCAAACGGATGAGCAAACAGAGGTTGTGAATCGTACATTGTCAACCCTTCTTAGAGCAATCATTAAGAAGGATTTGAAAACTTGGGAGGAGTGTTTACCATTTGTTGAATTTGCTTATAATAGAGTTAAACACTCCACCACACTTTGCTCACCATTTGAAGTGGTATACGGGTTTAATCCCCTAACTCCACTTGACCTACTTCCCTTGCCCAATACGTCTAACTTGATGCATAGAGATGGCAAAACAAAAGCTGAATTTGTTCAAAAGCTACATGAAAAAGTAAAGGCACAAATTGAAAAGCGTTTAGAACAAAATGCCAAATTTGCAAATAAGGGAAGGAAACATGTTGTCTTTCAACACGGGGATTGGGTATGGGTTCATTTGAGAAAAGAAAGATTTCCCTCAAAAAGGAAATCCAAATTAAACCCAAGGGGGATGGACCATTTCAAGTCTTGGAGCGAATTAATGATAATGCATACAAAATAGACTTGCCGGGTGATTACAATGTGAGTGCCACTTTCAATGTTAGTGACTTGAGTTTATTTGATGTAGGTGACCAAGAACTAAATTCGAGGTCGAATTCACTCCAAGAAGGAGGGGATGATGAGATCCCTCATGACAACACTCACCAAGCATCACCTAAAGAGGAAGAAGAGGACTCAAGCTTAAGGAACATAGTTGGGCCTATGACAAGGTCAAGATTGAAGAAGGCCCAAAGTGCACTTGAAATGAAAGTAGTCAACCTCATTGACATGAAGATCAACCTAGGGGAAGAACCAAGAATGGTGAACCTCTCACAACTTGAGGTCACGGCTACATAAGCTAGTTTAGGAAACCATGTAATAAAAGTAGGACTTTTAGTACTTTGACTTTTCTAGTTTGACCTTTGCATCATGGACTTGTAAATGGGCCAAGATGAAGTCATCAAGGCCCATCCAAGTAAGGAGAGGCGCACACATGCCTGGCTTAGGAGGAGCTTAGGCGCGCCTAAGCATAAGTGTGTTAGGAGCCATATGAATATCTCTTTGCACTCATTTTGAATCATAATTGAAAGTTTAGAATTTTTCTCACATTGAGAATTTAGAGAGAGTTGAGAGAGAGAGTCTCCTCTTGAAGGTTCTAGTTGTAATTCTCATCAAGAGCTTCTTACTCTTGTGGCGGATCTTCCTTGAGCTTATCACTCCATCTAATCCATGGAGTTGTGGTGCTTTCTTCCATTTCCCTTCCCCTTCATCTTTTCCCTTTCTTTTTGTTATTTTTGAATTTAGCCTCACGCACATAGCCATAGGCTTTGTCTAGGTTCATGCTATTTTTAGTTTGAATTTTCATTTCAATTTCGGATCAATTCTCCTAGAACGATCCTACATTCAATAGATCCACTTTGAATCATAACACTAACTTATTAGTATAGAAATAAAAAACAATGCAATTTCAGTTGCTTACAATTAACCTCAAATAATTGTTTAAGCTAAGATTTTTCATTAAGAATGCCAATAGGGAATTGACTAAAGAAAAACCTATGTAATAGGCGACTTTGGCTACAGGGATCAATCAATGCCACTCGGCTCAATCAAAATCCAAATTCCAAGAATATCATTGAGCAAGGTATTTTCTAATGGTTTCTCCAAATATTTTCTTAGGTCTTCCTCTCCCCCTTTAATTGGACTATCTTCCATTTACTCTCATTGACACGGTTGTCGAATAATCATGTTAACTGACAGCAAACTTGCCATCCGGTAGACTCACAGAAAACTCGATTCAAGCTCACTAGTTCACATAAACTTGAGAGAATTTAAGAAAGAGTTTGTGGGTTTAACTCATTTTCTTAGGCTGCATATTATTAATAATTTTAGCTTATTAATGAGCTAGTGAAGCCGATTCACCTACATTTTCTCCAAACAGCAAAATTGTCAATGGCCGAATGGCGGACGGCGGTTTATGGCGGATGGCCAAAATTCCGACCTATGGCGCCGCCATGGCGGTGGCGCTTCACAAATTGCCTATGGCAGCTGGCACAAAATCCGCCACGCCATTCCGCCATAGCCGCTATTTAACAACACTGCCAAACAGTGTTTCTAAGCTCCAAAACTACTTATCAATTGCTTTTGGGGTTGCTTCCTCTTTGCACAGCAGTCGTTCAAACTCAAGGAATTATGCATTTTCTTCTGTAGCTCCATAGGCAGTTTCTTCACAGGACTTGTATTAACCTCAGACAGGTTCTGCCTCTTCCCTTCCATTTGCAACTCTGGTTTTCAGTTTGCTAATTTCACTGTTGAATATCTTGATTTTCATCTGTGAATTAGTTTAGAAGTAGCTTCTTAAATGTATCTTGACATCAAGTACAAGGATCTTTCATGACATTTTCAGATTCCTTTTTGATTAGATTAAACCCGATTAATTCCATTTTGTTAAATTTCCAAATTTGAGAAAACATGAACAATAGCAAATTGCTCCAATAATCTTAACTTCCAAGTTTACACAAGATTTTGGCTACAATCTTTTTATTCATCGGAGGGGTTCCAAAGCCAATATAAATGTACAAGCAATTTAGGAACCTTAACCTTACCCTTTATACTTCTATTGTTCTGACCCATAATTCGAAAGCTAGTTCAAAGAATTAGACAAACCACAAAGTAAAACAGCTCTCTAATTCAATAAAGTATACAAGAAACACACAGAATTTACTTACATTTATAATAAAACTTATGAAGGGATTGGAAGCAGGTTGCTGGGATGAATAAGCCTCGAGTAGCATAGCAAAAGCTATTAACCGCTGATTGGTGTTGAGTACCTTATTGTCCTGCCCATAACATTAAAAAAAACAAAAACGACAATTACACAACATTGAACACCATTTCCCCCAAAATACCTAACGAAATTACATAAGGAACCTAAGTAAAAAAATAAAACGGCAAAAGGATACAAAATAAAAAAGTTCACATGCCAAAATCTAAACAAAAAAAATAAAAAGCATAAGACCCTAATGAGCTGAATGAAAGACTGATGACCCATTTCACATGCAGAAAATCTATAATTGAATCGAAGAGAGTGGTTTTAGCGAAACCTGCAAAAGCAAGATGAGATAGGAACAGAGAGTGAAGTGGCGAGTGCGAAAGATGTTGGAGTTGAATTCTGCCACGATCTCATGGAGTGGGCGCTGCTCTGCTTTCAGCAGAGAGTACAGTGCTTGCGATTCTTCGCCACTCAACCTACGAATACTCATTCTCACGAGACTGCGATTAAGATTACTCAGTTAGGGTTTCGGAATTGGGGCAAATCGAGACTCAACTTCTTAGGGTTTTCTTCTACTGTTTGGAACTATATGACCATGAATCAGATGATGGTGATGATTCAGATTGATAGATGGTTTATTTATTATTACAGGAATATTTATTTATTTATTATTTTTTTTCACTTTACAGCCGTTTCTCTTTTATTGCATTTTTTAAGGTAAATTATCTTTAACTAATGCATAAAAATGATGGTACGAGTTATTTTTTGCAAGATGGAGATTTTTATTTATTTATTTTTGTGTTAAAAGACTCAGAGCCTTAAGAAGATAAAACAAAAACCACCCTAAATAGAAGTAACCCGGGGTAAGATAACGCCAATCAAATCACTAAAAATTAGATACGGTAATTTGGATCCTATTCGTTGGATACCTATAAAAAATATTCATGATGGGTAGGATAAATATCCGCTTTATGGGTACGGATGCGGGTCTGGGTAACCAACAAACAAGAGAGGGTATGGGTGCGGGTATGGGTAATCTAGTACCAACCCCGTCCCGCACCCGCATATATAAATATATATATTTATATATTTATTTATTTATATTAATACATATAATTATAATTATATATCAAATTTTAAAAATAAAATTAATATAACCTACGGTTTCTTAACTATTTTTTTCTTTCAAACTTGATCATCTACTGACCTAAGTACTAACAGCAGCAGTTGATATTCTTTATGTTATTTTTTCCCTTTTTCTTAGTTAAAGTGCGGGTAATGGGTGCGGGTATGGGTACTTAGGTACCCAAAGGATGCGGATAAGGGTACTTAAGTTGCTACCCACGTAGGTACGGGACCGGGTACGGATATTTTTTTCAAACGTGGGTATGGGGACGGGTACTATAGTACCCTACCCAGACCCTGTCCATTGCCATCCCCAGTAAAAACTAGCCTAGCAAGCTCGTCCGGAGGGAAAGACCAACAATGGTTACCAAAGTCTAGGCTCAAACTCTAGTTATTTAATCAATTCGGACATGTGTTTCCTTCACGGAGAGTGTGGACAAATCGGATCTCGCAATCCTGCCATTGGTGAATAAAGGGCAGAAGCACAAGGAAATAAAAATTATATAGAAACTAAATGGGGAGTAGAAACTCCCATTACATCAGCTAAAAACACCTGCCTGACTTGCACAGGCAGTTCATAAATCACTAACTTAGCATCATGGTCACAGCCCAAATTAGCTAACACATCTGTGCACCTATTTGCTTCACAATAAACATGAAAAATTCGAACAACCCAATTAGACTTGATCATCCTTCTAATATGGTTCACAAGACCCCTACCACTAACACACCCAACCGCTTCCCCCTTCAAGCTCTGAACCACCACCTCTGAATCCAACTGAAGCTCCACAACAGTAAAACCTCGTAACTTCGCTAAACACAGCCCCGCCAAAGCTTTTGAAAGTTCTGCTATAATCACTGTGGCTTTCCCCAAATGGCGAGACAACCCGCAGATCCACTGCCCATCCTCTCCACGGATAAGACCTCCACAACTCGTCGTCCCATGCACACCCCAAGCTGCACCATTCGAATTCGCACGAACCCAACCATGTGAAGGAGCGATCTCACATCCACCCACGATCAGTCTGTGTTCCAGACGGGAGAAAACTGTGACACCCGCCACCCCGCATACGATAAAGATAAAATAATTATATCATATAATATAAATCCATAAATTAAAAACCAAAGGGATAACAAGTACCACATGATCTAAAACGTTTAACATAATAACAACTGTGGAAAACATAAACATAAAACAAAACTCAAATCCCAATGTCACAAAATCAAAGCTAGTAACCACTACCGTTATTGCATGGGAAAACATCTAACATAAATAAACCTAAACTAAAAACTAAGAACATGCGATCTTCTCGGGATCACTCCTCAACTGGCTACTCACCATCCTCTGCATAACTAAAGGTACATGCAAAACAACAACAACAGTAGGGAGTAACGAACTGTACGTATATACATAAACGGTAATAGAGCAGTTTAGCAAGATGATCACACAACATGTAAAACATCATAACATAACATATAGCATAACGTACTCCATCATATCACATTATAACATGCTATGCGATACAAAACTACTCCGCTACTCCATATGCAATGTGGATCCAATAACTAACTCATGAAGACGATTTCGGAGTTACATATTCACATTAGCCAATAAGCACCAACGCTGGCAGTGCACCAAACTCACGGTGAACCCCTTGGATACCCAATCCACCATACTCTCGGATGGACCACCACGGATGCGCTTGATTCACCTAACTCTCAGATGAATCACCGCGGACGGCCAGTTCGCCATACTCTCAGACGAATTCCTCAGTCATCGTAACTTCTCCCAAACTAACAACACCATGTCATGATGCATGCAATGCTAACACACAAACAACATGGCAACCACATCCACCAACACCATTTAATACAGGCTATCAACTTTGACCAATAAGCATCAAAGGTGATTCATCAACTTCAATCTTGACCATTAAGCATCAAGAATGATTTAATCAACAACATCGGTAACAGTACGTCGTTATCGATAACATCATCTTCTCATTAATTAATCTCTTTATTAAGTCTCTATTATTACACTTTACCATATCATTGTCCTAGTTCATTAACTATCCTCAAGGTCGTATTTTATCATCTCATATGTCATATTTTTATTCTAAAAAGGGTATTAGATCTTTTGTTATTTAAAACAGTGAAATTTTCTTAATTCTGACAGTGGCACGACCTGAGCACCGGCGTGCTAGCCATGTGGCACGGGTGTGCTACTCAAGAGCACGGGCGTGCTAAATACTTTTCTCGTTTTTCCGACATGACCGTGCTACTGAGAGCACGTTCGTGCTAGCTTTACTGGGCGAGGAGCACGGGCATGTTCAACGCTGTTACAGCGCCTCAGTTTTGGGAACTTCGCAGCTTTTCTAGATTTTTAACACTCCAATCAATCCTAACGTTCTTGACTAATCCTTTGGCATTAATCTCACTCCTAATCAACATCTTTATGTTTTATGTACATAAATTAGACTAATCCAAGTTTTTGGCTTAGCGCTAACATCCCTATGTTTTTATTAACATAGATTTAACAGCAGTTCCAGCACACCAACTCATACAATCATGGCATATCAACAGCATCATTAACAACATCATAAATGTCATCCCAATGTCATATAAATTAATTTAAACAATACATATCCTATATAAACAACTACAATGATTCCATACAACAGTTAAGGCATATAGCACACAAATAGGGTTATGGGTTAACCCTCATCTTACGCTACCCTAGAACTTATATGTTATATTAATCCCTTCTCCCCATACCTGACGTGACGATTCCAACCTTTGAGCCAACAAGAGCAAACTCCACACTTGACTCCTCCAACGAGTTCAACAGGTTCAGCGAGCTTGACCAAGAACGCCAAGGCAAAAGGATAAGTTAATTCCCCAAACAAGGAAAAGGAAAGGGAATTAACATAGAGGTTATAAACATACCTCGATTAGATCCTTAGGGCACTAATCTGCTAGTTGTCGTTCACAGCAGTGGCACATGAACAACGAAGTTTGGTTTGATAGGGAGAAAACGGTTCAACACTAAACTTACAGGATTCAAGGAAAAAGATGAATAGGGTTGTTTACCTTACCTTAGAGTAACACCAAGCTAGCAGCTTATCCCCAAACGCAACAGAAAACGCCATAGAGATGTGTTCTTGATGAAGAACACCCGAACAAGGATTGGGAACGCACAAGGATTCAATGGGAACCCAAGAGAAAGGTCAAAGATCGATGTTTTTGACTCTAGGAATGACGACTATGAGTTTTAGGTCAAGAAAAAGAGGTATAAAAAGGATCGGGGCAAAACGGGCTGACCAAAAAAGCCCAAAATGCGTTTCTGGTGCACGCGTAGAGCACGGGCGTGCTGCATGAGAGCATGGGTGTGCCACCCTGTCAGGATCACTGATCTGATTCGTTCTAAGGTTAAGTACCTCAAAACACGTCCCTAAACATCTAACAAAAGCATACAACACATAACATATGTACGACAACAAGAATAACATATATAACAACACTATATAACAAGCAAGCGAAAAATGGGGTGTTATAATTCCACCCCCTTATAAAAAATTGGTCCTCGAAATTTCTACAAGGTCGGACTTGGTCGGCAGACAATCAGTCCACAACAAAAACAACATCAACAGCTTAAGAGATAAACTCACACAAGTTCAACTATGAAGTTTCTATTATTAATGATAATAGAACAACCTTTATAAAGCATGCATGGGAAGGGATAACAGGCTTACTTAACAACAACTAGATCATGCTCAAGATAGGGAACAAACAACTTAAGGTTTCTAACAAGAGACATGTGAAGCAACAAAGGAAAAGAAAACAAGGCATCCAAACCGAACAACACAAAAGAAGAAGTCCCCTTGAGGAGACTCTTACCTCAAAACAGATCTACGGGTTGAGACGCTTCATCTCCAGTGAGGGTGAAGACTCTCCCACTTGCCTTCAGTCGATTGGCCTGAGAACTCTGACTCTTGGTAGCACTTTGCGGCTCTGACTTTGTTCCTCCACCACAATCACGACTGATGTGGCCAAACTTCCCACACTTGAAGCAAATGACATCAGTTTCCTTGCACTCTCAAGTGAAGTGACCCTTACCATACTTGCCACACTTGATAGGTCTAGGGGCAAAAAATCCTCCGTCACTGGTTAACCTCGTAGCATATAGTGGCTTCTGGCTGACTTGCTTGAAATCACGGCTCACCGGCGCCAGATGTCGTTCCTCTTTATCTTGCTAAGTCATCTTCTTGTTACCTTGCAACTTAGAACTCTTGCGATGCGCAACTCTAGATTTGTAGGCGTCTTCAAAGATCCTACACTTGTTCACAAGAACCGGAAAGACTCGAATCTCCTGGTAGCTGATGGCTTGCTTGATCTCTAGACGCAGACCATTTTCAAACTTCACACACTTGGAGCGGTCATCATTCACATACTGATAGAGGCATGTAATAATGAGCAAGCTCCTCGAACCTCGCAGCATACTCCCCAACGAACATGTTTTCTTGCTTTAAAGCTAAAAACTCAATTTCCTTCTTGTCACGGATGTCAGCTGGAAAGTACTTCCCCAAGAACATCTTCTTGAAGGTAATCTATGTTACTGCGGTGCCTGCAGCTTCCATACGCTGGCGGTAGTTCTCCCACCAATGCTCGGCTTCTTCAACTAGCATGAAAGTCCCAAAAGTGACCTTCTGGGCATCTGTACATGCCATAGTCCGAAAGATCTTCTCAAGCTCGCAAATCCATTGAAAAGCACCTTCAGGATCATAAGCTCTCTTTAACGAAGGCGGGTTGTTCCTCTAGAACTTGTCCAGACCTTGAAACTCAGCAGCTCCTCCATGATGATTCAGGTTCTAGTTGTTGTTTTGAGCAATGGCATTAGCCAATAGTGCCAGAGCATCGGCAATTGCACAGTAGTTTCTTCTAGCCATATCTTCCTACATCGTCCAAAGCGAACCACTTAACACAGAAGTTAAGCAAGAAAAGAAACGAAGGTTCACATAATCCTATATCATCATCCATGCTAGGCATATATAATCATATAAGAGTACACAAAAGAAAACACAACAGACACATACCCCCGCCTGTAGGACAGACCGACTCTAATACCACTAAATGTGACACCCGCTACCCCGCATACGATAAAGATAAAATAATTATATCATATAATATAAATCCATAAATTAAAAACCAAAAGGGTAACAAGTACCACATGATCCAAAACGTTTAACATAATAACAACTGCGGAAAACATAAACATAAAACAAAACCCAAATCCCGATGTCACATAATAAGAGCTAGTAACTACTACCTATATTGCATCGAAAAACATTTAACATAACTAAACATAAACTAAAAACTAAGAGTAAGTGATCTCCTCGAGATCACTCCTCAACTAGTTACTCACCATCCTCTGCATAACCAAAGGTACATGTAAAACAACAACAACAGTAAAGAGTAAGGAACTGTACGTATAAACATAAACGGTAATAGAGCAGTTTAGCAAGATGATCACATGAGACGACCCGCTGTCCCATTAAAGAACCTAAGATACTAACTAAGCCTTAAACCGTTTTATAAACGTTAGCGCACTTTATTAAAACGAAACGGAGCGGAAAGATTAAAAATGTAACCAAGGCTATGCCAAAGCACGCATACATCAGAGTAACGCAGTTCAAACATAAAGGATACATATATGCATTTGTTGCCCCATCAATAGGGCTACAGTAGTAATGTATACATACAGAATACATCGGTACAGACTTTAAGCAAAATACATCAAAAGAGAAAGAGAAGACTCTCAGGCTAACAACGCTCGCCACCCAACCTCTCGAGGCTGTGGTTCGTGGCTCACCACCGGCATCAAGCTCGTAAGGAGTGTTATCCAACTCCTCATAAACTGGTTCCTCCACTGGGTCTTCCCATAAAATAAAAGAAACACACAGAGAAAAAGACAGGGAGATAAGAAACATACATTATCAAATATGGTAGAGGGGCAATAGTACAACATATAAACATGTAGCACACAACACATAGAAAACATACAACACACCGACAACCATCTCGAGTCATACAACACAACCATCTCAAAAGTCATTCTCTCATATCAAACCTCTACGAAGGATACTAATCCCTATATGTATATCGACATCCCTATATGCATGCCGACCGATTTCATCACGTCCCCAGTTGGATATCCTTGTAAGGATCAATAACATCACGTCTCCAATTGGACATCCCGCCAAGGGATCGGTAGTACACATCTCAGCCCCATTTGGGCATCCCCCATTGGGATCAAATATGCTATGATATGCAACGCTATGATATGCAGCAAACATCCATCACAGGTTGATACCGGAATCTCACACCTAAGCACTCGACCACAACCATGATGCATTGAATCCACATCGACATCGACATCAAAATCACGACGCCTTGCATCCACGAGTCATAGCTCCATGGTCAGGACCACGACGGTATCCACCCGAACAACATCACAATCTCACCATACTCTCATCAACAATCATCCAGCCAATCACAAGAGTAAAATATCACAACAATAAGTATGTCAATATAGATATCATCAAGTTACAGATAAACAGATAATCACATAGGCAGTTCAACATATCAAACTCAACAATCACATCTTCTAGCCTAGAGTATCATCTTAGCGGTGATAGCCCAATGATACTTACACCTGAGGTCCAAGTACTTTGCCCAGGGCTCAACCTCTAGTAGGGTTTAAGGTTCCCCTACACATGTATACATTCTATACTACGCTTGCCTTCCCGACGATAACAGACCTTTCTCCCCACCTGAAACTGCTACGAACTGCTACACGCGCGCCTTCCTATACAAGCTTCCGAACACAGCTCCGCAACCGATACTTTAACACGCTTAGAACGATCGAACACAGTCTGATCCTTCTCAACAAATTACAACCAGAAATTAATAAAATCCAACATAACTCATCTAGTTCATGTGGACTATGGTTCGGCCTTCACTAAGTAATTAGGCTAAGGATGTTAAAATTTTACTAACTCTTAGATTAATGATCCTTGAGTGTGATAAAGACATAATCCATAATCATTTGTCAAAGATTTGAGTCAAACCCATCCAAGCAACTAGGTTAGGGTTTCGGCCCTCTTGAGAAAAATAGGCTAGAATTTGATTTGGTTTTCTAATCACTTGGATTCAATAATCATAAGAATGAAAGAGATGAAATCAAGTATCATTTAACAAAATTGAAGCAAAACCCATTTTCACCAAAAACCTAGGGTTTGGCCATCCTTGGGGGAAATAGGGAGGAAATTTCTTTTGCGTTCATGCTTCTAGATGATCAATATACACATCATGGTGAGTTCATAGAAATTGGTTTCATGATCATAGGATTTTTCTATGATTTTCTAGAGATTTTTGAACACAAAACCTTAGAATTGAAACATGATGTTCATGGCTTTGAACCGAGAAAATGAATGAAGAAGAGATCATGATTGATCATAGAGAGAAGAGATTACCTCTTGAATGATGGAAAATGGCAAGAAATCAAGTAGGTTCTTCACAAATTTGGCCTAAGGTTAACTTGAGAAAAAGAGAGAAAATGAAGAAGATGATGGAGGGAAGAAGAAAAATGAGTGAATGGCCTTGTGGGGGGTGAAGTTATGCGTGGGATAGGAGGGATAAGGAGGTCCAAAGTTGTTCATTTTAGGGGCAAAAAGGTCATTTCACCTAGGGACAAAAGAGTAATTTCACTTATGGACAAATTTGGAATTTTAACAAAAGACTAGGGACATAATTGCCCCACCACCCTTAAAGTCACAAAATATCTTAGATATTTTGTTGAAGTATGATGAAGGGTGATGAGTCATGCGGCGCAAACGTAATTTCATAAGTTCCTAGGGGCAAAATGGTCTTTCCTCGCCCTAAATATCTTAGATATTTTCGAAAATCATGATGACTTGTGGTGAGTCACGGTGGTGACTCACCCTCTGACTCACCATACTCAGGTGACATGTGTCCCTCGTCAGGCATCTGGTTTTGTCTCTGCACATCCGTTGTCTACTCCGTCGATTTTCCGATTTAGGCTTTACGCTCGAATAAAGTGTAAGTACCTATTTATTTTGAAAATTTTCAAAATTGCCAATACTATTGGAAATGAGATATAAAACCTAAATGTTTCATTCTTGAGTCAAAATTAGGTTTCCTGATCAGTAAAATCTTACTGTCAGTGAAAACGCAGACCGGGTTCCGTCTGAATTTTCAACCCAAAATTTAATTGTAGCTCTCTACGATAATGTAGAGTATAAATATGATTTTGGTTTATTCAAAATCATTTTCTAAATCTCGGATAAAATATAAACTTATTTATATAGATTACCGATCTTAGAAAGCGGTAAAAATCGGTGTTTACATTACTACCCCTCTTAAATAGAATTTCATCCTCGAAATTTGATGTACCTTTTTGAACAGACTCGGATACTGTCGTTGCATGTCCTCTTCTCTTTCCCAGGTAGCATCTCTTATCACTTCATCCCATATGACCTTGACTAAGGGAATTTGCTTCCCGCAGAGTTCTTTCACCCTCTTGTCCTCGATTCGTACAGGCAGTGCTTTATATTCCAAGTTCTCCCTTATCTGAATTGATTCAGGCTCTATCACATGTGATGGATCAGGATGGTATTTTCTGAGTTAGGATATATGGAATACATCATGAATATTGGATAGGTTGGGAGGTAAGGCAATTTGGTCAGCAACTAGACCAATTCGGCGAAGAATTTGAAATGGTCCAATGAATCTAGGTGTAAGCTTTTTGGAATTGATTGCCCTACCAATTCCAGTCCTTAGAGTGACTCTCATAAAGACATGGTCACCTTCCTAGAACTCCAAGGGTCTCCTCCTCTTGTCACTGTAGCTCTCTGTCGATCCCGTGTGACTTTCATCCTTTCTCGAATTTTCTTAACTTGTTCCGTTGTTCGCTGCACTATCTCTGGGCCTATCAACTGATTCTCCCCGGTTTCATACCAATAGATCGGTGTTCTGCACTTTCGTCCATACAGTGCCTCGTATGGCGCCATGTCAATACTCGAGTGGAAACTGTTGTTGTATGTGAATTCAATCAATGGAAGGAATTCGTCCTAACTTCCTGTATTTTCCAAAACACATGCTCTTAAAAGATCCTCCAAAGATTGAATCGTCCTTTCAGACTGACCATCCGTCTGTGGATGATAGGTTGAACTTATCCTTAACTTCGTTCCCAAAGCACTGTTTAAACTCTGCCAAAATTTGGAAGTAAATCTCGGATCCTTGTCTGAAATTATACTCGAAAGTACTCCATGCAATCTCACTACTTCCTTGATGTAAATCTAGGTTAATCTTTCCAAAGAATACCTCTGGTTGATCGGCAAGAAATGAGCACATTTCGTAAGCCTGTCAACGGTCACCCAAATTGCATCACACCTCCTTTGCGTCCTTGGTAGTTCGGAAACAAAATCCATTGCAATGCTATCCCATTTCCATTCTAGGACGTCCAGTGATTGCAATAACCCTGCTGGTTCTGGTGTTCAATCTTTGCATTTTGATATACCAAACAGGATTGGACATACTCTGCTACTTCCCTCTTCACCCCTGGCCACCAAAACATTCCCTTTAGATCTTGGTACATCTTGTAGCTCCGGGATGAAAAATTAGCTTGCTCTTATGTGCCTCTTCCAAGATCATGTTTCTAACTTCGCTATCCTTAGGCACACATATCCTGTCCCCAAACCTCAGAATTCCGTCAGCACCTCTCTTAAACTCTAAAGTCCTTCCTTCTTCTACCATCTGGTTCCTTTTCTATAGGCACTGATCTTCTCCTTACTTCTTCCAGATCAAGTTCAGAAAACCACTAGTGATAGTGACCATTCCTAAACTTATCTTATCCTTACACCACTCCACGTCCAAGTTCAAATCTCTGAACTGCTCTAATAAATCCAATTCTTTCACCATTAGAGCCGACATATGCAAAGATTTCTAACTCAATGCATCTGCTACCACGTTGGCCTTTCCTAGGTGGGACTGTAGATCAAATTCATAATCCTTTATGAATTCCATACATCTCCTCTGCCGCATGTTCAACTCTTTTTGGTCGAACAGATACTTTAAACTTTTATGGTCGCTAAACACACTTAATTTAGCGCCATAGAGAAAGTGTCTTCATATCTTCAATGCAAATACCATTGCGGCCAACTCTAGGTCATGGGTTGGGTAATTCCGTTCATGGACTTTTAGCTATCTGGAAGCGTAGGCTACCACTTTCCTCTCTTGCATGAGTATGCAACCCAAACCTTGATACGATGCGTCACAGTACACATCGAACGGCATCGATGGATCTGGCAAGACCAGTACCGGAGATGTAGTTAGCCTATTTTTAGCTTTTGGAAACTAGCCTCGCATTCTTCTGTCCATTCAAATGCTCTTCCTTTTCTCGTTAATTGCGTCAAAGGTAACGCAATCTTCGAGAATCTCTCGATAAACCTTCTGTAGTATCCTGCTAGACCAAGAAAGCTTCTGATCTCGCTTACCGTCTTACGGCTTTCCCACTTAACAACAGCTTTTACTTTTGCAGGATCTACTGCTATACCATCCTTGTTGATCAACTGTCCAAGGAATTGTACCTCCTCCAACCAAAACACTCACTTAAACAACTTGGCATAGAGTTTTCTGTCCTTCCGAATTTGAAGTACAACCCTCAAATGCTCTTGATGCTCTTCCTTGTCTAAGGAGTAGATAAGGATGTCATCGATGAAAACAACGACAAACTTATCAAGGTACGGTCTGAAGATTCTATTCATATAGTCCATGAACATTGTAGGAGAATTAGTCACACCAAAAGGTATAACCAGATACTCGTATTGTCTGTACCGACTCCTGAAAGTTGTCTTCGGTGTATTATCTTCCTTCACTCTTATCTGATGATATCCGGATCTCAGATCGATCTTTGAGAACACCGTTGCTCCCCTCAACTGGTCCATAAGATCGTCAATCCTTGGCAACGGGTATTTATTCTTGATCATTGCCTTGTTGAGCTGTCGGTAGTCCACACACAACCTTGCACTACCGTCCTTCTTCTTGACGAACGACACAGGTGCTACCCACGGTGAAACACTTGGTCTTATAAACTGCTTCTTTAGCATGTCATCCAGTTGCTTTTTCAGCTCTGCCAACTCTGTTGGGAACATTCGATAGGGTGCTATCTAAATCGATCCGGCTCCAGGTACAAGATCGATTGCGAACTCTATCTCCCTCTTGGGTGGCAATCCTGGCACATCATCCGGGAAAACATCTAGAAACTCACGCACTACCGGCATAGCATCTAGACTCGGAGCCTCCTTGGCTTCCAAAGAAAACAGCACCATGCACTCGCCTGATTGTACGCCTCCCAAAATACCATCACTAGCAAGCAATAATCTAGATTGCTTGAAAAAACGGAGGGTTTTATTTAAAGAGTCTAGTACAACATGGTTGGCCGAAAGCCAATCTGCAACACCCTTTCCCGAGTGTCACATTCCCGAACGTTTATAAGGCCGAAAATGTTTATTAATGCGGAAAATACGATTTTTCTTTTTCTTTTCTTTTCATAAAGATGTAATGGGATTAGTAAAGGTAATAAATAATACTAATAAGTGAACTTAGGTTCACCATGCATTACTAGGACATATTGTATTATAAATACAGAAACAGAAAATGGAAAACAGAAACATCAACATTACTGCATACAGACATAAGGAATAAAATAAGTACTAGGAGTCGTAGCTCCCAAAAGGTACTACAAAAACTGACATAGTCTGGCCGACAACAAAACTAAAACAGAACAAGAGTCCACCTTCGAACTTAAAGGGACTGCTGAACCGAACCATCGTCGCGTCCATCTGTTCAAGCAGCAACAGTAAGTACCAGCAGAAGACATACAGATATGGGTGAGATTCCCGTTCATCAACACAACGAAACAGCAGTAGTAAAAACGGGACGACTTACCGGGGAACAATGTACCCAACATGCTTACAAAGGTTCTCAATATAAATCATGTTAAGCACTCAACAACATAATATCATGCTAAACATTTAACAGCATAATATAAGGCATTCTTAAACAATACAACGATGTATAACAGTAAATGTAAACATCAATAGCCATGCAATGCAATGCAATGTATATGACTCAATGTCAATGTCACTGGGTACTACTCTGACCCCTACTCCATGGAGCTAACAAAACGTCGGAGAAAGTGAATGGGAGGACATGTTCCGGTTTCTGCCAGCCATGAGCAAGATGCTACAACATTCGTATGTGCACGTATCTGGCTTTACGGTAACGCTCTCGACTAAACATGAAAAGTATGGCATCTAGTAGAGGATATCAGTGTATTGCACGGATTCGCCACGACACAGAAGAATCACCAACTGGTCACATGTCAGCCCTTCCAACCCTGATACCTCCAAAAAGACCATTGAAGATCGTCACCGTAAGATTCGCACCCGCATCAAGGTGTAAGCTCAACTCCTAGGCTCAAGGCCTTACAACTATGCACATGAAATGCCAATGCTTACACAAAGCGGATGCGATAAAGCAATGTCTATCCATTGGATAGACCTCAAGGTTCACTAAGGTTCTTTTCCTTAGAAACAACACGCGTCTTTGTTTTATAAAACATTTATCCATCGGATAAAACATTTATCCATCGGATAAATATCTCGTGATTCCTTTGGAATGATCTAGACTGCTTTCAGAATCGCCGACTGTCCCCACAAACCAACACAAGTCTTTTCAGCGTGTTTTGTCCTCACTCACACGCTTTCTAGGAAACTTCCCAGAAGGTCACCCATCCCATAATTACTCTAAGTCAAGCTCGCTTAACTATAAAGTACTTATGTTCTAAGCTCCCGAAAAGAAGATAAATCTTGTTGGTATGGGTAGTACCAATCAATTCTTATATGCCTTCCCTTAGCTATACAGTCCCATACCTGCATAGCCTCAGGATTCCTTCCACTGTACAGTCCCATACCTGCACAGTCTCAGGATCTCTCTCATTCCGGTTATCACAAGACGGAAACAATTGAACGATTAACCTGGATCTGAATTACTGGTCCGTCATCGAACTACGGTTTCAAAAACCAAAACGTTTCATGTTTGTGTTTACGTCTTATGAATTATGTCTCAAGTCCTAAGCATTATGAATAAGGATTGAGAATCCTCTTAGATAAGTCTTTAAGCCTTTCTAAGATATTAATCCCTTGTCTTTCAATTAAGGAAACAAGTGTTGATTTCACTTAAGTCCTTATGAACTCATTGATGTACTAAGTCATCAATGGTATAATACATAGTCTTGTTCCACCACATACCATACTTAATTAACCCTTGTCTTCAACTCTAAGTTAATTACTTAACTTAGGTTTTTCAAGCGTAAAACTTTACGATTGAGTTAGAAAACTCCTTTTGTAAACCAAACAACTTTTACAATTGAAAACTCATTTGATTTGAAACAACATTTGAAAACAACATTTGAACTAATTACTTCATTTCTAGTATTTTCTAAAAGGTGAAATCCGCTTAGCGAGAGTACATTCGCTTAGCTAAAATAAGGCAGTGATACCCCATTTGAAATTCCTTTCTCGCGGGGCGAACAGAAGTTTCGCATCGCGAGGCTGAGAGCTGTATTTGCTCCTTATACAAATCCTCTGTATCGCTAGGCGAATATTGTCTCGCATCGCGAAGCAAAGAACTGTATTTCAAACCGACGTTCTACATCGCGAGGCGATAATTGTCTCGCGTTGCGAGACAGAGAACTGTAATTCTTCACTGCTTAGGCGGTTTGCTGGGCGAGAACTACTTTGCTGCGCGAGGCCGAGAAGTTGCATCTTTGCTGCTCGGGCTAGCCCACTGTCTCGCGAGGCGACGCGAGGCAAGGTTAGTCGGGCGAATGCCTTGTTTTCCCTCTGTCTCGCGGGGTGAGACAGGATTCGCTGGGCGAGTGCCCTCTTTTCACTTTTCCTTAACTTCTTCATTGATTCTCTTATTGAAACACTTAGTTTGATTAAAAGACCTATGGCTAGAGAAAAGACATTTTCCCACTTTGGTGACACACTTTAAAGGTTAAAACTTCATTTGATCTTTGGATCAAAATCACTTTTGTTTCTCTTTGAAAACATAGGTTATGAAATCATGTTTTTCTTACTTCAAAACCTTGCTAGATCAAGAACAACACATGTTCTTATATTTCCTCTTACTAAGGCCACATGCCTTCTCCAATGAAAAATGGAGAATTTGCTTCATCAACAAAGCAAATGTAGCTCAAAAGCTCTCACCAATTACGACAAACCACAATACACATTACTACATCATAATCAAACATATAAGTCCATCACACATCATGGTCTCATAATCAAACAATAAAAGTCCATACTTGATCTAGTGATCAAAGTAGGTTTTTCAACATACATGGAAATGATTTTCATTCAATCATATCATCATCAACATATGCTAAAGCACACTAATAACAATCTTGTTCTCCAAGAGAACTTAACAAAACTTGACACATAAAAGTGAACCCAAACTAAAAGGTTTCGCCCAAACATAAACTTAAACAACCATTTTCACCACCACCATCTTTGGTCACCCCCCATACCTGTTGAAGAGCAGATTCCCGGATCAAAATCGGTTGATCGGTTTGTGAACCTGCTGATAGTTGTCACCAACTACAAACAACCAAACAATCAAACATTAAACAACAATCAAACTAAACTCAACAATTCTACCTAAGGGCTTCGGCCACCCTAAAGAGAATAAAGCTAGGAATTGATCTTGGTTTTCCATTCATGGATTCAAAGGCAATAGGAAAGCTAAGGATGAAATCAAGTGTTAGAAATCAAAAATTGATGAAAAATACTATTCATCATCACCTTGTAGGGTTCGGCCATATTGTGCTTTTTGAGCTATGATGAGATTTGAATCATAAGCTCTTGGGTTTAGGGAGAGAATGATGAGGTGAGTTCAAAGAAATTGGTCTTACCTCAAAAGGATTTTTCTACAATTTCCTATGGATTTTCAAAGTTTTGGATCTAAGAAATAATTTTCATGAAAATAAATCTTGATCTTGAAATAAAGAGATATTCAAGAAGCTAAGAGATCATAGAAGTGATCTTACCTTAAAATGAAGGAAGATTGCTCAAGGAATCAAGTGATTCCAACAAGAAACCAAGCTTTTCTCAAGAACAACAATGGTGTTTTCTCTCTAAAGTTGAAGATGGTGTTCTTGACTCATCAAGAGGGGCTGGGCTGCGTGAATGAGGGGCTGGATGGGGCTGAGTTCAGCCTTAAAACAAGTCACTAAGGGCAAAAAGGTCATTTGCCAAAAGGGTAAAATGGTAAAAGTGCAAAAGACTAAGGTTAGGGGCATTTTGGTCATTTCGCATCTAGATTTTCCCGATCGTCATGACGACTCTGGCATACTCTCCCAAGTGTCCTGGGATGATGTGATATCAAGATTATCCTTTGGCGAGTCCCGGTAAATCCATATGTGGCTCCGTTCGTCACCCGATTAAGGATTCCGCTCGAACGAAGGTCAGGAAGTTATTTTTCTGAAATTTTTACGAAATTTAACCAAAACGTAGAGAATCGAATTCTAAGACTTATTGTCTCGTTCACGGGTCCATCTGAGGTCTTCTGAGCAGTAAAATCATACTGTCAGTGTAAAAATGCAGACCGGATTCCGTTTGAGTTTTTGACTCAAAACTTAATCGTAGCTTCCTACGATATCGTCGAGCATGACTATGGTCTCGGAATATTTTATTTCTATTCCTAAGACCTCGAATAAAATAAATACATTAAAATACTGAAAAATTAGAAAACGTGAAAATCGGGGCGTTACACAATCCATGCCTAAGATAACATCAATTTGCTGCATAGGCAGACAGACTAGGTTTTCAAGAAAAGATCGGTTATCTATAACAACCGGGCATTGTATACAGACAAATAAGGTTGCTAGGGAATCACCCGTAGGTGTAGAAACAGTCAAATCATATGGAAAGGATGAAACAAGCAAATTCAAATGATCCATACACGCTAATGATATAAAAGAGTGTGTAGCCCCTGAATCAAATAAAACAGATAAGAGTCTCCCAGCAACTAGGCACTTACCTTGTATCAGATCGGGACATTGAGAAGCTTCAGATCCTCTCACAGCGAACACTCTTCTCGTCATCTGTGGCCTGTCCTGCTGGCCCACCATGGTTTGCCTTATCCCCGGATCTTGAATTCTTCTGCCTTGTTGTTGAATTTGACCCCTACCAGTATACCCTGGTCGACACTCATTGGCATAGTGGCCCCACTTGCCACAACGGAAACAGTTGACATTCGGTGCTTGAGGACAATCCTTCAGTAGATGCGGTCCATCGTATTGAAAACACGTGGAAGATCCTGGTTGTCCTTGATAGGTATTCCCCCTTCCAGAAGTTGTCGTTTGTTGACCTAGACGACTCTAAGGCTTCGCCCTTGGTTGGAACTTTCCTTCGCGACCTTTCGGACCAAAACTTCATATTGGTCCACCACTTCTCACTTGAGCTTGCGTGATTCCCTCTTGATCGTGCTCTTCTAGTACTGTACATTTCTCTATCAGCTCTGGGAATGATCGAATGCTTAACGGTAGCATAGCCCTCTTCAGCTCGGGCCTCAACCCATCTTTGAACCTTCTGTACACCCAGTCTTCACCCAGTTACACTTGGTAGAACGGAGAGAATTTCCGTAGCGCCTCAAACCTCATGGCGTATTCTCCCACCGACCTCTGTTCCTGCTTTAGGTTCAGGAACTCTTTCTCTTTTTCTTGACGGACACTCCTTGGGAAATATTTTTCCAAGAAGCTCTCTCTGAATACCTCCCACATTAACATCCCTCCGTCCATCTCTAGTAGTCTCTACTTGTTATTCCACCATGCTTCTGCTGCTCCGACTAGCATGAAAGCAACGTATATGACTTTCCTATCCTCTCTGCAATGGATAGCGACAAAGACCTTCTCGATCTCTTATAGCCATAGCTCAGCAGCTCCTAGATTGTATTCTCCATGGAAGTAGAGAGGATTTCCCTTCATAAAAGCATTTAGTCTGGTGGCTACCCCTCCATCTCCTATCACCGGATGTTGTTGTTGTCTAGCATCCCTCTCTTCCTGTCGCTGCATAAACTGGGCATTCTGCTGTGTTTGTTGTAGCATTGCAGTGGCCAAATCCCTCATGGCCCTCATCGCTTCGTTCTGATCTCCGCCACCTCCAGTTCTCGGGATATCACCATTATGGTCGAAATCCCCGGTTCCAACTAGTGTTCCTCTTCCTCTACCACGTCCTCTAGCCATTCCTTCCTGGCAAAGGAAACATTAGCTTCGATCCATAAGACATACAATATTAATCAACAGAGATATATATTATATGTCTTACGAATAAAATAGTTATCACACTCGATAACTTGCGCATCGGATGCTCTACCCCCTTTTCTAACACAGTCGGTATCAATGGGGATCCAACTTATCAAGCCAGTACATTTCCTAAACCACACAGTCCGATATTAGAATCGAACTGCTTTGATACCACTAAATGAGATGACCCACCGTCCCATTAAAGAACCTAAGATATTAACTAAGCCTTAAACCGTATTATAAACGTTAGCATGCTTTATTAAGATGAAACGGAGCGGAAAGATTAAAAATGTAAACAAGGCTATGCCAAAGCACGCATACGTCAGAGTAACGCAGTTCAAACATAAAGGATACATACATGCATCGGTTGCCCCATCAATATGGCTACATTAGTAATGTATACATACAGAGTACATCGGTACAGACTTTAAGCAAAATACATCAAAAGACAAAGAGAAGAGTCTCAAGCTAACAACAATTGCCACCCAACCTCTCGAGGCTGGGGTTCGTGGCTCGTCCACCGGCATCAGGATCGTAAGGAGTGTCATCCAACTCCTCGGCAACTGGTTCCTCCATAGGGTCTTCCTATAAAATAAAAGAAACACACAGAGAAAAAGACAAGGAGATAAGAAACATGCACCACCAAACATGGGAGAGGGGCAATAGTAAAACATATAAATATGTAGCACACAACACATAGAAAACATATAACACACCAACAACCATCTCTTGAGTCATACAGCACAACCATCCCTATATGCATGTCGGCCGATTTCATCACGTCCCCAGTTAGACATCCTCGTAAGGATCAATAACATCACGTCCCCAATTGGACATCCTGCCTCGGGATCGATAGTACACATCTCGCCCCCATTTAGGCATCCCCCATTAGGATAAAATATGCTATGATATGCAACGCTATGATATGCAACAAACATCCATCACACCTAAGCACTCCGCCACAGCCACGATACATTGCATCCACATCAACATTAACATCAACATTACGAGGCCTTGCGTCCATGAGTCACAGCTCCACGGTTAGGACCACGATAGTATCCTCCCGAACAACATCACAATCTCACCATACTCTCATCAACAATCATCCAACCAATCACAAGAGTAAAATATCACAACAATACGTATGCCAATATAGATATCATCACGTTGACAGATAAACAGATAATCACATAGGCAGTTCAACATATCAACCTCAACAATCACATCGTCTAGCCTAGAGTATCATCTTAGCGGTGATAGCCCAATGATACTTACACCTAGGGTCCAGGTACTTTGTCCAGGGCTCAACCTTTAGTAGGGTTTAAGGTTCCCCTACACATGTATACATTCTATACTACGCTTGCCTTCCCGACGATAACAGATCTTTCTCCCCACCTGAAACTGCTACGAACTGCTACACGCGCGCCTTCCTGTACAAGCTTCCGATCACAGCTCCGCAACCGATACTTTAACACGCTTAGAACGATCGAACACAGTCTGATCCTTCATAACAAATTATAACCAGAAATTAATAAAATCCAATAGAACTCATCTAGTTCATGTGGACTATGGTTCGGCCTTCACTAAGTAATTGGGCTAAGGATGTTAAAATTTTACTAACTCTTGGATTAATGATCCTTGAGTATGATAAAGACCATAATCATTTGTCAAAGATTTGAGTCAAAACTCATCCAACCAACTAGGTTAGGGTTTCGGCCCTCTTGAGAAAAATAGGCTAGAATTTGATTTGGTTTTCTAATCACTTGGATTCAATAATCATAAGAATGAAAGAGATGAAATCAAGTATCATTTAACAAAATTGAAGCAAAACCCATTTTCACCAAAAACCTAGGGTTTGGCCATCCTTGGGGGAAATAGGGAGGAAATTTCTTTTGGGTTCATGCTTCTAGATGATCAATATACACATCATGGTGAGTTCATAGAAATTGATTTCATGATCATAAGATTTTTCTATGATTTTCTAGAGATTTTTGAACACAAAACCTTAGAATTGAAACATGATGGTCATGGCTTTGAATCGAGAAAATGAATGAAGAAGAGATCATGATTGATCATAGAGAGAAGAGATTACCTCTTGAATGATGGAAAATGGCAAGAAATCAAGTAGGTTCTTCACAAATTTGGCCTAAGGTTCACTTGAGAAAAGGAGAGAAAATGAAGAAGATGATGGAGGGAAGAAGAAAAATGAGTGAACGGCCTTGTGGGGGGTGAAGTTATGCGTGGGATAGGAGAGATAAGGAGGTCCAAAGTTGTTCATTTTAGGGGCAAAAAGGTCATTTCACCTAGGGACAAAAGAGGAATTTCACTTAGGGACAAATTTGGAATTTTAACAAAAGACTAAGGACATAATTGCCCCACCACCCTTAAAGTCACAAAATATCTTAGATATTTCATTGAAGTATGATGAGGGATGATGAGTCATGCGGCGCAAACGTAATTTCATCAGTTCCTAGGGGTAAAACGGTCTTTTCTCGCACTAAATATCTTAGATATTGTCGAAAATCATGACGACTTGTGGTGAGTCACGGTGGTGACTCATCCTCTGACTCACCATACTTAGGTGACATGTATCCCTCGTCAGGCATCCGGTTTTGTCTCTGCACGTCTGTTGTCGACTCCGTCGATTTTCTGATTTAGGTTTTACGCTCGAATAAAGTGTAAGTACTTTTTTATTTTGAAAATTTTCAAAATTGCCAATATTGTTGGAAATGAGATATAAAACCTAAATGTTTCATTCTCGAGTCAAAATTAGGTTTTCTGATCAGTAAAATCTTACTGTCAGTGAAAATGCAGACCGGGTTTCGTCTGAATTTTCAACTCAAAATTTAACCGTAGCTCTCTACGATAATTTAGATTATAAATATGATCTTTATTTATTCAAAATCATTTTCTAAATCTCGGATAAAATATAAACTTATTTATATAGATTTCTGATCTTAGAAAACAGTTAAAATCGGGGTGTTACAATCACACAACATGTAAAACATCATAACATAACATATAGCATAACGTACTCCATCATATCACATTATAACATGCTATGCGATGCAAAACTACTCCGCTACTCCATATGCAATGTGGATTCAATAACTAACTCAGGAAGACGATTTCGGAGTTACATATCCACATTGGCCAATAAGCACCAACGCCGGCAGTTCACCAAACTCACGGGTGAACCCCTTGGATAGACGATCCACCATACTCTCGGGTTGACCACCATGAATGCGCTTGATTTACATAACTCTTGGATCAATCACCGCGGACAGCCAGTTTGCCATACTCTCGGACGAACTCCTCAGTCATCGTAACTTCCCCCAAACTAACATCAGGTCATGATGCATGCAATGCTAACACACAAACAACATGGCAACCACCTCCATCAACACCATTTAACACAGGCTATCAACTTTGACCAATAAGCATCAAAGGTGATTCATCAACATCAATCTTGACCATTAAGCATCAAGAATGATTTAATCAGCAACATCGGTAACAGTACGTCGTTACCGATAACATCTTCTTCTCATTAATTAATCTCTTTATTAAGTTTCTATTATTACACTTTACCATATCATTGTCCTAGTGATATGAGCCCAATGGAGACTATCTATTCAAGGACTTGGTGGGCCCATGACAAGAGCTAGAACCAAAAAGGCTACTTTCTCCTTTATCTCCAAAGCAAGTTCGTGAGGATCAAATAAAAATGACAGAAAAGAGAGAGCAAGAGAGAAAAGAAAAAGAAAGTGAAAAAGAAATTGAGAAAAAGAGTGAAGAAAAATAAAATAAAAATCATGAGAAAAAGGGTGTGCAAAACCGAGTGGAAAAAGAGAGTTTTCTTGCAACAAAAAGTGAGGTAAAGAGTGCATTGGTCTCAAGGCAGCCCCTATACATGCTCTATTATAGGGAATTTTGTTTGAATGCTAATGCTCCTAATGAACTATTTTTGCCTAGTGGTGTTGAAAATCTTTTGCAGGAATTTGGTGATGTGTTTCCAAAGGTTCCTCAAAAGGATGCTTGCAAGGCTATTTTGGGTCTTGAAGAAGTTGAATCAAGTGAAACACTTATTGGTTTAACCCTTTGCATATTTAAGCCTTCCACTTCTTTAATTGATATGTTTCTTGTTAAATTGTTTGGAAAGTGCTTTCCTCCTATGCTTGCTAGATTTGCATGTTAAAATGCCTAATTTGTGTTATATCCTTGAGAAGTGTGTTGTTGTGCTTTCTAATGATCACTTGGTTCATGACAACAATTTTGAAGTTTGTGTTGAATTTCTAAGAGAAAGCTTGTTTGCTAACTTGGCCACTAACTCTTTTATCCAAACCAAAGTTAGCATTTTGAGGTTTGTTATGAGCTCTAAAGGTTTGCATGTGGCATTAATTGATGGGTTCACTACTACATCCCTTCTTACTCTACCTATTCTTGTGAATTCTTCTAAGCTTCCATATGATGCTCCTAATGTGTTTGAGGGGCTTGTTTTGTCTCAAAAAGAGCCGTACTTTGTTTGTGATGAGGAAAATATTAACGAGGTTCAATTTGCCTTGGAGTCTTTGCAAAGACAAAGTACTTTCTCTTTTGTCACCAAGATCAAGCCTAGGAAGGTACATTTGGTCATATATGTCAACTCATGGAGGTATAACTTTGTGCTTACCTTTAAAATTCCCTACCTTGGCTATGAATGTGTTGGGATGTTGATTGTACAAGATGAACATGTGTGTCACCTACTTGCTACATTTGGTGATTTCTCCCAATTTCCATTTGACCCCGGTGGAAGGGTTAACAATGTTCTTCGTGTGATTGACTTTCACTTTTCTTCATATAGGTTATGAGGGAGGTGAATTCGAGGTCGAATTCAGTTAAAGTAGGAGGGGATGATATGAGCCCAATGGACACCATCATGGATCAAGAAGCTATTCAAGGACTTGGTGGGCCCATGACAAGAGCCAGAACCAAAAAGGCCCAATTAGTAGGCCCAACAAGCTCTAAATCAAATTGTGGTGTTTTTAATGGAATCAAGCCCAAGTGCAAGTCATGAAGACTTGGAGTTCAAGTTGGTGACTTACCTCATCCAATTAGAGGATCCATGAAGAGTAGGGCGTGCACCATGAAGAGAAGGCCCAATTAGTTGTTTTTCTTTAAATTCAATAAGTCTAAATGGGTTAAGTGAGTGAGTCCAACTACTAAGTGTTGTTTTTGGGTCAAGACCACTTCATTCCACGATGTACATGAATTCTTAGGCTTAGTGGAGGAATCTTTTTGGTTTGCATACCAAAAGTAACTCCAATTTGAATTATTAGACTTTTATGTGTTTTGTTAATTGTGTGGGAGTTACACTTTTAATATGAGAAATAAGTGTGGCTGCTACATAATGAAAGGGAGAGAGAATAATAAACTCACCATTTAGTGGCTGAGTTAAATTGAGAAATAAGTGAGTCATTAGTTGTTGAATTATGTGAGTTATTAGTCAGGGGTTATGGAATATGGGGGAATACAATGTAAAACAGAATTAGGCAGCCATGTGCTATATGTATTACGCCCCAAACAACATGAATGAGAACTTGGATGTTGAATTTGGATTAGTTCCATTTGTGAGAATTGTTTCTCCTAGGTTCTTGGTTGAACCAAGCTTAGTTCTTATCAAGAATCCAATGTTTTTGTGGCGAACATCACTTAGCTTATCAAACCTTCTTGGTTTGTGACGCCTCATCATCTCTTTCTTCACCATTTTCTTGTTTTCTCCACTTTTATGTTGGTTCATTTTATTCATATAAGAAGAGCACGAAATTATCATGCTTTGAATTCAACCATGAGATCTTCAAAAGGCAACCTCACCATTTGGTTATCATCACCTAGTACATTAACTATCCTCAAGATCATATTTTGTAATCTCATATGTCATATTATTATTCTAAAAATGGTATTAGATCTTTTGTTATTTAAAACAGTGAAATTTTCTTAATTTTGACACTGGCACGGTCTGAGCACAAGCGTGCTGGCCATGTGATACGGACGTGCTAGACAGCGTCACTTTTCTCTTTTTTCCGACACGGGCGTGCTATTGAGAGCACGGTCGTGCTGGCTTTATTAGGCGGGGAGCACGAGCGTGCCAATGTTGAGCACCGACGTGCTCAATGCTGTTACAGCATCTCAGTTTTGGGAACTTAGCAGCTTTTCTAGATTTTTAACACTCCAATCAATCATAAGGTTCTTGACTAATGCTTTGGCATTAATCTTGTAACATCCTAAAATTTAAATATAATTATTTTAATAGAAAGATTAAGTTATTATAAGGTTTAGTGTAAAAAATTATTACTTTAAGAATTAATTAGAATTGTTTAGTAATTAGAAATGTAAGTGGGCCAACTATAATTTTTTTAAAAAGAAAACAAAAGAGCAATAACGTGAATATGAATTCACGTACAGGAGGCCGAAGAATTGTTTTGACCATAACAAATAAACAATGCAACCAGAGCTGACCCAGTGATTAGTTATTTAATTTGAAGAATTGGTTTTAGTCAACTTCATGACTCAAGGGTAACGTATTTTTTTAGAAAAGAAAATTGGGTTCCTCCAATATATTAGCCAATTTGAAGTCCGAAGGAATTCCAATAACGTGAAGGCTTTTTCTCATAATGGGCCGCGTTTAGAATTAACAGGGGAATGAGATTCTTATAATTTTGAGAGAGAGAACAATTTCATAACCTACCTGACTAACAGTAGTTCCGCTGAACAGCGAAAGGACGTTGAGGAGCGCACACTGAGCGCACACTGCACTCTGAAACTGCACTTCGCACATATCCAAGAATATTAGCAAATAGAAGGATTCTTTGTAAAGCTCTACGATTTGTGATAGATAATATTTGGAGTTGATGGAGGTTTATAAGAGGTGAGTAAAAATATTTCTTTCATCCTTTTATGGTACAAAAATGAGATTTTTATATGTAGATTTGTCTATTATGAAAAATTGGGATTTTAGGGTTCTTGATTCTTGATTTGAGATGTTTAATATATTTTTATGCCATTTGATGAATTTGTTTGTTAAATGTATTTTTTATATCATTTAATTAAAAGAGTTTCACTTTCATGAGTGCACAATCTTTTTTCTTTCTCTCTCCTTTACGCTGTCATGCGTCTCTTTTTCTTGTCCTTGTGCACTCATTTGGGCCATTTCATATTGATGGCAAATTGTCAATTTCAACCCACGAGAATGGTAATATCCAGATTTTCTAGTTTTCTTAATTAATCAGTATTTATATATTTATATTTTATTAGAGGATCTAGAAAGAGAAATAAAATAAACTAAGACCATAGTCAAGCTCTATGATATCGTAGGAGGCTATAGTTAAAGTTAAGGTCGAAAACTCAGACGGAATCCGATCTGCGTTTTTTATTGACAGTAGTGCTTTACTACTATCGAGACCTAATTCGGACCCGTGAACGAGACAGTTAGTCTTAGAATCACGTTTCCTATATTTTCGAAAAAATGGGTCTTGATGTTCAAAAATGAAAATAATATATTATATTCGGACCGATAGTCGAACTGGGTGACGATTGGAGCCGTATAAGGGTTTTACGGGATCCACGAGCAGATAATCTTCATGTCAGATCATTGTCAAGTGATCTGGGGACTCGTGCCAGTGTTATGATAATTTTCAAAATATCTGGACGCGAAATGACCAAATTGCCTTTGATCTTTTTACAAAATGACAATTTTACCCTTTTCTTAACTCTTAAGATACCTTAAATGAAAATATCTAAATTTTCATGACTCACCTCACTCTCTCTCCATAATTTCGTGCAGCCCTCTCTCTCTCATCTCCTCCAACTTCTTCTTCTTCCTTCCTTTCTTCTCCATTTCCATTTTCCTCCATTTTCCTTCAACCTTCACCTACATTTTTCTTCAACCTCCACAAAGATTTTCAACCAAATTTGTGAACCAAAGTTGCTCCTCTCATCCTCCTCTATCACCTAAGAGGTATATATTTCATCCTTGAGCTCTCAATCTTCATTTTTCTCCATGGATTTTCATGAGTTCATATTTTTAGATCTAAACTTCAAAAATCTTTAGAAAATTGTAAAAAAATCCTTTTAATGCCAAACCAATTTCTATGATCTAGTATCATCCCCTAGTATCATAATCCAAGAGCTTGAAATCAAATAAGCTTTTTAGCCTATTTTTCTCAAAGAGGCCGAATGAGTGTATATTTGGGGAAAATGGGATTTTACATTCTGGAGCAATTTCGCTTAGCGGATTTCTGACAACTTTACTTCCTTTCAATTTTCGCTTAGAGAAATCAAATCGCTTCGCGGATTTCTAACAGCTTTACTTCCTTTCAATTTTCGCTTAGCGAAATCAAATCTCGTAACGGATTTCTGCCAGTTTTTCTTCCTTTCTTAAATCATCTTCATTTCAACTTATACACAAAATACAGGGAGTTTATGATTTAACTGTATAAATTTCTGATTGTGCTTTGTGGTTTAGAATCGGACAGGACTCAGACATTCAACCGGGCACCCGATTGAAAGTTGTAGAGCCGCATTCAGAATCTCTCGGGAACATCAGTAAGGTGGGGGAAAGAACCACAATATCGTCGGGGAGGCAAGCTTTAAATAATATATATTGATTGATATGCGTAGGGCGACCCAAACCCTACTAGAGGTCGTTTGACCGTTAGGTTGATTTTACTGTATATTGAGGATGTATGCTCTGTGATTGGTATTTAATATGATATATGTGATATATGCTATGCTTACTATATGCTTAAGATTGATTAAATGTTATTTATCTGTAAGTTGATTTTAATGTTGAATCTATTGCTGGTTGTTGCTGGTTGTTGTTTATATGCTGTTGTGATTGCTGATGTCTGAATAGAGCTAGGCAGTGATTTCTGATAAATAGGGAGATGAATGTGTGGTGAGAAAGTCGAGGATATATATAGATGTCATAGTGCTCAACATAAAGATACAGTTGATCTGTTAACGTTGTTATATAAAGTTGATACCCGGTTAAGCCGAAGCAAAGTTGGTTGTGGTTGTTTATAAGTCGTGGTTGAGGCACTAAGTGTTGAACCTGAGATGAGTCAATGAGATTCATGTTGCATAGTTGTTGTTCATCACTGTGTTGGCATACGGGCAATTCCGATCTTACCTACTGGGAGATGATCGTACCGATTAGTTTGGCGTAGGGGCGATTCCGATCTTACTTGTGGGCGGGGGAATATGTCGTTACCGACAGTTGAGTCGTTACCGGAGGGGCGAATGTTTTGACCTAGCCTGCGGGCGGGGGAACATGTCGTTACCGTAAGTTACGTTGTTGACGGGCGAATATTCCGACCTGGCCTGCGGGCGGGGGAATATGTCGTACCCATGAGACGAGTTGGGCCTGCGGGCTTTAGACCGAACCCTACCTTATGGGGATGGCATAGTGATGACTGAGACACCTTGATCCGTTGGGGATGTCGCGTCGTAATCGCATCCATATAGTCATTAATTGTATGAGTATGAGAGACAGTAGTTAAGAGAAAATTATCCGGGAGTTGTTTGGTTGCAACTATTGTGCTTTTGAGTGTGCTATCTATATAAATTATTTATATCGCTATTTTCCCATTTATGACATATTACTGTTTCTTATCCCCTATATCTTCTGTGTTGTATTTTCTTTATTCTCGATTGTACAAGAAGATCCTGTTGAGGATTTGCCAGAGGAGATTGATGGTATACCCGTAGAACCAGGTGTTGGCAGGAGAGCCCTGGATCCCGGTGCTGGAGGACTTTAGACATCGGGGGGTTGGTAGTGGTAGTTGTTATGGCCAGTACGGGAGACTGAGTCGTCTGTATTTTTATTTCCGCTGCTATGATTTTAGTTTTTATTTGCCGCGTACCTTGAATTATATTTGTGATATGAGCCCAATAAGGAGTATGGACCAAGAAGCACTTCAAGGACTTGGTGGGCCTATGACCAGATCAAGAACTAAGAAAGACCAAGAAGTCCTAGAACAAATGGTGACCTCTTTGATGGAAGCAAGCCCAACTTCAGGCCTAGAAGGAATGGAGCCCAAGATGGTGACTTATCTTAGTCAAATAGAAGGCCCATAGAGATGACAAGGGGGCGTGAACTTGCTTCATTTAGTTGTTTGTTTATTTTCAATTCAATAAGTGTAATGTGTTATGTGAGTGGATCCAATTTGGCATTCTCTATTAGTGGGCTACACCAAGAGTTGCATGAAGGTCTAGCCCATATTTGCTATGTTCTACACGTGAATTAGAGGATCTTGGAGGAGGGAATCTTTGGCTTGCATGCTATAAGAAATTCCTCATTAAGTTGAGTGAATAAATTATAAGTTATGGGTGTTACACTTTTAATTTGAAAAGCAAAGTGTAACCACCCATAATGAAGGAAGAGTAGGCGTGCATGAGTGGCTTGGGGCTGACTTCAATTGCTTGATGGTGAGTTATGAGTGTCTTGGTGGCTGCCTTCAATTGTTTGGGTGTTACACTTTTAATTTGAAAAGCAAAGTGTAACCACCCATGACGAAGGAATGGTAGGCGTGTATGAATGGGTTTGGGGGCTAACTTGAATTGTTTTAGTGGTCATTTAAATTAGGAATTAGGCCATTCAAAGTGGGGGTTATGCCTTGTCTTTGGATGCCAAGAGTTGGATGACTATTATATGTATGCACCTAAAACCTTGAGAAATACAACTTTGATGTTATTTTGGATCAAATTCCATTGTGAGTGAGAATTGTTTCTCCTAGGTTCTTGGTTGAACCAAGTTTAGTTCTTATCAAGAATCCAAGGTTCTTGTGGCGAACATCACTTGGCTTATCAAACCTTCTTGGTTTGTGGCGCCTACACCATTTCTTTCTTTCCATTTTCTTATTTCTTCACTTTGTTTTTGTTACAATTTGTTTCCATGAGAAGAGCATGAAAATAACGTGTTTTGAATTCAACCATAAGATCGTCAAAAAGGCAACCTATTCATTTGGTTGTCATCAAGTGGTATCAAAGCTTAGGTTTTGGTTGAATTTGTATTTGTGTTCTTGAATCTATCCTTGGTCTTGATCTTCTACTCTTTCTTCTTTTCTTCTCAAAACCAAAAACAAAATTTACTTTGATTCTTTTCTTGAAGGGAAATTTTGTGGTTGTTGTGTATTGCTACAAAAAAAAGTTTTCAAGAGTGATTCTCTTCAACAAGTTAAAAAAAAAATTCGTGTAAAAAAAAACGAAGAGAAAGTTTCATTTGAGCAATTTGTGTCTTGCAAATTTTTTCCCTTTTCCTTTGTTTCTTATTTCTAAACCTTTTCTTTGTTGTCCTTGTTTGATAAGTTTTGTGATATTTGTTACTTCAATTTTGGTATTTTTGTATTTTGTACTTGATTCCTCTAAGAACTAAAGGAGAACATTTGAAAGGAAAAAAGAAAGAGTGCAAATTTACTACTTGTGTGAAAAAAAGCCAAAAGAGAGAAATTCATTTGTGTGACAAGTGAGGGAGTGTAGTGAGGAAACACAAATCATGACAAACAATGAAGATAGTCCACCACTTTCACCAAGGTCCGCGGTCATTTTTGTACGAATGACTACTCAAATGCAAGCCCTTCAAAGGCAAATGGAGACAATGCAAACCAACTATGATCAACAACTTGCCAACCTTCAAAATCAAGATGAGTCTAGTGGCAATGAAAGTGAAAGAGGAAGGCCTAGAGGAGGAAGGCATAGAGGAGGAGGACATAGGGGACGGAGGCGTGATGAAAGGCTTGAGGGGGTTAAAATCAAAATTTCTCCCTTTCTTGGGAAAATGATCCGGAGGCTTATTTAGAGTGGGAGTTAAAAATAGAACAAGTCTTCGATTGTAATTCTTACAATGAAGGCAAGAAGGTGAAAGTAGCCGCCCATGAGTTCAAAGAATATGCCCTTGTGTGATGGGACCAATTACAAAAAGAAAGGAGGAGACTTGGAGGGGAGCCCATAGACACTTGGGAGGAGATGAAATATGTCATGAGGAAGCGGTTTGTCCCAAATCATTATCAAAGGGACATTCACAACAAATTACAAAGGCTTACCCAAGGGACCAAAAGCGTGGATGAATATTTCAAGGAGATGGAGTTGGCCTTACTTAGGTCAAATTTTCAAGAAGATAGGGAGGCTACCATGGCAAGATTCTTACATGGCTTGAATCAAGATATTCAAGACATAGTGGAAGTACAAAATTATGTGGAACTTGAGGATTTGGTGCACCAAGCAATCAAGGTGGAACAACAAATTACGAGGAGGAAGTTCAAATATTCTTCTTCTTCTTCTTCTTCTTCTTCAAAATTTCCATCATCAAATTGGAAGGACAAGCAAAAGAAGGAGGGTGCACCAACCAAAGAAGCTGTGAGCACCTCTCAAGGCAAGAAACCAATGGAGACAACCTCTAGGAGCCATGAAGTGAAGTGTTTCAAATGCTTAAGCCATGGGCACATAGCAGCCCAATGTCCAACAAAGAGAACCATGGTGACCATGAATGGTGAAGTAGTATCACAATCCGAGGCTTCAAATGGGGAGGAAAGTGAAGAAGATGTGTTTATGCCGAATGGTGATTTACTTATGGTAAGGAGGCTATTGGGGAGTCAAGTGAAAGATCATGAAGCTAGCCAAAGGGAGAATATCTTCCATTCTAGATGCCTAATTCAAGGAAAGGTATGCTCTTTAATTATTGATGGAGAAAGTTGTGCCAATGTTGTAAGTACTAGATTAGTGTCAAAACTAAATCTTGTAACTAAGGCACATCCAAGACCATATAGGCTTCAATGGTTAAGTGAGGTAGGAGAAATGGTGGTGAACAAACAAGTGGAGGTACCATTCTCAATTGGGAAGTATGAAGATAGTGTCCTTTGTGATGTAGTGCCTATGGAAGCAAGCCATTTGTTGTTGGGAAGGCCTTGGCAATATGACAAGAAGGCCATTCATGATGTGACACCCACTACTCCGCATAAAATAAAATATAAATAAAATCATACATGTCTTTAAAAAATATAATAATTAAAATAAAAAACATTTCCTCAAGGGTAATGTGCATCACATCATCTATAACTCGAACGTAGGAATCCGAAATAATCAAAATCCTTTAAAAACAATTTGCGGAAAACATAAATAATAACATAACCCAAATCCCGATGTCACATATCAGAGCTGGTATACATATACCGATAATATATCGGAATGAAACTAAACAACTGAACGTAAATCCTAACTACTACTACTAAAAGAGATCTCCACGGGGTCTCTCTTCGTCGGCATGCTCACCCTCCTCTGCGCATGCAACATCATATGCACAAGAACAACAAAAGATAGGGGTGAGAAATACGATCATAAATATATGTAAACGGAATGGAATAGTAACTAAGATGACATACAACATACATCAATCAACACATGTATAATCAATATATATATATATATATATATATATATATATATATATATATATATATATATATATATATATATATCAAAGATGCATGTCAATGCGAATGCAACATCACTACTCCGTATGCATGTGGCCAAGAACTCTAACTCTGGAAAGACGATTAGAAGTACATATCCGGTTATCAACGTGGATGATATGCCTGACCATGGGCCATCCCCGAACACTCTCACTAATCCTGATAACGTATAGTGGCTAGTCAGGGTACTCAAGCTTATTCATTAGGTCACTCCGACAATAGGTAGCTAGCCCATGTCACCTGGAACTTCCATACCCAATGTACCCGCAAGGCCGGGTTAACACCCATCGTGGCCTCCACTATCGCGATTCATCGTTTGCTTTCCACTCAACATATCAACTTCAACGTATGATGCGTGCAATGTTCATCAATATGCAAACACATGTCCAACCATCCATCATCAACACCATTACATGGCTATCAACTTTGACCAACAAGCATCAAAGATGATTTATCAACATCAAACTTGACCAATAAGCATCATGAATGATTTAACCAACAACATCGGTAACAGTACGTCGTTACCCATAACATCATCGTCATATTAATTGTTCTCTTTATTAAGTCTTAACTTATTATCTTTATTATTTCATGACGTTTTTCTCTAACTCATTCTATTTTAAACCATGGGGTTACATCCTAGTGTTAAGTAAGATCAAAAATCAAGTATTCTTAAGCTCCTAAGGGTAACTTAAAGTCCTTAGATCATAACAAGCCTACAGAACACTATCCATTAAGCAAAAGGGGTCAAAACTGCTTCTGTCACGTGAGAATCGATTTCCAATCTCTGGAATCGATTTCTCAAGTCTTCAAATCGATTTACAATCTCTGGAAATCGATTTTAACATGTTCAAATTGATTTCCCCAATCGATTTTGAACAAGGAAAATCGATTCTAGAAATAGATTTCTACAAGGCCAAATCGATTTCCACACCTTGGAAATCGATTCTTGGTCGATGCAAATCGATTTCCATGTGCTGGAAATCGATTTCTGGGTGTCAAATCATGCAGCAGCGGGTTTTCTCCGCTATCGGACCAGTCTACGTTCTCTAATTGACATATCATTCGAGCCTAAGTTATTTATCACCAATTTGATTAGTCTAACACTCATAAATCATAACCTAAAGGTTCTCAAACTAATCCTTGGTCATCAATCTCACATTGCCTATTTATTTTCTCCCTATAACTATGTTCTAATAGCATAAGGTTAACAAAACACCATATCATGGCATAAACAACTTGCTTATCATCATCAATTCATCAACAATCATATAAATCATGAACTCATACTTATAAGCATGTTATAACATCAGATTATCCATCAATCAATACTCATATAGCCAGAAAACAACATAACAACATTCATAGGCATACGCATGCATACATAGGGGTCATGGGTTAACCCCTTCATCTTAACCTATCCCAAAACCCACATATTCATGACCAATTTTCTCCCCCATACCTAGTATGACGATTCACAGCCTAAGGGAAAGAGAACAGAGCCAAGTTCTGCTACGGTTCCTTCTTACGGGTTCAACACTTGATCACGATCGCAACACTGGAAAGCAGAGTCGATCTTTAAGTTAAGGATTGAAAGGGAAAACAAATCTAGGATTAGAAACTCACCTTGGTTTCTAACTTAGGAGATTAACTCTAGCAGCAGGGATAGACTAGCCAAACAACGACGTGTTCTTGACGAAGAACACCAAAGCAGGATTCGTCCTTTGGGTTTTCTAGAGCAAGAGATCAATTAGAGCTCTTAGGGATGAGAAGAGGCAAAAAGTGTGTACAATAGGGTGTGGATACTAGGTTTAGGTCATATGCTATGTATATATAACTGTTAGGGACGTTTTAGGACGAATGGGCCGTACACAGCATAGCCCGGTAACCCAAACGCGTACACAAGCTCTGACACGCATGGGAATCGATTCCACAACCATGGAAATCGATTTTCCATTGGCCAAATCGATTTTCTTATCAAAGAAATCAATTTTACCCTTTAAACAATCGATTTCCACTTTCTGGAAATCGATTTCTTCACCTGGAAATCGATTTCCCAAATCGATTTCCCTTTCAGAAAACGTGTTTTTGGCATCGAAAATAAGCCTTGTAGATAATCCTCTAAGCTTTCCAACGCATCCTAGATCATCTCGATCGGATGTCTAGAACTCAAGATATGGCCAAAACCTTGAAACAGGTTATTTAGACTCGGATGGATCGATTTATTCTAAAGGCTGAACTATTACAACTATGAACTGATGCACCAAAACAAGCAAAAACAACATATGCAAACATCTATAAGCAAGTATTAACACATATATACATAGAAGTGAAAAAGCAGGATATTACAAAACCAACAACAAAATCCATAGAGATCTTGTCCAACTTCCACTCAGGGACCTCTAAACTCTGAAGAAGACCTGCGGGTCTTTGATGCTTTACCTTGACCTGCTGGCAGGTAAGGCACCTGGCAACAAAGTCAGCAATATCCTTCTTCATACCTGACCCCCAGTACAAAGGCCTAAGATCTTGATACATCTTATTCGAACCGGGGTGCATTGTGTAAGAAGAGGAATGTGCTAACTCCAACAACTTCTTGTAGGCCTCCAAAGGAACTACCACTCGTCCCTTGAAACAAAGCATACCTTTCCCATCTACAGAATACTCACTGCCATCTCCCGAAGTTGCGTCTCTGAACTGACAAAGAGAAGAATCTCTATCTTGGCATGCCCTGATTTCTTTCAGAACCAATGACCTCACCCCAACATTAGCGATCAAAGTGTCTGAGGTAGAAATGTCAAAAGCCACGAAAGAGTTTACTCCTTGCTGAAATTCTTCAGCACCACATCATTGCTCCATACTAAGGTGAGCTAAACTGCCCATAAACTTTCTACTTAAGGTGTCTGCCACTACGTTTGCCTTATCCGGATGATAAAGGATCATACAGTCATAATCTTTCAGAAGTTCTAACCAACGATGTTGCCTCATATTTAACTCCTTCTGATAAAAAATGTACTTGAGGCTTTTGTGATCAGTATAGATTTCACAAGAATCCCCATACAAGAAGTGATGCCAAAGCTTCAGGGCAAACACAACAGCCGCCATCTCAAGATCATGAGTAGGATAGTTATGTTCATGTTTCTTTAGTTGCCGAGAAGCATAGGCTATAACTTTTCCTTTTTGCATCAACACACATCCCAAGCCAACACGAGACGCTCCACAGTAAACCACAAAACCACCTGGTCCCGTAGGCAAGGCTAACACCAGTGCCGTGGTCAACAAATCCTGCAGTTTCTGAAAACTATCTCGCATGCTTTGCTCCACTCGAACTTTACACCTTTTTGGGTCAAGCGAGTCAACGGAACCACTATTCGCGAAAAATTCTCAATGAACCTTCGGTAATAACCAGCTAGCCCCAAGAAACTCCGTACCTCTGTAACACCCGTCGGTCTTGGCCAATCTCTAACTGTTTCCACTTTCTTAGGATCAGTTGCAATACCTTGTCGGGATATTACATGTCCCAAGAAAGCTACCTCCGAAAGCCAAAACTCGCACTTCGAGAAATGAGCGTACAACTGATAAATCCTAAGAGCCTCCAAAACAACTCTAAGATGTTGCTCATGCTCGGACCGAGACTTGGAATAAACCAATATGTCATCAGTAAAGACGATAACAAATTGGTCTAAGTAAGGGCGAAAAACTCGGTTCATCAAGTCCATAAAAGCTGCTGGAGCATTGGTCAAGCCAAAGGACATCACTAAGTACTCGTAATGCCCATATCGTGTCCTAAAAGCCATCTTGGGAACATCGCTCTCTTTAATTCTCAACTGATAGTAGCTTGATCTCCAATCCATCTTGGAGAAAAACTGAGCTCCCTGAAGCTGATCAAACAAATCGTCAATCCGTGGCAAAGGATGATTGTTCTTAATTGTCACCTTGTTCATCTGACGATAATCGGTGCACATTCTACAAGAGCCATACTTCATTTTCACTAACAAGACATGAGCTCCCTAAGGAGATGTACTCGGGCGAATAAAGCCCTTATCCAACAGATCGTCAATCTGACTTTTCAACTCTCTCAACTCGGCGGGGGCCACACGGTAGGGAGGTATAGAGATGGGTTGAGTACCTGGCACAAAGTCAATGGAGAACTCTATCTCCCTCGGCGGAGGTAAACCAGGCAATTCACGAGGAAACACATTCGCCTAGTCCCTAACTGTAGGTACATCCTCAACATTGTCCGAAACCTCCCCATCACTCGCACTAACCATAGCCAAGAAACCCATGCAACCTCGTTTTAAGAGCCTTTCCGCCCTCAAATCGATACCAAACTCTGATGTGTCTTTCCACGATCCCCTTGAAAGACTAAGGTTTCGGCCCCCGGTAGTGTCAAAGTGATCGTTCGGTCACAGCAATCCATCTGAAGCTGTTCTAGCAACACCAAATCAGCCGGAAAACAATTCCCGCTTATCCTAATCTCACAATTTTTAACATAAGAACCGACTTCACATTTCCTTTAAGAGGAGTTGAAACCTCCAAAGGAAAAGGTAAAGCCTCCAAGGGCATCCCCGTCACATTTACGTAATGACCGGCCACAAACGACCTGGTGGCACTAGAATCGAAAATAACTCTAGCACAAGGACCAACCGAAAGTATACCTGTAATCATGTCTGGTATAGTCTGAGCCTCCTGATGATTCAAAGCGTAAACCCTGGCGGTGGCTCTGGTAGCCTCTCTCTGTGCCTGCCTCTAAGGCGGTCCTCCTCTGGTCTCTACCCGCTGATTTACACTAGGATCCGAAGAACCTGCAGCCGATGGATATCCTCCTACTGATCTTCTAGCCATAGCACACCTACTCCGAATATGCGCTGTCTGTCACCATGCATAACTGACTATTGGTCCCTTGTCACAAGGTCCGGTGTGTCTCCTGCTACATGTCCCACAAAGCGGAGCACTAAACTGAGTTGTAGAGTTACCATGACTCCTCTGAGGTGTACTTGAAAAGGCCGGACGGGTCTTAAGGGGCTTAAAAACTGACCTACTAGGCTCTCCAACTGGAGCTGATCTCTGTTGAAACCGAGGCCTAAAAGCTAGCCTATCACTGACTAAGTCGCCTCGATGTTCATTCTTTTTGGCTTTCTTTGACTGCCTCTGATCTGATTTAACCTCATTAAGACTAGTCTCGGCCCTGATGGCCAATGTGGTACCCTCCAATACTGGCATAGACCGGCCAATGTTAAACCTCAGCCCATACGCGAACCTCGATACCCTCAACTGCAGGTCTGTCACTAGATGTGGAGCATACTTTGAAAGCCTCAAAAACTCATTGCCGTACTCCATCAGTGACATGTTTCCCTGAACTAACTGCTCAAACTCTCGGGCTCTCTTCTCTCTCACCCCTCGAGGTACGAAGGTCTCTGTCATGACCCAAATTTCGTAGCCATGATCGGTCGAAAGGAAAAGACTTACATTTTTCCCATTCGCAGCCTCACAAGCATACATAATCCGTTTCAACCAAAGTAAAGGATTACATTCATTAATTACATCAAAATAATGAATATAATAGATCAGATTAACTAAATATAACATGAATTGCAAAGTCCTGCTTAACTAGAAACACATAAAACAAAGGGTTCAACCTATTCCAAAAGCTTTCCACATGGCATCCAAGGCTCCCGACAACTTCGCAGATACCTGCAACTAAAATGTTAAACATGGGGTGAGTCCACTGACTCAGTGAGGGAGTTTCCCCAAACACATGCAGTCATACATCATCAAGAACGAGCATGCATTCATACATATCCAAATGCATCATATCATCACAATACATAACCTAACTTTGATCATACATAGGTAGCAATTCTTGTCCTCAGATTGGGTACTTGTGGAATGACTTGCCATAACTCTTATCTCATAGTTCATGTCCCACTCATTAGGGGATACGTGTTACATATATACTCATATCGAGTCTTTGGGGTTCCGATCGGGTTGCTCACTAAGGTCCCCTGCTCGATAGTTTTGATTTCGTATCCCGGAGATACTGCCCCCTCCGGCCATCAACATCCCTCCTCAACTCCGGGGTTGCTCACTAAGGTCCCCACCGGAGATATCGACCCCTCCGATCGGAAACCTAAAGATTCATATCATACATAACCAATCCATTCCACCAAGTACCTCTCAAAACCATCACATCGTGAAGATTCACATACACAATTCAATAATCACATCAAAGTATTCTCACAAAAAAATTAATCCAGGTATAACATGAAGGAAACTCATATTGTCAAATATCATAAGCACAATTCCATGAATATAATCAATTATATCCATAACCAAATCATATCACACTTTGATACTCATCAATACAAGTAATCATAACATGCAATTCCATTTATTATAGTTATAACCCATATTCATTTTCCTAGCCCTTTCTTCACATGACAACCTACAGCTTATGTAGTGCAGCAAAGTGGGATGACAAATTCCCAAATGCCCTTTAGCTAGCTAAACCCTGCGACAGTGACATTCAAGGCAAGCAAAGCCATAAAAAAAAAAAAAAAACATAGATACCAGCCTTAATCCAAAATATTACACCAATAGAATGAATCATTAACAAGTCATATTTGAAATCCAAGATTTACTTTCCTTACATGGTTATCTTGGCTTACATCACCACTAATCTACTGAAAGCACACCGTACCTACTCTTCATAATGTTTTTAGATTGATTTTACTTTATCTCCCAATGCTCTGTTTTCAATCTATTTTATTTTCTTTGAAATACCTCATTATATATTTATCCTTAAAACTATGTCTAATAAGTAATGACTGTAAAATCCCCTTGTTAATTCCACACTTGTATGGAGTTCTGTCACTTATTAGCAGATTAAAGAATATGTAAAGTAGAGCACTTGATCCTAAGGCTAAAGCCTAAAACTAATCCAATAACCAATAAAATTGTCATGGTTAATTCCTACTATATTTAATGAGTTATGTCAAGCATTCGTTGATGAATGATGCACTTATATCATCCAATTGCTAACGACTAATCTTAAGACAGAAAATATCAAGTGTAATGACAACAAATAAATTTACTCACAGAACCTATATACAACTTTATATATATATAGCCGCAACACATGCTTGCAATTTTGCAAGTGCAGCAGGGGTTATAATACAGAGCCCAACAATAGGTTTCAATAAATAAATAGGAACAAGTTAAATCAGCAACTTGTATCAAATAAACTAATCATTCAAACTATCTAAATCACTTATTATAGAAATGGATTCCAATTACTTGACAAGCTCAAATTTTTAGAAGCTCCAGCTTCATTATAGTCATTCATTTCGCAATATCCTTCATTAAGCTCCAGTGTTTTCTTTTGTCTAACAATATGATATAATATTAACTACACCATTTATTATTACCAATTCATCCAAAGCCAACAAAAGAATACCGTAAAACACAAACTCTTCCAGAACTTATGTGTTAGCTCACAAACTCTATTTTCCACAGACATGCACATTCACAAAGGGATAAAAGATGTGTTCCCAAATTAAAAGCACCGCCTAGTATTTGAAAGCAAAAACACAAACTTTCATTTCGCAAAATCGAGCAAAATAGGGAAACAATAATGTATTCATATGTCACCAAAAATCCCTCACCTCTTGAAGATCCCTAGCTTGAGGCTCCAAGCCAAAAAGAAATGGAGGAAGAAAGGGAAGAAGAAAGACCATTGAAGCTCCTCTACTTGTCTCATCTTATCTTCAAAGCCCAATTACACTCTAGGTTTTATAAAAAAAGACAAATGGGAAAGGAGAAAGGATTTCTACCATTTAAAAAGAAACCCTAAGGTATTGGACAATAATGCCCTTCATTAAAAGGGTACTATAAGCAAGACCCAAAAAAATTAATATTAGCTTCCTGGTTAAATTTTAATTAACTTGCTAAGGGTATGCCAAGTTATGCACTGCCCTATTAGTGTCTTAATATCATAAATTAATTATTAGACATCATAATATACCACTTAATGTATTATTTATTATCATAATCATGATCATTAAAATATACAAGTATGATAGTTATGCACCACCATTTTTATGCCTTAAAATCCTTATTTAATTCTCTGAAGAAAAATGCTCGAAGAGCATTTTTAAATTACATCATAATTTATTATCTAAAAACATATTTATAAAAAAAAAAATTATGTAACCTTTATATGAAGAATTTTTTTTTTTCAAAACATACCGAACATGGCATCATTTAAATATTATAATTAAAATTATTAAAATTACTATGTATTACAGTCTCCCTGATGGAATCAGCAAAGTCTCTCCACCCAAGAACATTTGCATCCAACTCGCGCTGAGCACTGTAAGACGTATACCACTCCCTAGCTGTGCCTTGTAGCTAAAAACTAGAAAGCTCTACGGACCTCTCAGGGGTGCATCCCAAGGCCGGCAGTAATCTTTCAATCTCCTCTAGGAAAGCTGAAGGATCCTCTTTAGATCCGGTGCCCGAGAAATTGGGCGGCTTCAGCTTCCTAAACTCTGTCAAAGAAGTCAACAAGGGTGGTCTTAGTGGAGGTGGAGGTAATGGAGACATCCTCCTTGGGGTCCAGCTAGGATCAACACTAGTAGAGGACTCAGAAGGATTTCCAGATGGTGGCGGCGGTGGTGGGTTACCACCCAGTGGCAACCTTTGAGCCACTAAAGCGATGGCAATGGCCATCTGTTGCAAAGTGGCGTTAAGGTCCGTCTGGGTTCCTAGTTGATGAGGTGGGTTAATTTCCCCGTCATTAGCTGGAGGGTTTGAGCTCCCACGAGCAGATTCATTCGAAATATCTCTCCTTGTTCTCACCATCCTTTGAAATAAAAGAAAGAACAACATCAGAATTGAAACAGGAATCTCATATTATCTAGTAAGCTATTAATAACATCTGTAAGGTTTAAACCTTAACATCTATATCACCAAACTAACTCATCTACGTCGTTTCCTTGATAGCCATGTGTAATCTAAGTTTAAAAACATTTTCAAAAACAAACCGAGTTGAGTCACAATAGCATTTGTCTTAGACCTTTCCCGGGTTCGAGCCAATCACACTTGCTATCAACGCCCAATCTTTATTTCCGGACTTGTAACCTGGCTCTGATACCAACTTTGTCATGACCGGAGTTTCGTAGTCATGACCGACCGAAAGAGAAAGACGAGACTTTCCCTTTTGCAGCCTATCACACATACTAATTCGTTTCATCCAAAATATAAAAGAAATATCATTCAATAATACATCATAAGATTGAATAATATCATCAGTGTTAAACTAAAGCAAAACGAGAGTTTACAAGTCCTCAATATAACAAAAAAACACACCCTTAACAAAACAGGGCGCAATTAAACCAAAACAACATCACCAACATGGCTATCAAAGGTTTCCAGCAGCTCCTAAGGGTGAGACGGTCCAACCTGCTTGACACCTGTGCCTACAACATATAAATTTTTTTTGTGGGGTGAGTATTAAACTCAATGAGGGTCCCCACATACACATATTTACAAATATACAAATAAAATTTTCAAATCATAACATTTCAATAAATAAGGTACAAGGAACCAAAAAAATAAAAAATACTTGCGGCATAGCTTGCCAAAATATCCATATTTATCTTACACATGAGGTGAAAGCCAATAAACATGATCGTCATAAGTTGACCCTTTGGGTCCCGATAAGGGTTGCTCACTAAGGTCCCCCCTCGACGGTTTTAGTTTATATTCCGGAGATACCGCCTCTCCGGCCAACAAACTCCCTCCTCAACTCCGAGGTTGTTCTCTAGGGTCCCCAACCCCGACGGTGTTGATTTATATATCCGGAGTTCACTAGTAGAAAATATGGATTTTACGACCAGATTTAACATCGGTTAAAGAAAACTAGACGTTAATAAATACGCGGTGGCAGAATTATAAATAATTAACTTATTTAAATCATATTTAACGTCGGTTTATTTTATAACTGACATTAAAAATTAATTAACGTCGGTTTTTGAAAACGCAGACGTTAAAAGTTTTAATCAAATTTGAGTAAGACTATTAACGTCGGTTATTTAAATAACCGACGTTAAAAAAATTAATTTTAACGTCTGTTTATTGATTAACTGACGTTAATAGTTTTACTCAAATTTTTTTAACGTTATGTCGCGCCCTAGGTATCAGTTCTACGCGCACTCACTACAGTTTCTCTTCTCCATTTGAAAAACTCTTGTCTGAGTCTGTCTCTTCTCCGTCGAACCACCACCGTCGCGCCCTAGGTATGCTTCTTATCCCCTTCTCTACTTCCTTTCTATTCTCCCTTTCTCTTCTACATTTCTCATTGAGCTTCTCTTCGCATTAGGTTTTCCACTGCTGCTGCTGCTCTTCTCCTTTCTATTCTCCATTCTCTTCTCCTTTCTCTTCTTCAAGCTGCTGCTGCTCTTGCAACAGGTAACCCTCATTAGGTTTTCAACTCTTATTATCATTTTCTTTATCTTGTTGTTCCACTCATTAGATTTTCCCACTGCTTGGGTCTCTGTTGCTTCTTATGATACTTTGTTTAGATTATTTTTCTGGCTCATTGGCATGCTCTCTTATAGTGGAGCAAGTTGTATAGCTGTCAGGTTAAGATGCTGAAAGTATTAGAGGGTATATATAGGGTATATGATGCTGAAGGTATTAGAGGGTATTGGGTATTTGAAATTTAATGCACATATAGGGTATGTTAGGTTATAGGGTATATATATATATATATGGTTGTTAGGTTTTCAAATACTAGTGCTTTTTCAATCTCCCCTATTGTCCTTATATTGGATATTTGTGTGTATATATCTACAGAACCTCTCTAGTTATGGATCGTAGTTGGATGGTTAGTAAAACGCACAAGTGATGAGTATTTGAAAGGAGTGGAAGAGTTTATAGAATTTTCTCAAAGTAATCTTCCTGATAGTGATGGAAAGTTTTGTTGTCCTTGTGTCAAATGTTTGAATTTAAGGAAATGTGAAGTGAAGGATCTACGTAATCATCTTATTTGTAATGGGATTTGCATGAATTATACAAGATGGATATGGCATGGTGATGTGTTGTTAAATAACAAGCCAAGTGTGTCCCAAAGTGAGGAAGTTGACGTAGATATGGAGGATGATCGACTAGAGGATATGATCCGTTATATTGGACAAGAGTCTTTTCAGCGAGCACATGTGTATGAAACTTTGTGCAGTGATTCGGATAAGCCTTTGTATTCGGGGTGTACTAAGTATACACGATTGTCAGCGATGTTAAAATTGGTCACTGTGAAGGCGAGAAATGGTTGAAGCGATAAAAGCTTCACTGAATTGCTTGAGTTGTTGAAAGAAATGTTTCGCGAAGGCAACACATTGCCAGACCATAACTATGAGGCGAAGAAAGTACTGTGTCCGATGGGTATGGAGTATAAGAAGATACATGCATGCCTTAATGATTGCATATTGTATAGGGGTGACTATGAAGAGTTGCACAACTGCCCCAAGTGTAGGGTATCACGATACAAAGTGAAGGATGGTGATGACGATTCTAGTTGTGATGTGAACAAAAAGGGTCCTCCTGCGAAGGTGTTGTGGTATCTTCTAATAATTCCAAGGTTCAAGCGATTGTTCGCTAATGCAAATGACGCAAAGAACATTAGATGGCATGCAGATGCGAGAAAATATGATAGGCAGCTTCGCCATCCGGCTGATTCGTTGCAATGGAAAAGAATTGATAGTTTGTTTCCGGATTTCGGAAGTGAGCCAAGAAACCTTAGGCTTGGACTTGCAACGGATGGAATGAATCCGTATGGTACCTTAATTAGTATTCATAATTCATGGCCCATTCTCCTGGTAATTTACAACCTACCTCCTTGGTTGTGCATGAAGCGCAAATATATGATGTTGTCTATGATGATTTCGGGCCCAAAACAGCCAGGAAATGACTTAGATGTTTATCTAAGCCCCTTGATTGATGACTTGAAAAAGCTGTGGGTGGAAGGCGTTGATATGTTTGACGTCCATTACAAAGAGACTTTTAAGATGCGTGCCATGTTATTTTACACCATCAATGACTTTCCAGCATACGGAAACTTGTCCGGCTACAGTGTTAAGGGGCATAAAGCATGCCCTATATGTGAAGAAGGCACATGTTTCACTCAATTGCAACATGGAAGGAAGACAGTTTACCTTGGGCAACGAAGATTTCTCAGACGTGATCACCCATATCGTAGATTAAAGAAAGCTTTTAACGGATACCAGGAGAGTGAAATTGCTCCGATGGCCTTAACTGGAGAGCAAGTTTATCAACGGGTGAAGGACATCAATGTTATCTTCGGAAAGGTCCAAAAGACGGCTACAGATAAAAACATATGGAAGAAGAGGTCCATCTTCTTTGATCTTCCATACTGGTGCAAACTTGATGTTAGACACTGTATTGATGTGATGCATGTTGAGAAAAATGTGTGTGATAGTGTAATCGGAACGCTTCTCAACATTCAGGGCAAGATAAAGGATGGTGTGAATGGTCATCTAGATCTGGTTGCGATGGGTATACGAGAGCAGTTAGCTCCACAGCCAAAGGATGGTAAGCAGACATATTTGCGTCCAGTATGTCATACTTTGTCAAAAAAAGAGAGAATACGTTTTTGTGATTGTCTACGGGGCGTCAAAGTGCCACATGGTTACTCTTCAAATGTCAAGAGGTTTGTCTCAAATGATCTCAAATTAGTTGGCTTAAAGTCTCATGATTGCCACGTGTTGATGCAACAACTACTACCAGTGGCTATTCGTGGTATTGCTCATAAAAGTGTTAGACATGTCATAACTAGGTTGTGCTCATTCTTTAATGCTATAGATAGCAAAGTGATTGACCCCCAGAAGTTGGATCAGTTGGAAGATGAGGCTGCTATTATCTTGTGCCAATTGGAGATGTATTTTCCTCCTTCATTTTTTGACATCATGGTTCACTTAATTGTTCATCTGGTGAGGGAGATTAGATTGTGTGGCCCTGTTTATTTAAGGTGGATGTACCCAGTTGAGCGATACATGAAGATCTTGAAAGGGTATGTGAAGAATCTACACCGTCCGGAAGCATTTATTGTTCAAAGGTATGTTGCAGAAGAAGCTATTGAGTTTTGGTCAAACTACATTTCTAAAATTGATCTTATAGGGGTTCCTAAGCCTCGTCATGATGAGGCAAGATGTGAAGGCAAGGGTACACATGGTGTAATGGTTAAGAGCAAGGGTCGGGAGGAAGTGCTTCTGAATAACACTGATGAAGTTCAACCTTACTTATGTGATCACAAAAGAGACATCAAGGTAAGAAACCCTCGAATGAGTGAAAAGTGGTTGTTGAACATGCATAACAAGACTTTCTTAAAATGGTTTAAGGAAGAAATTTTGAAGGATGACAGTACTGCTTCTGATACATTAAAATGGCTAACATGTGGGCCTAGCTTTAATGTCATATGTTGGAGAGAATACGACATCAATATGTGTTCCTTTTATACAAAGGAACAAGATAACAAGAGTAACATGCAAAATAGTGGGGTTATGATAGTGGCTGAGGCCATGCACTTCTCTGGTTCAAAAGATACAAATCCAATTATGGCACCGATTTCTTACTTTGGAGTCATTGAAGAGATCTGGTTGGTCGATTACACTAAGTTTACAGTGCCTGTTTTTAAATGTAAGTGGGTTGACAGTAAAAGGGGTATACAAATCGATGAATTAGGATTTACATTGGTAGATCTTGGCAAGGTAGGTCACACGGAAGAGCTTTTCATCATGGCTTCCCAAGCAAAACAAGTGTTTTATATCAATGATCCTTCTAACAAAAGGTGGTCAGTGGTTCTCCAATGAAAAAGCATGAATCGTAATGATGAAAATCAAGATTCAACTCTTGATATTCCTGAGACTCCTTCTTTCTCAATACACATGCCTACTTTCATTGAGGAAAATGAGGTGGACGATGTACATGCCACTCGTGATGATCATCATGAAGGGATATTGATCTAGCTAAAATCTGAAACTATAGTGTAAGTTATCTTTATCCATGATGTGAGTTTTGTTTTTTAGGGTTATATTGTTATGTTTACAAAAAAGGAATGTCCCTTATACAATTTTAGTTACCATTTTAGTTACTATATGTGTCATAGACGGGTGGTGATAGACGGGTGTCATAGACGAGTGGTCATAGACGGGTGGTTATAGACAGGTGTCATAGACGTGTGGTGATAGACGGGTGGTGATAGACGGGTGATTATAGACGGGTGGTCATAGACGGGTTCCTTCACTCCCCCTCAAGTTGCTTCACATGTTATACATGTTATACTAACCTAATTTATTTATACATGTTATATTAACCTAATTTATTTATACATGTTATACTAACCTAATTTATTACTTTTTTGTCTAAACAGGCATACACATGACTAATTCAGAAGACATCCCTCATTCACAGGATGAGTCGGTCATGGCTCCGCTGACTGATAGTGTAAGTTTTATTTATACATATAATGTTAATTAAGTAGGCTAATTATATGTTTATTTACCCATGTTAAGCTAAGGTTAATTTATTATTTTTTTGTCTAAACAGGCATCACACAGGGCTGATTCAGCAGCATCGGGCAGTCGGCCTACCCAAAAAAGGGGTAGAAAAGCCACAACTTTGAAAAGTCTGTCCAGATCCAGGATTAATAACCAAAGGCTTGAGATCGAGTTTGATAGTCGCCTGGAGCCAATGGGACCGTATGCTAAGAAATTCACCAATTTTGTGGCTTTGGAAGCTAAAACTCATACTAGCATTTTGTTTGATGATTGGGATCACGTACCGCAGACTGTGAAGGATCAGATTTGGGAGTCAATCACGGTATTTTTCAATGATCTCTTTGTTTGTATTTACATTATTTAAGCATATAATATATGATTCATGCATTACTAATTCCTCCTTCTTGTTCTATAATTAATGTAGATCACATGGACCGTGCCGAATACTCCTGAACATCAGACAAAATGGCTTCAACATGCGGCTAAGCGTTGGACGGGGTTTAAGTCTTTTCTGGGTAATAAGTACATATTTGGAGAGAAGATCGATAGATCTCCTCTTGATGGTTACTCGTTCCTTGATAAGGATACATGGGATAGATTTGTTTTGAGCCAAGCCAGTCCTAAGTTTTTGGTTAAAAGGGAAAAGGGTAAGGCGAGTCAGGCGAAGAATGTCCACCCCCACACCATGTCTCAAGGTGGGTATAGATTAGTGGAGAAGAAGTTGAAGGATGAGAAGTTGAGAAAGAGGGAGGAGAAGTTGAAAGAGTGGGTAGAAGCAGGAGAAGAAGTATGTGAAATTGTTGATCCTCCGTCTCCACCCCATGCGATGACACGTGGGTGGAAGGACGAAAGACGAAATCTGGAAATTTTAAAGTTGAAGGCACACGCATTGTTGCTGAAAAGATTGTAAGTAACAAATTAAACATACTACATTTCTACTTGTAATTGTAACGCATTGTCTTACACATACACATTTTTTAAAAATTGTGTCTTTGTAAGAGGAGCTGAAGGAACAAAGCTCGCAAGGGTCCTTCGTTCCACAGGGACGGTCAGATATCTTGGTCGTTGCTCTAGGGAAAGAAGATCACCCTGGCCGTGTTCGTGGTGTTCTAGGGACGGTGGGCATTAAGAAATTTCATGGAACATGCGGGTCACGTAGGCGGGTGGAGCAGCAGATCAATAAGGAGGAGCTTAAAGAAGAGGTTAAACAGGATGTTATCTCCGACCCAAATTTTAGACAAGAGCTTATGTTTTCACTTCTAAAGGACCCCACCTTCACGCAAACGCTTTTGAAGGAGTTTTCATCAAGGCAATCCCAAGAAGCTGCCCAACCTTCACATATGGAGGTGGAGTTGTCGAAGCGGGAGTTGGAGTTGTCGCAGCGGGAGTTGGAGTTGTCCCTGGTATTCATAATCATTCTCAGTTACTTATGTTTTCTTTATTCTCAATCTCAATTACTTATGTTTACGGTATTTTCAATTACTTATGTTTTCTTTATTTCCAATTGAAGCCGGTAACGCATCTTCAGTCTTCGTTAGCTCATCTGTTTGCATTTGGTTTGGATCATGCTAATATTATTTTTGTAATTCCGATGGAACACGATGGCTTTGCGGGAGAACCTCATCTTAGCATCGCTGGTGACGATATTGCTCAATTTTGCACTGACGGTGAATGGATAGCCACCACAATTCTAAGTATTTGGTGCACGTAAGTACATTTTGTGACCTTATATATATTGCATAAGGTATTACAATTTTATAATTTATTTCAATATATTACGTAATTAACATCAACTTATTGCATATCTTAGGTATCTGCATCGCCAATTACTTGAGAGGGGCAGCGACCATGTTTATGGATTCTTAGACCCCACCGTCACTCTTGATGATTTCATGACTGATCACGCTAAAGTCAGTGCATACATGCAGACCCTAATGGAAAGAAGTCGGAAACAAATATATATAACACCATTTGTAAGGAATGGCCATTGGCAGATGCTCCTACTTATTCCTAGCAAGCATATTATTGTCTTCTTCTGCTCGTATCACTTTGATCCGGCAAAGGAGGTGGTGGCCTTAATCAATACGTACGTAAACTTTTATTTAATGTAATTTAATTTATAACATTTGCTTTTATTTTATAAGCATATAATTGACAAGAATATTTTGTTTATCATAGAGCTATGAAGGCATGTAGCATTTCTTGTACAAATGAGAAAAATAGGTCTTCCAAGTCAAAATCAAATCCTGATTGGTATATCATAAAGGTAAACAGTTTATTAATAGTAATTATTATTACTATTATTACTATCATCATCATTACTATCTATACATTAACTTGATAACCAATTTCATATTCATTTGTAGTCTCGTAGACAAATACAAAGTTGGGAGTGTGCTTACTATGTGATGTTTCATATGTTGAACATTGTCTCAGCATCTATTACTGACGGATGGACGCAGGTAATTAATTTTCACGTTCATATCTTAGGTATTTTGTTTTTGTTGATAACTTAATTTAATGTTGAGTTTATTTGAACTTGTGCAGGCTTTCAGTGATTAGTCTCCTGTCACTAAACAAGAAATCAAAGACTTGAGAGTGCGTTTGGCAACCTTCTTTTTTAAGTATGCTGCAGAGAAAGGAGAAGAAAATATAGATCCTGCATACTTAACAGAGAATGATGATTAGTTTATATATGTATGAATTAATCATGTATAGAATTCTGAATTGTACTAACTAGTAGCTTGGAGAGAATTCTGAATTGTAGTCTGGACTAGTGATGTTGAGTAAATAATATTGTAAAATCTATATAATCTGGAATAATATTGAGTAATTATGCAAAATTCTGTATTCTGAAAATTCTGGTTGTAATTTGTAGAACTCCGCAGGGAGCTGGGAACTAAATATGACCAGTATTAAAAAAAAAAAAGGTTAACTTTTAACATCGGTTTTAACGTCGGTTATATATAAAATCAACGTTAAAATCTTTTTAATTTTACAAATATATATACTTTGAACATCCAGTGTATAGTTAATAGACGTTAAAAGTTAATTTTTAACGTCTGTTTTTTTAATTAACCGACGTTAAAATAATATATTTAACGTCCGTTCAAAACCGACATTAAATATCACACTTTTAATGTCTAGATGGTAATCGACGTTAAAAGTCGATTTTAACTGACGTTAAAAGTGCTTCAAGCACTAGTGAAAGAGAGTAATCATACCTCTTGAGTGATGAAAATGGGCAAAGATTCAACACTTTTTTTCACAAAATTGGTTAAGCTTCACTTTGAATGGATGAGAGAAAGTTAAGAGAAAAGATGGAGTTGTGAGAAAGTGAGTAATGGCCTCCATGAAGGTGGTCTTGGGCGTGGAGGAAGGAGGGACGAAAGGGTCCAAAAATTGTTCACTTAAGGGCAAAATAGTCATTTCACCTAGGGACAAAAATGGAATTAAAACAAAAGATTAAGGGCATAATGGTCCTTTCACCTCTAACGTCACAAAATATCTAGATATTTTGTTGGATGTCATGATGATGGTGATGAGTCATGAGGCGAAAATGTGATTTCACCAGTTCCTAGAGGCAAAATGGTCTTTTCTCAGTGTGAACGTGTTTCAGATATTTTCGTTTTCATCATGACTTGGGGGAGTCACTGGCACGCCTTCCTAGGTGAGTTGACCTAATGTGACTTCAAGTTTATCCGTTAGCGGGTCCCAGTAAATCCGTATTCAGCTCCGTTAATTACCCGATTTAAGATTTCGCCCGTACAACTCACATTATTTCACTTTTTGGTGAAAAATTTCAAAATTACCAAAGTTGTTGGAAATTCGATTTAAAACCTAACTGTTTCCTTCACGAGTCAAAATTAGGCTTTCTGATCAGTAAAATCTTACTGTCAGTGAAAACGCAGACCGGGTTCCATCTGAATTTTCAACCCAAAATTTAACCGTAGCTGTCTACGATAATGTAGAGTATAAATATGGTCTTGGTTTATTTAAATTCATTTTATAAAATCTCAGATAAAGTATAAACTCATTTATATAGCTTATTTGATCTTAGAAAGCAGAGAAAATCGGGTTGTTACATAGAGGATGTGGTTGGGGAAGAGAAACACCAGCTGGAACCGGGGGCGTCAACCATAATGGTGATACCTCGGAAACCAAAAGTGGCAGAGATCAGAACGAATCTATGAGGGCCATGAGAGATTTGACCACTGTAATGCTGCAACAAGCATAGCAGAATGCTCAGTACATGCAACGAGAAGAAGAAAAGGACGCTAGGCAACAACAGTTGCACCCGATAAGAGGAGACGAGATGGTGGATACTGGTCTGAATGCATTTATGAAGGGAAATCCTCCCCAATTTCATGGAGAATACAATCCAGAGGTTGCTGAACTTTGGTTACAAGAGATGGAGAAGGTCTTTGTCGCCATCCACTGCAGAGAGGATAGGAAGGTCACATACGCTGCCTTCATGTTTGTCGAAGCGGCAGAAGCATGGTGGAGGAACAAGCAGAGACTATTAGAGACTGCTAACCTGGGAAGTGTTCCGTGAGAGTTTCTTGTAGAAATATTTTCCAAGGAGTGTTCGTCAAGAGAAAGAGAAAGAGTTCCTGAACCTAAAGCAGGAACAGAAGTCGGTAGGAGAAGACCCCATTAGGTTTGAGGCACTGCTGGAATTGTATCAGTTCTACTAGGTGCACCAGGATGAAGATCGGATGTGCAGAAGATTTGAAGACACGTTGAGGCCCGAACTAAAGAGAGCAATGCTGCCTTTAAGCATCCAATCATTTCCCGAGCTGATAGAGAAATGTACAGTACTAGAAGGGTATGATCAAGAAGGAGTTACACAAGGTCAAGTGAGAAGTGGTGGACCAGTCAGAAGTGTTGGTCAAAAAGGTCGCGGAGGAAAGTTCCAACCAAGGGCTAAGCTTTACAGTCACCCAGGGCAACAAACAAAAGTTTCTAGAAGGAAGAGCAATATGCAAGGAAAACCAGGAGTCTTGACATGTTTCCGATGCGGTCGACCGCATCTAGTGAAGGATTGTCCTCGAGCGCCTAATGTCAACTGTTTCCGCTGTGGCAGTGAGGCCACTATGCCAACGAGTGTCAACAAGGGGATACTAGTAGGAGTTAAGTTCAACAACAAGACAGAAGAACTCAGGATACGAGAACAAGACAACCCGTGGTGAGCCAACAGGGCAGGCCACAGACAATGGGAAGAGTGTTTGCTGTGAGAGGATCTGAAGCCTCTCAATGTCCCGATCTAATACAAGGTAAGTGCCTAGTAGCTGGGAGACTCTTGTCTGTTTTATTTGATTCAGGGGCTACACATTCCTTTATTTCTTTAGCGTGTATGGATCATTTGGATTTACCTGTTTCATCCTTACCATATGAATTGACCGTTTCTACACCAACAGTCGATTCCCTAAAAACCCTATTGGTCTGTTTACAATGCCCAGTTTTTATAGAGAACCAATCTTTTCTTGTAGACCTAGTCTATCTGCCTATGCAACAGATTGATGTTATCCTAGGCATGGACTGGCTTTTGGCAAACCATGTTGTACTAGACTGTTCAAATAAGACCATCCATTTTTCCGAGCAATCTGGATCATTACCTGCCAGTGATGGTGTTTCGGGAGGTGTACGATCAAGAGAGTGCATGGTGCTGTTTTCTTTGGAAGCTAAGGAGACTCCATGTCTTGATGCTTTGCAGGTGGTGCGTGAGTTTCCAGACGTTTTCCAGGACGATGTGCCAGGGTTACCATCTAAGAGGGAGATAGAGTTCGCCATCGATCTTGTACCTAGAGCCGGACCGATTTCCATAGCACCCTATCGAATGTCCCCAACAGAGTTGGCAGAGATGAAAAAACAACATGACGATATGCTGACGAAGCAGTTTATAAGACCAAGCATTTCGCCGTGGGAGCACCAGTGCTATTTGGCAAGAAGAAGGACGGTAGTTCAAGGTTGTGTGTGGACTACCGACAGCTTAACAAGGTAACGATCAAGAACAAGTATGCGTTGTCAAGGATCGATGACCTTATGGACCAGCTGAGGGGAGCAACGGTGTTCTCAAAGGTAGATCTGAGGTGCGGTTATCATCAGATAAGGGTGAAGGAGGATGATATACCAAAGACAGCTTTCAGGAGTCGGTACGGGTACTACGAGTATTTGGTTATGCCTTTCGGTGTGACTAATGCTCGGATAGTGTTTATGGACTATATGAACAGGATCTTCAGACCGTACCTTGGTAAGTTTGTCGTTGTTTTCATCGATGACATTCTTATCTACTCCTCAGGAAAAGAAGAACATCAAGAGCATCTGAGGGTTGTACTTCAAGTTCTTAAGGACAGGCAACTCTATGCCAAGTTGTCTAAGTGTGAGTTTTGGTTAGAAGAGGTACAATTCCTTGGACATGTGATCAACAAGGATGGCATAGCAGTAGATCCTGCGAAGGTAGAAGTTGTGGTTAAGTAGGAAAGTCCTAAGACGATAAGCGAAATCAGAAGCTTTCTTGGGTAGCAGGATACTACCGGAGGTTCATCGAGGGATTCTCGAAGATTGCGTTACCTTTGATGCAGTTAACGAGAAAAGGAAAAGCGTTCAAATGGACAGCAGAATGTAAGGCTAGTTTCTAAGAGCTAAAAAGGAGGCTAACGACATCGCCGGTACTGGTCTTGCCAAATCCATCAATGCCGTTCGATGTATACTGTGACGCATCATATCAAGGCTTGGGTTGAGTACTCATGCAAGAAAGGATTGTAGTGGCTTATGCCTCCAGACAGCTAAGAGTGCATGAACGAAACTACCCAACCCATGATCTAGAGTTGGCCGCGATAGTGTTTGCATTGAAGATACGGAGACAATATCTCTATGGTGCTAAATTCAGCGTGTTTAGCGACCATAAGAGTTTAAGGTATCTATTCGACCAGCAGGAGTTAAACATGCGGCAGAGGAAATAGATGGAATTCATGAAGGATTATAATTTTGATATGCAATACCATCCAGGGAAGGCCAACATGGTAGCGGATGCATTGAGTCGGAAATCTTTGCATATATCCGCTATGATGGTGAAGGAGCTGGAATTGCTGGAACAATTCAGAGATCTGAATCTAGACGTGGAGCTATCTAGAGATAAGATGAGTTTAGGGATGGTCACTATCACCAGTGATTTCTTGAACTTGATCTGTAAGAAGCAAGGAGAAGATCATTACCTATAAGAGATGAACCAGATGGTAGAAGAAGGAAGAACTTCAGAGTTTAAGAGAGGTGCTAACGGAATTCTAAGGTTTGTAGACAAGATATGTGTGCCTAAGGATAGTGGAGTTAGGAACATGATCTTAGAAGAGGCACACAAGAGCAAGCTAAGTTTTCATCCCGGAGCTACGAGGATGTACTAAGATCTGAAGAGGATGTTCTGGTGGCCAGGGATGAAGAAGGAGGTGGCAGAGTATGTCCAATCATGTTTGGTGTGTCAAAAGGCAAAGATTGAACACCAGAAACCAGCAGGGTTATTGCAATCATTGGACGTCCCAGAATGGAAATAGGATAGTATTGCAATGGACTTTGTTTCCCGATTACCAAGGACGCAAAAGAGGTGTGATGCAATCTGGGTAATTGTAGACAGGCTTACGAAATGTGCTCATTTCTTGCCTATAAACCAGAAGTATTCCTTGGAAAAGTTGACCCAGATATACATCAAGGAAGTGGTCGGGTTGCATGGAGTACCTTCAAGTATAATTTCGGACCGAGACCCGAGATTTACTTCTAGGTTTTGGTAAAGTTTGAATAGTGCTTTGGGAACTAAGCTAAGGATGAGTTCAGCTTATCATTCGCAGACAGATGGTCAGTCTGAAGGAACGATTCAATCTTTGGAGGATCTTTTAACCGCATATGTTTTGGAAAACATAGGAAGTTGGGACGATTTCCTTCCACTGATTGAGTTTACATACAACAGTAGTTACCACTCCAGTATCGGCATGGCGCCTTACGAGGCACTGTATGGAAGAAAGTGCAGGACCCCGCTCTGTTGGTATGAAGCCGGGGAGAATCAGTTGATAGGCCCAGAGATGGTGTAGCGAACAATGGAGCAAGTGCAGAAGATTCGGGAAAAGATGAAAGTCGCACGGGATCGGTAGAAGAGCTATAGTGATAAGAGGAGGAGGCCCTTAGAGTTCAAGGAAGGCAACCATGTCTTTATGAGAGTCACTCCAAGAATTGGAATTGGCAGGGCAATCAAATCCAGAAAGCTTACCCCTAGATTCATTGGACCATTTCAAATCTTTCGTCGAATTGGTCAAGTTGCCTGCCAAGTTGCCTTACCTCCCAACCTATCCAATATCCACGATGTTTTCCATGTTTCCAACTCAGAAAGTACTATCCCGATCCATTTCACGTGATAGAGCCTGAATCAATACAGATAAGAGAGAACTTGGAATATAAGGCTCTACCTGTACGGATCGAAGACAAAAGGGTGAAAGAACTCCGCAGAAAGTAGATTCCCTTAGTCAAGGTCATATGGGATGCAACAACGGAAGATGCTACATGGGAAAGATAAGAGGACATGCGACAGGAGTACCCAAGCTTATTTTAAAGGTACGATGAATTTCAGGGATGAAATTCTCTTTAAGGGGGTGGTAATGGAACATCTCATCTTTTGTAACCTTAATTAAGGCGGATAACTTTGATCGGGTGTTTGTATGGTTGTGTGATTGTTTGTGTGTTAGTTTAACACCTAGTTGGAAGTTTAGGAATAGGCTTGAACAAGGTTGGAAGTGTTTAAGATGTAACACGAGAAACTGGGGAAGTCAGAAGGCTGGAAGTCCTTTGCTAGCTAAGTTGGACGCTCAAGCGTGGGAGGACACCACGCTCAAGCATTGTAACGCTTAGGCGTGGGAGAGCTTGCACGCTTTAGCTTGCTGAGTGTGTTGTGCTAGCTGTTCTGAGTTTGGACGCATGTGAGACACGTGTCAGGCCAGGGAGAAGGCGGAGTGGACGAGGTTCCACGCTCAAGCGTGGAGAGGGCCCACACTAGAGTGTGGGAATGTTCAAGCGTGCAAAGTGTTCCACGCTTAAGCGCGGACAGTAGGAACCATAAGTGGGGTTTCCACTTTCATTTCCACACTTGCACGAATTTCACCCAAGGTTTCTGGGTTCTTCAGCTGTGAGAGAGAGCTTGAGAGTACTTGTAGAGGAAGACCAAGGTTGGAGGTGATTGGAGCGTCGGATCAAGATTCTGACAACACCATTGAGATGGTGACTTCGAAATCTTCAATTTCGACCGATCGATTTCTCGATTCGCCCAAGGTAAACTCGAATCTCTAACACGCGTTCTTGGCGTTCTTCAAGCCTTTACCTTTTTTCTTCTATCTTTGAGCTTGCCCTAGGGCTAACACTATTGTCTACATGTTGTTCCCGTGATTAGGGCAATGTTTGTGACCGTGATCGTGCGAACTCCCGGAGGAGGTTGCAGCTGCGAGCTTGGGCTGAGAACCACGTGGTGTGAGACAACCCCTTCTCGGGGGTCCCATTTAGTAACCCTAACTCATATTCTTAACGTTATAGCGTAGCGTGATTATATAAAATGCGAAAATATTCAAACAACCAACACTGATACCACGACCATACATAACATAGATATATATATAAGTACTAGCTCTCTCAGTAGAGCCTAAAAATGATATCCACAACCAACCTCAGAGTACACAATATATACAAACCGAAAGCATGATGACCAAGAAATGTACATAAGACTTTCTCTCCTGGCCCCAAAAATACATTTTGCTCACCCATGTACTGGCCATAACAAAACTAAGACTACCACCCCACCATGACTCTAACAAGGATAGCGAGAACTTCCAAGCTCTAGAGTATACGGTAGTCGGGCCTGTATACACCACTCGTAGCTGAGAGTAGTCAAGCTTGCAGAGATGATCATGCTCTGTATAGAGCAGCTCAAAGTCTCCCAACATTGGGATACAGGGCTCTCCGGCCAACATTAGGTTCAACAGGTGTGCAATCAATCTCCTCTGGCAGCTCCTCAACAAATTCTTCTTGTGAGATCGAGAATAGATAAAATACAACATAGAGAAGTATGGGAGACAAGAAACAACAATACATCATAAATAGAGAAACAGTTATAAAATAAGCAATATTGATAGCAACATACAACAACACAATAATATCAAGCAAATCATCTCCCAAGCCATTCTCTCTTAGATACTATCTTTCACCCTCATTTAACAAACAACTATATGGACGCAATCACGACGCGACATGCCCAACAGATCAAGATGTCCCATTCATCATTGTGCCACCCCTCGTAATGCAGGGTTCGTCCAACAGCCCTCTTGGCTCAAATCAACTCATGGGTACGACATATTCCCCCGCCCGCAGGCCAGATCAGAATATTCGACCATCAACAACTCAACTTATGGCAACGATATATCCCCCCCGCCAGTAGGCTGCAACATCCTTTCCCGAGTGTCACATTCCCGAATGTTTATAAGGCCGAAAATATTTATTAATGTGGAAAATACGATTTTTTTTTTTTCATAAGGATGTAATGGGATTAGTAAAGGTAAATAATAATGATAAATGAACTTAGGTCCACCATACATTACTAGAACATACTGTATTATAAATATAGAAATAGAAAACAGAAGACAGAAATAATACTGTATACAGGCATAGGTTTAATGCATAACTGACATCAAAAATAATAAGTACTAGGAGTCACAGCTTTCTAAGATGTACTACAGACACCGACATAGTCTGAACAAGACAAAATAAAACAGCAAAAGGAGTCCACCTCCGAACTCAAAGGAACTACTGAACCGAACCGTCATCCCGTCCATCTGTTCAAGCAGCAACAGCAAGTACCAGCAAAAAAATATACAGATATGGGTTAGATCCCCGTTCATCAACACAACAAAACAGCAGTAGTAAAAACGGGACGACTCACTAGATAACAGTATACCCAACATGTTTACAAGAATTCTCAATATAAATCATGTTAAACAGTTAACAGCGTAACATACGCAACACCCTTTCCCGAGTGCCACATTCCCGAACGTTTATAAATCCGAAAATATTTATTAATGCGAAAAATACGATTTTTCTTTTTCTTTTGTTTTCATAAAGATGTAATGGGATTAGTAAAGGTAGATAAATAATACTAACAAGTGAACTTAGGTTCACCATGCATTACTAGGACATACATACAGTATTATAATACAGAAAACAGAAATAACAACATTACTATATATAGACATAAGTCTAATGTATGACTGACATAAGAAATACAATAAGTACTAGGAGTCATAGCTCCCAAAAGGTACTACAAAAACTGACATAGTCTGGCCGACAACAAAACTAAAACAGCAAAAGAGTCCACCTCCGAACTCAAAGGGACTGCGGAACCGAACCATCGTCGCGTCCATCTGTTCAAGCATCAACAGCAAGTACCAGCAGAAAACATACAGATATGGGTGAGATTCCCGTTCATCAACACAACAAAATAGCAGTAGTAAAAACGGGACGACTCATCGGGTAACAGCGTACCCAACATGCTTACAAGAATTCTCAATGTCAAACATATTAATCAGTTGACAGCATAATATCATGTTAAGCATTTAACAGCATAAAATATGGTATTCTTAACAGTACAACGATGTATAACAGTAAATGTAAACATCAATAGCCATGCAGTGCAATGCAATGTATATGACTCAATGTCAATGTCACTGGATACTACTCTGACCCCTACTCCATGGAGCTAACAAAACATTCGGAGAGAGTGAATGGGGACATGTTCCGGTTTCTGCCAGCCATGAGCAAGATGCTACAACATTCGTAACGTGCACGTATCTGGCTTTACGGTAACACTCTCGACCAAACATGAAAAGTACGGCATCTAGTAAAGGATATCAGTGTATTGCACGGATTCGCCACGACACAGAAGAATCACCAACTGGTCACATGTCAGCCCTTCCAACCCTGATACCTCCAAAAAGACCATTGAAGATCGTCACCGTAAGATTCGCACCCGCATCAAGGTGTAAGCTCAACTCCTAGGCTCAAGGCCTTACAACTATGCAAATGAAATGCCAACGCTTACACAAAGCAGATGCGATAAAGCATTGTCTATCCATTAGATAGACTTCAAGGTTCACTAAGGTTCTCTTCCTTAGAAACTACACACATCTTTGTTTTATAAAACAGTTATCCATCGGATAAATCATTTATCCATCGGAAAAATATCTCGTGACTCCTTTGGAATAATCCAGACTGCTTTCAGAATCGCCGACTGTCCCCACAAACCAACACAAGTCTTTTCAGCGTGTTTTGTCCTCACTCACACGCTTTCTAGGAAACTTCCCAGAAGGTCACCCATCCCATAATTACTCTAAGTCAAGCACGCTTAACTATAAAGTTCTTATGTTCGAAGCTTAAATCTTGTTGATATGGGTAGTACCAATCAATTCTTATATGCCTTCCCTTAACTATACAGTCCCATACCTGCATAGCCTCAGGATTCCTTCCACTGTACAGTCCCATACCTGCACAGCCTCAGGATACCTCTCATTCCGGTTATCGCAAGACAGAAACAATTGAACGATTAACCTGGATCCGAATCATCGGTCCGTCGTCGAACTGCTGTTTCAAAAACCAAAACGTTTCATGTTTGTGTTTACGTCTTATGAATTATGTCTCAAGTCCTAAGCATTATGAATAAGGATTGAGAATCCTCTTAGATACGTCTTTAAGCCTTTCTAAGATATTAATCCCTTGTCTTTCAATTAAGGAAACAAGTGTTGTTTCACTTAAGTCTTATGAACTCATTGATGTACTAAGTCATCAATGGTATAGTACATGGTCTTGTTCCACCACATACCATACTTAATTAACCCTTGTCTTCAACTCTAAGTTAATTATTTAACTTAGGTTTTTCACGCGTAAAACTTTATGATTGAGTTAGAAAACTCCTTTTGTAAACCAAACAACTTTTACGATTGAAAACTCATTTGATTTGAAACAACATTTGAACTACTTACTTCACTTCTAGCATTTTCTAAAACATGAAATTCGCTTAGCGAGAGTACATTCGCTTAGCTAAATTAAGGTAGTGATACCTCATTTGAAATTCCTTTCTCGCGGGGCGAACAGAAGTTTCGCGTCGCGAGGCTGAGAGTTATATTTGCTCCTTATACAAATCCTCTGTATCGCGAGGCGAATATTGTCTCGCGTCGCGAGGCAGAGAACTGTATTTCAAACCGACCTTCTGCATCGCGAGGCGATAATTGTCTCGCGTCGCGAGGCAGAGCTGCAATTCTTCACTGCTTAGGTGGTTCGCGGGGCGAGAAATACTTCGCTACGCGAGGCAGAGAAGCTGCATCTTTGCTGCTCGGGCTAGTCCACTATCTCGCGAGGCGAGGCAATGTTAGCCTGGCGAATGCCTTATCTTCCCTCTGTCTCGCGAGGCGAGACGGGGTTCGCTGGGCGAGTGCCCTGTTTTCACTTTTCCTTAACTTCTTCATTAATTCTCTTTTGAAACACTTAGTTTGATTAACAAACCTATGGCTAAAGAAAAGACATTTTCCACTTTGGTGACACACTTAAAAGGTTAAAACTTCATTTGATCTTTGGATCAAAATCACTTTGGTTTCTCTTTGAAAACATTAGTCTCACAGCCGCAGCCTCCTAGCTCCAAAAAGCTCTGAATTAAACTTCCAAACTTGCCCTAATCACAGAAACAACAGGTAAACTATAGCATTAACCCTAATACGAAACTATAACCGTGAATAGAAGTTAGAAATAAAGAAAGAACATTGTATGGCATAATGTAGGTTGATACAGAACCTCGGCTTACCCTTGACGAATCACGAAAGTAAACTGGTAGAATCATAGTAGACGAAGAGCTGATCACGAAAACATCAGCGGAATCAAAATCGGATCAACGAACGGATCACCACCTCGAATCAAAGCCTGGAACTTGTCTCTGGTCTTCTCTCACGCTCTCTGTAACTCTGGAATTTACCAAAACTTCGTGCATGTTGAAAATGGGCAGTATTTATAGAGGTAAAACTCTGCTGAAAATGCCTTAGCGTTCTGGAACTCCACGGTTTAGCGTTCCAACGTTTGAGCGTTGGCTTCCTCAATGCTTGAGCGTTGACGTTTCCTCACCGCCAAGGCACCGCCCATCACGTGCCAGTTGCGACGTGTAACCGACACGTGTCACTTTATGTCCTATCATTGCCAGTCAACTGGTCAGAGTGGCCACGCTTAAGCGTCCACCCTGATCCACGCTAGAGCGTTTGCATGCTTGAGCGTTCCCTTTCTCTATGCTTGAGCGTTCAACTCTGGATCATGTGTTCTTCATCCTTTTCTTATCTAACTTAACCTTGATTCTTGGCATACCTTCTTAGCATACTTTCAAGTCAAACATATATTCATATGTTTAATTAAGGTGATGAAAATGAGGATGTTACATCTCTACCCCTCTTAAAATAAATTTCGTCCTCAAAATTTGACGTACCTTAGAATAGATGTGGGTATTGCTGCTGCATATTTTCTTCGCCTTCCCAGGTAGCATCTCCTGTAACTTCATTCCATATGATCTTGACCAACGGAACATGTTTACCTCTGAGTTCCTTAACCCTTCTATCCGCAATCCTTACTGGTAAGGCCCTATACTCAAGGTTCTTTTTCAACTGTACTGACTCTGGTACTAGAAAATGTGATGGATCGGGGTAATATTTCCTCAACTGAGATATATGAAAGACATCATGAAGATTGGATAGGATTGGAGGTAAAGCGATATGATAGGCTACAGGACCAATTCGACGAAGACTTTGAAATGGTCCAATGAATCTAGGAGTAAGCTTTCTAGATTTGATTGATCTGCCAATCCTACTCCTTGGAGTTACTCTCAGAAAAACGTGGTCTCCCTCTTGGAATTCTAAAGGTCTTCTCATCTTATCGCTATAACTCTTTTGTCTATCTTGTGCAGCTTTCATCTTTTTCCTTATCCTCTTGATCTGTTTCGTTATCCGTTGTACCACCTCCGGTCCTAACACTTGACTTTCTCCTTCACGAAATGAAATTACTTGCCGAGTAAGCAATTCAAAATGCTCTTTGTTATTAAGTATTATGGATCCTTTGATGATATAATTCACCAAGGGTATATCATGAAGTCTTGTTCCACAACATGATACACTTAGATGTCCATCTCTTAGTGTTTAAGTAAAACATTGGTTTAGTAAAACACTTTCCTTTGAAACCTCAAATAATTGCGTTTCTAAAATCCATTGAAAATGAAACCTTTGGATTTCTAAATACATTTAAAAGGTATTACTTCCCACCAATACATGATAGAAGTATTTTGTTATTAAACATTGAATTGAACTTCTCTAAAGAAAAGGAAACACGAAGAGTTCTAAAGATAAGAACCTTTTTCATAACCCTCAAAACTTCAAATGAATGAGCTCTTGTGGGCCAACAACTGTCAACCAATTGGATGTCACGTGAAAGCTTAATATTTAAACCCATAGTGAAAATCAACCAAAAGCCTAAACCATGGTGCCACCTTTCATTTCCTTTGATTCGAAAACATTTTTGAGATAACACTTAACTTGAAGTGTGTAAAACCACAAATCCTACCAAGACTTGTTCATTGCAAAACCTTTTTAATTCAATAGACTTATAGCCTACGTAAAGTTACTAAGTCATGAGTTAAGTATCAAACCAATTTTAGGAACCCTAAAATCACTACAAAACCGTGAGCAGACTCATCCTTTGGAATGAGGTATTTTTCTTGAAAACTTGATTTACTTGATTGCACTAATTTCATTAACATCACATAATCCATTGTTACAGACCAAAACATTTTCTAAGTGGGATTGAACATCAAAACCGAAACCTAATCCCGACTTAGGCTAGATTGTTGTTCAATGTTTTTCTTTGTTTTAATCATGCTTAAATCCAACATTAAGCACACTAATCACATTAGTTTTCAAGGACAACTTTCTCTTTCAATTTTGCATGTTTTGGCTGAATCTCATTGTAGTGTTTAAGGAGTGTTTTTGTTCATCAAAACATCTCACAATCAATTATATCACATAAGTCAATATGATGATTAATAATATCACAACCACATCGAAATATACAACATCATCACAACCATATCCAAAAATCAAACCAAAACCCGTATACCATATTTTTCAGCATACAAGCACCAACTTGGGACAAGCATTCGATAAACCAAACGAACTTCGTTTTAGACAAACAAGTACTCAAAAGTAAGCTGAAGATGTCTACTTTTTTATATCAAATTAGTTTTCATAAACAGTCATCCAAACAGTACAGTTTCATGAAAAATACATGCTGACCCGAATCCAAGACAACATCCCTTAACTAGTTTTGAAACAGATTTTCAAGGATCATATCTTTATGAAATCAAAACAAATTTGGGACCAAAATGAAGCCCAAGATGTCTACTTTCAATATCAAAAATAATTTTCGAAATCCGATGTCTAGTGTAAGACCAAAACAGTAAAGAGTCAAGTAATGTCAGAGAATCCAGCAACTACATTATTACAAAATCAAGTCACCAAGGGAACTTCACAACAAAGTGAGCCCTTTTTCAACAAATAAGACATTAAAGACCATAAATAACACATTCTCATCCACCCTAAGGTGTGATTTTGGTTCACTTCCCCACACCTCTTGTAGATCCACATAGAGCTCCTTGAAAAGATGATGGACATGGTTTCCAAGAGTTGAAACCCTAACAAAAAAACAACAAGCCCGTAGGAAGAAGAATTTTTGAAAATCACACACCAACAAAGTGATGATTTTTCATGAAGTCCAAGATTTAAAGATAAAGGAAATGAGTAGGCCTATACTTACTATTAAAGGATGAAGTTGAAAAGATGAAGTCTTGAAGTTGGTCCAAAAATGAAGTTGAACTTTTGACAAAACTTTCATGAAAGTTGTAGAGTTTGAAGAGTAAATGAAGGTGATGTATGTAGTTTGAAGTGAAGAAGTGAGATGAATGGTTCTAGAGAGAGAAACCGAAGCTATGGTTATGGAGGTTAGAGAGAAGTGAAAGGAAAGGTTGAAGGAAGAAGATGAAATGAAATGAAAAGTGATGAAGTGTGGGTGGAGGGTGATGTTCAGCCATGCCATAGAGGAGAGAGGGAGAAGAGTTAAAATTTTTGTGTCTCCATGTGAATGTTTTATTTGGCAAAGTCATAAAGTAAAAGGATGGAGTCATAAAAGTAACATTGCCACTTTGGTGATTATTTTAGATATTTGCTTGACCATAGACTGATGTACGGTCGTGTTCACTTATTACTACGCTTTCATCCCCTTGTTTAAGCTCAGTTTGAGAGGCCAGTGATTCTTGGACATTTTGAGACACCAATGTTGCAAGAGCTGGTAATCGAGCTTCCAAGGTTTGAAAGTTGCTATCAGTTTTCTTTATGAACTCTGCCACGGTCTCTTCAAGATCTGGCTCTTGTTCCTCATAATTAGCACAACGATTTCTAGATTCCCTAACTGCAAAATAAGATCAACTACAAGCAGACTTTTGGGAAGACATTAGCATTTAGGGAGAGAGTCAAATATAAAAATAAAATAAAACCGTCTAAAGTAACTAGAATTTCTTTCTTCCAATATCACAAATTAATCCCCGCCAACGGCGCCAAAAACTTGTTGCGTTATGAAAACACTTAAGGGCAAGTGCACCCTATCGCAGAAGTAATATAAAACGGAAATCTAGATATCGTACCTAAGGGATTAATAATTCAATATGCAAGTGACTAAGTGAGTACTAGAATAGAGGAACCCTTATGCTATTTAGACTAATTAAAGTAAGATGTAAGCAATAGTGATAGAAAAATAAAAGAGAAATAAAGGTTTAAGAAATCAAGAGTAAAAGAAGCCTAGAGTCGTGGTTTCACTTGTACTTTCGATACTCCCCAAATACTAGTTCTATTCAATTTCGCAGTTGCTTTTCGAATATCAATCCCTCTACTAAAACTATTAATTGTTTGTCAGGAAATCAATATTCTTTTCCCTAGATGAACCCAATGTTTGTCAGGCAAAGAGTTTTAAATGATTAGAAAGCATAAAGAGCAAAGAAGTTGAATGACTGAAAGGAATAAATCAAGTTTGGTCATGCAATAATTTAAACCCTGGTTATCCTATAGATCTACCAATTAATTGCAGAACAGTCGCTGATCAACCAATTGATTAAGAGCATGCAAAGGGTGCGCAATCCTAGCATGGGAAGAACAATACAATAACACTATTCAAATCACAACTTTGAAAGCAAATAGAATTCGAATTAAAGCTAAGACATATCAAAAAGGGTTTCTACTAATAAAAGATCCACCACATCCACCACAACTCTAGTGGTGAAATTAGCTACCCATAATAATAGATAAAACCAAATTCAACAAAAGGAGATGCATCTTGAAGAATTAAGAAGAAGAAATGTATCCAACTTAACCCCCAAGTGCAAATCCTACTCTAGAATTATAAAACACACTACTAAAAGCTATAAACTATAGAAAGAAATTACAAGAGATGATAGTATTATGCAGAGATGATTTCATAGTAGTACAAAGGGCCTCTATATATAGGAAAATATGAGAAAGGGCCCCAAAATTAGGTATTCAACGCCGCCAACACGGACGTGCTCTTTATTCAGCACGTCGTGCTTCCTTTATGTCAAGCCGTGCTCAGTTTTTCACGGACGTACCAACTTCGTAGAATCAGCATCATAGTGCACGGGCTTCAGCACAGGCGTGCTTGACTTCTGCACGGTCGTGCTTCCTCGATGTAAGGGCGTGCTTGAATAAGTCAGGTCTTGCTTCACTGAGTCAGGCCTTGCTTCACTTTGGCACAGGCGTTCTGGTGTCTGACACAACCGTGCTTCATCTTCAGAGGTAAGCTTTAAGTCATTTTTGTAAGGCCATGTTTGGATGGTTGAGCTGAGAGGCTTGCACGGGCATGCTCTTCTTGTGCACGGTCGTGCTCGAGCTCAAAACATCATTATTTTCTTCTTTATAACTCAAAAACCTCCATCTTTTATCAAATGCTCATCATGCTGCCTCTAAACATCAATTCAATAAAAACTTAAGTAAAAGGGTGGAATACAATAATAATCATCATGAAATGCATCAAAATTCAACCCAATTACCCTTTAAAAAATGCAAAGAATTGAGGTTTATCACCATGAAAGTGATATTTAGATGGTGGGAAATTTGAATTTGATGATTACTCCATATCCCGGATCAGATTATGTCTCGGCCCTTGGTCGAACTCCCGAAATCACGCAAATCGAGAAAATAATATTTTTGCCGGTACGCGATGAAATCACAGATGAAGATTTATTACGTCGTCAGAATCTTGATTTGGATCAGAATTCTATGACTTAGGGTTCTAGGCTAGAATATCTCCCGGCCTCGGGCCCAAATCCAAAAAACACGCAAACCAAGGAAAATAAAACTTTCGTCGGTTCGTGACCAAACCGCAGAAAAACTTAATCTCGTTTTACTAGGGATTAGAGTTGCTTCATGAACTCATGTTGACTCCCCAGAATGTCTCTCGGTTTCGGGCACAATTCCCAAAACCTCATAGATCTGATTAAAATAATAATATTTTTATCGGTCTGCAATCAAAACACAGACATAACTCAAGCAATTTTTTATGATTTTTAATGAGTTTCGAATTTCCTATTGAATCCTACTCTTTATCTTTCAGTTATTAATTTACTTTAACCAAATTAGAGTTATTTACTTTAACCAAATTAGGGTTATCAGATAATTTAGTCACAACAGATTCATTGAAAGACAGAAAACGAAGATACGGATTTAGGGGTGTTACAAATTGCCCATCAAGCTACATTTAAACATCAATTATGTAAAAACTTAGGAAAAAGGGTAAAATAAAACAATAATTATCATCAAATGCACCAAAATACAACCCAATTACCCCTTATAAAATGCACAGAATTAAGGTTTATCAAGTTTCCTACACTTGAGTATTGCTTATCCTCGAACAATTATCTGGCTTAAAAGAATTTTCAAAACAATTTTTAGATTTAAATCAGGGGGAACCAAAGACTCAGAATCATCAGAATGACAAAGATAGTCAAACAAGTATATTTTTCAAACGAAGTCAAGAGATTACCCAATTAGAAACTTAAGTTCCTTGAAATCAAAATTTCCAAAGACCATGGGTCACTCCACTCACAATCTCTTAGTGTATTAGGTAAAGATATCAAGCACTCAAGATTCTCAAAGTAAATACATTACCATAGGCTTGTCCATTGACCAAATCTCCACAATATGATTCATATGCATGCAAAAGAAGCAAGGGTCTTTCATGGGTTATAATTAAAGGGGCCAAGGCAATGATGTCAGGTGTGATATAGAAAGAAAAAGGATATACAAAGGGCTAACAAAAAATTTAAGTAATAACATCTTGAAGCATAAATAAGAGCATTAAGTGCAATTGGCACTTTTTCCACAAACATTTCAAGAACCTACCACCTTTTCTTCAACCATTCCTTTCCTTCTTTTCCGTTACTATAGGCTTTTTTTTTTTTTTTTTTTTTCTCTTTTCTTGCTTCTTCTCTGACTTTATTTTCACCATTTTTTGTTTTCTTTTTGTATATATAGAGAGAAGCCTCTTTTCTATTTTTTTTCTTGCAAGCCTATTTTTTTAACACTTTTATTTTTGGAAAGGGATTCACATCAAAACATTCCATCTATTGCTTCAATATACTTCAAAGCGGTCACCAAAAACAATTTTCAATTTTTAAAACTGGGACCAAAGAAAATAATTTTCATAAAGGCTCAAAATGGGCTACTAGTGGAAGTATTTATCAAAATAATGTAGGCCAGAAAAATACCTAAGAGTGCCCCACCCATATTTCCACATGCACACAAGTCAAATTCGCCTCAAAACGGTCTCAAGACAAGTTCTAAAATGTATCAACCTAAGAAATCACACTCATCATTTAAAAGGGTTAATATCCACAAACTTAGCATTATAGCCTAATCCCTATAAAAGCCCAAGTCTTACATTTAGAAGCTAAGTCTAATGAAAAATTATCAGACAAAGTACTTTCTGCTAATTTTTAGTTTTCAACAGACAAACTTTTTCAAATTTACTTGGGAGACTATGAAAGCAATTCATCCAAAAATTTTTAGTAAGGGGTCCCCTAATTTTTATCATCATATAAAAATAAGCAGTTAATTGCATGTAGCATAAGCATAAAAATCATAGATTTTCTTTCCCATTCTTAAAATTTGTATGGTCCTCAATGCAATAAAAAATAAAGCCCAAGAGAAAGGGAAGTGGAACAAAAAAATCATTCCATCGTGCACGACCATGCTCATCAACACAAAATTTAAAATCACATGCAAATCAGCCCTATTGTACTCATGGCAACCACACAAAGATTTGATGCAACTAATTTATTCAAAGCAAGAAGCAAATAAAGAGAAAAGTTTAGAAACCACTCGGATCCCATAGCTTGTGGTAGAAAGACCAAGGTGTGCTCAAAACATAAGATATTCCTCCCGGATCCCATTACTTGTAGAAGAAAAACGAAATAGTGCTCAACATACAAGAGCTTCCTCCCAGATCCCATGGCTTGAGATTGCAGGAGAAAATTCTTACGAGCCAAGGTGGCCACTTCGAATGTGTGCAGGTATTTTTAATTCCTCCATGATCGAATGGCAAGTGATAATCTCTTCTTTTAACCTCTTCATGAATGAAATCTTCATGAAGCACACAAAGCTTATCTTTTGGAGCGAAATTTGAAATATCCACACATGCATGTAACCCAATATACTTATCCAAATCAGAATTTTTGGATCCAACTTACTTGCTCTCCTCATAATTGCTCCCATCTGATTCACTGTCTGGTATGTACGGGCGTACATGGACTGATGTACGACCGTGCTCACTTTTTGTTATGCCTTCATCCTTTTTTTTGATCCTCTGTCAGTTGTGCACGACCGTACTGGTGATGATGTACGACCGTACATCTTCTCTGTAATGCCTTTGTCCTCTTGTTTAAGCTCAGCTTGAGAGGCCAGTGATTCTTGGACTTTTTGAGACACCAATGTAACAAGGTTGGAGATTTGAGTCTCCAAAATCTCTAGTCGATTATTGTCCCACTCCATAAATTTAGGCAAAGTCTATTCAAGATCTGGTTCTTGTTCCTCATAATTAGCCCAAGAATTTGGATTAACCTCCAGTTTAGATCCCAACTATGCATTGGTAAAATAATCTCCAAGAGTTCTCCTCCCACCCATTGTTCTTCTTGATTCAGTGACTGCAAAATAAGATCAACTACAAGCAAAATTTTGGGAGGGCATTAGCATACAAAGAGAGAGACAATAAAAAAAAAGGTGTCTAAAGTAACCAGAATTTTCTTCTTCCAATATCAAACATATAACAAATTAATCCCCAGCAACTGCGCCAAAAACTTGTTGTGTTCTGAACACACTTAAGGGCAAGTTCACCCTGTTTCAAAAGTAATATAGGACGGAATTCCAGATATCGAACCCAAGGGATAATGAGTAATACGTGCGTGAGTACCGGAATAGAGAAATCCTTATGCTATTTAGACGAGTCGAAAGAATGACAAAATTATGATGTAAGCAATAATGAAAATATGCATTATAGAGAAAAACGGTTTTGAAATCAAGAATGTGAAGCCTAAAGTCGTGGTTTCACTTGTACGTTCGATACTCCCCAAATCCTAGTTCTATTCAGTTTCGCAGTTGCTTTCTAAATAATAACCCCTCTACTAAAACTATTAATTGTTTGTCAGGCAATTAATATTCTTTTCCCCAAATGAACCCAATGTTTGTCAGGCAAACAGTTTAAATGATTAGAAAGTATAAAAAGCAAAGAGGTTGAATGATTGAAAGGAATAAATCAAGTTTTCTCATGCAATAATTTAAACCCGGTTTATCCTATAGGTTTATTAATTAATTGCAGTACGACTGTTTTTCAACCAATTGATTATTAGCATGCAAAGGGTGTGCAGTCCAAACATGGAATGAAGAACAATAGAATAACGTTATTGAAATTGCAACCTTGAAATTAAATAGAATTTGAATTAAAGCCAAGACATAGCAAAAAGAGTTTCTACTAATACAAGATTCACCACAACTCTAGTTATGAAATTGGCTACCCATAGACATAGATAAAACCAAATTCAATAATGGGAGATGCATCTTGAGGAATTAAGAAGAAGAATAAGAGTCTGCAACTTAACCCCCAAGCACAAATCCGACTCTAGAAATCTAAACTACTAAAACGAATAAAAGTTATGACTAAGAATTGATAACTGATGAGAGATAAGAGATAAGATATCAAGAGAGTGGTATAGAGGGCCTCTACTTATAAGAAAAATAGGAGAAAAAACCCTAAATTTCGTCTGTCAACGCAGCTTGCACGGGCGTGCTTCACGGTGCACGGTCGTGCTTCCTTCATACGTGGCTGTGCTCAATTCAATACGGGCATACTGAGTTTGTAAATCAGCGTCACAAAGGCACAGGACTGAGCACAACCGTTCTTCATCCAGCACGGGCGTGCTTCCCATTATGTGCGGCTGTGCTTCATTGAGTACATGCATGCTTCTCTCTAGCACGAGCGGGCTTCTTTCCAGCACGGGGTGCTTCTTCTTCAGAGGTCAACTTGAGACTTTTTGTAAGGGAATGTTTGGATCAAGTTGAACTGATAGGTATTCACGGCCGTGCTTCACAGTGCATCGCCATGCATCACACTGCATAGCCATGCTTCGAGCTCCAATCCTTAGAAAATTCCTCTTTTCAACTCAAAAATGTCCAACTTTCATTAATTGTCCATCAAGCTGTCTTTAAACATCAATTCTGTAAGAATTTTGGAGAAAGGGAGAAATACAATAATAATTATCATCAAATGAACCAAAATACAACCTAATTACCCCTCATAAAATGCACAGAATTGAGGTTTCTCACCTAACGTTTGAATGTTGAGAAAGCCCACGCTCAAACGTTGACTGTTAACACTCGAGAGTGGGTTAGCTGCATGTCAAGGCGTGGAGGGGTGTACACTTGCTGGTACGCGTGTCAGTTCGCATGTGCGTGTGACAGGAGACGAGGTGATCAACAAGCCATGCTCAAGCGTGGAGAAGTTCCACACTTAAGCGTGGGGACGCTTAAACGTCCAAAACCAGCACGCCTGACCGTGCTCAGCAGGTCACTTAAGTGACTATTTTCATTTTTCTTCCTCATTTGCACAAATCTTCCACTTCTTCCAGGTGCAGAGAGAGAAATAGTGTTTTAGATAGAGAGCATGATTTTAGGGAGTTTGAGATGGCGGATCGTGATTCCAACTACACTAGAGTGATCGTGACAACGTTACCTTCACTTTTGACCGATTAGTTTCTCGATTCATCGAAAGTAAGCTTCAATCCCTAACACGTCCATACGTCGACCTTAGTGGTCTTCGTATATTCTTCGTGTTCTTCGAGTTTCCCTCGATATTTTCTTGGTTCTGAGTTGCCCTAGGATTAAGAATAATGCCTGCATGTTGTTCCTGTGATTAGGGCAAAGTTCTGTTGGAAATTCATGGGAGATAAATGCTGCGATGAAAATGGTTGATGTGCAAGTATACACAATCGTTTAACAAGTAAGAAAGTGTAAGTGAGATCATTCCCACGAGGATTATATGGTGAATCAAGTACCAAGTTTGAATTAATGGTTCTATTAATTAAGATTAACAAAGAGTAACAAATAGTTGGTGTGTGTGTGTCCAGAACAGTTTTGGGAAATAAATGCTGGAGCAATAAAAACGGTTTTGTTAATAGAATGGGTAAAACAACTATGGGAAGGTATCCCTTGAAACTTCAATCTAGGTCAGTTATACGTTTGCAGTGCTATGGCAATTAGCTCCAGGAAATGAAAGTTTGTTTTCCTACAGTTCTGTGATGAACTTCACTAAACGTCTCCTATTCCTAGGTCCATATTAGTTACATTCACGCCTCACTTAAGCTCGTTCCAGCTAGCCTAAGAGTTAGAATGTTTATTCCTAAATCATTCTTCATCACAATTTTTCAATTAATGGTTTTACTCTTATCTATAAAACAGTTCTGCTACACTTAGCTTTTCCAAGTAGACGTGAGCTCAAGTTCTAACTAAGGTGATCAAGCTTAATTAAAACACAACCAAATCAGATTTATAGAAAATGCAATAGCAAAGCATAACATAATATTTACTAGAAATCCATTACAAGTTCAACATCCTATAGCCACAAGAGGTTTAGCTCATGTTGAGCTTACAAAAACAAAGAGAAAAAAAAAAGAAATGGAAGAAAAAGCCAACACAATGGAGGGGAGAGAGAGAGAGAGAGAAAGGGGCGCAGATGCTGTCGTTGCTCCAATAGGGAAGATGATGTTAGATAATTGTTCCCTTGGCTGTCCCCTATTCAGGGTTTTCCAAAATATCTCAAGGCCCCTTCCTATCTCATCCTTTTTGGGCTAAAAGTAGGTTAGTACAAGTGTCCTTGGCCCAATTCCCTAGGTTTAATGCACTAAATGCCAGCCCCACGTGTAGGTCTCTGTCCTTATCAGTGAAGGACAACTCATCATGTAAGAGAATGTTTTGAGCTTTTGTCCTTTTTCCAAACCAACTTTAGCTACGATTGCTACAGCAAATCCCAGAGCAATGTCTCTAGTTCAGCGCCTGATTCTCCAAAAACTGCTCTGCATAGAAAACTCTCAATTAATCACCAAAATAGTTCTAAAAGACACCAGAACATGAAAACTCGCAAAAGACTCTTATAAAACACACTTTACATAGAATCACACTAAAACACTGAAAACATAAACTCGAAATACTCAAGACCACAAAAACACAAGTGAAAAAGGTACATATAACTCTTCATAAAAAGAGTTATCAATAAACAATTTATAACTCGTTGGCGGAAAATAAAATTCCCTTTCTATGATATCAACAAATGAGCATGACCATTGTTATATGGGTTTATCTCTTGAAGCATAACTTTAACATGAACATTGTGAGCTTGTCAGGTACACTGATTGGTCACGAACAACACGATCACAACAACACCTTGATCAACCCTGCGGCTACAACCACCACGGAAAGGAGAAGAGGAAGAAGAACTCTATCACTAAGCACTGCAAAGTAGCAACACCTTTACTCAGTCCACATGAGCAAACCACTGTCGGAGATAGCGTAGTGCTAGCTATCAGGAAGGCCAAAGGCGCGGCACACAGATAGGGGCGTGGCTGCCAGGGATGTGCAGCTGCATTATGTGTGTTTTGTTACCCGCTTAAGTGACGTGCACAGCTTATAAGTTGTCACCCACTTAACTCTAAATGGAATAATATTAAATCCTATTTAATATTAGAAACAATGAATGACATCTAGCAATACATCATTGATTTCCAATTAATGAGAATATCGTTGATACGATATAACCTTAACTGCGACCATATTTATAATGTAGTCAATGTCCTTTCGTCACAACGTCTTAATTGAACACAAGGCATAAATGTGTCATCCTTGTTAAATTCAGTTATATGTTTCTCGATCAAGGAGTAGACGTGTAATCATTTGGGCCCAATATCTCATATTGTCCTAACTTAGCATGGCCAGGCATTTCCACGTCTTACACTATCGAATGACCATAGACATTACCCCTGTTATGTAGGAGGGATGAATCCTATCTACATCACTCACATCCCTCTGCATGATTCATTATAGGCCCAATTACTACCTTTATGATTATCCTGTTACAAATAACGTTTGATAGCATCATAGTCTACAACTCCTCAAGTAGGAATCGTAGTGACTTCAAGTCAAAGGACTACTTCACTATGGTAGTCATGAGAAACGCTTATGACACTAATATAACTATTATGCAGCGTTCTCATAGCGGGCCAATCCAGTATAAATATTCCACCAATATTTATACCTATATGAAGACTTGATATCATATATCCATGACCCGTGAGATGTGGTCATAATGTCACTCACATGATAGTCTCGATGTATTATTATTGTCCTAATTAATAATAACACTTGACTATGGATACTTTAAGAATAACGTTCTATAGTTTAATGGAGTCCCACGATCAAGTCATACTTGATGTTCCATTAAACGAACAGTCTATTCTAAGGACTTTATTATGATATATGATCATAAAAATAACATAATAAATGAATTCCTTGTACATATATGAAATATATGATCAAAGTTATGATATAAATAATTATCTATTCAAAATAGATAGGCCATGAGGGCTTACACCAACAATCTTCCACTAGCACTAGAGCCAATCAGTCATTAATCTAATACCTATCAATCTAGTGTGAGTGTCATGCTACCACTGAGAAAGAAACTCCATTAGGGAATCGTTCAGTGTTGTCATTCTGCACATCTTCACATGTCCTCTATCGATCATCTACCGAATGAGATGGAACCGTCTAAGTATATGTTCATATCATTGGTGTGACGACCCAAAATTCATGAAGTCATCCCATTAGCTGCAGAACGTTCTCAACGCTCTGATACCACTATAATGTGACGACCCCAAATTCATGAAGTCATCGCAATAGCTGCAAAACGTTCTCAACGCTCTGATACCACTATAATGTGACGTCCCCAAGTTCCACTCAAGGAAATCCCATTAACCTTAGAACTCTTTCATAGTATTAACTATGAATTAACAATTACGCGCTTATTTAAACAAACGATAACATGCATCCAACTATAAACGCGTATAACATCAGAGTAAACGTAGCAGGGTAAACTAAAACATGCACTCATATATAAGCAGTACTACAGTATACATGGTGGCTTCATCAGTAGGGCTAAGTACAACATATACATCAAAAGGGGCTCTAGCGCTCAAACTCACATGCTCTCCGCATCCCCTCTCAAAATACATCAAAATAGTCTCACCTCACATCCTATTACAGACGCACTGGCGACGTCACGCCCTCAATGACGTGAGAGTCAAGAGCTACCCCGTCCTTCCCCATACGTGCGCCTATAAACCTGCAAGGGCACATTATCTGAGGAAGAACTAGACATAACAATCCGCCTACGCCTGGCAGCCCTCAAATACCATGCTGACCTCCTATGCTGTCCTCTCATCACGAAGCCTCCGCTACTGGTCATGTGAGATGATGCTGGGGCAGCCCACATAAAGGCCTGCTCATGCGGCCTGGGTGGGTGCCACATCTGTGGAAAGGGAAGAAACTAGATCACTCTGTACAGTCCCATGATGTTTGCTCATGGTGGAGTACCACGCCGAAACAGCAAGCTCACTGGTCCGGTGTACACGGTCAAAAACGTAGAGAGGTCCACCTGCCAACCCTGCTTGTCATGATAGACGATCTCAAGCTCGCCCATCATCGGTATCCCCGATGCTGTCTGGAGGAAGGGATGCATCCTCGGGTCCATAGTCGCCTCCTGCTAACTCGTCATCTGCTCGCAGATTGAAAGCATAACATACAAGGAAATATAGGGAGATAAGATATACGACACATCTATGTCAGGGATGATGCAATGCAGAATATATAGTAACCACAACCATCTCTCAATGTCTCGACACCATGGTTGTTCCCTAACTAGATGTACACATACTCTGTCTATGCATGTCGGCCGATACTAAACACCCTCTTAAGGGCAACATCACGTCCGCACATCGGACAACAAGTTGGTTCGTTCCGGTAATCCGTTCCCCTCGCCGTGACCCATAAGAGTGCATCACCGCTCAACTGTCCCAAACAAAGAGGGTTAACTGGGCCTCCTCGGAAGATCCACCGTCAACTGGAAAGACTCAAGGTCCATTCGGGATAGTAGGACGTGCTCAGGACCGCCACGACACGTTAGGAGCTACCATACCAGTCTGATGTGGGTACACCTGTGTCCAGTATATCCCCAAGATCACGCAGACCTAACCTTCCGTTTTTCGCACCTGTGCTCGGTGCACCAACCTCGTATGCCTCACGCCACACGGCTCGCCACTTGGCATCATATGCATATGCTATGCATGTCATCCATCTCTCTTGAGCTGATATAGCAACACATGCAACTTGCTCTTAGCAACACGAGCTCCAAGCGCTAACTATAACTGTATGAGCTCCAAGCTCCACTGTAGCCATACGACCTCCAAGCTCCACTTGTAACCATATGAGCTCCAAACTCCCATCATAACCTTATGAGCTCCAAGCTCCAACTATGACCTCCAATCTTAACTATCAGCTCAATGTCCACAACAGGGTCAAAGCCCTAATCATACTAAACCTCCAAGTCTCATGCATAGACGCATTTCAAAATACATACAGCAGTTCATTATCAACACGCTAAGTAAAGCAGTAGACATAACAGTCAGTACACATGCCATACAACCATCATGCTCCACATATATCAGTTAGCAGATATGCACATAACAACATACAACACATATCATCAAGCAACACAAATCTGCTAACCTAGGGTATTAAACATAGCGGTGATAGCCAAAAGTAAACTAAACCTATGGTTTAGGTACTTTGTCAGGGCTTAACCTTACGTAGGGATTAGGGTTCCCCTACACACACCAAACATACAACAAAGCTATATAGACTACTCTGGCCTCCCCGACATATGTAACTCTTTCTCCCCACCTGATAGCAAATGTAGTGCTAATCACGAACACAACGGGCACTCCTTGCTCCTCTCTAAGCCTCACAGCTGCGGGTCACTTGCTCCAAAGGGTTCCTCACGCAACTGCCAAACTTTCCCTAATTACGGAAACAACACGTAGGCTATAATGTTAACCCTAATACAGAGTTAAAACTGTGAATAGGAGCTTAAACCAAAAGAGAACATTGTATAGGTACAATGTACGTAGATATGGAACCTCGGCTTATCCTTGACGAATCACAAAAGCAAACCTGTAGAATTGGAGTAGGAGTCGCGCTGATCACAAAAACACGATCGGAACTGGAATCGGATGAACGAATGGATCACAACTTGAATCATTGCTCAAGAACCTGCCTCTGGTCTCTCCTCACGCTCTCTGTATCAGTAACACCATCAAAAGCTCGTGCATTGTGAAAGTGAAGAACTATTTATAGAGGTAAAACTCTGCTGACAACGCTTAAGCGTTCTAGAACTCCATGCTTTAGAATTTCAACGCTTGAGCGTTGGCTTCGTCAACGCTTGAGCGTTGACGTTTCCTCACCGCCAAGGCACCGCCCATCACATGCCAGCTACGACGCGTAACCGACACGCGTCACTTTACGTCCCATCACTGCCAGTCAACTGGTTAGAGTGGCCACGCTTGAGCGTCTAGATTCTCCACGCTAGAGCATTGGCACGCTTGAGCATTCTACTAGTCCACGCTTGAACGTTTTGGTCTTGATCACTTGTTCCTCATCCTCCTCTTATCCAATTCATTCCTACTCTTAACATGTTCTCTAAGCACACTTTCCAGCCATGATAGTAATTATCAACAAAAATATAAATACCCAATCTAGGCCATCTATCTCAATTAGGGTTTCAGAAAACAAGGATATTACAATTGGTGAGATTAAGTTTCCTTAGCATACACGATTCATCCATCATCATCGCAGTAAGATCAATGGCATTTGTAAAGTTTAGGAACTATGATTAGTTCATAAACAATCTTCCTGATCCAAACGGCCTCTAAATCTGCATTTAAGGCAACTGTATACTCGGCCTCTGTAATAAAATTAACAATTGTCTCACGCTAGGAACCTTTTCAAGCTCATAGTGCCACCATAAAGGCAAAACATGAATCCTCACTGCGATCTAGAGTCATCCTTATCTGTTTGGAAGCTTAGCATCAGTGTAACCCTTTATATTGAGCTCTTCGGTGGGTGGTAATATAACATCCCCAATTTCTGTAACTCTAATCGAGTGGGATAATCTCGATTAGGGGTTTGATGGTAGTGTTGTTAATTGTGTGTTAGTTTAAGGCTTTGTTGGAAGCTTAGGAATGGGCTTGAATCTTGTTGGAAGTGCTTAAGGCATAACACGAGAAATAAGGGAAGTCAGAAGTTTAGAGGCATCTTCCCACCTGAGCTGCACGCTCAAGCGTGGGAGGAGTGCACGCTTAAGCATGCCAACACTTAAGCATTGGCATGGTGCATGCTCAAGCGTGTTGAGTGCATTTTCCAACTATCCTGAGTCTTGACGCGTGTTGGACACATGTCAAGCCCTGGAGAAGGCGGAGTGGACGAGGCTCCACGCTGAAGTGTGGAGAAACCCCACACTCAAGCATGGGCACGCGAAAGCATACTGTCCAGAGAGGACTTAAGTGAGTTTTCTTCTCACTTTTCATTCTACAGGAGTTTTGCCTCAAAAATCTTCTAAGTTACAGCTGAGAGAGGGTCCAAAGACTTCTAGAGATAGAAAGTCGAGTTTGAGAGGGATTGGAGCATCGGATCGAGATTCTGACTACATCGGAGCGATTGTGACAAAGTCATCTTCACTTTCATTGGATCGATTTCTCAATTCGTCAAAGATAATTTCGAATCCCTAGCACGTCGACCTTTACATTCTTCGTATGCTTCGATTTTCCTTCCTCTTTTCCTTGGTTTTGGAGTTGCCCTAGGGTTAGTACTATTGCCTGTGTGTTTTTCCCGTGGTTAGGGCAAAGTTCGAGGCTACGTTCATAATGGTCTGGGAGCTTGAGGTCGCGGCTGTGGTGGATGCTTGGTGGCTGTTAGAGGCACGGTGGTGGTGTTGGTGGGGTGGAGAGCATCACGGTTGCGTTCACGCCATCCTTTCAGGAGGGGAGAGAGATTACTGTTGTCGTCGGGAAGACAAGAGTAATATAACGTTTCTCTGTGTGTGTAGGGGGACCCTAAACCCTACTAGAGATTGAGTCCTAACAAAGTATCTAAACCCTAGGTTTAGCGCACTTTGGGCTATCACCACTAAGATTGTACCCTAGGTTAGAAGATTATTGCTTGAGGTTGAATGGTGATGTATGCTGTTGTGTTGTTTGATGTGTTTGACTAAACTACCTGAATACGTAGCTATCTGCTTTATTGGCCTGTTTGATATATTGCATCTGTTAGTGTTATTGGTGCTTGATATGTTGCATGCCTATTGTTTTGCTTTGAGGTGTTGTTGAGCGAATCAGGTTGATACCGTGGATGGTTTTGATGTTTTTAGCTGTGGCTTGTGGACGTGTGGCGGTGGTCGTGTTGATGTGAGGCATCTGGATTGGACTTCTGAGTGTTAGGCATGAGGTTATGGTATCAGGTCGTTGAGGATGTTTGTTGTATATCATAGTGGCCAAGTGGCGGGGCTGTATGACGGTAGTATGGGCTGCCAATGTCATGCACGGTTAGTTGTACCTGAGTGTGGGTACGAAAAGCGAAAGGGGCGATCCGTGTGGCCTTGGGGATGTAACCAAAATCAGGACCGATCTACAATGACAGATGGGGTTGCTCCTATCGTGTCGTGATGCCTGATCAAGCCTGGTTATCCCGACTAATTCCTGAGTTGTTCCAAGTTACAGGCTAACGTTCTAAGGCGACCAAGATACCCTGTTCCTGTGTGGAAAGGGGAAGCACTCTTATTGGTCACGGAGAGCGGTTTGGTTTCATGGACAAACTAACTCCTGTTCCTCTGTGAAACTTTGTGTTGACATAACATGCTGCATGGGATTAGTATCCCGAGTAGAGAATTGATCTGGGTGAGAGAATTGTTGGAGATGGTTGCCTGTGTATATTGACTTGGGAGATGGTTATTGGTATGTGTGGAACTATGTGTTGTTATACTGCTATTGTTGTTATCCCTCTGCTTTGATAAAATAGTCTTATCTCCCTGTCTCTTATTTGTATATTTGTTTCCGTCGTTCATTCGCGTGAAGATGACAAGCCAGTAGAGGACACAAATGGAACTGAGAGCTCACCCATTCGTCCAGGAGGCACCGCAGATGCCGGTGCTGGGAGATCTTGATATCTTCTCACACGACGATCGGGGTTGGTAGGTGGACCCTTCTACGTTCTTGACAGTCTACACCGAACCGATTAGCTTGCTGTTCGGGAGATGCGATCCACCTTTCGAGGATATCAAGGGACCGTATCGTGTGATCCGGTTTCTTCCTTTCAATCAGATGTGTCACCCACCGAGGCAGTGTGAGCAAGACTTTATGTGGGCGGTGCCAGAGTCGTCTCACATCACCAGAAGGAGAGGTTCGTACTGCGAGGACAACGGAGGAGATCGAAGCAATATCTAAGGACCTATTGGCGACGGTGAGTCGTTGTTTCTAGTTTTTCGTCTGAATACGTACCCTTGCGGGTTTATAGGCGTACGTTTGGCAAGGGACAAGGTAGCTCCAGGTACCCACGCCGCTGAGGTCGTGGTAGTGCCAATGCTTCCACTCTAGGTTTGTGAGGTGAGGATATTTTGTTGTATTTTGAGAGTGGGTGGGGAGAGCTGGTAGGCTTTTGGGTGTTTTGAGTCTTTGATGTATTTGTTTATATTTTCAGTTCTAGATGTACAGTTGCTTGTCTATAGTACTATCGCCCTACTGATGGGGCCGGTTATGCATATTTTATATAGTTATCTATCTGATCTACGCTTTACTCTGAGTGTTTACCTTTTTAGTAATGGGTGATGTATGCTTTCATTCTTAACGCTTTTGTTTAGCCCGCTTCTTGACTAACGCCTTAACGTTATAATACGGTTAAGGTATAGTTAAAAATCTAAGTGTGGAACTAATGGGATTACCTTATGTAAGTGGGATCGTCTCACCTCCGGCCATACCTCCGCTTTTTCCAAGTTTCGCTCAGGTTCTTCTCTAGATTCAAGGCTTCAACCCCCAGGGGATGATGATGCCACCCACAGTCTACTCCAGTAATTCGGCACAATCTCAAGAGACTCTTGCGATGACAAACCTGCCATATGGCCTTCGGCCTCTTGGTTACACACTACCATTGGGTACCGAATCCCCAGGCAATAACCAAATTCCGCAAAATTTCGCCCAGATGCAAGCACCTCCTGCCAACACCAATGAAGCTTCCCAAACACAACACACCACTCTCATAACCAATGGCCACATATGCCCACATATTCCCACATACTACCAACCCTCCAGAAGGTGCCAACCCCCAAGCTCCACCATATACAGTCCACAAAACCTAGACAACACAAAACCCCTAGACAACCCCTCCTCGGAGGTCCCATTCAATAACCCGAACTTATACTCTTAACGTTATGGCGTAACGCGATCACATAAAGTGCATAAAATAATAAAAACAACCAACACTAATACCACAACCATATATATATCATACATATATAAAAGTATTGGCTGCCTTAGTAGAGCCTACAACAACATTAAGTATATCAGAGTACACAACTGAAAGCATGGTAGTAAAATAAAATACATCAGTACATGAGACTTCCTCTCCTCACCCCTAAAATACATATGCTCACAAAAAGAGAAGAGGCTCACATGCCATAGCTACCACGACTACTACCCCCGACACAACTCTAACGGGGATAATGGGAACTCCCCACAGATGCTCGTTGTCTCCGGCAATAAGTCGACAACACCTCATACTCGATCTCGCTCTCGGACATCACGATCCGGCGACGACGGTACTCTCTCATCCTCCTCTCAACATGACGACGTCGGCCACGAGCTACATAACCAGTCCTAGAGGACGCGTGAGATCTCCAACCAGCATCTGAGTCATGATGATACTCCCATGGCCTGTTCCACAGCCTCTCCAGCGGTAGCCTCTGTGCGATACGAAAGTCTCCTACTAAGTAACTCCTGGACGATCCCCAAGCTATGAAGTATACGGTGGTCGGGCCCGTATACACCACTCGTCGTTGAGAGTAATCAATCTCTCAGTAACGGTCATCGTCCTCATATAGCAGCTCAAAGTCTCCCAACACTGGGATCCGAGGCTCTCTCGCCAGCATTAGGCGCAGCAGGTGTGCCATCTATCGCCTCAGGCAACTCCTCAATAGGATCTTCTCGTGCGGGCGAGAATAAAATACAGCATAGAAAAATATGGGAGATAAGAAAATAAGCTATATTGATAGCAACATCCAACAGCACAACAGTATCAAGCAATTATCTCCCAAGCCATTCTCTCTTAGCTACTGTCTCTCACACTCATGCATCTAACAACTATATGGACGCGATCACGATGCGACATCCCCAACAGATCACGATGTCCCATTCATCACTGTTGCGACACCCGCTACCCCGCATACGATAATATTAAATAAAGCATGCAAGTTAAAATAAATACTATAACATAAAAGGTAGCGAGTACCACATGATACGAAAACATTTTAAACATAAATAATGACTACGGAAAAACATAAACATAAACAAAACCCAAAAACCCGATGTCACATAATTAGAGCTGGTAACCACTACCGATCTTACATCAGAAAACAACTAACATAACTAAACATAAACTAAACTATACTATGAGCAACCGATCTCCTCGGGATCACTCCTCAGCTGGCAGCTCACTATCCTCTGCATAACCAAAGATACATGCAAAACACAACAACAAAAAATAGGGAGTAAGGAACTGTACGTATAAACATAAACGGTAATAGGGCAGCTAGCAAGATGATCATGCAACATATAGACATCACAATACAACATAAATGTTATAACGCACACCATCATATCACATTATAAACATGCTATGCGATGCATAACTACTTCGCTACTCCATATGCAATGTGGATCCAACAACGAACTCAGGAAGATGATTCGGAGTATATCAACTTGTTGACCATCATATATCAGCACCGGTTGTTCATCTTACTCTCGGATGAACCCCATGAGTAACGATTCACCTTACTCTCGGATGAATCCCCACGAGTTTCCTGTCTATCAACACTGGCTGTTCACCTTACTCTCGGATGAACCCCCATGAGTAACGATTCACCATACTCTCGGATGAATCCCCACGAGTTGCCTGTCCACCAAACTCTCGGGTGAACGATCAACACTGGCTGTTCACCTTACTCTCGGTTGAACCCTAATGAGTAATGATTCACCATACTTTCGGATGAATCCCCACGAGTTGCTTGTTTGCCATACTCTCGAATGAACTTCTCCCAACTAAAAATACCATGTCATGATGAATGCAATGCTAACACACAAACAACATGACAACCACCTCCATCAACACCATTTAACACAGGCTATCAACTAACCAATAAGCATCAAAGGTGATTTATCAACATCAAACTTGATCAATAAGCATCAAGAATGATTTAACCAACAACATCAGTACCAGTATGTCGTTACCCATAACATCATCTTTTCGTTAATTAATCTCTTTATTAAGTCTCCATTATTACACTTTACCATATCATTGTCTTAGTTCATTAACTATCCTCAAGGTTGTATTTTATAATCTCTTATATCATATTTTTATTCCTAAAAAGGTATTAGATCTCTTTTTATTTAAAACAGTCAAGTTTCTTAATTCTGACAGTGGCACGGCCTGAGCACGGACATGTTAAACAGCATAACTTTTCTCGTTTTTATGGCACGAGCGTGCTACATGAGAGCACGGTCATGCTGGCTTTACTGGACAAAGAGCACGGGCGTGCTGATAATGAGCACGGGCATGCTCAACGTTGTTACAGTGTCTCAGATCTAGGAAACTTAACAATTTCTCTAGATTTCAACACTCCAATTTAATCCTAAGGTTCTTGACTAATCCATTGGCATTAATCTTACCCCTCATCAACATCTTTATGTTTTATGCATATCAATTAGACTAATCCTAGTTTTAGGCTTAGCGCTAACATCCCTATGCCTTTTATTAACATAGATTTAATAACAGTTCAACCATACCAACTCATACAATTATGGCATATCATCATCATCATCATCATAAACAACGTCATAACAACATCATAAATATCATGCCAGGATCATACATACCAATTAAACAATTAACAACATATATAAATAACCATAACAACTCCATACAACAATTAAGGCACATAGCACACAAATAGGGTCATGGGTTAACCCTCATCTTATGCTACCCTAGAACCTATATGTTATAGTAATCCCTTCTCCCCATACCTGCCGTGGCGATTCCAACCTATGAGCCAACAAGACGAAGTCCACACTTGACTCCACTAAACGGGTTCAATAGGTTCAACGAGCTTTGACCAAGAGCACCAAGGCAAAAGGATAAGTTAATTCCCAAACAAGAAAAAGGAAGGGAATTAGCAAAAGGGTTATGGACATACCTCGATTAGATCCCTGGGGAACTAATCTGCTAGTTGCCATTCACAGCACCGGCACACGAACAATGAAGTCTGGTTTGACAGGGACAAAGCGGTTCAACACTAACTCAAAGGATTCAAAGAAAAGGATTAACAGGGTTGGTTACCTTACCTCAGAGTAACACTAAGCTAGCATCTTAATCCCGAACGCAACAGCAATCACCACAGGGATGTGTTCTAGACGAAGAACACCCAAACAAGGATTGGGGACGCTCAAGGATTCAATGGGAACCCAAGAGAAAGGTAAAAGACGGCTGTCTCTAATTTAAGGATTGACGGCTATGAGTTTTAGGTCAAGCAAAAGAGGTATAAAAAGGATTGGGGTGAAACGGGCTGACCAAAAGAGTCCAAAACGAGTTCTGGGGTGTTGGCCCTAACTTGAGCTACGAGCGTCCGATTTAGTTGTTCTTGGTGACGTTGGAAAGCTAAGAGAATTTCCTACAAAATCATGTTGCAGGATCCATTCCTAACTCGGACTCTAACAGGGTCAAAAATACAATATAATTTCAGCGTTAAGAATATAGTTGTTTCTAGATAGGATTTTTAGGAGATTAAGATAAGATAATCTTATCTATTCAATGATTGAATCTCTATGACATCTAATTGATCTTATACCAACACAAATGCAATTATCATAAATATAGATATCTTATATTAATATAAACATAATCTAAATATGAATACAGATAATCATATATTAATATAATTCTATTGTGCATTAATGCAAGTGATCTAGTGTTAATATAAACATATATATAATTGATAACATGTAAATAAATATATGATCACATATTAATTACACACATCATATTAGTCCATACAAGACCACATATAAGAACACAAGATCACACACTTACATACTAATATAATCAATTATATATTAATATAGATAAGATCACGTATTAATACTTGAAGTACAATTAATAATTAATAATATAAATATAATTATGCACAATTCTCTATTAATACAATCAATCATATATTAATATAATCATAATTAATATAAATCATTTACATATCAATAAGAATCAATTACATATTATATATATATATATATATATATATATATATATATATATATATATAAAATATATAATAACATTTTAATATATAAAATGTAAACATATTTATAATCATACAAACATAAGTGTGCGTGTTTTTTTTTTTTTTTTGATTGAAATAAGTGGGCATGTTATCACTCAAAATATACACACATAAATATACATTCATATAGATACTTATAAAATGAAATAACGATGTAAACAAGCATATTGTCAAATATTATACTACTAATAATAGTAATAATAATAATACCTATAATTACAGCAACACATACACACCTATACGAAAAACGGGGTGTTACAATTGTGCCACCACCCGTAATGCAAGGTTCTGCCAACAGCCCGCAGGCTCAACTCAACTCATGGGTACAACATATTCCCCCGCTCGCAAGCCATGTCAGAATATTCACCCGTCGGCAACGACATATCCCCCCGCCCGCAGGCCAGGTCGGGACATTCGCCCATCAAAAACTGATAGGTACGATCATCTCCCTACAGGCAAGATCGATTGTCCATACGCCAACACAGTGATGAACAACGACGATACAACATGAATCTCACCGACTCATCTCAGGATCAACAACTTAGTGTCTCAACCGCGACTTATACACAACCACATCCAACTTTCTCCGGCATAACCGGGTATCAACTTTATATATATCAACAGGATCTCTTGGTTGAGCACTACCACATACATATACCCTTAAAATCCTCACCACATGATCATCTCCCAAATTATCATAAATTACTGCCTATCTCTACTCATATAACAATAATCACAAATATCATATCATAGGCAATCATAATCATGCTCAATAATCATATTTATCATATCTACTCATAGGCATATAAACTCATAGTAAAAATTCAGGTAACCCTAAGCATGCTACTAACCATACATGCACATCCATAGATATTATCTTAAGCATACCAATACACAAGCATACAATCTCGACATATCATAAAATCGACCTATTGGCGGTAAACCTACAATGCCTAAAACTGCATTGGTACCACAACTTAGTAGTCACCAATGTAGTTAAGTGTTGTCGGTTACTCGACCACTAATAGGGTTTAGGTCGCCCTACGCATATCAATATATATTATTTTATTATTGCCTCCCCAACGATATTGTGGTTCTTTCTCCCACCTGATAGCAGATAGCAACAATCACGAACACCACGAACACTTCGATCTCCTTCCTCTAGCCTCACAGTCGCAGCCTCCTACTCCTCCAACGGGTTCCTATGCAACTCCGAAACTTGCCCTAATCACGGGAACAACACGTAGACTATAGAATTAACCTTAATACGAAGCTATAACCGTGAATAGAAGCTTAAACCATAGAAGTACATTGTATAGCTACAATATAGGTAGATACAGAGCCTCGGCTTACCCTTGGTGAATCAAAGAAGTAAACCGGTAGAGTTGAAGTAGAAGTCGAGCTAATCAAGAAAACACCAACGGAATTGAAATCGGATCAACGAACTAGTCACGAACTTGAATCAAAGTTTCAGTCTCGCTCTGCCCTCTGCCTCGAGCCCTCTCTACAAACTTCATACAACTGAAAGTGAAGATGTATTTATAGGAAAATATTCTACTGTCCACGCTTTAGCGTTGGATTTCTCCACGCTTTAGCATTCCAGCGCTTGAGCGTTGGCTTCTCCCACGCTTAAGCGTTGACGTTTCCTCACCGCCAAGGCACCGCCCATCACATGCCAGCCGTGACGCGTAACCGACATGTGTCACTTTACGTCTCATCACTGTAACACCCCAATTTTTCAAGCCTTCTAAGGTCAATAAAGTGTGTAAATGAGTTTATATTTTTATATGAGGTTTAGAAAAAGAAATAAAATAAACTAAGACCATAGTCACGCTCTATGCTATCGTAGGGAGTTACGGTTAAATTTTGGGTCGAAAACTCAGACGGAACCCGGTCTGCATTTTTCACTGACAGTATGATTTTACTGCTCATATGATCTAATTTTGCCTCATGAATGAAACAGTTAGTCTTAGAATCGAATTTCCTACAATTTTGCTGAAATTGGTTAATTGCACTAAAAAGCGAAATAATATAAGTTATTCGGGAGAAATCTCAAATCGAGTGACAAACGGAGCTGAATTTGGATTTACCGAGACCCGCTAATGGATAATCTTGAAGTCGCATCAGGTCACATCACCCAAGAAAGCGTGCCAATGTCATGATGGTTTTAAAAATATCTGGAAGCGAAATGACCAAAATACCCATGACCTTTTATGGAAATTACACTTATGTCCTTGTGTGAAATGACCTTTCTACCCTTAAGTGAGAAAATTTTAGACATTCTTGTCCCACCTCCATAAGCCCCATGCCTCCTCTCTTCATCCAATGACCCTCCCTTTCCTTTCTCCTTCACTTCTTTTCTCCTTCACTTTCTCTTCATTTTCTTAAGGGAATCTGCAAGAACTTTGAGAAGCAAAGTTGATCACTTCACTCACCTTCATCCTCTAAGAGGTACAGACTCATTCTTGATCTCTCAATCTTCATGTTTCTTCCATTGAAACTTCATTTTCAAGCTATGTTGAAGTTTGAAGCTTAAACTTCATAAAACAGTGAAAAATTGTAGAAAAATCCTTTTAATGTCAAACCAATTTCTATGAGCTAGTTTCATTGCCCTCTCTCATAATCCAAGAGCTAGTAACCAAAAGAGTTCTGTAACCCATATGGGTATGATGAGACCGAAACATATATATTGAAAAAGCTTGAGTTTTTTATTCAAGTTTTGAGTAATGAGACTTGTTTTAGTGTTATGTATACATAAGGATCATTCATCCAAGAGATAGGAAATTTTAGACATCTCTAGCTAATTTTTGAGCCCTATGGCCGAACCCTAAGTCTAAGGGAATAGGGAAATTTGTGTTGTTAAATGTTGATGTTTGATTGGATTGTGTGATTGTAGTTAGTGTTGAGTATTCGGGTGAGTAATCGAGAGATTCGCGAACCGGTCAGACGATTTTTCAATCGGAGGATTACTTCACAAAAGGTATGGGGAGTGAACCTCATCGCACCAAAGTTTGTGGAAGGTGAAAATGGTTGTTTATGCTTTGTTTGGGTGAAACCCTTTTGTTTGGGTTCACTACTTTATTTATGAAGTTCTCTTTGAGAACATGGTTGTAATAATGGTTCCACGTTTAGTATATGCTTATGATGATGTATGTTTGGATGGAAAAATATTTTCATGTATGTTGAAAACCACACTTTGATCTCTAGATCAAGTAAGGATTTTTATGCTTGATTATGGTTGAATGATGCATGATTATTGTTCATCATAATATTGTGAGCATTTTGAGCTATTACTTGACAAGTTAGTGAAGCAAAATCTTCACATCCCTTGTGTGGGAGTATTCGGCCATGACCATAAGAAAAAGGAAGAACATGAGTTGTTCTTGAATATTCAATGTTTTTGGAAAGTTAGAAAATGTTTTAGTAACTTATATTTCAAAACAAAACAAGAAGTGATTTAGATCCAAAGATCAAATAGAGTTTCGACCTTTAAGTGTTTTTACTAAGGTGAAAATGTATTTTTACTTTAGTCCTAGTTTATCCAATTAACTAAGTGTTTTAAAAGTAAAATGATGAAAGTGATTTCAAGGAAGTAAAAGTAATATGAAGTTACCTTAGGTTTTAAAGGGATATCACCTTCATTTTAAAACTAAGTTAGCATTCAATCCACAAAGTATAAAGCGGACCTTGTCCTCAAGTTTGAGCTAATTGAATCATAGTTTGAAAACTAAATGAAATGCTATTTTCTTTTACACTAACTTAGATCATGGTTTTACACTAAGTTAGTAAGGAAAAACCCTTTTCAAATTAGTTAAGGTACTTTACTGTAAGCAAGTAACAAAGTTATTTCTAATCACATGAGTTTCTAATTAGAAAGATCTTGGTTTACAAAGTCTCAAATCGAGATTTTTCAACTCAAAATCGTAAGGTTTTACGCATGAAAACCTAACTCAAGTAATTAACTTAAAGTAAAATAAAAGAGATAATTAAGTATAGTATATGGTGGAACAAGACCATGCACTATACCATTGATGATTTAGTTCATCAATGACTTCATAAGACTTAAGTGAATCAATCCTTATTTCTTTATTTGAAATCCAAGGAATTAATATCTTAGAAAGGAACAAAGACTTATCTAAGAGGATTCTCAATCCTTCTTCATAACACTTAGGACTTGAGATGTAATTCATAAGACATAAACACAAACATGAAATGTTTTGGGTTCTGAAACAGTAGTTCGATGATGAACCGGTGATTCCGATCCAAGTCAATCATTCAATTGTTCAGTCTTGTGATGACTCGATCCCGGAGGGATCATGAGATTTATCCCGCGGATAAAAGTTTTATAATACAAAGACGCGTATAATTCCTAAGGAAGAGAACCTTAACGAACCTTGAGGTTTATCTGGGAGATAGACATTACTTTATCGCATCTGCTTAGTGTAAGCATTGGCATTTCATTGCATGAGTTGTAAGGCCTTGAACCTAAGAGTTGAGCTTACACCTTGATGCGGGTGCAAATCTTACGGTGATGTTTTAAATAGTCTTGGAGGTATCAGGGTTGGAAAGGCTGACATGTGACCAGTTCGTAGCTCTTCTGTGTCATGGCGACTCCGAGCAATACACTGATATCCTTGACTAGGCATCAGACTTTTCATGTTTGGTGTAGAGTGTTTCCATAAAACCAGATACGTGCACGTTACGAATGTCGTAGAATCTTGCCCAAGGCTGGCGTACTCGGAACATGTCCTCTCATTCACTCTCTCCGACACTTTGTTAGCTCCATGGAGTAGGGGTCAGAGTTTTACCCCTGTGGCATATGGCATTGAGTCATGTACATTGCATTGCATTGCATGGCTGTTGATGATTACATTTACTTGTTGTACATCACTATTCTGTTTTCGAGGATGCCTTATATTATGCTACTAATTGATTAACATGATATATTAAGATTTATGGTATGCATGTTAAGTATGTTATTATTTGGGGAGTTGTCCCGTTTTTACTTCTGCTATTTTGTTGCGCTGATGATTGGGAATCTCACCCATATCTGTATATTTTCGTTGCTGGTATTGTTGTTTCTACTTAAGAAGATGGGCGCGACGACGGTTCAGTTCAGCATATACTTTGAGTCCGGAGAGGGACTCCCTTTGCTGTTTTGCTTTGGCCAGGCTGTGTCCAAGTGTCAGTTGTACCTTTTAGGGAGCTGTGACTCCTAGTACTTAATTATATACTTATCATCAGTTAGGCTTGAACCTGTGTATGTATATAGTATTGTTTCTATTTCTGTACGTAATTCTGTATGACTTTTAGAAATGCATGGTGAACCGAAGTTCATTTATTATTACTTACTTTACTAATCTCATTATATCATTGCGAAAAGAAAAAAAAAAATCATATTTTCCGCATTAATATTATTTTCGGCCTTATAATTGTTCGGGAATGTCACGAATGTGACACTCGGGAAAGGGTGTTGCATTATTTGCCAGTCAACTGGTCAGAGTGGCCACGGTTGAGCGTCCACCCTTCTCCACGCTAGAGTGTTATCACGCTTGAGCGTTCTCTTGCTCCACGCTTGAGCGTTCTACTCAGAGTCCCATCCGAAGGTTACGAAAGATTAGAGACTAAGTGAACAATAATGGAAGTAGGAATTTTGGCTATAGAATGAGTGTCCTTAGGACTGGTATTAGTAGGGGAAAGAATCATAATGGATCCTATAGCGATGGGAGTAGTGTCTCGAAAACTTAAGACAATGACCGGTGTAGATAACTATGACAAATAAGTTTGGATTTTCACTTAGATATTAGAATTCTTAAGTGAGCTCATTGAGATTTAACGTGCATTAGAATTTGTTGATGAGATTGAGACATGTAGTAACGGAATGAGAATTAGTTTTAGTGTTTGAATTAATCATGGAAGTTAACTTAAGTACTTGATCACTACAGTATGTAATGCTTAGAAATAAGAATGGAAGTAAGTCTTTAGTGAAAGATTAGTGGTAGACAATGATGGACTAGCAAGTAAGTAAAAGAGGGAATGATTTTCCCTGATATTGGATGGATAAGCAAAAGACTGATGATGAGATTCTAAAGTTAGTTTTATTTCTTCAAAAGAGTAGGACCTTGTTGAATTGTTTTCTTCTCGAAACAATGTGTGTTGACACACAAGAATGCATGTTTTGATGGGTTCTAATCGGGTTAAGGCATTGTAAGAACTCATGTTTAGTAAATGGTACTTGTATTCATGTTGACACGTCGTTTATCCTTTTGGGATTGTGTCAGACATTTGAATGAGGTGCCTGCCGTGGAAAATTTTCAGGAGAATTTTTAGAGATTGTTCCAAGTTGTGTTTGCGGAGGATATTGAGTTTTTGATGGATCGAGTTTCTAGATTCAGTCAGATCTCCATCGCTTTGTGTAGAATATCACCTACAAAGCTAGCCGGGTTGGACTACATGAAATGGAATTTACGTCTGTTTCTTGATAAATTCATCATCATCGGTGATGTTCTCGTTTACTCTAAGAGTCACGAGGAGCATGAGGAAACTCTGCGTCAAGTGTTACGGATCCTACTCGAGAAGAGTTGTCGTGAAGTTACTTAAGTGCGAATTCTGACTCGATGGTAGTGAAATTCTTAAGGCATGCGATCCTAAACGAGCATTTGTGCTCACACTCCTACATGATTCTCAGTGTGTTAGACATTTGAGTGGATTGGTTTAATAGTATCCATTGGTCTGGACATTTTCATATCATTTCGTTGAAAGATTTGTTATGACTATTTCTTAAGTTGTAACACAGACAAATTCTTGATACTAGAAGTTTCTTTATGAAACTTAGTCTAATCACTTTTACTTTTGGTAAAGGTGATCCGGTCTGATTTTTTTCCAGACTGTTTATCTATTGATTCCTTAATCCGTTGGGAGATTCTTGTGAAAAAAGAAACTTTATTAGAGTCATGGTTGTAAACATGTATTAGCTATGCATTTTTACACTCACGAACCTACTGAAGAATCTTTTTACATACTGGATATTCCTGCATTCTTTTCAGAGTGATAAAATTCTTCCATATGATTGCTTATGAGAGTAAGACCAAGAAAATTTCCTTTGCTGAATATTTCTTTCCTTAATTTTCAAGCACTGAGTAGAGATTGAGTTCAACTGAACACCTTCAACTCAAATGGACAGGCAAGAGGAACGATTTGATCTTTGGAAGGTTGGCTGGGAGTAAGTGTAGTATCTACTGCGATAATTCTTTTAAAACTGGATAGACAATGTAACACCCCGATTTTCGAGTTTTTCTTTTAATCAGTATTTATGAACTTATATTTTATTTGAGGTCTTAGAAAGGGATATAAAATATTCCGAGACCATAATCATGCTCAGCGATATCGTAGGAAGCTACGATTAAGTTTTGAGTCGAAAACTCAAACGGAGCCCGGTCTGCGTTTTTACACTGACAGTATGATTTTACTGCTCAGATGACCTCAGATGGACCCGTGAACGAGACAGTAAGTCTTAGAATTCGATTCTCTACGTTTTGGTTAAATTTCAAAAAAATCATTTCCTGACCTCCGTTCGAGCGAAATCTTCAATCGGGTGGAGAACGGAGCCGCGTATGGACTTACCAGGACCCGACAACGGATAATATGGATATCACATCATGTCAACTCACTTGGGAGAGCACGCCAGAGTCGTCATGACGATCGGGAATTTCGGGATGCGAAATTACCAAAATACCCCTAACTTAAGCCTTTTCACCTTTTACCATTTTACCCTTTGAACCAAATGACCTTTTTACCCTTAATGAACTCTTTAGAAGGCTGTAACAGCCCTCTCAGCCCCTCATTCCACGCAGCCCAGCCCCTCAAGAACACCAAGAACACTTCATCTTCCTTAGAGAAAAAACCTCCATTGAATCCTTGAGAAAATCTTGAAAGCTTGTTGAAATCACTTGATTTCTTGACCAATCTTCCTCCATTTTAAAGTAAGATCACTTCTATGGTCTCATATCTTCTTGAATCTCTTTCAATATCAAGATCAAAACTCCATTTTCATGAAACTCATTCTTAGATCCAAAACTTTGAAAATCCATAGTAAATTGTAGGAAAATCCTTTGGAGGTGAAACCAAGTTCTTGGAACTCACCTCATCACCCTCTATCTAAACCCAAGAGCTAATGATCCAAGTCTCATCCTAGCCCTAAAACCCCAAAGTGGCCGAACCCTAAGAGTGATGATGAATAGTGTTTTTCATCAAATTTTTGATTTCTAACTCTTGATTCCATCCTTAGCTTTCCTAGTGTCCTTGAATCCAAGTGATGGAAAACCAAATCAATTCCTAGCCTAGATTACCCTATATGGCCGAGAGCTTCATGGGGAAAATCCATGAGTGTTGTTTCACATTTTTGAGTCATAGGACTTGAAATAGTGTTAACTAAGTTCATGAACCAACCATCCAAAAGTTTGGAACCAAATAAGATCCCTAACCCTTTTGACCTTTCATGGCCGAACCCTATGCCTTTTAGGGGAAGGAAAACTTGTGTTCATATGTTATAGATTGATGTTGATTTGTTGTTTGAATTGATTTATGCTTGATTGTTTTAGGCGACGCGAACGGAACCGGAGCCGGAGCCGAGAACCGATCGAGTTTGCATTGAACTTCTTTTGAGAGGTAAAGGGAGGTAGTCATTTAAGTTTGAGTAGCTTCATAGTGCATGTTTGATATATGTGTTATGATGTCTTGAGTGATGATTTAGAGATGAGTTTGAATGATGTATATGTATACTTATATCCTGGATTGATTGGATGTTAAATGTTATGCATAATTGTCTATTTGATAATTTGTGGCATGGATGCCTTAGTTGATATTATGATGATGATTATGGATTGTTGATGTCTATATATATATATATATATATATATATATATATATATATATATATATACATATGTATATATATATATGTTGGATGAGCATAGGACTGGCTATGTCTCGATAATTTATTAAAAGACTCGAAATCCTAAATCTATGTTTTGAAAACTGTGTTTTTAAATCAAAAAGTGGTTTTTGGGAAAACGTGTTGCTTTTTCAAGAAAAGTTGTCTTTCTTGTTGAAAAGTATTTTTCTTTTGAAAAGTAAAGTGGTTTTGTGAAAAGTCGTGCAAATCGTGTTTTATTTCGGTAAAGCGTTTTAAAAAGACGTGAAATCTTAGAAAACGGTTTTTGTTTTCAAGAAAGGTGTTTTTCACGGAAAAACGTTCTCTTGATCAAAAAGGATGTTTTGTTTCAAGAAAGCCAAAGTATGTTTTGTTTCCCAAAGTGTTTTGAGAAAATGAAACCAAAGGAAAAAAAATGATGAAACTTTGAGACGAAACCGAACCTAGTGGCCGAGACATCGGGGCTAGTGTTTTGTGGATGGAGCACTCGGACTTCATGTCCTGTGTTTTTGATTTGAGTGGGCTTAATGCCTTTTTGAAACGAGTCGTGGACTTTATGTCTCGACATTTGAAAGAATGAACGCAAAGAAAACAGAAAACTTTCCGTGTACATGCATGAACCGGCAGACGTGCCATTTGGAACCGAGCTACAACTTTCGTAGTTGAGAATTCAGCCAGTTAAGACCACTGGGTCTATAGGGGCATTCTGTGTTCGAGATCCCACAAGTGGCCGGTGGCGTAGCAACCCCGTGCCGTGGTAAATCGGCTGCCAAACACGAATGAACTCGATCAGAGACTGGAGTATTCATGATATGGTGAGACGTGGTACCCTGGAACAATTGGAGTTCGGACCTAAATAGAGAGGCCGACTCATGAGAACAATTGTGTTACGGGTGTTACTACGGCCTATCGCTCGATGTTGGGAAGTTAGAATCTCCGGAGTACATGAATTAGAAAGATGATATTGAAGTCTCATGCATTATTATAACTGATGATAGTGTTTGGGATGTTGTACTGTATTACATAAATAATTGTTCATATAACTGTATTTATCTGTGGATGTTTATACTGCTGTTTGTCGCTTGTGCGGCTATCGTGATAACTTTATATGAGTATCTCACCTTTGCCTGTACATGTTGGACACCTTGTTGTGTTTTTGGAACACATGTACAGATGTTGATCATAGGTTCCCGCGGAGACGTGAGGACTCGGACGATGGAAACTTTTGAAGGAGCCGACGTTGGGTTGTACCCCAATGGCTACTTTTAGCCGACCAGCTTAGGAGTCTTTTGTTTTTGAGCAGGCTTATATTTTATTACTGCATATATGTCGCAATTACTTTCTAAGTCTGTATATATATATATATATATATATATATATATAGAGACCAGGTTTTGCGTTATGTTTATGTTTTATGAACAGTGAATATCAATGTGTGATATGAAATTTATTCCTCCGTCTGGAGTTGTTTGCCTATGCATGCAGAAAATTTTTAGAACCGCGTTTTCAAACGTAGCTACTTAATTAAAGTACTTTCCGAAAGCAACCAGCGTTTTATTTTATTGTTTTATTTCTGCATTAGAGTCCGTGTATGTAGCACCCGCGAGGGGGGTGTTACAGACAATAAGTGATGAGAGTTTTGTTGAGGTATAGTTGTGACTGGTAAAATGTGAACCTTTAAGATCAATCTCAGTGAATGAGACAATTGTTATAATTCAAGTATTGGTCGAGATAGAATAGTAGTTAGGAGATCTAGGGTAATGATCAATGTCTATAGTTAAGATTGATTGTTTGAGTTTGAGGATTTATAGGAGAGTGTCCTTGGTAGTTTTACCTAAGCTGAATATGAACAAAAAAAAGAGAAATTCTTGAGTAGAATTAAATTGTTAGGGAAGTTTAAGATTTATGATATTAGATAATTATACCCGATGCGAATTCTTTTTGGTTGTAGTTGCATTAAGAGGTGCAATCATGTTCTTTAAGGTTGAGATACGTGATTATAATGTAGATTAGAGAGGTGGACTATGTTCAAAAATGAACTAAGACTAAGATTGGATATCTTGGATCGGAACTGATGGATGTGTTGTAAAAGGAATATGTATCGTAATTGCAATCTTGATGTTAACAGTAAGAGTTACAGATGTCGGAGGAAGATTTCCTAAATGGATTAGTATTGAAAGAAAGTGGTCAAGTTTAATTATACCTCTCACGTGTGAGAGACTAAGGTAAGGTATTAAGGAGAAGGAGTATGGATTGAGGATAGGCGATTTGATTTTAACGGTAAATCTAATGGGGGATAGGTATGAAGTTTGTTATTAGGTTACAAATGTTACCTAAGGGAAAATTCCATATGGGAGTACAATGTGGAGCTTAGGGATTAAGAAATCCTGTCTAGTTTTGAGTCATGAAATTTCGAGGACGAAATTTTTTTTAGTGGGGTAGGAATGTAGCACCCCGATTTTTACTGTTCATCAATTACGATAAAGATATACATTTTTTATATTTTATCCGAGACCTAGAAAATGATTTTGGATAAACCAAAGTCATATTTATACTCTACCTTATCGTAGGGAGCTACGGTTAAATTTTGGGTTGAAAATTCAGACGAATCCCGGTTTGCATTTTCACTGACAATAAAATTTTATTGATCAGAAAACCTAATTTCGACTCGTGAACGAAACAATTAGCTTTTAAATCGAATTTCCAACAACTTTTGTAAATTTGAAATTTTTAACCAAAAGGTGAAATAATATAAGTTATACGGGCGAAATCTTAAATCGCGTAATTAACAAAGTTAAATATGGATTTACCGGGACCCACTAACGAATAAACTTGAAGTCACATCAGGTCAAATCACCTAGGAAGGCGTGCCAGTGACTCACCACTGTCATGATGACAATGAAAATATCTGAACGCGTTCACACTGATAAAAGACCAAAATGTCCTTGACCTTTTGTGTTAATTCCACTTTTGCCCCTAAAGGAAATGTCCATTTTGTCCCTTAAGTGAAAAATTTTGGACCTCCTTGCCCTCCCTTCTCTCCCATGCACAAGGCTATCTTCATGAAGCCTCACTCATTTCTTTCTATATCCCCATTCTTTCTCTTAACTTTCTCTCATTTTCTCAAATAGAACTTAAGAAATTTTGTGAAGAAAAGTGTTTGATCTTTGCTCATTTTCATCCTCTAAGAGGTATGGTTACTTCCTTTGATCCATAAACTTCATGATTCTTCTCTTATTTCTTGTTTTCAAACCATGATTCAAATGAGTTTCAATTTCTAAGTTCAAACTTCATAAATCTCTAGAAAATCATAGAAAAATCCTTTTAAGGTGAAATCAATTTCTCTGATCTAGTATCATCATCCTTTATCATTATCCAAGAGCATGTGATCAAATGACATTCCTAGCCTATTTTTATAAGCAATGGCCGAACCCTAGATCATGAGGAATCATGGGTTTTTTATTCAAGTTTTTGTGTAAAGAGGCTTGATTTGGTGTTAGGTATACCTAAGGATCATTCATCCAAGAGATAGAAATTTTTAGACATCCCTAGCTAATTTAAGTCACCAAGGCCGAATCTAGGACCTAGGAGACAAGAAATGTATTTTTGTGATTGTTAAAGTTTTGAATTGATTGTGTGAAGGTAGTGGTTGTTGATTGTTTCGGGCGATTGATCGGAGGACTAGCGGATCGAATCGGACGACGTTCATCCGGAGAATTATCTTCAAGTGGTAAGGGGAGATTAACTCCAATGAGTTTGATAGCCTCATAAGATTGATTGTTGTACATTGCGAGGATGATATTTGAAGTGATGTTGATAATTCTCTTGTGATTTATATGCTTGATTTATTTGGTGAATATGTGAATGGATATTGAAACATGAATTGTGGCGTTATTGAATTAGATGAGATATATATATATATATATATATATATATATATTGAATTGTGATTTCTTTGACTAGATTGGTTGAAAGCAAAGCATCGGCTATAGCTTGATAATGAAGATTAAGTTGCTTAAAGTCTTAAACAATGATTTAAAGACGTTTTGGTTTGAGAGATGAAAAGCTTTTAAGTTAAATGGCATAATGACCAATTTTACTAAAAAGCCACTAAGTTAAGAATTCAAAAGGAATTTCGAATAAGACTTAGGAAGTTGAGAGTTGGTGAGGAAAATAGTGAAAAGTTGCTTTATCATTATTTTCTAAACATGTTGTACAAAAAGAAAGCCTTGAAAATTATTTTAGTTTTATCACATGAAGAAACTTCTCAAAGTATTTGACCTTTCAAAAAAAGAAAAATTCTCTTACAAAAAAGTTTGCTCCAATGAAAATCTTTAGAAAGATGTTTCAAATGATGGAACCTTTAGAAAAGACAGTTTCAAGTCAAAATCCTTTTGAAAATGAATTTTGAAATAGCTTGGCAAAGACAAGATTTTGCGGAAATAAGTTTTAGAGCGAAAATGAGTTTTGGTTTACATCAAAGGATTTTGGGTTTTGTTTTCTAGGTTTGATCAGCGAAAACGAAATTTTGATGAAACTGGTGATTACCCCTTCACGTTGTGAAGCACGTAAACCTAGTGACCGAGACGTCGGGCTAGAGTTCTGTGGATTGAGCACCCGGACTACATGTCCTGTGTTTTGAAATGAACGAACTTTGTGTTCTATATGCGAGTCTAGTGTGCGCGACGTCGGCCTAGTACTTCGTGGATTGAGCACTCGGACTGCGTGTCCTATGTTTTGAAATGAACGGACTTAGTGTGTCCTATATGCGAGTCTAGTGTCCGCGACGTCGGCCTAGTACTTCTTGAATTAAGAACTTGGACTATGTGTCCTGTATTTTGAATGAACGGGCTAAATGTCCTTTAAAACGAGTCATGAGCTGTGTGCCTTGACAAAAAGAATGAACGAAAAAGAAAACAAAAAACCTTCTGTGTACATACATGAATCAGCAGACGTGCTGTTTAATCGAGCAACAATCCATTGTGGTTGAGAATATGAGCCAATTAAGACCACTAGGTCTATAGGGGCATCCTGTGTTCGAGACTCCACAAGAGGTCGAAGGCATCGCGACCCCGTGCCATGGTAATCGGTTGCCAAACACGGATGAATTCAATCAGAGACTGGACTATTCATGATATGGTTGAGACGTGATACCCTTGAACAATTGGAGTTCGGACCTAAATTGAGAGGCCGGCTCATGAGAACAATTGTGTTATAGGAGTATTTACGGCCTATCATTTGACGAAGGGAAGTTAAGAATCTCTGGGAAACATGAACTAGAAAGTTGAGTGAAGTCTCGTGCATTCTTTTAACTTATCTTGATGAATGGGTGCGATCCCACAGAGTGAGATTACCTTGTTATGATATTACATTGAATGTTGATATTCTATAGCATGACTGTGTTGTATATCGATGTATTAATTGTATTTTGTTTTACTTGTGTGGCTATTACGATGAACTTGTGAACGAGTATCTCACCCTTGCCTGTACATGTTGGACACCGTGTTGTGTTTTTGGATACATGTACAGATAGTTCCCAACGGTCCTCTGGGTCACTTCGGGAGCCTGTAGCTTGAGTTTCTTGATGTCGACGACAAAGATGTGTGGACTGTTGACGACAAGACCCAATCTCATTGGTACGATGTATGTTAGGTAGTATGCTCTCTTGTTCTTAGAGTTCTTTTATCAGACCAACTCTTAGGATTTTTTATGTTTAAGTCAGGTCTTTCGACTATGACTGATTATGTTGTGTATTAAGAGATTGAAAAGATGTACGCATTATGACGAACTTGAATTACTGTTATAAATTATGAGTTTCAATTTGTTTTCCTATGGTTGTTAAAGTTTTACTTGGCATCAGATTTCCGCAACTACTCTATTGAGTTATTTTCGAAAAAGTTTTTAATTAACCGAAAAAGAATATTTGGGATACGAAATGTGACACCGGGTTGGGGTGTTACACGGTGTCTTTCTAAGAGTTATTATTGATTGAATTAAGAATATTTACACAATTTTCATGGTTGTTTTGCAGAGAAGAAGCATCAACAAAGTCTTGGACGAGAACATTGGAAAAGAAGCCTATTGTTGTATTTGTTCATAATTTGCGGCTCAACTCAAATTTTTGTTATTCAGACTGGGACTCAAGGTGTTTAGGCCGCAACTCGAGCGCATTATTTGAAACTATGCGTGTTGATGTTTGTTCTGATTTGCGAAGGATAGATATGAGATTTGGTTCATGTTTCTATTACGCATGAGGACTCTTGGTTAGAGGATATAAATTGGAGTTTTAAAAAGCCTAGGGGGAAGAACGACGTTTTTGGAGAGCTGCTGACATTTAGGATTGCACCTCGGTTGTTTTCTCTCTCTTCTATTTTGTTTCTTATTTTTTTCCTTATTCTTGGACAATGTTTATGGATTCATTGATTGTTTGTGTTCTCTAAGTCATAATGAACTAAACACCTTTTTTCTAGGATGATAATATAACCGCAAGACGCGATTTCATGATTTTATTCTAAGTCTTAAATTTTGTCATCTCTATTTTTGTGTTTTATTCTCTGTGCTTATAATGCTTCTGATTCCTTGATCACCAATTGAATGTTTTGCTAATCATATTGAAAACTGTAACACCCCGAGTTTTCATGCTTTCTAAGATCAATAAACTATATAAATGAGTTTCTATTTTATCGAAGGTTCTACAGAGTGAATTAAAATAAACTAAGGCCATATTCATACTCTACGCTATCGTAGGGAGTTACGGTTAAATTTTGGGTTGAAAACTCAGACGGAGCTCATTCTGCATTTTCACTGACAGTAAGATTTTACTAATCAAGAGATCTAATTTTGACTCGTGAACGAAACAGTTAGGCTTGGAATCAAATTTCTAACAATTTTGATAAAATTGGTTTTTCGCACTAAAAAGTTAAATAATATAAGTTATTCGGGCGAAATCTCAAATCGGGTGAAGAATGGAGCTGAATAGGGATCACGTCAGGTCAAGTCACCTAGGAACGCGTCCCATGACTCACCAGTGTCATGATGACGTTAGAAAAATATCTGAACGCGAAAAGACCAAAATGCCCCTAGCCTTTTTCATAATTACCATTTGCCCTAAGGTGAAAAGTTTTTTGTACCCTCAAGTGAGAAATTTGTGACTTCCTTATCCCTCCTCTTCATACCCCACACCCCCCACCTTCATGAAGTCACCATCCACTTCATTTCTTCATAACACCATTTTCTTCCTTTCTTTCTCTCTTTTTCTTAAGAAGCTTTCAAGTATTTTTGTGAAGAAAAGTTGGTAACCTTGCTCATCTTCATCCCCCAAGAGGTACGAACTCTCCATTTGATCTCTTAAGTTTCATATTCTTCCATTGAAACCTTGTTTTTCAAGCTTTATTCAAGTTTAAGCTTCAAACTTCATAAATCTCTGGAAAATTGTAGAAAAATCCTTTTAATGTAAAACCAATTTCTATGAGCTAGTTTCATCATCCTCTTTCATTTTCCAAGAGCATGTAATCAAAAGACTTTCCTAGCCCATTTATTTATAGAGAGGCCAAAACCGATAGGGTGAGAAAGCTTGAGTTTTTTATTCAAGTTTTGAGTAATGAGAGTTGTTTTAGTGTTAGGTATACCTAAGGATCATTCATCCAAGAGATAGAAAATTTTAGACATCTCTAGCCTTTCTTACAGCCCTATGGCCGAACCCTAAGTCTAAGGAAATAGGAAAATTTGTGTTGTTAAATGTTGATGTTTGAATTGATTGTGTGAATGTAGTTGGTGTTGTGTATTCGGGCGTGTAATCGGACGATTCGCAGATCAAGCGGATGACTTTTCATTTCGAGGAACACTTCGAGAGGTAAGGGGAGATAACCTGAGGAATTCAATTTCAGATGGCAATGTATTGTCTGTATTGGGTGGAAATGTGTAGTTTTGTTGTACTGTAACTATTTTGTAGAGTGCTTTATTTATTGCTTAATTATGCTTAATTGTGCTCAAGTATGTTTATTTGTGTTTAATTGTGCTCAAGTATGTTGATTATGATATGTATGCTTAGCATGATGTGTTGATTTAAAATAATGATTGGTATTGTGCCAAGGAACCTAACATCGGTTAGGGTTCAAAATCGAGTAAAGTTAAAAGCTTCAAAAAGCTTGGGATGTAATGTAAGTAAATAAAAGGCTAAGATTAAAGGATTTTGAAAATAAAGTGGATTGATATCTTTTGGGAATAAAGAAATGAAATATACTTCATTAAGAAATTAGAAGACAAATGAAGGGAAAAATATCTTTAAATTCGAGAAAAGTAAGTTTTTAAAACAAAAAGTGCTTTAGAAATCATCAGTCATTTTTAAAGCGATAAAACGAATCATTCCAAGCAAAAAGTGTTTTCAAGTGATCCAGTTTTGAAACAAATTGTTTTATCCTAGAAAAAGGGTTTTTCGCGAACCGTATTTCAAAGTTTTGGATAGTTTACCAAAGTACTTCAAAAAAAAAAAGTGATATCGACCAAGAGTTTGTTTTTATGGAAAACCGATCCCGAAGGCTTTGTGTGTAAGCTTCGTAGATGTGGGTTTTGTTTTTGGTATTTCAAAAAGAGAAAAGTTAGTTTGGAGGTAAACCTAGAAACCGAGACGTCGGGGTTCTAATGTTCTGCAGAACACATGTGGATCAAGGATCCGTGTTAGTGCAGTAGTCCTGTAAGCTTGTGGACAATCTTTGTGGTCCTGTAGGCTTGTGGACGTTTTGTATGCTCTAGAATCCAAAATCCAAGACTGGTGCATCGGTTGGGGATTTTTGGGTTTGGGCTGTTAGACTGTGTCCTTTTTGAGTTTTGGACTGTGTGTCCCTTTTGATAAAAGTTGAAAAGACTTGAGAGTCAAAAAGTGATGGTGGTTGATAGCTTTGAGCGTCAACAAGGAAATAATGATACGACAAAGAAAAACTGACGAAAACAAAAGTTTTCTCATGCATATGTTTTTGGCAGACGTGCCGTTTAAAATGAAGGGACCTTGATGGCAAGGAAACCTGGGATGACTTCGGTCATTGTGTATCATTATGCCTTGATGGACATGGTGTCATACGTGTTCTGGGAACGTATTGTGTCTTGAGTTGGACAATATAGTATGACCTGATTATAAATTGTTAAGTACCTCTGATTGCGCCCCCATGTGAGAATCGTGTAGTGTCATGGGATTCATGTACTTGTTTATGGCAAAGTGGTGCTAGGCATTGTTGCGTGAGGGCCAATGTATTGCGAGCCTGATCCGCTCTTTGAAAAGTGATGGGATTTCCGGAAATTAAGAATCAGATGTTGTGGAAGTGCCATGCATACATTTTGAAAATAACGATGTCTCTTGGGCACGAGACCCTTGTGATTTATCTTTATTATTATGATATTCGGTGATATGTTTATCATGTTTAACTATTGTTGTTTGATGCATATATATATGAACTTATTGTTTGTACTTAAGGTACATAGTTGTCGTATTTTGAGTTCATATATTAGTTTCTCACCCTTGCTTCATCCTTGGATATATTGTTTTTTCTTTTGGCATATATTTTTATTTGTATACAGATGGGACCGGAGAGCGAGGACCTTGCTCACTCGAGGGTTCGCTCCCTCACTTTTGATCAGCGCGAGGACCCAGCTGTGTGGGTCATACACTCGGAAGCCAGCACCGCAGCATATACTGGACCCGTCTGCACTCTTCGAGGGAATATTGAGGTGGGACCTCAAGAGAGAATCCACACTATATATAGAGACCATTCAGATTCCACTGCAACCTATTTGGATGATCCTGTAGTACTTGGTGGATCAGGGGTCCTTACAGCACGAGATCCCAGTCGCTCAGCCCCTTTAGCAGCAGCCGCCTTTGACTCCTCCCCCTCCGTTCGTCTTAGTACCAGAGGGGTAGGAGGATGATCCGAAGGAGGACCCTCACGAGGCTCCTGACTATCAACCTCAGGAGAATGGGGATACTCCGGCTACGGGAGCCGAAGAAGCGGGGATAATCAATGGGAATGTAGATTCCGCTGATCTCTCTTCTGACGTTGACGTTGGACCCTCTTTTGGGAGACTATCCAACGGGTTTCACTAGACGTAGACTAGCTTAGGGTGTTAGTTTTTGAGGTAGCGATTTTTGGGTAGTCTATTATCGGCTACTGATGGCCATGAGTTTTAGAGATATGGTTTCCAGACTGTCGCTGCCTAGTTGTAGGATTGATAGTTTTTATTTTTTGTCAGTTATCTTTTGAACGGACATGTCGTCCAAAGTTTATTCATGTACATGACTCACTGATGATGCATATATATATATATATATATATATATATATATATATATATATATATATATATATATATATATATATATATATATATATATATATATATATATTTCTCTTGGGTATTTGTGGGTATTTGTTAATTACTGTTGTAAGAAGAAAAAATTTTATCACGATTTTTGAACTAAGTCAAATCTATGTAAAGGAAATCTGTTTTCCGAAAGTAACCAACAAACTTTTGTTTCGGGTTTTATGTAGTTTTTGGGTCACCATGTGATGCCAGATTAGGGTGTCATAAAAACGCTAGGAGATATAAGTGTCTAGGGTATTGAGATAAAACCATAGGGTTATATGGATAGGTCTTATACCATATATGCTTTGTGTAGCCTTTCATAAAGAACCATAGCTCTTAATGAATTCTGATTAATTAATTTCACATGGAAATATAGCAAGTTATTAATTTGAGAATATTTTCTTTAGCGCTCGAAAGATACTATTGAATAAATTAGGTTCTTGGTTGGCAAAAAAGGGTTGATAAGAAGTTAAGAATAATTGAACCAAATCGAAATAGCGGCGGTGAAATCAGATCCTTAGAGTTTTCTCTTATTGGTTTTCCAACTCTTTAATATTGCTTTCAATTACTTTTCTATTGCTTTCTTAGATTCTCATTTAATTTGGTTGTCTAGGTAACTATATTTTAGCGCAATTTTGGTAATTAATTTTCAATCCTCTTGGAAACAATCTCTTATTTACTTTTTATTACTTGTTAACGATACATGCACTTGCGTGTGTAAAATTCGCAACAATATTTCCCTCTACTTTTGATTTCTATCAAAAACTCACGTTTTTTCTAACAACAATTTTACACATGATTATCATAGAAACTTGAGAATCCCACAAACTCCTTTGATGAATTACCATAGAAAAATATGAATCCAAATTTCACCACCAGCATTATGATAATCTTGCAAGTGATGCATATTTGGATACATTGGACAAGACAACAACTAAAACTAATTTGAAAATACAAGTTATAAAGAATAAAGATTTGCTAAAAGTAAAAGCGGTAAATAAAGAAACACTATTATTATTTTTATTTGGCTGTTGATTTGCAACATGAATTTATCCCAAGACAGGATCCCCTGGGAGATTTGCAACCGCAATAGGTTCACCACAAATGAACTCCTATTCACCTTATGGTTTGAAGGGTTGATTGGTGCATTATTTATTTTGTTGTTTGCATGTGTCATTCTTTGAGAGACGTGGTTAGAATTTCAAGATAAAACTATGTCACTTCTTAATCGCATGGAAAACACACCACTGAACAGACCAATGAGTTTAATACTAGCCACTTATTTGAACTCATCCAACTGGGTTTGTCGATATGTTAAAGGGTGATTTTTGGTTTATGGGTTTTCAAAGAAAATTTCACTGAGTCCTAATGTGTGAGCTCCCAAGTTTCTATGGTAATTTTGCAATTATCATTATGTGTGGGCTCCCAAGTTTCTATGGTAATTTATCCGCAAGCGTACCCTCTAGGATTTAAGAGGTTCGTCCCAGTTTGGTACCTAGGTAGCAGAACAGTCGAAGCAAGGAAAAAAGAAAGAAGCACAGAAGAAAGAGGGTAGAAAGTGCACCTACCCCTTTTAAAAACAGTGATAGTAAATTTAAAGTTTTATATCTGGACATTAAATGTGATTAAGAGATAAGATCAGTTAAGATTTAGCTAAGATACAATAAGATAAAGTCAGAACAAATTATAACCATTTCAAAACTGATAAGTGACCTGATAAAAAAGCACCCACTTCAAAATAAGACCAATGATCAATTTGTTACATATTATCAAAAAAAATGATTTTCATATGAAATAATTTAGAGATTACATGAAAATTATTTTTTCATAATCTGTAATAAACATATCTTCTCTTTCCTCTATAGAATCAGAATTTAGTGAAAAGCTAATGGGAATAGCTTCTCATTTTAGCCATAAAAATGATTTTTTAAAAATGATTTCCTAAAAAATCTTAAACAAACACAATTAAAACAACTAAAAATGATTTTTAACTTAAAAAAAATGATTTTTATCATCAAATAATCTTAAGCAAACGCACTCTACGCAATGTAGGACATTAAACTTTTGAAATATTACAATTAATACAACATAACAATCAATTAATCCGCAATCTCCTTCATGGTTAGGAGTTCAGTATACGGACCGGTCTGGTCCGATCCGCTCCGGTCCGCATTGGTCCGCACTTAGACGGACTGGACTGGAATAGTCCGCAAAATAAATGGACTTGTATTTATCAAGTCCGCGTCCAGTCCGCATAATCCACGGGTTAAATGGACTAATCCACGGACTCAAAAAAATATGCAAAAATTTTAAGCCAGTTCTAAATTTTATTTATTTGTTTATTTTCTTTAGTTAAAACTTTTCTTATGTTTCAAAGACTGAAATTGGTAAATGCAAAATCTTAATATGACTTACTTTAATAGACTGCACCATTTTTATGCAATTTTATTTAAAAATTCTCCAAAGCAAGTAATATTTGACTGAAGTATATCGAATATAAATATATCAAACACAACCCAAAGTAATCTGGTGGGTCACAAAGTAGGCCCTAAATTCTTTGGGCATGTAAATCCTCCTAATTCAGGATTTTTTTTATATTGTGTAAGTCCACGGACCAGGTCCGTTTAGTACACGGTTTAAACGGACAGGATTTAAAAAGTCCGCATTTAAATGAACATGAATTTTGCCTAATCCAAATCCGTGCGGGCTGCGAACTAAACGGACTTTTCACGGACCGAGGTCCATATACCCGATCTAGGTGAGGTACTCAAAATATAAACTTCTTATTATGATGCCAGAAACAAATGGCATTGCATTTGCAGCAGCTTGGTTCACATCAATTGAGGTGGAGCGAGCAAGCTATGAGTCTATGACAGTAGCACAACACCTGTGGGCCCGATACTAAATCATTGCGACACTTTCCTGGAACCCTTTAATCTTTCCAGTCAGCTATGGGATCCCCTGTTGCTTCATTAATTAGTATCTCCTCCTCCTACACAATAAGATCAGCATCAACGAGGAGTATAATACACAAGTGCATGCATAAGCTTAAATCAAGATGAGATATTGGGCTTTCAATAGTATCTCTTTCGTAGAAGCATATTAAAGTTTAAAAAGGGTGAGTGGTGGCGGAGAGAGAGAGAGAGAGGTGAGTAGTGGTTCGATGATGATAGTAGAGGAGCAAGGTGGTGGAGGGCCACCGCCGTCGTCCGTGTTAGGGTTGGAGAGTATGACTGGTGGTTTGATAATGAGGTGACGGCGAGGAAGAGAGAAGCAAGGAAGGGAGAAAAAAAAAATTGCGATATGAAAACATCATTCTTGCCTGCTTAGCACTTAGTTAGCATTTAAGTTGGCACTTCACAAATTACATGGAGAGGCTATTAAATTTGGAAGATTCTATGGTACCGGCAACTTACCATTGAAACGCCCCGATTTTCACGTTTTATGATTCTTCAATATTTTAACGTTTTCATTTTATTGGAAGATCTAGAGAGTAAAATAAAATATTCTGAGAACATAGGAATGTTCTACACAACCATAGGAAACCATGGTTAAGTTTTGTGCAAAAAACTCAAACGGAGCCCAGTCTACATTTTTCACGGGTAGTAGTGTTTTTCTACGATCAAGACCTAATTTAAACTCGTGAACGAGATAGTAAGTCTCAGGATTTAATTCTCTACATCTTTGTTAAAATTTGTGCCGACATCTAAAAGTGAAAAGAATATATTATATTCGGGCGAATACTCGAACCGGAAGACGATTTGCAGTTGTAAAGGGATTTACCGTGACCCGTTACGGATAAGATTCATCTAGGAAGGTGTGCTTTGACTCACCAATGTCATCATTACATTTCTAGAAATATCTAGATATTTATAAGAGAAATAACCAAAATGCCCTGGTCCTTGAAGGAATTACCAAATTATCCTTTTTGCTTAGTTACAGGTTTGCCATGATACCAAAATATCTATAACTCACTCATTCTCACTTAGGCCATTCGGCCACACTCTCTCTCTCTTCTTTCTCTCACTTGTTCATCCAAATTCATAGAGTTCTTGAAGTTCTTCATGTGTTCTTCATAAGTTCTTCACAAAAACCCATTTTGATATTCAAAAGTTGAAGTTTTTGAGTGAAAACTTGTTTCTCTTTCACAAATCTTTGATTCTAGGAGGTATGATCCTCATCTTAACTCTCTTAATCTCTCTATTTTATCTCTTGAATCTCTTGATTCATGAAGATCCAAGTTTAGATTCAAAACTTTGAAAATTCATAGAAAAGTGTAGAAAAATCCTTTTAATACCAAATCAATTTCTATGATCTAGTTTCATCATTCTCTTTCACTATCCAACAGCATGTAATCAAATAAGTTTTCTAGCCTTTTATTTAAAGATGGCCGAAACCTTTATGTTGGAAAAAGGTTGAGTTTTTTATTCAAGTTTTGTGTAATAAGACTTGTTCTAGTGTTAGGAGTACCCAAGGATCATCCATCCAAGAGATTAGAAATTTTGGACATCTCTAGCTAATTTTTCTAGAGTATGGCCGAACCCTCTTTGATGGGAAATAGATGAGATTTGTTTTGTTTGATGGTTAATGTTTGATTGATTGTGTTGTTTGTAGTTGGTGACGAGTATTCGGACGAATAATCGGGAGATTCGTGAACCGGTCAACCGACTTTGATCCGGAAGATTATTCATCAACAGGTATGGGGGGTGAACCTCATCACATCAAAATTGGTGGTGGTGAAAATGGTTGTTTAAGTTTGTGTGTGGGTGAAACCCTTTGGTTTGGGTTCACCACTTTCATTTGTTAAGTTCTCTGGGATAACAAAGTTGTAATAACTAGTTTATGCTTTAGCGCGCTCTAGCATATGTTTATGAAGATATGATTGGATGAAAATCAGTTTTCATGTATGTTGAAAAACCTACTTTGATCTCTAGATCAAGTATGGACTTTTATGCTTGATTCTGATATAATGATGTGTGATTGTTGTTTTTCATAATTATGTGAACATTTTGAGCTATAATTTGCTTAGTTGGTGAAGCAAAGTCTCCATTTTTTCATTGGAGTACGCTTGTGGCCTTAGTAAGAAGAAACATAAGAACATGTGTTGTTCTTGATCTATCAAGTTTTGAAGTAAGAAAAGTAACTTCATAACCTATGTTTCAAAGAACAGCAAAAAGTGATTTTGATCCAAAGATCAAATGAAGTTTCAACATTTAAAGTGTGTCACCAAAGTGGAAAATGTCTTTTCTTTAGCCATAGGTCATTTAATTAAACTAAGTGTTTCGAAAAGAGATTTAATGAAGGAGTTAAGGAAAAGTGAAAACAGGGTATTCGCCTGGCTAACCCTGTCTCGCCACACGAGATAAAGGGAAAACAAGGCATTCGCCTGGCTAACCTTGTCTCGCCACGCGAGACAGAAGGCTAGCCCGAGCAGCAAAGATATAGCTTCTCTGCCTCGCGATGTGATACCATTATCGCCTCGCGAAGGAGAAAGATTGTCTAAGAAGTGAAAATAGCCTCTCAGTCTCACGTCGCGAAACCTGTATTCACGGGGGAAAAGGTTTTTATTTATAAAGAGTGTTTTTCAACTCAAACTGTAAAGTTTTATGCATAAAAACCTAAGTTAAGTAATTAACTTAGAGTTGAAGACACGGGATAATTAAGTATGGTACGTGGTGGAACAAGACCATATACTATACCATTGATGCTTAGTTCATCAATGTCTCCATAAGACTTAAGTAAATCAACACTTATTTCCTTCATTGAAAATCAAGGAATAATATCTTAGAAAGGCTTAAAGACTTATCTAAGAGGATTCTCAATCCTTATTCATAATGCTTAGGACTTGAGACATAATTCCTAAGACATAAACATAAACACGAAACGTTTTGGGTTTTGAAACAGTAGTTCGATGATGGACCGATGATTCGAATTTGGGTCAATCGTTCAATTGTTTCAGTCTTGTGATGACTCGATCCCGGAGGGATCACGAGATTTATCCGGTGGATAAATGTTTTATAATATAAAGACGCGTATAGTTCCTAAGGAAGAGAACCTTAGTGAACCTTGAGGTTTATCCGATGGATAGATATTGCTTTATCACGTCTGCTTTATGTATGCATCGGCATTTCTTTGCATGAGTTGTAAGGCCTTGAGCCTAGGAGTTGAGCTTACACCTTGATGCGGGTGCGAATCTTACGGTGACGATTGAAATGATATTGGAGGTATCAGGGTTGAAAAAGCTTACATGTGACCAGTTGGTAGCTCTTCTGTGTCGTGGCGACTCCGAGCAATACATTGATATCCTCGACTAGATGTCGTACTTTTCATGTTTGGTGCAGAGTGTTTCCGTAAAGCCAGATACGTGCACGTTACGAATGTTGTAGCATCTTGCCCAAGGCTGGTGTACACGGAACATGTCCTCCCATTCACTCTCTCTGACGATTTGTTAGCTCCATGGAGTAGGGGTCAGAGTTTTACCCTGTGGCATATGGCATTGAGTCATGTACACTGCACTGCATTGCATGGCTGTTGATAAGTACATTTATTTGTTATACATCGTTGTTCTATGTTTTTGAGAATGCCTTATATTATGCTGCTAAATGTTTAACATGATTTATTTTGAGATATATAGTAAGCATGTTGGGTACATTGTTACCTGGTGAGTCGTCCCGTTTTTGCTTCTGCTACTTTGTTGTGTTGATGATCGGGATCTCACCCATATTTTGTATATCTTTTCTGCTGGGATTGTTGTTGCTGCCTAAACAGATGGTCGTGACGACGATGGTTCAGTCCAGCGTTTGCTTTGAGTCCAGAGGGGGACTCCTTTTGCTGTTTAGTTTCGTTTTGGCCAGACGGTGTCAGGTGTCTGTAGTACCTTTTGGGGAGCTGTGACTCCTAGTACTTATTATATTTTGTTGCCAGTTAGGCATTGAAACTATGTTTGTATACAGTACTATTTCTATTCTGTTTCTATACTTTATTTCTGAATGTCTATTAGAATGCATGGTGAACCTAAGTTCATTTTATTATTACTTACCTTTACTAAATCCCATTACATCTTTGTGAAAAGAAAGAAAAAATAAAAACCGTATTTTCTGCAATAATATTATTTTCGGCCTTATAAACGTTTGGGAATGTGACACTCGGGAAAGGGTGTTGAATTATTTGGTATCAGAGCTGGCCGAGTCTTTTTGAGGTTTGTAGGTAATGGTCTGTCTTGTTTGTGTTGTGTTCTCTGTGTGTTTCTCTGTTGTTATCTCCGCAAGGAGGATAATGTTATTTGCTTTATTCCTTTGAGTTTGACAATTCTGGTTTTGAAGGTAGCAATGGCTGCTCAAAACCTGACTGCTGCTGTGAACGCCATACGGGAGATGGCTGAGCAATGAGATGTTCCGAGAATGATAAGGTTGTCTATGCAACCTATATGCTGGTGGAGGATGCTGAATACTGGTGGGAAGGAGCCTGTCAGATGCTTATACATGATCAACAAGCTGTGGACTGGAATGCTTTCAAGGGGAAGTTCCTGGAAAAGTATTTTCCTGTGAGTGCGTGGCACGAGAAAGAAATGGAGTTCCTCCAGCTGAGACAAGGGGGAATGACCGTAGCTGAGTACGGGGCCAAATTTGAAAGTTTGGCGAAGTTCTCAAACTATTTTCTGGACAACCCAAGAGAAGAATGGAAATGCAGGAAGTTCGAAGGGGGTCTGAGGATCGACTTGAAGAGAGTTGTAGTTCCTCTAGAGATTTCTATTTTTCCAAGGCTGATGGAAAAGTGTCGTCTGATCGAAAGCTTGGAGCCTAACAAGGACAAGCGAGTGCAGAGTTCTGGACCGACTAGATTCCGTAGAGGGAACGGTGGTCGTGATAACAAGTCTCGATGGAAGCCATATTCAAAGCAGCAAGATCAACGACAACGTTTTGTAGGAGGAAGCAGTGGGGGTTTCAGTCAGTCTGGAAACACCCCAATCAAGTGTATGAAGTGTGGGAAGAATCATGCCACAAGAGACTGCTCGATCAAGGGGATCATATGCTTCAGGTGTGAGAAGCCGGGACATGTTTCACGCGACTGTGTGCAGCCGAAAGCTGAACATTCTGTCAACAATGTGCAAGCAGCGAGGCCTAAGGCAAGAGGCAGAGTTTATACTGTGAGTGGCGAAAGTGAGGACTTAATCTAAGGTCAGTGTGTCATGGGAGGTAAAACCTTAACTGTACTGTTTGATTCAGGCGCAACGCATTCCTTTATTGCATATGACTGTGTGAATATGTTAGGATTACCTGTGTCTTCTTTACTTTTTGATTTAGTGATTTCTACGCCTACTGCAAAGCCTGTTATAACTGCTAAAGTTTGTTTGAATTGTTCTATTTCTGTTAAAGATAGAACATTTTTGACTGATTTGATCTGTTTGCCTCTTTCGCAAATGGATGTAATCTTAGGAATGGATTGGTTATCTTCTAACCATATCCTATTAGACTGTGCAAATAAAACCTTACTTTTCCCTCATTGTGAGAATTCTGGATTTTTGACTGCCAACCAAGTAAACATTTCTTTGAGAGAAGGAGCTCAAGGATACATGTTGCTATCTTCTTTAGAGGTCAAGGGCGAGCTAGTCTTAGAGCGCGTACCTGTCGTGAACGAGTTTCCAGAAGTCTTTCCTGAAGATGTACCGGGTTTATCGCCAGTTCGGGATATCGAGTTTTCGATCGATCTTGTGCCAGGAACAGAACCAGTGCCTATGGCACCGTATCATATAGTACCTGCTGAGTTGGAAACCTTGAAGGAACAGTTGGTGGACTTATTGGGGAAGCAGTTACTTAGACCCAGTGTGTCGTCGTGGGGAGCACCTGTGATGCTGGTGAAGAAGAAAGATGGAACCTCTCGTCTATGTGTGGATTATCGCTAGTTGAACAAGGTTACCATGAAGAACAAGTATCCACGTCCAAGGATAGATGACTTGATGTATCAGTTGAGGGGAGCGACAGTTTTCTTTAAGATTGATTTGCGATCGGGTTATCACCAGATTCATGTGAAGGCAGAGGATGTACCAAAGACAGGGTTTCAAACACGCTATGGGCACTACGAATATCTTGTAATGCTGTTTGGAGTGACGAATGCTCCAGCTATATTCATGGATTACATGAATAGGATCTTTTGTCCATACCTGGATAAGTTTGTCGTTGTCTTCATAGACGACATACTCATCTATTTGCGAGACCAGGAAGAACATGCGGAACATCTTAGTGTGGTTCTTTAGGTTCTGAAAGAGAAACAGCTGTATGCAAAGCTGTCTAAGTTTGAGTTTTGGCTCAACGAAGTGCAGTTTTTGGGTCACGTAATTTCAAGGGAAGGAATTGTTGTAGATCCGTCAAAAGTAGAAGCAGTTCTTGAGTGGGAAAGACCAACCACAGTAACTGAGATACGCAGTTTTGCGGGTTTGGCTGGGTATTATTGGAGGTTCATCGAGGGATTTTCTAAGATAGTAGGACCTCTTACCCAATTGACAAGGAAGGATAAAGTGTTTGAGAGGACTAAAGCCTGTGAGCATAGTTTTCAGGAGTTGAAAAGGAGGCTGACTACGTCACTAGTGTTGATATTGCCAGATCCAAGCAAACCTTTTGAAGTGTACTCTGACGCTTCATACTAAGGATTAGGCTGTGTTCTGATGCAGAATCGGAAGGTGGTAGCGTATGCCTCGAGACAGTTGAAAGTACATGAGAAGAATTACCCAACTCATGATCTGGAGTTAGCAACGGTAGTCTTTGCATTGAAGATTTGGAGGCACTACTAGTATGGTTCAACGTTCAATGTCTTCAGTGATCATAAGATCTTGAAGTATCTGTTCGATCAGAAAGAGCTCAACATGAGGCAGAGACGGTGGCTGGAATTTCTGAAGGATTATGAATTCCAGTTACAGTATCATCCGGGAAAAGCGAATGTGGTAGCAGATGCTCTGAGTAGGAAGGTATTACATGTGTCTGCCATGATGGTTAAGGAACACGAGCTGTTGGAACAGTTCAGAGATATGCATCTGTCCGTGGTCAGTATGCCAGGGAAGCTTTGTGTGAGTATGGTTACTGTGTCTTGTGATCTGATGGATCAGATTCGGGAGAAACAAGTATACAATCAGTATCTGGAGAAAGAGCGAAGGAATCTGAAGAAAGGGATGACGTCTGAATACAAAGAACGAGCATATGGAATCCTAAGACGAGGAAAACGGGTTTGTGTTTCAAACAACCCAGAGATAAGGAGGTTAATTCTGGACGAAGCTCATATGAGCAAGTTGAGTATGCATCCAGGATCAATCAAGATGTACCAAGACCTGAAGCGGTTGTTTTGGTGGCAAGGCATGAAAAGAGACATGATTATTATGTGGTGTCTTGCTTGGTGTGTCAAAAAGCAAAGGTTGAACATCAAAGGCCAGTGGGAATGTTACTTCCGTTGGATATCCCAGAGTGGAAATGGGACGGCATAGCAATGGATTTTGTAACATGTTTGCCGAGGACACCTAAAGGATACGATTCCATTTGGGTAATAATTGATAGGCTTACGAAATCAGCTCATTTTCTACCCATTAGTCTCAAGTATTCCATGGAAAAGCTTTCTCAGATTTATATCAGTGAGATTGTGAGACTACACGGAGTACCTTCAAGTATCATACCGAATAGAGACTTGCGTTTTACTTCACAATTTTGGCAGAGTTTACATGAAGCTTTGGGAACGAAGTTATGACTAAGTTCGGCTTATCATCCTCAAACTGATGGACAGTCAGAAAGGACGATTCAGTCTTTAGAGGACTTGTTGAGAGCATGTGTGTTGGAACATGCCGGAAGTTGGGAGAATTTCCTACCGTTGATAGAGTTTACCTATAACAACAGTTATCATTCGAGCATAGAAATGACACCCTATGAAGCTTTATACGGACGACGTTGCAGAACACCTTTATGGTGGTATCAAGATGGAGAGAGTGCTTCATTAGGACCTGAACTAGTGCAGCAAACTACTGAGAAGGTGAAACTGATTCAAGAAAAGATGAGGACAACTCAGAGCCGACAGAAGAGTTATGCGGATAAAAGACGTAGGCCACTTGAGTTTGAGGAAGGTGATCATGTGTTTTTGAGAGTCAATCCAATGACTGGGGTGGGCAGGGTCCTTAAGTCCAGAAAATTCACTCCAAAATTCATTGGACTTTATCAAATTCTTCGTCGGATAGGTTCAGTAGCTTACCAAATAGCTTTACCGCCTTTTTTATCCAACCTTTATAATGTTTTTCATGTTTCGCAATTGCGAAAGTATATTCCTGATCCCAGTCATGTTATAGAGTCTGATTCAGTACAGCTAAACGATAACCTGACCTATGAAACACTACCGGTTAAGATCGAAGACAGAAGGATAAAGAAACTGGGAGGGAAGGAGATAGCTTTAGTCAAAGTTAACAACGTTACAAGTGATGCTACCTGGGAAAGAGAAGAGGACATGCAACAACAGTATCCAAGTTTATTTTAAGAGGTACGTAAAATTTCGAGACGAAATTCTTTTTAGAGGGGTAGTAATGTAACGCCCCGATTTTCACGTTTTATGATTCTTCAGTATTTTGACGTTTTTATTTTATTGGAGGATCTAGAGAGTGAAATAAAATATTCTGAGAACATAGAAATGTTCTACACAACCATAGGAAGCCATGGTTATATATAGTAAGCATGTTGGGTACATTGTTACCAGGTGAGTCGTCCCGTTTTTACTTTTGTTACTTTGTTGTGTTGATGATCGAGATCTCACCTATATTTTGTATATCTTTTCTGCCGGTATTGTTGTTGTTGCCAAAACAGATGGTCGTGACGACGATGGTTCAGTCCAGCGTTCGCTTTGAGTCCGGAGGGGGACTCCTTTTGCTATTTAGTTTCGTTTTGGCCAGACTGTGTCAGGTGTCTGTAGTACCTTTTAGGGAGCTGTGACTCCTAGTACTTATTATATTCTGTTGCCAGTTAGGCGTTGAAACTATGTCTTTATACAGTACTATTTCTATTATGTTTCTATACTTATTTCTGAATGTCTGTTATAATGTATGGTGAACCTAAGTTCATTTTATTATTACTTACATTTACTAAATCCCATTACATCTTTGTGAAAAGAAAGAAAAAAGAAAAACCGTATTTTCCGCAATAATATTATTTTCGGCCTTATAAACGTTTAGGAATGTGACACTCGAGAAAGGGTGTTGCAACCATTGCCTATATAGCCCAATCAGAAGGTGAGAAGTTAGTCTCACCCTTTCTTTTTAAGAGTATCATAACAACGTCCATTTAATTTAACTAGCCCACGATATCAACAAAATCAATTTGAATGCCTATTTTCCATTTTCTAAAAATAAAAAAGTATGGTGATTTTCTAAGAAAGTGATCGTATTGATGTTTTTAATTTTAGAGACTAAAATAAAGGTTTACTCCATGTAAAAATATAAATTCAATAAATAGTATGACTTCAAAGGTTAATTGGAGAAATTTGCATAATTAGTTAGTGCATTTAAATTTCCATATTTTGTAATCCACGAAAAAAAATTCATCTCAAACATGTAGCGAGTAAACACATACCAAAACGAAAAATACGAAAAAATTTTTAAGGCTCTACAATATATAGTAATTAAGAGTTGTGTCTCACCCTAAACAAACAAATCGAAAAACATTGACAGAATAAGTGAACGTTCTGTTTCACAATCTTAACAATTGATCACAACTAGGCATTCGGTAGCACCTGAATGATAAGCGTTTGCTGTTCCACTTTTTTATTATCGGTTTTGTTCTATGGTGTCCATGGACACTGGTGTAGAAATAAAGAAAACTCGTTTTTATACGAAAATTAATTATATCATCTCAAAAACTTGATTTTTTTCCTGATTCCTAAACCAGTACCATGGACACACAATAGAAAAACCATTTTATTAATTCTGAATTCCCAATGTAGCCAAAGCTCATAATATTACAATAACATACTATCACGTTTACTTCTCTTGTTCTGATAACAGTACTTGTACATTGTAATTTTTAGACGGCCCTGGAAAACTTACACTGTTATTAAGTTTGTGTACAACATCAAAGCTAACGCATACAATAACATAAAGGCAGGCATCTTTAACAGAAGACACCGTTATTTTTTATTCAACCCTTATTTTTAGCAGCAAAACCTGTCGTTTTCATCGCATCTTAGGCAGTAGCATCAACAGCATGGTTGACAACATCCTTTTCCACAAAAGTCTTCATATATTGCTCCCTGCACATTGAAACCAGGGTATGAGGTTCGATAAAAAGCCTCTTGATTGTCCATTGGTCACTGAACTCATAGAACAACTCATACCTTGCAGGCAGATGATCATGTGGGCGATTGTATGGAGTCCAAACAGGTTCACCAACAAAAAACCGCAAAGCCTGTATATTTATAATGAAAAAACATGAGGATATCAGTAGCCCCTTCGAGATGTATATCATCCACATAAGACAAGTTTAACCATGTACGAGATAGACTAATTTCAGCAAAAGCTAATAGAAAAGAGAACCTGCAAATGCACATCAATTGGTGAAAGATTATAAAAAAGTTTTGCAATATATCATATCTCAAGTTAACCTTCATTAACATATCGGAAAGAATATGACCAACAAAAATTTTAACAACCAGATGCCTAACACCAATTAAAATCAAAGATCCCTATATTAGATTCACAAAAAAGCCTTCCACCAAAAGGGCACAGGCAATGTAGTAAGCAATTGTGTACACAAAGTTCATGTTCCCACATGGGACAGGACGGGGAAAAGTCGAGGGATAGAAATTCTCTTTAATTAGCAACAGCAAAAGCAATAGTACAACTACCATCTGTAACAATGGCGGAGCTTAGTTATGACAAAGGGGATATATATATATATTATTAAATAATTTATATGATAAATTAATAAATTATAAATTGACTCCACTTTATAAAAAAATCTACCATAGGTGTTACTTCATTTCACTAAAATCATTATAAAGTGTATATACTATTCACTTTTCTAACGGGATGATTCTGCATGATGGATTTTCTCTTCATTTTTTTTTTCTATTCATTGACTTACTCTTGGCTTATTTTCTCTTCGCTTTTAGCTTTATTTCTTTTTGTGTGAAGTTAACAGGTATTAAGATTTGTCTTTATTGTCTATTATTTCTTCTATGTTAACTAAAAGAATTTCTTTGTAATATTTGTTTATCACTTTACTTGCGTTATTTGCGGTCCATTTTTTAATAGAAAGACTAGTAATTGAAAAAAAGAAAAATTTGCACACGAAATATTTATTTTGGCCACCCCATTATTTTTCTTCAGGCTCCGCCATTGATCTGTAATATGTAACGAGTAATGCTAGCCACACACACACTTACACACACACTTACACACACACATCACCCTACATATGCACAATTTTAACCGTGTGACTACAGTTGGCCCCAGCAAAACTTCTACAAGCCTACACTATGATTCAGTCACCTCATAGTGAAGTGAGGTGACGTGTGTGAAGGGTAATGTGCAGCAAGCATTTTCCACATGTAATCAATACCTTAATGTAGTTGCTCTCATCTAGTGTAAAGCGATGATAAATTCCAGCAGGTAAGATGATCATTCCCCCTTTCTTTACCCATACACGAATCCAAGCATCATTGCGATCCCTTACATCAAAATAACCTTTAAAAAAGTAAATATTAGCAACTTAAGATGATAGATAACGTATGATGACAATCAAAGTAGAGCAAAAGAAGATTCCAAATAGAAAATTTCCAATCAATATAATTGCTTGAAGGGGAAGGGGAGGTAATATCTATATCTATCCTTAAATATTAGTCTGTATTGACCATGAATCTCGATGACCTAGAATGGGAAACTGACACAGTTAGGGACTATAGAATGTCTAGGATATCCCAAAATTTCCAATTCATTTCAAAATTTGAAATTCAAATACGTTGTAGCTTATTCAGACCAATAAAACCAATGTTATAGTTAAAGCTGTAAGTAGAAAACATAAATAACTAGATATAGTGGGCATAAGAAGCTAAATGAAGTATGTTCTTTTTATGCATATGTTTATAAAGAACCTCCCTAAGTTTCCATTTTTGAGAGAAGCATAGAAGATAAACAAAAATACCACTTCCTGCAGCACAAAAGCGGATCTCCTCATCAGTGTGAAGGTGTTCTTCATAGAAGCTTTTGATCTTATCTTCATAGTTTGGCAACTTTTCTGGGCACACCTCACAAACATCCTGCAGAAAAAATGTGCCTTGGGTCAAATTATTAAACAACTGTAAGCATAGACAGAAAAATCAAGATACAGATATTTGACAAAACCAATGCATTATTTAAATGTCAAAATTTTTAAAAAAAATCATGTTATCACTTCTGATAAATAATTGCTTCATATAAGTCAAAATTAACCAATGTCGTGCATTTGCATATTGTTGATATTTCTCTGCAGACAATTGGCATGATGTAATAGATGGGAATTAAGTCTAAATGCACACAAAATAAATGATAATAAGGCAAGTTTAAATGAATATCAGTATAACAAACCATGTAGTTATAACCACGTTCTTCACGAATCTTTTTCAGCTCTGGATCTGTTTCATGGTTATCAGCATCTAAGCGCCAGCTAAGGACTCCAAGTTCTGCATTGTTAACATGATAAAACCCAAAATCTGAATGTAAACCCCGTAATCTGCAGATAAAAATAGCCAACACATCCCGCAGAGAAGCTTACCAGCAAGTTGGTCCAATGACACAAACTCCTTGGGTTCCTTGTGATGGGGAAGTCTTTGATCTTCATTACTATCATCCATGTACCATGCTTGAATGACTTCCTCTCGGGGATCCTGTGAAAAGTGCACTTGAAGAGTTAATCGTCTTATTTTTCCATGACTCTGGATGAGAGGAACTCACACAATGCTCTCCACAGACAAAAAAGTAGTAGTAGTAGTACTAGTAGAGCACATCTAACTAATAGACAATTTGAGCAAAAGACCAACATAAAATGTACTAGTACTTGCAAAGTAATCAATCTGTTTCACGTAAAAAACTAGCTTTAATACATAGTCACACCACTCCCATAAAAACAAATAAGGAAGATTCAACTATGGGCTATCTGCAATTGGACATTTGACAAAGAAAAGAAATTCTTTAGGAACAATGAGTGTTTACCATCCAATTCTGTCACCCAGCCCATTATCCAACTTATCCACCATACAGAATAGTCTGACAAATTAGGTTCATATACGGGTCAGAACTCAAACTTCTCGAACTCCCAAGCAATAACTTCTACTCTATATTTGGCCTCTTCAGTTGACAGCAAAAGCAAAGGCCACATTCCCATAAGGCATATTCTTGGTAATCAAAGAACATGTTGCCTACACTTGATCAAAAGAGAACTCTCTCTCCCTCTCTCTATAAAAGATATCTATTGCTTGAAGAGTAATGCTATGCACACGTCTCTAGCATCACTTCCCATCAACCAAATATCAAACTTATTTGATCAACAATCTACTTATAATTTCCAAGGGGTTTGTGGCAGGAAATTTAATCAAGTATAAGTAGTTAAGTGGTTAATAATGACAGATAAATTTATTTCTTGAATAAGTTTGAAAATTGGTTAATGGAAGCGACGTGAGGTGATGTGCATCACGTATGTATTAAGACTTATTCTTGCTTCAAAACAAACCTATGAAGAAGAGCGAAGGACCATGAACCAAACCAACATCTTTTCTAAATAAATTTAAAAAAAAAAAAAAAAAAAAGAGTTCAGCTTTCACCCAGTTAACTGTTTTAGGAGTAATTTAATTTAATTTAATGTTGCCCCTTTACAAAGAGTTGTGCCATAAGCTCGACACAGAAGAAGCATATAACTAACTAATTAATCAAACAAGTATTAACGCTAAAAAAAAACAAAAAAAAAAAAATCTTTCAGCATGTTCTGCATATCACAGTTGATATAGTTTGCAATCATGTAGCAATTTCAAAGATAACTCTCAAAAAGCACAACCCTCCCATGTTATCAATAAAAAAGTTCTTCATGTTATGAAACAAGCGATACAAGAAATTAGATAGGCAGAGAGGGAAATAAAAAAATAAACAATTTCTGATCAGAAGAACAAAAGTCTCCCGAGAAACAAAAGGAAATTAAGAGGAATACCTTGTTGGAGGAAACCATGGTTCCTGTTCGGAAATTCTGCAGCGTGAAATATGCTTCGTGGTGGTAACGCCATTTTTTTATATAAGAAAAGGAGCACCAACGCTTAAGAGATTAAGCGTTTGACCAAGATGCCCTTTGTCCAGGTTAAATGAATCGGGACAACCTTATTAACGGGGGAGTAGGGAATGTGCTTGCTTGCTGGGGCCAGGGTTATAAGTTCGGAAAATGAGTAAAACCCCGACCTTATTAACTTGAAATAGTGACCTAGTATAAATTTTTGATAACTTTGGATATGTTTTAGAATTTTGTTAATGTCAGAAATAAAGTTGATATAATATTATAATTTTAAAAGTCAAATTGGAGATTTACTTTTCGGAAAATGCTAGCAGGACATTAGCTAAGGAATCAAGAGCATCTTCAATCTGAGTAACTCAAGGGTTAATAGAGCTAAGTGACCGTATTATTGAAGTGAGCTTAGGTGGATATGAATTGCTTGTAAGAGTTGCTTGTATAAGCAATCAGTTCTTATTTAAGAACCCCTAATAAAAAACAGTAGAGAGTTACATTAGTTACCTTCCTCCGAAAATTAAAATAACAATAAATATAAATAAAAATGCGGGTAACTTGTAGGATCAATTTGATAAACTTTTTATAATTGCATCATTGGAGTAGAAAGTTGTTTAAAGTAGTATAAAATAAAACGTGATGAAGTGATATGGTAGGAACCAAAAAAAAGTCAAACAATTCTAATGAAGATGCTCTAAAAGACAAGTTTTTATTGGAGTGATGTAGTTATTGTATTGGAGTTTTTAGATTTGCAATAAAATCTTGCTTTTTATTAATTCATTACGCACAACCCTATAAGTTTTTTATCAAGTCAAAGAAGAATATTATTTTATTTGTACGAGTAAATTAAATAATTTATATTTCTTTTAAAAAGTTCATAAATGTTACTTTTTTTATAAGCAAAATATATATTGATTAGAGTATAAGGAGTGCCCAAACCCATATATGAGAACAAACTAGAAACCTGTAACCATTTAACACCAATCCACACTACTGAAAAATAAATAGAAAAGTAATGCAAACAAACAAACACTGAACAAAATGACAAAACTTGGTCTTCAAACAAAGAGTGCAAACTCCTGCCCCAAGGTTGGAAAACCACCAACTAACTGGAAAAAGAGCAAAACAAAGAGAACTCGTGCCTCTCCCGATCGCCATAAGAAAAAACATGTTGCCCACAAACCTGTGCCTCCAAAGGACAATAGAAATCTAATGTCTAACTATGGAACAACAACATAAAAAAAAAAGTCCTCCTATAGTAGTAGCTCCACATATCTTTAAAACCAAGCCGTCTTTATATGAAACCGAAAATACCATGGCAGCAGCACACCATCATATTCAAAGTGAACAACAATCTGGAACAAAACTACACCCAAAACCAAAATTCCTCCCCGAAAACTTCCATCCAAAAAGCTTCCCAAAAGAGCATTCTAATCACAGGTAATCACTTCTTCTACTTGCAGCGTAATTTGTAACACCCCATTTTCTTGTTTAAGATGTGGGACATTAATTAAGCATTTTTAAGGGCTTAATTATGTTCCTTATGTGTTGAGAAAGCCATGGTTTAAATTTGGGACAATTTGGCCTTGGAACGAGCTCAAAACGTGCAAAAATGTGTGAGAACAGTTCCGATCAGCGTCCAACACTTAGACGTGGAGAGATCCCACGCTCTAACGTTGACCATGGACGCTCGAGCGTGGGTAGTTGCACGTCAAAACATGGAGAGTGGACACATGGGGGGTGCACGTGTCAGCGCGCGCAAGTGACGCATGGCAGAGACGTGGCAATCAGCGTTCCAAGCTCAAGCATGGAGTTTTCCCACATCAGAGCGTGCCCACGCTGAAGCCTGGAGTGTTCCCACGCTCAAGCCTGGATAGCCTGACAACATCACTTAAGTTTTCTTCTCTCATTTCTCTTAGCACGAAAAATCACTTCCTTCCAGGCCAGAAAACCCTTACAGAGAGATAGATAGAGGAATTCTAGAAAGATAAAGTTGAGGTGGAGGAAGATAGGAGCAACGAATCGTGATTCTGACTACACCATTGCGATCAGGGCTTTGAGTACTTCAAGATTCACCGGTTGATTTCTTGATTTCTCGAAATTAAGCTCGAATCCCTATCACGTCGACTTTATGTTCTTCATGTTCTTCGAGCCTTTGAATCTCTTTGGTTTTGGTATTGCCCTAGGGTTAACAATGATTGTTTACCCGTTGTTCCCGTGATTAGGGCAAAGTTCATGATTGTGGGTGTGCGAGCTCCCGGAGGAGGCTGCAGCTACGAGTTGGGTGGCTGAGAACCACGTTGTGGTGGCTGTGGAGGTTGATTTCGTGGTGGTTGTGGTGGTGGTGGTGAGCTTGTGATCGCGTTCGTGAATACAGCTACGCAATCCTTCAGGTGGGGAGAAAGGAACTGTTATCGTCGGGAAGGCAAGCGTAGTGTAGAATATATGCAAGTGTAGGGGAGCCTTAAATCCTACTAGAGGTTGAAACCGTGGCAAAGTATCTAAACCCTAGGTGTAGGTATCTTTGGGTCTATCGCCGCTATGTTAATACCCTAGGCTAGACGACGTTGTTGTTGAGGTTGATTTGGTGTGCATGCTAAAATGCCTATGTGGTCAATTGTGTATCTGCCTATATGAGGATTTGTGTATTAGCATGCTTGTTGATATGATGATGTTATTACTGTTGTTGGCATAGTTATTGTACGCTGTTTGCGATAATTGTCGTGTGGTGGCGGAATGCCGTAAAATTAAGTTTGGTTGTGTGCCATGTTGTTTATCGGGTCGATACCGTGGATGGTACCGTTGCTGTTATACTATTGATTTGACGCTGTGGCCGTGCTGTTTGAGTTGTGGCTCGTGGATGCGTGGCGTCGAGGCTGTGGCCGTGTGGATGCAGTGGCATCACGTTTCTGATTGAGAGCTTAGGCGTGAGATCCTATATTGAGCCTGTTGAAGATGTTTGTGGCATATCATAGCATATTTGATCCCAATGGGGGATGCTCAAGTGGGGGCAATATGTGTAATACCGATCCTGAGGCAGGTTGTCCAATTGGAGACGTTACTGATCCTTACGGGGATGTCCAAGTGGGGACCTGAATTACTGATCCTTACGGGGATGTCCAACTGGGGACATGAATTATTGATCCTTACGAGGATGTCCAAGTGGGGACGTGTTTTATTGATCCCGACGGGGATGTCCAACTGGGGACGTGATGAAATCGGCCGACATGCATATAGGGATTAGTATCCCTCGTAGAGGTTTGAACTGAGAGAATAATTCCTTGAGATGTATAGATGTATGACTAGAGAGATGACTATTGGAATGTTGCATGTTTTTCTGTTGCTGTGTGCTACATGCGTATATACTATATTATTGCCCCTCTCCCATGTTTGATGATACATGTTTCTTATCTCCCCGTCTTTTCTCTGTGTGCTTTTCGTTTTGTGGGAAGACCCCGTGGAGGAACTAGACGTTGAAGAGCTGGATGGCACCTCTTACGAGCTGGATGCCGTGGACGAGCTACGACCCCCAACCCTGAGAGGTTTTGAGTTTCTGTACCAGAGGAGGGTGAAGAAAAAGTTAGTTCAGGATATCACCGTGGTAGGTGACGAGATTTCCGCCAGTGCATCTGTGCTAGGAGTGTGCTTTGAGGATTTTGATGTATTTTGAGTGGGGGTGGTGAGTGCTACCAGTATGAGAGCTTTCTCTTTGTTTTTTTATATGTATTTCGTTTTATTTCAGCTTCCAACGTATTGATGCTTGTATATATTGTTACTATAGCCCTACTGATGGGGCAGTTGATGCATGTATATATATCTTTTAATTTTTATAGTTGTGTACTCTGATTTTTTTACGCGTGCTTTAGTTTATTTCTCATTTAGTTTTAATTATCCTTCCGCTTCGCTTCGCTTGTGTATAAAGCGCGCTAACGTTTATATGCGGTTAAGTTTAGTTAATTTCTTAGGTTCTTTAATGGGACGGCGGATTGCTCATTTGGTGGTATTAGAGTAGTTCGATTCTAATATTGGGCTGTGAGGTCAAGTGTACTGGCTTTGATGGTTGATACCCGAGTTGTATCAACTATGTCAGGTTTGGGTAGAGTGTTCGATATGCTAGTTATCAGAATGTGATAAATGTTTTCATTCGTGAGGCATATGATATGTTTAACTGTTAAGTGCTATTATATGTCTTATGAATTGGAACTGATAGCTCCTTTTTACAGGAAGCTAGATGGCGAGAGGACGTGGAAGAGGAAGAGGTGGAAGGCCGGCTGCGACTAGAGGCAATGATAATAACAATAATGGTGACCACTCAAGGACAGGAAGTGGTGGTGACACCTTTGAAGCAATGCGGGCCATGAGGGATTTGGCTACCGCAATGATGCAACAAACTCAACAGGCTGCCTAGTATATGCAGAGGCAGGAAGAGAGGGAAGCCAGGCAAGATCAGCTACATATAGTCAGAGGAAATGAGGCGAGTGACACCGGTCTCAATGCTTTTATGAAGGGAAATCCTCCCCAATTCCACGGAGAATATAACCTTGAAGCTGCAGAGATGTGGTTGCAAGAGATAGAGAAGGTGTTCATGGCCACACACTGTAGAGAGGATAGGAAGGTCACACACGCTGCTTTCATGCTAGTCATAGCAGCAGAAGCGTGGTGGAGGAACAAGCAGAGACTCCTAGAGACTGAAGGGAGGATGTTGACTTGGGACACGTTCAGAGAGAGCTCCTTGGAAAAGTATTTTCCGAGGAGTGTCCGTCAAGAGAAAGAGAAAGAGTTCCTGAACCTGAAGCAGGAACAGATGTCAGTGGGGGAATATGCCATGAGGTTGATGACAACCAAATTAGTGGGTTGCCTTGTTGATGATCTTAGGTTGAATTATCAAGCACAATTGATGAGACTTCCATAGAAACTTAAGAAAACATGTAGTATTTAATTCAAGAAAGAAGGAAACGAGAAAATGGATGGAGATTAGAAAGGGGGAGAGGCGCCACAAATCCAAGGGGATTTGATAAGCTTAGTGAAGATCGCCACAAAAGTCTTGGACTCTTGATAAGATCAAAGGGGGTGGCTCAATCAAGAACCTAAGAGAGACAAAACCCTCACAATTGGAATCAATCCAAAATCAACTTCTTAGTTATCCTTTTCCATTCATCATACTCGAATTATATAGGAGATGGAGGGGTGCATACAAAGATGACAAAACCCCTTTCATGACTATGCCACTAAGTGGTGTAATAAAAGCATTTACTAATCCACTAAGTGGCTAAATTACTATCCTACTTAAGTAAGTAATAAAAAGTGGTTCCACATCTTCTAGAGGAGTTACCTAGGCATGCAAGCCAAAGGTTTCCCTCCTAGAAGCTTCCCATTTTCGTGCATCCTCATGAAGTGGGCTTGGTCATCATACAAACTTAGTGTAGCCCACACTTCATGAACACCAAAGTGAAGTTCCCCCAAAATTGGATCCACACAAAGTCTTTTACACTTTATTCAACTAGAAATAAAACTAGTAAATGGGCTTTGAAGAAGCTCATGCCCATCAACATCATATGTCTTCAAGATGGATAAGACAAGTAACCAATTTGGGCTCCACTCCATCAAGACTTAAACTTGGGCTTGTTTCCATCAAGGTTGTCACCACTTGGTTTAAGACTTCTTGGGCTTTCTTGATCCTAGCTCTTGTCATAGGTCCACCGAGTCCTTGTAGTGCTCCTTGGTCCAAGCTCCTTAGGGGGGTCACATCATCCCCTCCTTCTTTAAGTGAATTCGACCTCGAATTGAAATCTTCATCACCTACATCAAAAAGAGATAAATCAGCCACATTGAAAGTTGCACTAATTCCCCCATACTCACCCGGAAGATCTATCTTATAAGCATTATCATTGAACTTGGCAAGCACTTGGAATGGCCCATCTCCTCTTGGTTGAAGCTTGGATTTCCTTTGTGAAGGAAACCTCTCTTTTCTCATGTGCACCCAAACCCAATCTCCGGGTTCAAACACCACCTTTCTCCTCCCTTTGTTGGCTTGTCTAACATAGCTTTCAGTCCTCTTTTCAATTTGAGCCTTCACTTGCTCATGTAACTTCCTCACATATTCAGCCTTAGCCTTGCCATCTTTATGCTTTAAAAGTGAAGAGTTAGGCAATGGCAATAAATCAAGAGGAGTTAAAGGGTTAAATCCATAAACAACCTCAAAAGGAGAAAATTGGGTAGTACTATGAACAACCCTATTATAAGCAAATTCCACATGAGGCAAACATTCCTCCCAAAACTTAATGTTCTTTTTAATTACAGCCCTTAGAAGGGAAGAAAGTGTCCTATTTACTACCTCAGTTTGCCCATCCGTTTGGGGATGGCAAGTAGTGGAGAAAAGAAGTTTTGTACCTAGTTTTCCCCATAATGTCCTCCAAAAGTGACTTAGGAACTCTGTGTCCCTATCACCAACAATACTTCTTGGAAGGCCATGAAGCCTTACCACTTCTTTAAAAAATAATTCAGCAACATGACAAGCATCATCAATCTTTTTGCATGGTATAAAATGTGCCATTTTTGAAAACCTGTCCACAACCACAAAGACTGAATCCTTACCATTCCTTGTCCTTGGTAGTCCCACAACAAAATCCATTGACAAATCAATCCAAGGAAAATCAGGAATAGGCAAAGGAGTGTAAAGACCATGAGGCATCACTTTAGATTTAGACTTCTTACAAACAATGCATTTTTCACAAAACTTTTGCACATCATGTTTCATGTGTGGCCAATGAAAATGCTCATGCAACATATCTAAAGTCCTTTGGACTCCAAAATGCCCCATTAGACCCCCTTCATGCGCCTGTTTTAAAAGTAAGTCTCTTATAGAACTTTTAGGCACACATAATCTTTTTTCTTTAAACAAAAACCCTTGGTGCCTAAAATAACCATTTTGAGCCGCATGCACACATTTAGTATAGATATGGGAAAAATCTTTATCATACTCATACAATTCCTTTATGCATTCAAGTCCAAACAATTTTGTTTCAAGGGTAGAAAGTAAAGTATACCTCCTTGAAAGTGCATCCGCCACAATGTTGGCCTTACCCTTTTTATGCTTGATGACATAGGAAATTGCTCAAAAAACTCAACCCACTTGGCATGTCTTTTATTCAACTTCCCTTGTCCTTTCAAATACTTCAAGGACTCATGGCCACTATGGATGACAAATTCCTTGGGCAAAAGATAATGTTGCCATGTTTGCAACGCCCTCACCAAGGCATACAACTCCTTATCATAGGTGGGATAATTAAGTGCAGCACAACTTAATTTCTCATTAAAATAAGCAATTGGATGCCCTTTTTGCATCAAAACAGCTCCAACACCAATATTAGAAGCATCACATTCAATCTCAAAAGATTTAGCAAAATTAGGCAAAACAAGTATTGGTGCATGAGTAAGTTTTTCTTTAAGCTCTTGAAATGCAAGTTCTTGTTTCTCCCCCCCATTTAAAAGCAACATTTTTCTTGACAATTTCATTAAGAGGTGCAGCCAACGTACTAAAGTCCCTCACAAACCTCCTATAGAAACTAGCCAAGCCATGAAAGCTCCTCACTTCACTCACATTTTTGGGGGTTGGCCAATCTTGAATGGCCTTAATTTTCTCTATCAACATGGACCCCTTTTGCATTTACAACAAAACCAAGGAAGATCACATGGTCCACACAAAAAGTGCATTTTTCAAAATTTGCATACAACTTCTCTTTTCTTAACGCATGCAAAACAGCCCTCAAATGTTCATGATGTTCATATAGGCTTTTGCTATATATATCAAGATATCATCAAAATATACAACAACAAACTTACCCAAAAATTCTCTCAAAACATGGTTCATTAACCTCATGAAAGTACTAGGTGCATTAGTTAAACCAAAAGGCATAACCATCCATTCATACAATCCATGTTTCGTTTTGAAAGCAGTTTTCCATTCATCCCCTTCCCTTATCCTAATTTGATGGTACCCACTCTTTAAATCAATTTTAGAACATAAGCAAGCACCAAACAATTCATCTAACAAGTCATCAAGTCTAGGGATAGGGTGTCTATACTTGATAGTGATGTTGTTGACAGCCCTACAATCAGTGCACATCCTCCAACTCCCATCCTTTTTGGGCACTAGGATGACTGGTACAGCACATGGGCTCAAACTCTCTTTGACCCATCCCCTTTGCATCAGCTCCTCAACTTGCTTTTGTATTTCTTTAGTCTCTTGAGGGTTGCTCCTATAGGCTGGCCTATTGGTTAATGATGCACCCGGAATGAGATTAATGTGATGTTCAATGCCCCTTAAAGGAGGAAGGCCATGTGGCATTTCCTTTGGAAACACATCACCAAATTCCTGCACAAGAGTTTCAACACCACTAGGCAAAGAGAGTTCATTAGAAGCATTAGCATTCAAACAATATTCTTTGCAATAAAGCATGTATAGGGGCTGCCTAGAAATCAAAGCCCTCTTCACCTCACTTTTTGTTGCCAAATAACTCTCTTTCTTCTCACTATTTTTCTCACTTTTTTCTCTTTTCTTTTTGATCTTTATTCTTTCGGCCATCACTTTTTTTTTTCACTCTCTTTTTCTTTTTCCTCTTGCATTTTTCTCTCTCTCAATTTATGTTGATCCTCACTTTCTTCTCTTGGAGATAATGGTGTAAGAGTGACCTTGCGGTCTTGGTGCATAAAAGAGAACTTGTTTGTATATCCATCATGGTTGGCCTTTTTATCAAATTGCCAAGGCCTCCCAAGCAACATATGACTTGCCTCCATGGGTACCACATCACATAGAACATTATCACGATACTTTCCAATGGAGAAGCAAACTTCAACTTGCTTGTCCACGGTCATCTCACCAACTTCACTAAGCCATTGGAGTTTATATGGCCGTGGATGTGGTTTAGTCACAAGATTCAATTTAGAAACCATTCTAGCACTAGCAACATTAGCACAACTCCCACCATCAATAATTAAAGAACATACCTTCCCTTGTATCATGCACCTTGTATGGAAGATATTTTCTCTTTGGCTTTCATCATGCTCTTTGACTTGGCTTCCCAAAAGTCTCCTCACCATTAGCAAATCTCCTTCCGATACTATTTCTCCCTCACTTTCTTCTTCACTAGAGGCCTCGGATTGTGTTACAACTTCATCATTCCTCATTATCATCACCTTTTTACTTGGGCATTGAGATGCAATATGTCCATGACCCAAACATTTGAAACATTTCACATCACGGTTTCTAGGTGTAGTAGAGGCTTCCATAGGTTTCTTTCCATGTGTGCTAGTCACGGCCTCCTTGGAAGTTAAGGTGCCCTCCTTCTTTGATTTGTCCTTCCAACTTGACGGTGAAAACTTAGAAGAAGAAGAAAATTTGGACTCCTTCCTCTTAAGTTGTTGTTCCACCTTGATAGCTTGTTGGACCAAATCCTCAATCTCCACATAGTTTTGAAGCTCTACTATGTCTTGAATCTCTTGATTTAATCCATGTAAGAACCGAGCCATAGTAGCCTCCCTCTCTTCATGAATGTTGGACCTAATCAAGGCCAACTCCATCTCTTTGTGGTACTCATCAACACTCTTGGATCATTGGGTCAATCTTTGCAATTTGTTGTGAAGATCTCTATGGTAATGGGATGGCACAAATCTTCTCCTCATGACTTGTTTCATTTCGGCCCAAGTTTCAATTGGCTCCTCCTCATACCTTCTTCTTTCTTTTTGCATTTGATCCCACCAAACAAGTGCATAGTCTTTAAATTCAAGAGCGGCTACCTTCACTCTCTTCCTTTTATTATAGTTGTTGCAATCAAACACTTGCTCCATCTTCATCTCCCACTCCAAGTAGGCTTCGGGATCATTCTTCCCATGGAAGGTAAGAACTTTGATCTTGACTCCTTCAATTCTATCCTCTCTATCACGCCTCCTTCCTCTATGTCCTCCTCCTCTAGGTCTTCCTCTTTCACTTTCATATCCACTTGACTCATCACGGGTTTGAAGGATGGCAAGTTGTCTATCATAATTTGCTTGCATTGCCTCCATTTGCCTTGTAAGGGTGCGGATTTGATTAGTCATCCTAGCTTGGAGAATTGCGGACCTTGGAGAAAGAGGTGGGCTATCATCTGCCATCACTTGAAACAAAAGATTAAATATAACAAGAATTTTAAACTTCTCACCACACTCCCTCACGTGTTTCACTCAAAATTGTGATACACTCAATTAGGCTTTTTCCACACAATATGTAATTTTGCACTCTGGCCTTTTTCCTCTCAATATGTCCTCTTATACTTCTTAAAGGAGTCAACCTCCAATCCACACAAAAATGTCCAAATCCAAATAGCAATATTCAACAAGACTTGTCAAGGACAAAGGAAAAGCAAGACAAGGAAAAGCTTTCAAAAGAATACAAACAAGAATGAAGGGAAGCTTTGTCATGAACACAATTTGCCCAAGTAAGATTTTTTTTTTCTATTCTTTCTCTGTTTTTTTTTTTTTGCGCTGGTTTCTTTTTCTTTTTTTTTTTTACACTTCCATGAAGAGAAAAAGACTTGCAAACTTGTTTTGGGGCAGAAACATAAAAGCAATGAAAATTCCCTTCAAAAAAGAATCAAAGTAATATTTGGATAGAAAAGAAGAAAGGTTGAAGATGAAGAACAAGAAGAAAATTGAAGAACAAAACACAAAAACAAAAATAATTCAACCAAACCTGAGCTTTGATACCACTTGATGACAACCAAATTAGTGGGTTGCCTTGTTGATGATCTTAGGTTGAATTATCAAGCACAATTGATGAGACTTCCATAGAAACTTAAGAAAACATGTAGTATTTAATTCAAGAAAGAAAGAAACAAGAAAATGGATGGAGATTAGAAAGGGGGAGAGGCGCCACAAATCCAAGGGGATTTGATAAGCCTAGTGAAGATCGCCACAAAAGTCTTGGACTCTTGATAAGATCAAAGGGGGTGGCTCAATCAAGAACCTAAGAGAGACAAAACCCTCACAATTGGAATCAATCCAAAATCAACTTCTTAGTTATCCTTTTCCATTCATCATACTCGAATTATATAGGAGATGGAGGGGTGCATACAAAGATGACAAAACCCCTTTCATGACTATGCCACTAAGTGGTGTAATAAAAGCATTTACTAATGCACTAAGTGGCTAAATTACTATCCTACTTAAGTAAGTAATAAAAAGTGGTTCCACATCTTCTAGAGGAGTTACCTAGGCATGCAAGCCAAAGGTTTCCCTCCTAGAAGCTTCCCATTTTCGTGCATCCTCATGGAGTGGGCTTGGTCATCATACAAACTTAGTGTAGCCCACACTTCATGAACACCAAAGTGAAGTTCCCCCAAAATTGGATCCACACAAAGTCTTTTACACTTTATTCAACTAGAAATAAAACCAGTAAATGGGCTTTGAAGAAGCTCATGCCCATCAACATCATATGTCTTCAAGATGGATAAGACAAGTAACCAATTTGGGCTCCACTCCATCAAGACTTAAACTTGGGCTTGTTTCCATCAAGGTTGTCACCACTTGGTTTAAGACTTCTTGGGCTTTCTTGATCCTAGCTCTTGTCATAGGTCCACCGAGTCCTTGTAGTGCTCCTTGGTCCAAGCTCCTTAGGGGGGTCACATAAGAGGTTTGAGGCGCTGCTGAAATTCTCTCAATTCTATCAGGTACACCCAGATGAGGATTGGGTGTGTTGAAGGTTTGAAGACGGGCTCAGGCCCGAGCTGAAGAGGCTTATGCTACCGTTAAGCATCCGATCATTCCCTGAATTGATTGAAAATGTACAGTACTGGAAGGGCATGATCAGGAGGGAGTTGCACCAGCTCAAGTGAAAAGTGGTGGAACGGTTAGAAGTAATAGCCAGAGAGGCAGAGGATGATGGTTTCAACAGAGGGCAAAACCGTACAGTCACCCGAATCAACAAACAAGGAGTTATGGAAGAGGGAGTAACAGTCAAGGCCAATCAGAATTTTCCACATGCTTTCGATGCGGCAAACCGCATCTAGTGAGAGATTGTCCTCAAGCACCTGGTGTCAACTGTTTTCGTTGTGGCAAATGGGGCCACTATGCCAACGAGTGTCGACAAGGGGATGCTAGTGGGAGTAAAGTTCAATAGCAAGGCAGAAGGACTCAGGAGCGAGAACAAGACAACTCGTGGTGAGCCAGCAGGGCAGGCCAAAGACGACGGGAAGAGTGTTTGTTGTGAGAGGATCTGAAGCCGCTCAATGTCCCGATCTGATACAAGGTAAGTGGTTGGTAGCTGGGAGACCTAACCTGTTTTGTATGATTCAGGGGCTACACATTCCTTTATTTCTTTAGCGTGTGTGGATCATTTGAGTTTACTTGTTTCGTCTTTACCATATGATCTGACCGTTTCTACACCTACGGGTGATTCCTTATCAACCCTATTAGTTTGTTTACAATGCCCGGTCATTATAGAGAACCGATCCTTTCTTGTAGACCTAGTCTGTCTGCCTATGCAGCAGATTGATGTTATCTTAGGCATGAACTGGCTTTCGGCCAACCATGTTGTACTAGACTATTCAAATAAAACCCTCCATTTCTCCGAGTAATCTGGATCATTGCCTACCAGTGATGGTATGTCAGGTGACATACAGTTAGGAGAGTGCATGGTGCTATTTTCTTTGGAAGCCAAGGAGACTCCAAGTCTGGATGCTTTGCTGGTGGTGTGTGAGTTTCCAGAGTTTTCCTGGATGATGTGCCAAGATTGCCACCTAAGCGGGAGATAGAGTTCACCATTGATCTTGTACCTGGAACCGGACCGATTTCGATAGCACCCTATCGAATGTCCCTAATAGAGTTGGCAGAACTGAAGAAGCAACTGGACGATATGCTGACAAAGCAATTTATAAGACCCAGTGTTTCGCCGTGGGGAGCGCCGGTGTTGTTCGTCAAGAAGAAGGACGGTAGTTCAATGTTGTGTGTGGACTACCGACAACTCAACAAGGTAACGACCAAGAATAAGTACCCGTTGCCAAGGATTGACGATCTTATGGACCAGTTGAGGGGAGCGACGGTGTTCTCAAAGATAGATCTGAGATCCGGTTATCATCAGATAAGGGTGAAAGAAGATGATATATCGAAAACAGCTTTCAGGAGTCGGTATGGACACTACAAGTATCTAGTTATGCCTTTTGGTGTGACTAATGCTCCGGCAGTGTTTATGGACTATATGAACAGAATCTTTAGATCGTACCTTGATAAGTTTGTCGTTGTTTTCATCGATGACTTCCTTATCTACTCCTCAGACAAGGAAGAGCATCAAGAGCATCTGAGGGTTGTACTTCAAGTTCTTAAGGACAGACAACTATATGCTGAGTTGTCTAAGTGTGAGTTCTGGCTGGAGAAGGTACAATTCCTTGGACATGTGATCAACAAGGACGGCATAGTGGTAGATCCTGCGAAGGTAGAAGCTGTGGTTAAGTGGGAAGGCCCTAGGACGATAAGTGAGATCCGAAGTTTTCTGGGGCTAGCTAGATACTACAGGAGGTTTATAGAGGGATTCTCAAAGACTGTGTTACCTCTGACGCAATTAACAAGAAAAGGAAAAGTGGTTGAATAGACAGAAGAGTGTGAGGCTAGTTTCCAAGAGCTGAAAAGGAGGTTAACAACATCTCCGGTACTAGTCTTGCTAGATCCATCAACATCGTTCGATGTGTATTGTGACGCATCATATCAAGGCATGGGTTGCGTACTCATGCAAGAAAGGAAAATTGTGGCTTATGCTTCCAGACAGTTAAGAGTGCATGAACGGAATTACCCAACCCATGACCTAGAGTTGGCAGCGATAGTATTTGCATTGAAGATATGGAGACACTACCTCTATGGCGCTAAATTCAGTGTGTTTAGCGACCATAAGAGTTTAAGGCATTTGTTCGACCAGAAGGAGTTGAACATGCGATAGAGAAGATGGATGGAGTTCATAAAGGATTATGAATTTGATCTATAGTACCATCCAGGGAAGGCCAACGTGGTAGCGGATGCATTGAGTTGGAAATCTTTGCATATGTCCGCTATGATGGTGAATGAGCTGGAACTGCTGGAACATTTCAGAGATCTGAATCTGGATGTGGTGCTATCCATAGATAAGCTGGGTTTGGGAATGGTCACTATCACCAATGATTTCCTGAACTTGATCTGGAAGAAGCAAGGAGACGACCGGTACTTACAGGAAATGAACCAGACGGTATAAGAAGGAAGAACCTTAGAGTTTAAGAAAGGTACTGATGGAATTCTAAGGTTTGGAGAAAGGATCTGTGTCCCAAAAGATAACGAAATCAGGAAGATGATCTTGGAGGAGGCCCATAAGAGCAAGCTAAGATTTCATCCAGGAGCTACGAAGATGTACCAAGACTTGAAGAGGATGTTTTGGTGGCCAGGGATGAAGAAGAAGGTAGCAGAGTATGTCCAATCCTGTTTGGTTTGTCAAAAGGCAAAGATGGAACACTAGAAACCAGCATGGTTATTGCAATCATTGGACGTCCCACAATGGAAATGAGATAACATTGCAACCGACTTTGTTTTCGGACTACCAAGGACGCAAAAGAGGTGCGATGCAATCTGGGTGATTGTTGACTGGCTTACGAAATGTGCTCATTTCTTGCACGTCAACCAGAGTTATTCTCTGGAAAGGTTAACCCAGATTTACATCAAGGAAGTTGTAAGGTTGCTTGGAGTACCTTCAAGTATAATTTCGGACCGAGATTCGAGATTTACTTCCAGGTTTTGGCAAAGTCTAAACAGTGCTTTGGGAACTAGGCTACGGATGAGTTCAGCTTATCATCCACAGACGGATGGTCAGTCTGAAATAACGATTCAATCTTTGGAGAACCTGTTAAGAGCATGTGTTTAGGAAAACACAGGAAGTTGGGATGATTTCCTTCCATTGATTAAATTCACATACAACAACAGTTTCCACTCAAGTATTGGCATGGCGCCATACTAGGCACTGTGTGGAAGAAAGTGCAGGACCCCACTTTGTTGTTATGAAGCCGGGGAGAATCAATTGATGGGCCCACAGATTGTGCAGCGGACAACAGAACAAGTGCAGAAGATTCGGGAAAAGATGAAGGTCGCACGGGATCGGCAGAAGAGCTATAGTGACAAGAGGAGGAGACCCTTGGAATTCCAGGAAGGCGACCATGTTTTCATGAGAGTGACTCCAAGAACTGGAATTGGCAGGACAATCAAGTCCAGAAAGCTTACCCCTAGATTCATTAGATCATTTCAAATCCTTCATCGAATTGGTCCAGTTGCCTACCAAATTGCCTTACCTCCTAACCTATCCAATATCCATAATGTTTTCCATATTTCCCAACTCAGACAATACTATCCCGATCCATCACACGTGATAGAGCCAGAATCAATACCGATAAGAGGGAACTTAGAATATGAGGCGTTGCTTGTACGGATTGAAGACAAGAGTGTGAAAGAACTCCACGGAAAGCAAATTCCCTTAGTCAAGGTCATATGGGATGCAACGACGGGAGATGCTACATGGGAAAGAGAAGAGGACATGCGACAGCAGTACCCGAGCTTGTTTTAAAGGTTGGACGAATTTCGGGGACGAAATTCTTTTAAGAGGGGTAGTAATGTAACATCCCATTTTCTTGTTTAAGGTGTGGGACATTAATTAAGCATATTTAAGGGCTTAATTATGTTCCTTATGTGTTGAGAAAGCCATGGTTCAAATTTGGGACAATTTGGCCTTGGAATGAGCTCAGAACGTGTAAAAACGTGTGAGAACAGTTCTGATCCTACGCTCTAACGTTGATCGTGGACGCTCGAGCATGGGTAGTTGCACGTTAAAACGTGGAGAGTGGACGCGTGGGGGTGCACGTGTCAGTGCACACGCGACGCGTGGAAGAGATTTGGCAATCAGCGTTCCACGCTCAAGGGTGGAGTTTTCCCACGTCAGAGCGTGCACACGCTGAAGCGCGGAGTGTTCCCACGCTCAAGCGTGGACAGCCTGACAACATCACTTAAGTTTTCTTCTCTCATTTCTCTTGGCACGAAAAATCACTTCCTTCCAGGCCAGAGAGCCAGTACAGAGAGAGAGGAATTCTAGAGAGATAAAGTCGAGGTGGAGGAAGATTGGAGCATCGAATCGTGATTCTGACTACACCACTGCGATCAGGGCTTCGAGTACTTCAAGATTAATCGGTTGATTTCTTGATTTCTCGAAGGTAAGCTCGAATCCCTAACACGTCGACTTTATGTTCTTCGTGGTCTTCCAGCTTTTCCCTTGAATCTCTTTGGTTTTGGTATTGCCATAGGGTTAACAATGATTGTTTACCCGTTGTTCTCGTGATTAGGGCAAAGTTCATGATTGTGGGTGTGCGAGCTCTCGGAGGAGGCTGCAGCTGCGAGTTGGGTGGCTGAGAACCACATGGTGGTGGCTGTGGAGGTTGATTTCGTGGTGGTTGTGGTGGTGGTGGTGTGTTTGTGATCGCGTTCGTGATTCCGACTACGCAATCCTTCAGGTGGGGACAAAGGAACTGTAATTGTCGGGAAGGCAAGCGTAGTGTAGAATATATGCATGTGTAGGGGAGCCTTAAACCCTACTAGAGGTTGAGCTCGTGGCAAAGTACCTAAACCCTAGGTGTAGGTATCTTTGGGGCTTTCGCCGCTATGTTAATACCTTAGGCTAGACGACGTTGTTGTTGAGGTTGATTTGGTGTGCATACTAAAATGCCTATGTGGTTATTTGTGTATCTGCCTATATGAGGATTTGTGTATTAGCATGCTTGTTGATATGATGATGTTATTATTATTGTTGGCATAGTTATTGTACGATGTTTGCAATAATTGTCGTGTGGTGGCGGAATGCCGTAAAATTAAGTTTGGCTGTGTGTCATGTTATTTATCGGGTCGATACCGTGGATGGTGCCGTTGCTGTTATGCTATTGATTTGAGGTTGTGGCCGTGCTGTTTGAGCAGTGGCTCGTAGACGCGTGGCGTCGAGGCTGTGGCCGTGTGGATACAGTGGCATCGTGTTGTTTCTGATTGAGAGCTTAGGCGTGAGATCCGGTATCGAGCCTGTTGAGGATGTTTGTGGCATATCATAGCATATTTGATCCCAATTGGGGATGCCCATGTGGGGGCAAGATGTATAACACCGATCTCGAGGCGGGATGTCCCATTGGGGATGTTACTGATTCTTACGAGGATGTCCAAGTGGGGACGTGAATTATTGATCCTTATGAGAATGTCCAAGTGGGGACGTGTTTTATTGATCGCGACAGGGATGTCCAATTGAGGATGTTATTGATCCCGACGGGGATGTCCAACCGGGGATGTGATGAAATCGGCCGATATGCATATATGGATTAGTATCCCTCGTAGAGGTTTGATCTGAGAGAATAATTCCTAGAGATGGACGTGATGTATGACTAGAGAGATGGCTGTTGGAATGTTGCATGTTTTTCTGTTGCTGTGTGCTACATGCATATATAATATATTATTGCCCCTCTCCCATGTTTGATGATACGTCTTGCTTATCTCCCCGTCTTTTCTCTGTGTGCTTTTTGTTTTGTGAGAAGACTCCGTGGAGGAACCAGACGATGTAGAGCTGGACGGCCCCCTTACGAGCCGGATGCCGTGGATGAGCTTCGACCCCCAACCCTGAGAGGTTTTGAGTTTCTGTACCAGAGGAGGGTGAAGAAAAGGGTAGTTCAGGATATCACCGTCGTAGGTGACGGGATTTCCACCAGTGCATCTGTGCTAGGAGTGTGCTGTGAGGATTTTGATGTATTTTGAGTGAGGGTGGTGAATGCTACCAGTATGAAAGCTTTCTCTTTGTTTTTTTATATGTATTTCGTTTTATTTCAGCTTCCAACGTACTGATGCTTGTATATATTATTACTGTAGCCCTACTGATGGGGCAGTTGATGCATGTATATATATCTTTTAATTTTTATAGCTGTGTACTCTGATTTTTTTATGCGTGCTTTTTTTTATTTCTCATTTAGTTTTAATTATCCTTCCGCTTCGCTTCGCTTGTGTATAAAGCGCGCTAACGTTTATATGCGGTTAAATTTAGTTAATATCTTAGGTTCTTTAATGGGATGGCGGATCGTCTCATTTGGTGGTATCAGAGTAGTTCGATTCTAATATCAGACTGTGAGGTTATGTGTACTGGCTTTGATGGTTGATACCTAAGTTGTATCAACTTTGTCAGGTTTTGGCTAGAGTGTCCGATACGCTAGTTATTAGAATGTGAAAACTGTTTTCATTCATGATGCATATGGTATGTTTAACTGTTAAGTGCTATTATATGTCTTATGTATTGGAACTGATAGCTCCTTTTTACAGGAAGCTAGATGACTAGAGGACGTGGAAGAGGAAGAGGTGGAAGGCCGGCTGCGACTGGAGGCAATGATAATAACAACAATGGTGACCACTCAGGGACAGGAAGTGGTGGTGACACCTCTGAAGCAATGCAGGCCATGAGGGATTTGGCTACCGCAATGATGCAACAAACTCAACAGATTGCCCAGTATATGCAGAAGCAGGAAGAGAGGGAAGCCAGGTGTAACACCCCACTTTAGGGGTTATGATTATTTAACACAAGACCATAAATTTAAAAGCGGAAATATATAAATAGAGCTTACTGAAAATAAGGGTTTTCCTTTTTTTTTTTTTCTCTCTTTAAACTCAAGTTTCGAAAACAGATAAGTTTGCTTGTACTCATAAGAACAAATATATGTAATCGTAAAACAACATTGAAATAAGTAAAAGCTTTCCATAATACATAGACATCAAACTCCTAGTTTCCAACATCTGACTACAAAAGAAAATAACCAACATAAAGATAACTCAACCTACCCTACTTGGAGACTCAGCTCCACAACATAAAGGGCAAGGGGGTACATCATAAAAGTACAGACGCTGGGAAGATATTAGAGCCTGGCCAAACACTGACACTGTACTACTCATCAGAATAGTACTCCTCTGGGTCCTCCTCCTCCTCCATGGCCTCCTCCTCCTCGTCCTCATCCTCTAAGGCCTGCATGTCATATCCACTCATGATCTGTTCCGCATACCGGAGCATCTCCTCATCAGTCCTCGTCTACCATCCGTCCTGACTCGCGTCTGCAGGAGCTACCTCAGGTATGACCTCTGGTACATCCGCTGGTACCTCCTCCTCCTCCTCCTCCTCCATCTCCTCATTGTCAGACGAAAGGATAATGAGTGGGGTGGCGAAGAATGCCCTGGAGTGAGTCGGTGTGCTCTTACGAGCAGTCATCCTCCAATTCGCTCGCTGCGAGGAATCAGAAGGTGTAGCTCGAAAGGCTCATAGGTAGGTCCTGGGGATGGGACAACAGGGATAGAAGGGCCGGCAGTAGATACAAGTACGACGAAAGTAGGCGGTGTAGTAGGTGGAGGTGGCATGGAAGCAGGGTCGACGTACACATCCCTTGGCTCCTCCTAGTGAACTGCAGGCTGGGTACTAGGCAGTCGCGGATGATCAAAAGGTGGTAGTGGTGGCTGGGTGACCCCTGAGCTACCCTCACCACTAATCCGTAAAGTACAAACTCTCTCGAACAAGCTCGTCATGGAGAAAGGTAATTCCCTCCTCCTCCGGTGTAGGTGCGCCGTCCGTCAGGGTAGATCGTCCAAGTGTCCGCCCCATCATGAAGTGTCAAGTCTAAAGTCAAACGAGAAGGTGGATCGCTCGCCATATCTACTCACCATAGCAAGATGAAAATTACGCGAGTAGCGTGACAAAAAAAGTAATGAGGTGAGAATCCGTATATCGCACAACCAGAACAGCAGTGATAAAAGTCATGCACACACGCACCCAATCGGCAAAATAGAGCATGGGCTCTCATAGCATAACAATTAAATTATATGGCATCACAGTTAATATATCAATCAACGATAATATGGGTCAAGGATCAACTCAAGTATGCAATGACACTAAAGCAACATGACTCAGACTCCTACTCCATGGAGCTAAACATAACAAGAGTGAGTGATTGGGAGAACATTGTCTGCGTTATCTCAGCCCACAGTGCAACATCTAATGATTGCAATCATCATAACGGCTCACACCAAACATTCTTTACCCAAATCGTGATTTTCCCGGTGTTTCAGTCAGGACGTCAGTGTTTTTAGATGGATATCCACAACACAGAGGAGCTACTCTCCGGCCACATGTATTTTCACCAACCCCCGACGTCCCCAAGATCCTCATGATCGACACCTCAGACAATCACACCTGCACCAAGGTGTAATCTCAACTCCTAGGCATCACGCCCAACTCATGAACAGATGCAGATGCATGTCAAGAAATGCCACAAAACAGCCACGTACTACCTCATCACTGTAGTACCAAGTTTATCTCTTGATAAACCATAGGATACCCTTACGGGACCCACTTTCACACGACTTGTCATCAGTCGCCCATCCTTGGTTCCGTTCCTTGAAACCATGCACCACTTCGTCGTTCGTAACACGATGTTCATGTCTTATGATACATTAGTCCATCACCTAGATGTATTATGGAGGTTAGGATCCACAAGGATCCCCTTCATCAATCTTCTCACTTGTCTAACAAGGAACATTACTTACACTTTATAAGTAACTCTTAGTGATTAAAAATTATGGAGTCCTTAGATGATCTAAATCATCAAGGATGTGGGGCATGATTTTTGTCATGGCCACTAGGTATTAGTATATGTCTTTTACTAAAATCTTTATGAGCCCATTAAGGATTTCATATTGATTCCCTTAGGAGATAAGGCATGTTTACTATTATAGTGAAAAGCTTCAAAGTACTATCCTTATAGTAAAGTAGTTGATGAAATATCCTTTAAGTATAGTTTTGAAAACTCTAATCAAGTGTCCATAGGTGTCTCATTTAGTATAAAAACTCTTTTGAATTAGTTTCCTAGTTCTATTACTTAGTGTAAAAGGAAACATACTTCTTATTTGAAAATCACCAATTTGTTTTCAATGAAATATAAGTTACAAGGTTTTGGAAAGTTCAAAAAGGCAATAGTGTAAACTCTTTGTTTTTAAAGAAGGCTTTGTAAGAATCCTATCTTCTCAAAGAAGACTTACTAACCAAAAATCCTTTAAAAACCATCTTGATTAACTATGAAACTCTTGGTTCTTGAAAATATTTTCTTCCAAAAACATCTTATTAAAATAAGTGGTTGATCAACATCAAGCCAACTTATTTTTAAAATAGTTCCTACATGAAATCAAAGACACTCATTTCACAACACATGGTTCTATGGAACCAAAACTTGGTTTCTTTGGAAACCTTTTCAATTTATATAACTCTGATACTTTAGTATGAATATATAAAACCCCTTAGCATCAACATTTTAAGATCCTAACCCTACTTTCTATGTCAAGGCCGAATGCCCTATAGAAGTAGGATAGGTTTTCTTTATTTTATATGCATTGTTAGAACCATGTTAAGTTCATTATACCATCACTTAAGCATAGAAGCTTTGGCTTCCCCTTTAACAACCATAAGGCCGAACCTCACATGCTCATATTCAACCAAAATGAAGCCATTCAACAACATCTAAGGTAGCTAGAAAATCACATCAACATATAAGCATGTTATCAAGGCAACTTAGAACATAAACAAGTTCAACATTCTAAAATCCTATCCTTAGGTCTTTGGACCTAAGAATAGTTTTTCACCATGCCAAAATGATTTTCTTCTAGCATATACAAACACAATCATCATATCAACACAACAGCATAATTTAATATGACAACAAAGTAAGGAACTTTATAAGGAAACCCTAGATCTAGGGTTTTCCTTCAAAAAAAACTATGAGGACTTTATCACCACCATTTAAGGTATGATATGGTTCACTCCCCCATTACCTTTGTGAAGCTTCCTTGAAGAGAAGAAGATGAAAACTTGGTCACTAACACAACTATGAAAACCGTGACCTAGAGGGGAAACAAACAAGCTCAAAAACTTGATTTTTCAACTTCATAAACAATGATAACACAAGGATGTTCTCAAGAGTACTAAAGAAAAGAAACTAAGTTAGAAACTTACTCTTGAGTAAGGGTTCAAAAACAAGTTCAAGAAGCTTGAACTTTCTTGAATGATTCTTGAATAACTTTGAGCAAACAACTTCAAATGAAGAAATTCCAAAGATGAAAGTTGTTTAGATCAATGAGATAAACAATAATATGAAGTTAAAATGATGAAATAAGATGAGTATGAACACTCACCAAGGCTGGCCGAATGCAAGAGGGAAGTGAGAGAAGAGAGAAAGTCTTGAACTTTTGTGTTTTGAGTGAGGAATGAATGGAATAGTATTTTTGGTGTCTTGAACACCTAATGGCCGAATACTAGGGCCTTGTGGACTCCAAAATCTTATTCAATATTGTTCATTAATAATGGAGGGCCAAGATGCAAGTAGATAGGTGTGTTGTTGCTTAATGGAGGGCTTAAGAAGAAGATTAACCAAAAATGGCTAATATGCTTTTTCCATTAATGGTTAGTGTTATAAACTTGACTTGAAAGGATGGAAGGCCAATTTTGGCTTCTCCCAAGATGAAATGACCTAATGGCCTTAATCAAATGTAACTAGAATAGTTACATTCCCATTTAGTTAGGAATAAGGTGATCAGGGTTTTTACCAAAAATGAATAATTAGCTTTTACTACTTTTGATAAATTTTTGGATTTTAAGGAAGCTAATTCTTTTCATTAGTAATAATCAACAAGGCAATGGAAAATGTAATTCAACATTACATTCCACTCAATTCCCCATTTTTCGGCCTTCGGCACGTAAAACGAGAAATTACCCTATAACGATCAAAACAGAACATTTATCGGTTTTTCGTCTCATAACGACAAAAGGAAACATTATCACAACATAACCATGGATATCAAACCATCTTATAAACATCCACATAGATATATGAAGTCATATCAAACATAAGGTAGCAATCACAATGTAATGGTGATTCTAACCGGTTACAGAAAACAGGGTGTTACACCAGGCAAGATCAGCTACATACAGTCAGAGGAAATGAGGCGGTGGACATCGGTCTCAACGCTTTTATGAAGGGAAATCCTCCCCAATTCCGTAGAGAATATAACCCTGAAGCTGCAAAGATGTGGTTGCAAGAGATAGAGAAGGTGTTCATGGCCACACACTGTAGAGAGGAAAGGAAGGTCACATACGCTGCTTTCATGCTAGTTGGAGCAGCAGAAGCGTGGTGGAGGAACAAGCAGAGACTCCTAGAGACTGAAGGGAGGATGTCGACTTGGGATGCGTTCAGAGAGAGCTTCTTGGAAAAGTATTTTCTGAGGATTGTCTGTCAAGAGAAAGAGAAAGAGTTCCTGAACCTGAAGCAGGAACAGATATAAGTAGGGTAATATGCCATGAGGTTTGAGGCGCTGCTGAAATTATCCTAATTCTATCAGGTACACCCAGACGAGGATTGGGTGTGTAGAAGGTTTGAAGACGGGCTCAGGCCCGAGCTGAAAGGGATATGCTGCTGTTAAGCATCCGATCATTCCCTGAATTGATTGAAAAATGTACAGTACTGGAAGGGCATGATCAGGAGGGAGTTGCACCAGCTCAAATGAAAAGTGGTGGACCGGTTAGAAGTAATAGCCAGAGAGGCAGAGGAGAACGGTTTCAACAGAGGGCAAAACCTTACAGTCGCTCGAATCAACATACAGCGAGTTATGGAAGAGGGAGCAACAGTCAAGGCCAACCAGGATTTTCCACGTGCTTCCGATGCGGCGGACCACATCTAGTGAGAGATTGTCCTTGAGCACCTGGTGTCAACTATTTTCGTTGTGGCAAGTGGGGCCACTATGCCAACGAGTGTCGACAAGGGGATGCTAGTGGGAGTCAAGTTCAACAGCAAGGCAGAAGGACTCAGGATGCGGGAACAAGACAACCCGTGGTGAGCCAGCAGGGCAGACCAAAGACGACATGAAGAGTGTTTGCTGTGAGAGGACCTGAAGCTACTCAATGTCCCGATCTGATACAAGGTAAGTGCTTGGTAGCTGGGAGACTCTTATCTGTTTTGTTTGATTCAGGGGCTACACATTCCTTTATTTCTTTAGCGTGTGTAGATCATTTGAGTTTACCTGTTTCGTCCTTACCATATGATTTGATCGTTTCTACACCTATGGGTGATTCCCTAACAACCCTATTAGTCTGTTTACAATGCCCGGTCATTATAGAGAACCGATCTTTTCTTGTAGACCTAGTCTATCTGCCTATGCAGCAGATTGATGTTATCCTAGGCATGAACTGGCTTTCGGCCAACCATGTTGTACTAGAATATTCAAATAAAACCCTCCATTTCTCCGAGCAATCTGGATCATTGCCTGCCAGTGATGGTATTTCGGGAGGCGTACAATTAGGAGAGTGCATGGTGCTGTTTTCTTTGGAAGCCAAGGAGATTCCGAGTGTGGATGCTTTGCCGATGGTGCGTGAGTTTCCAAATGTTTTCCTAGATGATGTGCCAGGATTGCCACCTAAGCCGGAGATAGAGGTCGCTATTGATCTTGTACCTGGAACCGGACCGATTTCGATAGCACCCTATTGAATGTCCCCAACAGAGTTGGTAGAACTGAATAAGCAACTAGACGATATGTTGACGAAGCAGTTTATAAGACCCAATGTTTCGCCGTGGGGAGCATCGGTGTTGTTCATCAAGAAGAAGGACGGTAGTTCAACGTTGTGTGTGGACTACCGATAGCTCGACAAGGTAACGATCAAGAATAAGTACCCGTTGCCAATGATTGACGATCTTATGGACTAGTTAAGGGGAGCAACGGTGTTCTCGAAGATAGATCTGAGATTCGGTTATCATCAGATAAGGGTGAAAGAAGATGATATACCGAAAACAGCTTTCAGGAGTCGGTATGGACACTATGTAATGCCCTGATTTTCATGTTTTATAATTCTTCAGTATTGAAACGTTTATATTTTATTGAAGGGTTTAAAGGGTGAAATAAAATATTCTGAGAACATAGGCATGCCCTACACAACCATAGGAAGCCATGGTTAAGTTACGGGTGAAAGCTCAAACGGAACCCGGTCTACGTTTTTCACGGATAGTAGTGTTTTTCTACTATCAAGACCTAATTTGGACTCGTGAACAAGACAATAAGTCTCAGGATTTAATTCTCTACGTTTTGGTTAAATTTCAAAAATAATAAAAAAAAAAAATCATTTCCTGACTTTCGTTCGAGCGAAATCCTCAATCGGGTGACGAACGGAGCCGCATATGGATTTACCAGGACCCGCCAACAGATAATCTTGATACCACATCATGCCAAATCACTTGGGAGAACATGCCAGAGTCATCATGACGTTCGGAAATATCTGGACGCGAAATGACCAAAATACTCCTAACCTTAACCTTTTTTACTTTTACCATTTTACCCTTGAAGCAAATGACCATGTTGCCCTTAAGTGAGTTATATAGAAGGCTGGACAGCCCCTCCTCAGCCCTCATTCACGCACAAAATCTGGCCAAGAACACCAAGAACATTCATCTTCTTCCTCCAACCAAAACACCATTTTCTTCTTGAGAAATCTTGAAACCTTATGAGAAAACCTTGCATCTTTGATCAATCTTCATCGATTCTTAGGTAAGATCACTTCTATGATCTCCTAGCTTCTTGAATCTCTCTCAATCTCAAGATCAAAATCTTGTTTCATGAAAATTCATTTTATGATCCAAAACTTTGAAAATTCATAGGAAATTGCAGAAAAATCCTTTTAATGGGAAACCAATTTCTTTGAACTCACTTCATCATTCTCTACCTAAACCCAAGATCTTATGATCAAACTCTCATCCTAGCTCTTAAGATGATGAATAGTGTTTTTGATCAAATTTTTGATTTCTAACTCTTGATTCCATCCTTAGCTTTCCTATTGTCTTTGAATCCAAGTGATGGAAAACCAAATCAATTTCTAGCCTTATTTTCCCAAAATGGTCGAATCCTCTTTGATGAGAAATGGATACGATTTGTTTTTTTTTTTTTATGTTTAATGTTTGATTGTTATGTTGTTTGTAGTTGGTGACAAGTATCAGGAGGTTCACAAACCGATCAACCGACTTTGATCCGGAGAATTTTCATCAACTGGTATGGGGGGTGAACCTCATCACACCAAAGTTGGTGGTGGTGAAGATGGTTGTTTAAGTTTATGTGTGGGTTAAACCCTTTGGTTTGGGTTCACTTTTATTTGTTAATTTTCATCAACCTACTTTGATCTCTAGATCAAGTATGGACTTTTATGCTTGATTATGATGCAATGATGTGTGATTGTTGTTTGTCACAATTGTGTGAGCATTTTGATCTATAATTTGCTTAGTTGGGGAAGCAAAGTCTCCACTTTTCACTAGAATAGGCTTGTGACCTTAGTAAGAAGAAACATAAGAACATGTGTTGTTCTTGATCTAGCAAAGTTTTGAAGTTAGAAAAGTAATTTCATAACCTATGTTTCAAAGAAAAACAAAAAGTGATTTTGATCTAAAGATCAAATGAAGTTTCAACATTTAAAGTGTGTCACCAAAGTGAAAAAAGTCTTTTACTTTAGCCATAGGTCTTTTAATTAAACTAAGTGTTTGAAAAAGAGAATTAATGAAGAAGTTAAGGAAGAGTGAAAACAAGGCATTCGCCTGGCTAACCTTGTTTCGCCACGTGAGACAGAGGAAAAACAAGGCATTCGCCTGGCTAACCTCATCTCGCCACTCGAGATAGAGGGCTAGCCCAACCAGCAAAGATACAGCTTCTCGGCCTCGCGTCGCGATACCATTCTCGCCTCGCAAACCAGGAGGACTGTCTAAGCAGTAAAGATACAGGTTCTCGACCTCGCGACACGAAGACATTCGCGCCTTGCGAAGCAGAAGGACTGTTTAAAGAAGTAAGAATAGCCTCTCAGCCTCGTGTCGCGAAACCGATATTCGCCCCGCGATAAATGGTTTTGTTTATCAAGAGTGTTTTTCAACTCAAATTGTAAACTTTTATGCATAAAAACCTAAATTAAGTAATTAACTTAGAGTTGAAGACAAGGGATAATTAAGTATAATACGTGGTGGAACAAGACCATATACTATACCATTGATGACTTAGTTCATCAATGTCTCCATAAGACTTAAGTGAATCAATACTTATTTCCTTAATTGGAAATCAAGGAGTAATATATTAGAAAGGCTTTAAGACTTATCTAAGAGGATTCTCAATCCTTATTCATAATGCTTAGGACTTGAGACATAATTCATAAGACATAAACACAAACACGAAACGTTTTGGGTTTTGAAACAGTAGTTCGACGACGGACAGGTGATTCGGACCCCGATCAGTCATTCAATTGTTTCAGTCTTGTGATGACTCGATCCTGGAGGGATCACAAGATTTATCCAGTGAATAAAAGTTTTGAAATACGAAAATACGTATAGTTCCTAAGGAAGTGACCCTTAGAGAACCTTGAGATTTATCCGGTGTATAGACATTGCTTTATCGCATCTACTTTGTGTAAGCATTGGCATTTCATTTGCATGAGTCGTAAGGCCTTGAGCCTAGGAGTTGAGCTTACACCTTGATGTGGGTGCGAATCTTGCGGTGACGATTGGAATGATCTTGGAGGTATCAGGGTTGGAAAGGCTGACATGTGACCAGTTGGTAGCTCTTCTGTGTCGTGGCAAATCCGAGCAATACACTGATATCCTCGACTAGAAGTCGTACTTTTCATGTTTGGTGCAAAGTGTTTCCGTAAAGCCAGATACATGCACGTTACGAATGTTGTAGCATTTTGCTCATGGCTGGCAGTACACGGAACATGTCCTCCCATTCACTCTCTCCGATGTTTTGTTCGCTCCATGGAGTAGGGTCAGATTTTACCCTTGTGGCATATGGTATTGAGTCATGTATATTGCATTGCATTGCATGGCTGTTGATGATTACATTTATTTACTGTACATCGATGTTCTATATTTTTGAGAATGCCTTATATTATGCTCTTAACTGTTTAACATAATTTATATTGCGAATTTTAGTAAGCATGTAGGGTACATTGTTACCTGGTGAGTCGTCCCGTCTTTACTTCTGCTACTTTGTTGCGTTGATGATCAGGATCTCACCCATATTTTGTGTATCTTTTCTACTGGTATTGCTATTTCTGCTTGAGCAGATGGATAAGACGACGGTTCTGTCCAGCATTTGCTTTGAGTCTGGAGGGGGCTCCTTTTGCTGTCAGGTTTTGGCCAGACTGTGTCAGTGTCTGTAGTAATTTTTGGGAGCTGTGACTCCTAGTATTTATTAATACTTATTATCAGTTATGCATTGAAACTATCTCTGCATACAGTACCATTTCTATTCTGTTTCTGTACTTTATTTTTGAATGTCTGTTAGAAATGCATGGTGAACCTAAGTTCATTTTATTAATACTCACCTTTACTAAATCCCATTATATCTTGGTAAAAAAAAAAAAAAAAGAAAACCGTATTTTCCACATTAAAATTATTTTCGGCCTTATAAACTTTCAGGAATGTGACACCCGGGAAAGGGTGTTGTACACTACGAGTATCTAGTTATGCCTTCTGGTGTGACTAATGCTCCGGCAGTGTTTATGGACTATATGAATAGAATCTTCAGACCGTACCTTGATAAGTTTGTCGTTGTTTTGATCGATGACATCCTTATCTACTCCTCAGACAAAGAAGAGCATCAAGAGCATCTGAGGGTAGTACTTCAAGTTCTTAAGGACAGGCAACTATATGCCAAGTTGTCTAAGTGTGAGTTCTAGCTGGAGGAGGTACAATTCCTTGGACATGTGATCAACAAGAATGGCATAGCGGTAGATCCTGCGAAGGTAGAAGCTATGGTTAAGTGGGAAAACCCTAGGACAGTAAGTGAGATCCGAAGTTTTCTTGGGCTAGCAGGATACTACAGGAGGTTTATCGAGGGATTCTCAAAGATTGCGTTACCTCTGACGCAATTAATGAGAAAAAGAAAAGCGTTTGAATGGATAGAAGAGTGTGAGGCTAGTTTCCAAGAGCTGAAAAGGAGGTTAACAACATCTCCAGTACTAGTCTTGCTAGATCCATCAACATCGTTCGATGTGTACTATGACGCATCATATCAAGGCCTGGGTTGCGTACTCATGCAAGAAAGGAAAGTAGTGGCTTATGCTTCCAGACAGTTAAGAGTGCATGAATGGAATTACCCAACCCATGACCTAGAGTTGGCAACGATAGTATCTGCATTGAAGATATGGAGACATTACCTCTATGGCGCTAAATTCAGTGTGTTTAGCGACCATAAGAGTTTAAGGTATTTGTTCGACCAGAAGGAGTTGAACATGCGGCAGAGAAGATGGATGCAATTCATAAATGATTATGAATTTGATCTATAGTACCATCCGGGGAAGGCCAATAAGGTAGCGGATGCATTGAGTCGGAAATCTTTGCATATGTCCGCTATGATGGTGAAGGAGCTGGAACTGCTGGAAAAATTCAGAGATCTGAATCGGGATGTGGAGCTATCCAGAGATAAGATGGTCTTGGGAATGGTCACCGTCACCAGTGATTTCCTGAACTTGATCTAGAAGAAGCAAGGAGAAGACCAGTACTTACAGGAAGTGAACCAGATGGTAGAAGAAGGAAGGACCTCAGAGTTTAAGAAAGCTAGTGATGGAATTCTAAGGTTTGGAGAAAAGATCTGTGTCCTAAAAGATAACGAAATCAGGAAGATGATCTTGGAGGAGGCCCATAAGAGCAAGCTACGCTTTCATCCAGGAGCTAGAAGATGTACCAAGACCTGAAGAGGATTTTTTGGTGGCCAGGAATGAAGAAAGAGGTAGTAGAGTATGTCCAATCCTATTTGGTTTGTCAAAAGGCAAAGATGTAACACCAGAAACTAGCCGGGTTATTGCAATCATTGGACGTCCCACCATGGAAATGGGATAGCATTGCAATGGACTTTGTTTCCGGACTACCAAGGACGCAAAAGAGGTGCGATGCAATCTGGGTGATCGTTGACAGGCTTACGAAATGTGCTCATTTCGTGCCGGTCAACCAGAGTTATTCTCTGGAAAGGTTAACCCAGATTTACATCAAGGAAGTTGTAAGGTTGCATGGAGTACCTTCAAGTATAATTTCGGACCGAGATTTGAGATTTACTTCCAGGTTTTGGCAAAGTCTAAATAGTGCTTTGGGAACTAGGCTACGGATGAGTTCAGCTTATCATCCACAGACGGATGGTCAGTCTGAAAGAACGATTCAATCTTTGGAGGACCTGTTAAGAGCATGTGTTTTGGAAAACATAGGAAGTTGGGACGATTTCCTTCCATTGATTGAATTCACATACAACAACAGTTTCCACTCAAGTATTGGAATGGCGCCATACTAGGCACTGTGTGGAAGAAAGTGCAGGACCCCACTCTGTTGTTATGAAGCCGGGGAGAATCAATTGATGGGTCCCGAGATTGTGCAGCGGACAACAGAATAAGTGCAGAAGATTCGGGCAAAGATGAAGGTCGCACGGGATCGGCAGAAGAGCTACAGTGACAAGAGCAGGAGACCCTTGGAGTTCCAGGGAGGCGACCATGTTTTCATGAGAGTGACTCCAAGAACTGGAATTGGCAGGGCAATCAAGTCCAGAAAGCGTACCCTTAGATTCATTAGACCATTTCAAATCCTTCATCGAATTGGTCCAGTTGCCTACCAAATTGCCTTACCTCATAACCTATCCAATATCCATAATGTTTTCCATGTTTAACAACCCAGAAAATACTATCCCGATCCATCACACATGATAGAGCCTGAATCAACACAGATAAGAGAGAACTTAGAATATGAGGCGTTGCCTGTATGGATCGAAGACAAGAGGGTGAAAGAACTCCACGGAAAGCAAATTCTTTTAGTCAAGGTCATATGGGATGCAACGATGGGAGATGCTACATGGGAAAGAGAAGAGGACATGCGATAGCAGTACCTGAGCTTGTTTTAAAGGTACGACGAATTTCGGGGACGAAATTCTTTTAAGGGGGTAGTAATGTAACACCCTATTTTCTTGTTTAAGGTGTGGGAAATTAATTAAGCATGTTTAAGGGCTTAATATGTTCCTTATGTGTTGAGAAACCATGGTTCAAATTTGGGACAGTTTGGCCTTGGAACGAGCTCAGAACGTGCAAAAACGTGTTAGAATAGTTCTGATCATTGTCCAACGCTTAGACGTGGAGAGATACCACGCTCTAACGTTGACCGTGGATGCTCGAGCGTAGGTAGTTGCACGTCAAAACGTGGAGAGTGGACGCGTGGGGGTCCACGTGTCAGCGTGTACGCGACGCGTGGCAGAGACGTGGCAATCAGCGTTCCACGCTCAAGCGTGGAGTTTTCCCATGTCAGAGCGTGCCCACGCTAAAGCGCGGAATGTTCCCACGCTCAAGCGTGGACAGCCTGACAGCATCACTTAAGTTTTCTTCTCTCATTTCTCTTGGCACGAAAAATCACTTCCTTCCAGGCCGGAGAACCAGTAGAGAGAGAAAGGAATTCTAGAGAGATAAAGTTGAGGTGGAGGAAGATTGGATCATCGAATCGTGATTCCAACTACACCACTGCGATCAGGGCTTCGAGTACTTCAAGATTCACTGGTTGATTTCTTGATTTCTCGAAGGTAAGCTCGAATCCCTAACACATCGACTTTATGTTCTTCGTGTTCTTCGAGCTTTTCCCTTGAATCTCTTTGGTTTTGGTATTGCCCTAGGGTTAACAATGATTGTTTACCCATTGTTCACGTGATTAGGGCAAAGTTCGTGATTGTGGGTGTGCGAGCTCCCGGAGGAGGCTGCTGTTGCGAGTTAGGGTAGCTGAGATCCACGTGGTGGTGGCTGTGGAGGTTGATTTCGTGGTGGTGGTGGTGAGCTTGTGATCGTGTTCGTGATTCCAGCTACACAATTCTTCAGGTGGGGACAAAGAAATTGTTATCGTCGGGAATGCAAGCGTAGTGTAGAATATATGCATGTGTAGGGGAGCCTTAAACCCTACTAGAGGTTGAGCCCATGGCAAAGTAGCTAAACCCTAGGTGTAGGTATCTTTGGGGCTATCGCCGCTATGTTAATACCCTCGGCTAGACGACGTTGTTGTTGAGGTTGATTTGGTGTGCATGCTAAAATGCCTATGTGGTTATTTGTGTATCTGCCTATATGAGGATTTGTGTATTAGCATGCTTGTTGATATGATGATGTTATTACTGTTGTTGGCATAGTTATTGTACGTTGTTTAAGATAATTATCGTGTGGTGGCGGAATGCCGTAGAATTAAGTTTGGCTGTGTACTGTTTTGTTTATCCGATCGATACCGTGGATGGTGCTGTTGCTGTTATGCTATTGATTTGAGGCTGTAGCCGTGCTGTTTGAGCTGTGGCTCGTGGACGCGTGGTGTCGAGGCTGTGGCTGTGTGGATGCAGTTGCATCGTGTTGTTTCTGATTGAGAGCTTAGGCGTGAGATCCGGTATCGAGCCTGTTGAGGATGTTTGTGGCATATCATAGCATATTTGATCCCAATTGGGGATGCCCAAGTTGGGGCAAGATGTGTAACACCGATCCCGAGGCGGGATGTCCAATTGGGGACGTTACTGATGCTTATGGGGATGTCCAAGTGGGGACGTGAATTTCTGATCCTTACGAGGATGTCCAAGTGGGGACATGTTTTAATGATCCCGACAGGGATGTGCAACTGGGGATGTGATGAAATCGGCTGACATGGATATAGGGATTAGTATCCCTCATAGAGGTTTGATCGAAGAGAATAATTCCTTGAGATGGATGTGATGTATGACTAGAGAGATGGCTGTGGGAATGTTGCATGTTTTTCTGTTGCTGTGTACTACATGCGTATATACTATATTATTGCCCCTCTCCCATGTTTGATGATAAATGTTTCTTATCTCCCCATCTTTTCTCTGTGTGCTTTTTGTTTTATGGGAAGACCCCATGGAGGAACCAAACGCTGAAGAGCTGGATGGCACCCCTTACGAGCCGGATGCCGGTGGACGAGCTACGACCCCTAACTGTAACGCCCCGATTTTCAAGTTTTATAATTCTTCAGTATTTAAACGTTTGTATTTTATTGGAGGGTCTAGAGAGTGAAATAAAATATTCTAAGGCCATGGTCATGCTCTACGTTATCGTAGGAAGCTATGGTTAAGTTTTGGGCAAAAACTCAAACGGGGCCTGATCACACTAAGTCTCAGGATTTAAATCTCTGCATATTTGTTAAAATCCGTCCAGATGTTCAAAACTGAAAACAATATATTATATTCGGGCGTATACTCGAACCAGGAGACGTTTGAAGTTGTGAAAAGATTTAACGGGACCCGCGAATGGATAATTTGGTGTCCCATCAAGTTGAATTTCGTGGCCTTATCATGATGGCTTTCTGGAAATATCTGGACGTGAAATGACCAAAATGCCCTTGGTCTTGTAAGGAAATGACCAAATTGTCCTTTGAGTTATTTACAAGTTTGCCATAGGATGAAAATATTTATATCTCTCTCACTCTCTCACTAGTCTACTCGACCATTCTGTCTCTCTCTACTCTCTCTCACTTGTTGTTCCTTCTTCTTTCAAGTTCTTCATTTGTTCTTCACAAGTTCTTCACAAAAACCATCATTGATCTTCATAAAAGTTGAAGTTTAGTGAAAAGTTGTTTCTTTTCTCATTAATCTTTGATTCTAGAAGGTATGATCTTCATCTTAACTCGCTTAATCTCTCTACTTCATCTCTTGAATCACTTGATTCATGAAGATCCAAGTTTAGATCCAAAACTTTGAAAATTCATAGAAAAGTGTAGAAAAATCCTTTTAATACCAAATCAATTTCTATGAACTAATTTCGTCATTCTCTTTCATAATCCAAGAGCATGAAACCAAATAAGTTTTCTAGCCTTTTCTTGTTAAAATGGCCGAACCTTTTATGATGAGGAAGGTTGAGTTTTTGATTCAAGTTTTGAGTAATAAGACTTGTTTTAGTGTTAGGAGTATCTAAGGATCATCCATCCAAAAGATGAGAAATTTAGAACATCTCTAGCTTATTTTCACATAGAGGGGCCAAACCCTAAGTTGGTGAGGATAGGAAAGTTTGGTGTTGTTTGATGTTAATGATTGCTTGGTTGTGTTGTTTGTAGTTGGTGACGAGTATTCGGATGAGTAATCGGGAGGTTTGCAACCGATCGACCGACTTTCATCCAGAGGATTATTTAACCAATAGGTATGGGGGGTAAACCTCATCACACCAAGGTTGGTGGAGGTGAAAATGGTTGGTTAAGTTTGTGTGTGGGTGAAGCCCTTTGGTTTGGGTTCGCCACTTTTATTTGTTAAGTTCTTTTGGAGAACAAAGTTGTAATAATTAGTTTATGCTTTAGTGTGCTCTAGCATATGTTTATGATGATGTGATTGGATGAAAATCATTTTCATGTATGTCGAAAACCTACTTTGATCTCTAGGTCAAGTAAGGATTTTTATGCTTGATTATGATGCAATGATGTGTGATTGTTGTTTGTCATAATTGTGTGAGCATTTTGAGCTATAACTTGTTTAGTTGGTGAGGCAAAATCTTCACTTTTCATTGGATTAGGCTTGTGGCCTTAGTGAGAAGAAACATAACAACATGTGTTGTTCTTGATCTATCCAAAGTTTTGAAGTAAGAAAAGTATTTTCATAACCTATGTTTAAAAAAAAAAAAACAAAAAGTGATTTTGATCCAAAGATCAAATAAAGTTTCAGCATGTGTGTTACCAAAGTGAAAAATGTCTTTTACTTTAGACATAGGTCATTTAATTAACTAAGTGCTTTAAAAAGAGATATAATGAAGAAGTTAAGGAAAAGGGAAAACAAGTCATTCGCCTGGCTAACCTAGTCTCGTCATGCGAGACAGAGGGCTAGCCTGAGCAGTAAGGATACAGCTTCTCGGCCTCGCGACGCGAGACCATTCTCGCAACGCGAACCAAAAGAACTGTCTAAGAAGTAAAAATAACCTCTCAGCGTCGCGTTGCGTAACTGATATTCGTCCCGCGAGAAAAGGTTTTTGGTTTACAAAGGAAGTTTTCAACTCAAATTGTAAAGTTTTATGAATGAAAACCTAAGTTTAAGTAATTAACTTAGAGTTGAGGACAAGAGATAATTAAGTATGGTATGTGGTGGAACAAGACCATGTACTATACCCTTAATGACTTAACTCATCAATGACTTCATAAGACTTAAGTGAATTAACCCTTATTTTCTTAAATGATAAGCAAGGAGTAATATCTTAGAAAGGATTAAAGGCTTATCTAAGAGGATTCTCAAATCTTATTAATAATGCTAAGGACTTGAGACATTATTCATAAGACATAAACACGAACATGAAACGTTTTGGGTTTTGAAATAGTAGTTCAATGACAGACTAGTAATTCGGATCTAGGTCAATCGTTCAATTGCTTCAGTCTTGGGAAGACTCGATCCCGGAAGGATCATGAGATTTATCTGATGGATAAAAGTTTCGTATTTCGAAAACACGTATAGTTCCTAAGGGAAAGAACCTTGGTGAACCTTAAGGTTTGTCCGGTGGATAGACGTTGCTTTATTGCATCTGCTTTGTGTAAGCATTGGCATTTCATTTGCATGAGTCGGAAGGCCTTGAGCCTAGGAGTTGAGCTTACACCTTGATGAGGGTGCGAATCTTACAGTGACGATTGGAATGGTCTTGGAGGTATCAGGCTTGGAAGGGCTGACATGTGACCAGTTGGTAGCTCTTCTATGTCGTGGCGAATCCTAGCAATACACCGATATCCTCGACTAGATGCCGTACTTTTCATGTTTGGTGCAGAGTGTTTCCGTAAAGCCAGATACATGCACGTTACGAATGTTGTAGCATCTTGCCCAAGGCTGGCATACACGGAACATGTCCTCCCATTCACTCTCTCTGATGTTTTGTTAGCTCCATGGAATAAGGGTCAGAGTTTTACCCTGTGGCATATGGCATTGAGTCATGCACATTGCATTGCATTGCATGGCTGTTGATGATTACATTTATTTGTTGTACATCGTTGTTCTGTTTTTGAGAATGCCTTATTTTATGCTGCTAATTTTTTAACATGATTTATATTGAGATATGTGATAAGCATGTTGGGTACGTCGTTACCTGGTGAGTCGTCCCATTTTTACTGCTGCTACTTTTTTGTGTTGATGATCGGGATCTCACCCATATTTGTATATCTTTTCTGCTGGTATTGCCATTTCTGCTTGAGCAGATGGATGCGACGACGGTTCTGTCCAGCGTGTGCTATGAGTCTGTTGGGAGACTCCTTCTGCTGTTTTGTTCTTGGCCAGACTGTGTTAGTGTCTGTAGTACCTTTTGGGAGCTGTGACTCCTAGTACTTATTATATTCGTATTCTCAGTTGTGCATTAGACCTATGTCTGTATACAGTACTATTTCTGTTTCTGTATTTTATTTCAGTACATCTTTTCGATGCATGGTGAACCTAAGTTCATTTTATTATTGCCTATTATTACTAAATCCCATTACACCTTTGTAAAAAAAAAAAAAAAAAAAACCATATTTTTCGCATTAATATTATTTTCGGCCTTATAATCGTTCGGGAATGTGACACTCGGGAAAGGGTGTTGCACCAACCTTGAGAGGTTTTGAGTTTCTATACTAGAGGAGGGTGAAGAATGTAACGCCCCGATTTTCACGTTTTCTAATTTTTCAGTATTTTAACGTCTTTATTTTATTCGAGGTCGTAGGAATAGAAATAAAATATTCCGAGACCATAGTCATGCTCGACAATATCGTAGGAAGCTACGATTAAGTTTTGAGTCAAAAACTCAAACGGAGTCCGGTCTGCGTTTTTACACTGACAGTATGATTTTACTGCTCAGAAGACCTCAGATGGACCCGTGAACGAGACAGTAAGTCTTAGAATTTGATTATCTACGTTTTGGTTAAATTTCGTAAAAATTTCAGAAAAATAACTTCCTGACCTTCGTTCGGGCGGAATCCTCAATCGGGTGACGAACGGAGCCACATACGGACATACCGAGACTCGCCAACGGATAATCTTGATATCACAACATCCCAGGACACTTGGGAGAGTATGCCAGAATCGTCATGACGATCGGGAAAATCTAGATGCGAAATGACCAAAATGCCCCTAACCTTAGTCTTTTGCACTTTTACCATTTTACCCTTTTGGCAAATGACCATTTTGCCCTTAAGTGACTTGTTTTAAGGCTGAACTCAGCCCCTCACACTCTCATTTTCGCACAGCCCTCTCAAAAATAGAAGAACACCATAGTTGCTCTTGAAGAAACACCATTGTTGGTCTTGAAGCTCCTTGAGTTCTTGTTGGAATCACTTGATTCCTTGAGCAATCTTCCTTCATTTTAAGGTAAGATCACTTCTATGATCTCTTAGCTTCTTGAATATCTCTTTATTTCAAGATCAAGATCCATTTTCATGAAAATCATTTCTTAGATCCAAAACTTTGAAAATCCATAGGAAATTGTAGAAAAATCATTTTGATGTGAGACCAATTTCTTTGAACTCACCTCATCATTCTCTATCTAAACCCTAGAGCTTATGATTCAACTCTCATCATAGCTCAAAAAGCACATTAGGGCCAAACCCTTTTGGATGATGATGAATAGTGTTTTCATCAATTTTTGATTTTTAACACTTGATTTCATCCTTAGCTTTCCTAATGCCTTTGAATCCATGAAATGGAAAACCAAAACCAATTCCTAACCTTTTAACCTAGGGTGGCCGAAATCCTCTTTGTTAGGATTGTTGAGATTGGCTTTGATTGTTGTTTAATGTTGGATTGTTGTGTTGTTGTAGTTGTTGACGATTGCCAGGAGGTTCAAAAACCGATCAACCGACTTTGATCTGGGAATCTGCTCATCAACAGGTATGGGGAGAAGAACCTCATCACACCAAGATGGTGGTGGTGAAGATGGTTGTTTAAGTTTATGTGTGGGTGAAACCCTTTAGTTTGGGTTCACTTTTATGTGTTAAGTTTTGTTAAGTTCTCTTGGAGAACAAGATTGTTATGATGAGTTTATGCTTGGGTATGTTGAAGTGTGCTTTAGCATAAGTTGATGATGATATGATTGAATGAAAATCATTTCCATGTATGTTGAAAAACCTACTTTGATCACTAGATCAAGTATGGACTTTTGTGCTTGATTATGAGACCATGATGTGTGATGGACTTGTATGTTTTGGTTATGATGTAATAAGGTGTAATTGTGGTTTGTCATACTTGGTGTGAGCTTTTGAGCTATATTTGCTAAGTTGGTGAAGCAAAGTCTCCATTTTTCATTGGAGTAGGCTTGTGGCCTTAGTAAGAGGAAAATATAAGAACATGTGTTGTTCTTGATCTAGCAAGGTTTTGATGTAACAAAACATGATTTCATAACCTATGTTTTCAAAGAGAAACAAAAGTGATTTTGATCCAAAGATCAAATGAAGTTTTCACCTTTAAAGTGTGTCACCAAAGTTGGGAAAATGTCTTTTCTTTAGCCATAGGTCTTTTAATCAAACTAAGTGTTTCAAAAGAAGAATTAATGAAGGAGTTAGGGAAAATGAAAAACAGGGCACTCGCCCAGCGAACCCCGTCTAGCCTCGCGAGACAGAGGGAAGATAAGGCATTTGCCAGGCTAACATTGCCTCGCCTCGCGAGACAGTGGACTAGCCCGAGCAGCAAAGATGCAGCTTCTCGGCCTCGCGTCGCGACGTCGTTATCGCCTCGCGAACTGCCTAAGCAGCAAGGATGCAGCTTCTCGGCCTCGCGTAGCGAAGTAGTTCTCGCCTCGCGAACCGCCTAAGAAGTAAAGATGACTTCTCTGCCTCGCGTCGCGATACAATCCTCGCCTCGCGGAGCAGAAAGACTGTCCAAACGGTAAAGATAATTTCTCAGCCTCGCGTCGCGACATAGAACTTCGCCTCGCGAGAAATGGTTTGTTTATAAAGAGTGTATTTCAACTCAAACTGTAAAGTTTTATGCTTTAAAAACCTAAGTTAAGTAATTGACTTAGAGTTCAAGACAAGGGTTAATTAAGTATGGTATGTGGTGGAACAAGACCATGTACTATACCATTGATGACTTAGTACATCAATGAGTTCATAAGACTTAAGTGAAATCAACACTAATTTCCTTAATTGAAAAACAAGGGATTAATACCTTAGAAAGGCTTAAAGACTTATCTAAGAGGATTCTCAATCCTTATTCATAATGCTTAGGACTTGAGACATAATTCATAAGACGTAAACACAAACACGAAACGTTTTGGTTTTCGGAACAGTAGTTCGATGACGGACCGATGATTCGGATCCAGGTTAATCGTTCAATTGTTTCTGTCTTGTGATAACTGGAATGAGAGAGATCCTGAGGCTGTGCAGGTATGGGACTGTACAGTTGAAGGAATCCTGAGGCTATGCAGGTATGGGACTGTATAGTTAAGGAAAGGCATATAAGAATTGATTGGTACTACCCATACCAACAAGATTTATCTTCTTTTCGGGAGCTTAGAACATAAGAACTTTATAGTTAAGCGTGCTTGACTTAGAGTAATTATGGGATGGGTGACCTTCTGGGAAGTTTCCTAGAAAGCGTGTGAGTGAGGACAAAACACGCTGAAAAGACTTGTGTTGGTCTGTGGGGACAGTCGGCGATTCTGAAAGCAGTCTGGATCATTCCAAAGGAATCACGAGATATTTATCCGATGGATAATTGTTTTATCCGATGGATAATTGTTTTATAAAACAAAGATGTGTGTAGTTCCTAAGGAAGAGAACCTTAGTAGACTTCGAGGTTTATCCGGGGGATAGACATTGCTTGATCGCATCTGCTTTCTGTAAGCATTGGCATTTCATTTGCATAGTTGTAAGGCCTTGAGCCTAGGAGTTGAGCTTACACCTTGATGCGGGTGCGAATCTTACGGTGACGATCTTCAATGGTCTTTTTGGAGGTATCAGGGTTGGAAGGGCTGACATGTGACCAGTTGGTGATTCTTCTGTGTCGTGGCGAATCCGTGCAATACACTGATATCCTCTACTAGATGCCGTACTTTTCATGTTTGGTCGAGAGTGTTACCGTAAAGCCAGATACGTGCACGTTACGAATGTTGTAGCATCTTGCTCATGGCTGGCAGAAACCGGAACATGTCCTCCCATTCACTCTCTCCGAATGTTTTGTTAGCTCCATGGAGTAGGGGTCAGAGTAGTACCCAGTGACATTGACATTGAGTCATATACATTGCATTGCATTGCATGGCTATTGATGTTTACATTTACTGTTATACATCGTTGTATTGTTTAAGAATACCTTATATTATGCTGTTAAATGTTTAGCATGATATTATGTCGTTGGCTGCTTAACATGATTTATATTGAGAACCTTTATAAGCATGTTGGGTACGTTGTTACCCGGTGAGTCGTCCCGTTTTTACTACTGCTGTTTTGTTGTGTTGATGAACAGGAATCTCACCCATATCTGTATGTTTTCTGCTGGTACTTGCTGTTGCTGTTTGAACAGAAGGACGTGACGATGGTTCAGTTCAGTAGTCTCCTTGAGCCCGGAGGCGGACTCTTTTCGCTGTTTTTAGTTTTGTTGTCGGCCAGACTATGTCAGTTTTTGTAGTACCTTTTGGGAGCTACGACTCCTAGTACTTATTGTATTTTCTTATGTCAGTCATACATTAGACTTATGTCTGTATATAGTAATGTTGATGTTTCTGTTTCTTTTTCTGTTTCTGTATTATAATATTGTATGTATGTTCTAGAGATGCATGGCGAACCTAAGTTCGTTTATTAGTATTATTTATTTACCTTTACTAAATCCCATTGCATCTTGTGAAAAGAAAAAAAAAACCGTATTTTCCGCATTAAGAAATATTTTCGGCCTTATAAATGTTCGGGAATGTGACACTCGGGAAAGGGTGTTGCAAAGAAAAGGGTAGTTCAGGATATCACCGTCGTAGGTGACGGAATTTTCGCAAGTGCATCTGTGCTAGGAGTGTGCTGTGAGGATTTTGATGTATTTTGAGTGGGGATAGTGAGTGCTACCAGTATGAGAGCTTTCTCTTTGTTTTTTTTTTTTATATGTATTTCATTTTATTTTAGCTTCCAACGTACTAATGCTTGTATATATTATTACTGTAGCCCTACTGATTGGGCAGTTGATGCATGTATATATATCTTTTAATTTTTATAGCTGTGTACTTTGATTTTTTTATGCGTGCTTTAGTTTATTTCTCATTTAGTTTTAATTATCCTTCCGCTTCGCTTCGCTTGTGTATACAGCGCGCTAACGTTTATATGCAGTTAAGTTTAGTTAATATTTTAGGTTCTTTAATGGGACGGCGGGTCGTCTCATAATTTTTGAAAAACTACAGCACTCCAAAGCTTCTAATTCTAAACTAAAAAGGCTGCATCAAATCACCCTATGAAGTTATGAAGTTGACCCGCACAAACAACACAAACACCAAACCTTAACTATCTATTATTAAATAAAAAAACAACCTTCCAACCCCCTGCATTCGGGCAAAAACAGGATTGCAGTAGAAAGATATAAGAGACTGACACAGCAAACAAAATTGCCATCTACCAACTCATATGTAACATCTCGATTTTCTGTAACTCTAATTGAGTTGGTTAACTCGATTAGGGCTTTGGGTGCTTGTGTGAATTGTTTTGTGTTAGTTTATGACCCAGTTGGAAGCTTAGGAATAGGCTTGAACAAGGTTGGAAGTGCTTAAGAGGTTAAACGAGAACCTGGGGAAGTCAGAAGTTTGGAAGGCTCTTCCCAGCTGAGCAGCACGCTCAAGTGTGGGAAGGGAGCACGCCCTAGCGTGCCAACGCTTGAGCGTTGGCATGTTGCACGCTCAAGCGTGCTGAGTGCGTTTGCTAGTTGGAGTGCTTTTTGATGCGTGTGCTACACGTGTCAGGCCAGGGTGAAGGCAGAGCGAGAGAGGCTCCACGCTCAAGCGTGGAGGGAACCCCACGCTCAAGCGTGGGCACGCTCAAGCGTGGGCACGCTCAAGCGTGCAAAATGTCCACGCTTTAGCGTTCTCGACAGGACATCTTAAGGGTTTTCCATTCTCTCCCTCATTTGCACTAAAATAACTTTGAGTTTTCTAGAATTCTCTGCAACTAGAGAGAGAAGGGGACTGTGCCTTGAGAGAGAAAGCTTGGTTTGAAGAGCTTCGAAGCTTTGGATCGAGATTCCGACTACACGGTTGCGATCGCAGCAAAGCTATCTACAACTTTGACAGATTGCTTTTTCGATTCGCTAAAGGTAAACTCGAATCCCTAACACGTGTTCTTCATGGTACTTTGAGTTTCTACCTTTCCTCTTGATCTTTGAGCTTGCCCTAAGGCTAACACTATTGTGTTCGTGTTGCGCTCGTGATTAGGGCAAAGATCGTGTTCGTGATTGTGCGAGTAGGTGGCGAGTTTGAGGCTGCTTGGTGGTTGTTCTAGGAGCTATTGGTTATTGTCTAAGGATGTGGTGGCTGCGAGCTTGGTGACCCAGTGTTTGCGTTGATTTTGGCGCCGATTATTCAAGTGGGGAGAAAGAGTACTGCTGCCGTCGGGAAGGCAAGAGAAGTGTAGTTGTGTTTTCTGCTATGTGTAGGGAAGCCCTAACCTTACTAGTGGTTGAGCCCGATAAAGTCCCTAAACCCTACGCTTAGCCTACTTTGGACTATCACCGTTAAGATTGGAAACCCTAGGCTAGCAAACTGTTAATTAAGAATGATTGCTTCGTATGGCTGTTATGATGATGACTGTTGTTGCTATCTGTATACGTGCCTATATGCTACCTGGTATATGATATGCTTCCTGCTTTGTTGATGTTTTTATTATTGTGGCTGTTATGCTGTTTGCGGTAATGTCGTGTTGTGGCGGAATGCCGATTAGTATTAAGTTTAGCTGTTTGTCGTGTTCATTGTCAGGTTGATACCGTGCAAGGTGCCATTTCCGACAAACCTGAGGAATTCCATTTCCGACAGCTGTGTGCTGTGCTTGTGTGTATGGATTGTAATATTTTTAATGTGCTTGGTTGATGTGGAGTGATTTAATTTCACTTGCACATATTTGATTATGTTTGAATATGCCTGATTATGCCTGATTTATTGTATGGTGCTTAATTATGGTGGATAAATGTTTTTTATGCCTGTCACGGTGATTATTGTGCTAAGGGACCTAACAGCGGTTAGGGTCCAAAATCATGTAAAGTTAAAAGCTTCAAAAAGCTTGGAACGTAAAATAAGAAAATAAAAGGTTAAAGTTTCAAAAGATTTTGAAAACAAAAGGATTCAATGTCTTTGAGAATAAAGGAGATAAAATTTACTTTAATGGGAAATGAAATGACATAAAGGGTAAAAGGAGAAAAACAACTTTAGTGTAAGAAAAGTAAGGCTTTGAAACAAAAAGTATTTCAAGAAACTTTCGTTTCAAAATAGATTGTTTTATCCAAGAAAAAGGTTTTCACAAACTGTATTTCAAAGTATTGTGTTTTACCGAAATATTTCAAAAAGAAAAAGTGGTTTTTGACCAAGAATCGTTTTTATGGAAAACCGGTCTCGAAGGCTTCGTGTATAAGCTTCAGAGATTTGGGTTTTGGTTTGGGTTTCAAACATAGAAAAAGTGGTTTTTGAGGTGAACTAGAAACCGAGACGTCGGGGTTCTAAGGTTCTACAAAACACGTGAATCAAGGATCCGTGTTAGTGAGTTGGTCCTGTGAGACAACCCCACTTACATAGGATAATCGCATTAAAGAACCAAACTTCTTTTAAAACTTTATATATATACAATATCAGAGTGCACAACTTTAAAATAAAGCATGGCATCAACATATACAAATGACTTCCTCTTTTTGTCCAAAATACATTAAAAGACATATACACTGGCCGTGCATATTTAATAAACTAACAAACTCATTCCAGCCTGGACAGCGGATACTCCTCGTTTGGCCTCATTATTACACCAGCATCGGATTAGTACAGGATTCCATCCAGCTCGTTGTAGTCTGATTCTGCTAGCTCTTCGTCTGCTCGTAGAAATCGGGCATGTACATACATACAAGAAAATAACGGAGAGATAAGATATACAACACATTTATAACAGGGATGATGCAATGTAGAATATATAGCAAACAGCAAACACAACCATCTCCCAATTAGATCACTCAGGATCAACGCTTATACTATATGCATCTAGTTTCTACATGCATGCCGGCCGGTACTAAACACCCTCCTAAGGGAAAATCTCGTCTGCATATCGGACCATAAGTTGGTTTGTCCCGTTAATCCGTTTCGCTCGCCGTGACCCATAAGAGTGCGTCACCGCTCAACTATCCCCGACAGAGAGGGTTATCTGGGCCTCCTCGGAAGATCCACCGGCAACTGGAAAGACTCAGGGTCCAGTCAGGATAGTAGGACGTGCCCAGGATCGCCACGACACGACAGGAGCTCCTATACTGGTCTCATGTAGGTACACTTATGTCCAGTATATCCCCTAGGTCACACAGACCTTCCCTTCCGTTTTTCGCACCTGCACTTAGTGCACCAACCTCGTGTGTCCCATTCCACACGGCTCGCCACTTGGCACATGAATATGCATATGCTATGCATGTCATCCATCTCTTTTGAGCTGATGTCGTAACACATGCAAACTTGCTCTTTGCAACACGAGCTCTAAGCTCCAAATGTACTATATGAGCTCCAAGCTCCACTGTAATCATATGAGCTCCAAGCTCCATTGTTTCATATGAGCTCCAAGCTCCCATTATAACTTATGAGCTTCAAGCTTTAACCACAATCTCAAATCTTGACTATCAGCTCAAACATCCACAATGGATCAAAACCTTTAAAAATCTCAACCTCCATGTTCTCATACATACATGCATCTCAAGGCCATACAACAATCTATCATGTTCATGCTCAATAAAACAATAACCATATCAATATACCACATTCTATTATCATCATTCAATAAGCATGCATACATGATAGTTAATACCTAAACATACCAACTCAGCATATAACATCATATTGAACATGTCATTCTAAGCTTAACAACGCATAATGTAACACCCCCTCGCGGGTGCTACATACACGGACTCTAATGCGGAATAAAACAAGAAAAATAAAACGCTGGTTGCTTTCGGAAAATACTTTAATTAAGTAGCTACGTTCGAAAAATGCGGTTCTAAAAATTTTCTGCATGCATAGGCAAACAACATAAGACGGAGGAATAAATTTCATATCATACATTGATATTCACTGTTCATAAAAATATAAACATAACGCAACACCTGATCTATTGTATAACGTATTACAGACTTAGAAATAATTCAACATATGTGCAGTAATATAATATAAGACTACTCAAAACAAAAGACCCCTAAGCTGGTCGGCTAAAAGTAGCCATTGGGGTACAACCCAACGTCAACTTCATCAGAACGCTTCGTCATCCGAGTCCTCACGTCTCCGTGAGGACCTATGATCAACATCTGTACATGTGTTCCAAAAACGCAACAAGGTGTCCAACATGTACAGGTAAAGGTGAGATACTCATATAAAGTTATCACGATAGCCGCACAAGCGACAAACAGCAGTATAAACATCCACAGATAAATACAGTTATATGAACAGTTATTTATATAATACAGTACAACATCCCAAACACTATCATCAGTTATAATAATGCATGAGACTTCAATATCATCTTTCTAATTCATGTACTCCGGAGATTCTAACTTCCCAACATCGAGCGATAGGCCGTAGTAACACCCGTAACACAATTGTTCTCATGAGTCGGCCTCTCTATTTAGGTCCGAACTCCAATTGTTCCAGGGTACCACGTCATAACCGTATCCTGAATACGCCAGTCTCTGATCGAGTTCATTCGTGTTTGGCAGCCGATTTACCACGGCACGGGGTTGCTACGCCACCGGCCACTTGTGGGATCTCGAACACAGAATGCCCCTATAGACCTAGTGGTCTTGACTGATTTTATTCTCAACTACTAGAGTTGTAGCTCGGTTTCAAATGGTACGTCTACCGGTTCATGCATGTACACAGAAAGTTTTCTGTTTTCGTTGCGTTCATTCTTTCAAATGTTGAGACATAAAGTCCACGACTCATTTCAAAAAGGCATTAAGCTCACTCAAATCAAAAACACAGGACACGAAGTCCGAGTGCTCAATCCACAAAACACTAGCCCCGACGTCTCGGCCACTAGGTTCGGGTTCGTCTCAAATGTTCATCATTTTTATTTTGGTTTCATTTTCTCAAAACACCTTGGAAAACAAAACATACTTTGGTTTTCTTGAAACAAAACACCGTTTTTGATCAAGAGAACATTTTTCCGTGAAAAACACCTTTCTTGAAAATAAAAACCGTTTTCTAAGGTTTCACGTCTTTTTAAAACACTTTACCAAAATAAAATACGTTTTGCACGACGTTTCACAAAACCACTTTTTAATTTCAAGGAACACACTTTTCAAAAAGGAAACTTCACTTTTTTTTGAAAAGCAGCACGTTTTCGAAAAACCACCTTTTAATTTCAAATACCATTTTCAAAACATAGATTTAGGATTTCGAGTCTTTTAACAATTATCGAGACATAGCCAGTTCTATGCTCATCCAGGATATAAATATATGTATAGATATATATCAACAGTTCAATATCACCATTATATCACTCAAGGCATCCATGCCACAAATCATCAACAAGTGTGCAAATATGTTTCATTAAGTAAAACAACTTCAAATATCATTCAACACATCTCTAAAACATCAATCAAGACATCATCACACATATGTCAAACATGCACTATGAAGCCACCAAACTTACATGAATACCTCCCTTTACCTCACAAAAGAAGTTCAATGCAAACTCGATCGGTTCTCGGCTCCGGCTCCGGTTCCGTTCGCGTCGCCTAAAACAATCAAACACAATTCAATTCAAACAACAAATCAACATCAATCTATAACATAAGAAGACAAGTTTTCCTTCCCCTAAAAGGTATAGGGTTCGGCCATGGAAGGTAAAAAGGGTTAGAGATCTCATTTGGTTCCAAACTTTTGGTTGGTTGGTTCATGAACTTAGTTAACACCATTTCAAGTCCTATGACTCAAAAATGTGAAACAACACTCATGGATTTTCCCCATGAAGCTCTCGGCCATATTGGGCAATTTAGGCTAGGAATTGATTTGGTTTTCCATCACTTGGATTCAAGGACACTAGGAAAGCAAAGGATGGAATCAAGAGTTAGAAATAAAAAATTTGAGCAAAAACACTATTCATCACCACTACTAGGGTTCGGCCACTTTGGGGTTTTAGGGCTAGGATGAGACTTGGATCATGAGCTCTTGGGTTTAGATAGAGGGTGATGAGGTGAGTTCAAAGAACTTGGTTTCACATCCAAAGGATTTTCCTACAATTTCCTATGGATTTTCAAAGTTTTGGATCTAAGAATGAGTTTCATGAAAATGGAGTTTTGATCTTGATATTGAAAGAGATTCAAGAAGATATGAGACCATAGAAGTGATCTTACCTTAAAATGGAGGAAGATTGGTCAAGAAATCAAGTGATTTCAACAAGCTTTCAAGGTTTCCTCAAGGATTCAATGGAGGTTTTTTTCTCTAAGGAAGATGAAGTGTTCTTGGTGTTCTTGAGGGGCTGGGCTGCGTGGAATGAGGGGCTGAGAGGGCTGTTCCAGCCTTCTTAAAAGCTCATTAAGGGTAAAAAGGTCATTTGGTTCAAAGGGTAAAATGGTAAAAGGTGAAAAGACTTAAGTTAGGGGTATTTTGGTAATTTCGCGTCCCGAAATTCCCGATTGTCATGACAACTCGGGCATGCTCTCCCAAGTGAGTTGACATGATGTGATATCAAGATTATCCGTTGTCGGGTCCTGGTAAGTCCATACGCGGCTCCGTTCTCCACCCAATTGAAGATTTCGCTCGAACGGAGGTCAGGAAGTGATTTTTTTGAAATTTTTTGCGAAATTTAACCAAAACGTAGAGGATCGAATTCTAAGACTTACTGTCTCGTTCACGGGTCCATCTGAGGTCTTCTGAGCAGTAAAATCATACTGTCAGTGTAAAAACGCAGACCGGACTCCGTTTGAGTTTTCGACTCAAAACTTAATCGTAGCTTCCTACGATATCGCTGAGCATGATTATGGTCTCAGAATATTTTATATCCCTTTCTAAGACCTCGAATAAAATATAAGTTCATAAATACTGATTAATTAGGAAAAATCGAAAATCGGGGTGTTACACATAAGGCAAGTAGAAGACATACTCACAATTAACTCACATATAGCACATCAAGCATTTATTCACAAGTAATTCATCTAGAGCACATCATCACTATTATACCAAACATTCCAATCATTCATCCAACCATAGTCATCTAGCCTAGTGTGTATCTTTAATGGTAATAGCCCAAAGATACCTACACCTAGGGTCTAGGTACTTTGTCCGGGCTCAACCTTACGTAGGGTTTAGGGTTCCCCTACACCATACAAAATATACAAGCAAGCTATATAAGCTACTCTTGCCTCCCCAATGTGTGTAAATCCTTCTCCCCACCTTAGAGCAATGTAGCAACTACCACGAACTCACGAGCACTTGCTCACGGCCGCAGCCCCGTTCCTTCACCGGTACCCGTGTACGCTTTAGAACGATGGAACACTGTCTAATCCTTCACGAAAAACACAATCACAATTAGTATAATCAAATAAAATTCACCTAATTCTTATGACCTAGGTTCGGCCTCCCTTAAGTAGGAAAATTCTAGGAGTGTTAAAATTTCACAAACTCTTGGATCTATGATCCTTAAGCATAGAAAACACTCCTATAAGTCATGGAATTCAAGAATTTGAAACAAAACTCTTGATTTGGGACAAGTAGGGTTTCAGCCCTCTTTTGATATATGAAGCTAGGAAAGGTTTTTAATTCAATTTTTTGGAGATTCAAAGACATCTAAGTGTGCTAGGATCAAATCAACACTTTCTTACGTAAAATATGAACAAAACTCCATAGATTCCCTCAAGTGGGTAATTCGGCCATGTCATACCCAAGTGGGTTAGAGAGCTTTTATGAGTACAAATTCTTAGGATTATGATAGAAAACATTGAATCTAGATCAAGAAAATTGGTTTGACATCAATATGATTTTTCTACAATTTTTCATGACTTTTTGAAGTTTAAGCTCAACATAGAACGCATAGAGTTTAGATGGATAGAAATGAAGATTAAGAGCTCAAAGAAGAGATATCTATCTCTTAGATGATGGAGAAGATGATTTTAAGCAAGTTTGCTTCACAAAACTCTTGGAGAATCCTTGAAGAATGGAGAGAAAATGGAGGTAGAAGCTTGAAGGTGTTGTGAAGAACAAATGGAGAAGACTTGAAGTGTTGAGGGAGAAAGAAAATGAGGGAAGAAAATGGAAGAGAGGTGGCGTGAGGAAGGTATATATATATATAGGGAGGAAAGGATAAGGATAAAGATTAGAATGGTCATTTCATTTAAGAACCAAATTGGAATTTCATCAAAAGTTATACTAGAAACTTCAATACTTGAACTTAAAGAATAAAGTGAAAGAGAAAGAAATATGAGAGGGTAAATATATCTATGAATGGAACATATATGAAGAAAGGGTAAGGTTGATAGAAAAATACTTAAGGGCAAAATTGTCATTTCCTTTTAGGGGCAAAATTGTAATTTCTACACCCTAATCATTACTATGGTGAGTCACCCATGTGACTCACCCTTGGCCATTATTAGCATGGTGTCTCACCTAGGTGAGTCACTCATGTAATCATTACTTTTAGAAAGGATAAGATGAGGTGTCCCTTAAAAGCGACCTTATGCTTATCCGTTACCGATTCCGGCAATCTCGTATGCGGATCGGGTTTTGTTTGAGTCGTCAATCCAAACCTTAACCATAATTCTCTACCAGTAATGTAGAGTAAAACAATATCTGTGTTGTATCCAGAAAGTGGATACGTAGCAATAAAATCAAACACTGGACGAGAGACGTTGTTCCTGGATGTGATTAGTCAATGGATAAGTCATTACCATGACTTATCACCATCATGATTACTCCACCATGACTCATCATCATGAGTCATCCATGTCATGATTACTTCTCTAGAGTAGTCATGATTACTTCTCCAAAATATCTTGGTATTTTCAACTTTGCCATTATGCCGTAGATGGGATTTGTATACTTTACCGATCTGAAAATTGGGATGTTACATTATCACTCCCTTAAAAAGAATTTCGTCCTCGAAATTCGATGTATCTCTTAGAACAGATTCAGTTACTGTAGTTGTCTGTTCTATGTGGCTTTCATCTGTTCTCTTATCCTCTTGATTTGTCCTGTCCTTTACTGTACCACCTCCGGTCTTAAGATTTTATTCTCTCTCTCGTCTTGTACCATCACAACAGAGTTTTTTTTTTCTTTTTTATACTTTCGTCCATACAAAACTTCAAAGGATGTCATTCCAACACTGGAATGGTTCCAACTTCTTGTCTGTTTCCACACACAAGTTTTTAATAGATCTTCCAATGCTTGAATTGTTCGTTGATAATCTCAACCTTGACTTTGTCCCCAATGCTCGTTGTACACTCCTCTAGAACCTTGATATAAATCTCGGATCTTTATTTGATATGATACTCGAAGGTACTTTATGTAACCTTACTGTCTTTTTAATACAAATCAGGGTTAGTCTTTTCAAAGAATATCTTTTAATGATGGCTAAGAAATATGCAGATTTCGTTAACCGATCCATGATTAACCAAATTGCATCAAGTCCTTTTTCATTCCAGGCCACCAGAACATCTTCTTCAGATCTTGGTACATTTTTGTGGCATCGGGATGAAAATTTAACTTACTTTTATGGCCTTCCTCTAAGATCATCTTCCTAACTTCTATATCCTCAAGTACACAGATCCTTTCTTATATCTAATAACCCCATGGCCATCTATATTAAGTTCAGAAGTCCTATTCTGTTCTATCAACTTTTCATCTTTTGGAGATATTGATCAGATCCTTGCTTTTCTCTAACCATCCTTAAGAACTCACTGGTCACTGGGGTCATCCCTAGGTAGCTTCTATCCTTAGATATTTTCATTCCCAAACTTAGGCCTTTAAACTATTCCAATAACTCTACCTCACATAAGTAAATATTTCCGACTCAATGCATATGCCACCACATTAGCCTTTCCCGGATGGTAATTTAGATCAAACTCATAATCTTTTATGAATACCATCCACCTCCTCTGTTTCGTATTCAGTTCCTTTTGATCAAACAAGTAACTTAAGCTCTTGTAATCGCTGAGCTTTCATGAATTCTAAATTGTCTAGAAGCATAAGCCACCACTTTTTCTCTTGTATAAGCACGCATTCTAGTCCTTGATATGACGCGTTGCAGTGAACCTCGAACTTCCCCATAGGGTTAGTTAAGACCAACACTCGCAATGTAGTCGATTTCTTCTTCAATTCCTGGAAACTGGCTTCACATTCCGCTGTCCATTCGAATGCCACACCTTTCTTTGTCAATTGCATCATAAGTAGCGCAATCTTTTAGAAGCCTTTTATGAATCTCCTATAATATCTAGCTAATCCATCTCCTATAATATCCAGCTAATCCAAGAAAATTTCTCACTTCACTAACCGTCTTCGGGCTTTCCCACTGGATTACTACCTCTACTTGTCTACCTTGCATCAGCATGTAACTCAATCCTTGATGCAAAGCATCATGGTACTTTTCAAGACATCCATTTAATTTGGAATCTCCAATACAATTGAAATAAATATTCTATCTTTCCACTCTCGAAAAATTTATCTACAATCTTCCTTCCTTGCATATACTTCACCCCTTTTTGGTCAATTCAGCTATTGCATTTGGTCAATCCTATTAACATCCAACTTCCATGTTCAAAGAATTCACTAAAATTTATTCCTTCAACTACATGTCCCAACTTCGTAAAATACTATCCTTCTTGCAAGATCTGAAGGATCATCTGAAGTCGTTCCACTTGCTTCTCGCAATCTCTTGAATGGAAGAGAAAATCGTAAAGAAAGACATTAACAAATGATAAGGAAGAAGAAAATATGTAAAGGTCTCATGTTACAAAAGAAAATTGACCAAATTAAGGATATGAAAGGAGATCTTATACCTCAAAAAGGATTTCCAATAGGTATGGATTGTGAGAATGGCCGGCTACATAATCACAATCACAACTCTACTAGAGTTCCTTCCTCCCAAGATTTATTACTAGGTTGACAATCGAAGTTTCCGATGTTCTCAACTTTAGAAAAGTCAGAGTTTTACTAGAACGAACTAGAAGGACACGATGCAAAGATAACCAGTCCATTTCCACAATAACATCTATATGAGACAAGGCAATCAATTTGAACACCAAAACAATATCAAATCAACTAAAGCGATGAGGAGCAAGTTTTGTGATGGAATTTGCAACGATCAAATCAATTGGTGAAGCCTCCACTTTACTCATTGCACAACTTCTTCCTTTTCGCCTTCAACTTAGATGCTTGAATGTCATGGATTGCAGCTTGCACCTTCTGTGGTTTGCAACCCAAGACAAAGTGTCCCCGTACTTAGAATAGAGTGCTTCTTTAAAGGAGTAGCTTCTCACTTTAAGTACCATTCCAAATTTCATCTAAACTTGTTGATTTTCACCAATATCACAAATAACATTTCGTAGCAGTCAGGACTCAAATGTTCTGATTCTTACTTACCCACTACCTTTGTGGTTGAACCTACGAGTAAGTCTTCCAGTTCTGCCCTGTTGTAGTTTTCTTTTCTCATCGATGTTTTCAATGATCGAACATCTTTCCTTTTGATTCTACTTCAGGTCATTTTCAAATTTCCTCTACACCTACTCTAAATCCGGAATCCTTTGATAAAACTCAAAATTTGAGTAGCGCTTTGAACCTTGTAGCGTACTCATCAACAGACATGGTTCCTCATTTCAGATCCATGAACTCTTTTTCTTTCTTTCTCCTCATCTATATTGGGAAATATTTCTCTCGAAAACATTCCCCAAGCAGTTCCCAATTGATAACTCTTCCTTCTACTTCAAGCACTCTTTGTTTACCTTTCTACCATAGCTCTATACTTCCCAACAGCATGAAGGGCCTCTAAGTCACCTCACAACAGTGCATTGCCGCAAAGATTTCCTCAAGTTCTTGCATCCAAAGTTCTGCTCGCTCTGGATTGAAGTCACCATTGAACTGTGGCGGCTTCCTTTTTCAGAAAAGTACACAATTCAGCATCTTCCGTCTCTCTGTTGCATAATCACTTGCAATAGTTGAGCGTTTTGCTGTATCTGTTGCGGCATGGCCGTTGCTCGTTCCCTAACTGTCCTTAGGGTTTCAGTTGACTCTGTCCCACTCCCAACGTGGGAATTCTCACCGTTACCATTTCTAGGTTCGAAGGCACCCTTTTGCCACGTCCTCTACCTCGTCCGCGAGCCATTAATTTCTTTTTAAAAGAAATTATCAGCCAACATTTGTAAGACATACATGATCTATATTATCAAATACATGCATTATATGCCTTACAAACATTCAAAACAGTTATCTCTTAAGATAACTCGCGTATTGAACACTCTACCCAGCTTCTAAACATAGTCAATACCCAATGCGGGTTCGACTGGACACGGCCAGTAACAGCTTCATAGACCAGCAGTAATGGTTCCAGACTCCAGAGTTTCCGACTCCAACTCGGACTGTGTGGCCTCAACAACCCTCAAGGCCCGTTGTAGAACCGAACTGCTCTGATACCACCACAATGAGACAACCCCACTTATGTAGGATAATCCCATTAAAGAACCAAACTTCTTTTAAAACTTTATATACATACAATATCAGAGTGCACAACTTTAAAAGAAAGCATGGCATAAATGTTGGGGTTTCAAGAGGGATAATTTTTAGAAAAATAATTTATAAAACCTCTTGAGCGGAAAAACCCCTTTACTAAAGGACCACGTATTGCACATAAATCACAAGGATATTGGGTTTACCTCTTGAAGCGTAGCTTTACCACGATCACTGTGAGCGCGTCAGCAGCACTGGTAAGTCACGAACACTGCTACGGTGTGAATGACAACTTGATCTACACAGCTACAGAGCATCAGATCCAAGGAACACTGCTACTATCACCACAAAGTGAGAGGTTCTTCTCAATCACCAGTATTGCAAAGTAGCAATACCTCTACTCAGTCCACGCGAGCAAACCAACGTCAGAGATAGTGTAGTGCTAGCTATTAGGATTGGAAGAGGCGCAGCACACAGAGAGAGAAAGGAGGCGTTGCTGTCAATAGAGTACAACGACCGTTATGAGAGCTCTGTGTTGTGTCTTACTTAAGTGACGTACACAACTTACTAATAGTTGTCACTCACTTGACCTAACCCACTTGGGCCATTGTACGCTACAGGCCCAATGTTTAATTATTAATTAAATCATATTTAATTAATCAATTAAACTTATCCTCATCTAATTATCAATCAAATCATATTTAATCAATCAATTAAATCAATCCCATTTAATTATTAATCAAATCATATTTAATCAATCAATTAAATCAATCTCATTTAATTTTTAATTAAATCATATTTAATTAATCAATTAAATTAATTCTCTGAACATTTGCTCTATGCGTGTGACCCTATAAGTTCTCAATTAATTGGCAATAATATTAATTATTATTAATCATATTAATAACTAATTAATATTATAAACAATGAGCGGCATCTAGCAATACATCATTGCTACCCAATTAATTAGAATATTGGTGATACAATTAAAACCTTGTTGTAACCATATATATAATGTGAAGTCAACCTCCTTTCGTCACAATGTCTTAATTGAACACAAGGCATAAATGTGTCATCCTTGTTAAGTTCAATTATTTATTTCTTGATCTAGTAATTGACTTACGATCATGTGGGCCCAATATCTCATATTGTCCCACCTTAGCATGGCCATGCATTTCTGCGTCGCATACCATCAAGAGGCCTATAGACATTACTCCTGTTATGTAGGAGGGACGAATTCTATCTACATCACTCACATTCCTCAACATGTTTCATTGCAGGCCCAATAACTATCTTTATAGTTGTGCTGTTACAGACAATGTTTAATAGTATTAAAGCCTACAACTACATATGTCAGGAATCGTAGTGACTTCAAGTCGAAGGACTACTTCACTATGGTCACCATGAGAATCGCTTATGACACATACATAACTATTATGCAGCTTTCTCATAGCGGGTCACTCCAGTATAAATATTCCACTAATATTTATACCTATGTGAAGACTTGATATCTTATATCTATAACCCGTGAGATGTGGTCATCAATACACTCACATAATAGTCTCAATGTATTATTATTGTCCTTATTAATAATAATACTTGACTATGGATATTTAAGAATAGTGTTCTATAATTTAATGGCATCTCACGGTCAAGTCATACTTGACGTTCCATTAAATGAACTATCCATTCTAAGGACTTTATTATGCTATGAATATAATCATCAAATACAACATAATAAATAAATGCCTCATATATATAAAATATAGAATAAAGTCATGATACAATATATATAAATCATAAATATATATTGGCCACTAGGGCTTACACCAACAATCTCCCACTAGCACTAGTGCCAATTAGGCATAAATCTAATACCCATCAACCTAGTATGAACGTCATGCTTCTGCTGAGCAAGAGGCTTGGTAAGTGGGTCAGCAACATTGTCTAGTGTATCAACTCTGCATATCTGCACATCTCCTCTATCGATAATCTCTCGAATGAGATGGAAACGCTTGAGTATGTGTTTGGATCTCTGGTGAGATATGGGTTCCTTGGCTTGCGCGATTGCTCCATTGTTATCGCAATAGAGGTCAATCGGGTCCGCAATACTAGGAACAATACCAAGTTCAGAGATGAACTTCTTGATCCAAACAGCCTCTTTTGATGCTGCCCTCTTTTGATGCATTAGATGCAGCAATATACTCGGCCTCCGTTGTAGAATCGGCAACTGTTTCCTGCTTTGAACTCTTCCAGCTCACAGCGCCTCCATTAAGGCAAAACACGAATCCTGACTGTGATCTGGAATCATCCTTATCAGTTTGGAAGCTAGCATCAGTGTAACTTCTTACAATGAGCTCTTCCTCACCTCCATAGACCAAGAATGTGTCCTTAGTTCTTCTCAAGTACTTGAGGATATTCTTGACTCCTTTCCAGTGACTCTCACCGGGATCAGATTGGTACCTGCTCGTCATGCTCAAGGCATACGAGACATCTGGTCTAGTACATATCATAGCATACATGATAGATCTAATTGCCGAAGCATATGGAACCTTATTCATGCGTTCCCTCTCATCAAATGTAGTAGGGCACTGTCCTTTGGATAAGTGTACGCCATGTGACATAGGCAAGAGACCCTTCTTGGAATTATGCATATTGAAACGCCTAAGCACTTTGTCAATATATGTATCTTGACTAAGGTCTAATAATTTCAGTGATCTATCCCTATAGATCCTGATTCCTAGTACATAGGAAGCTTCGCCTAAGTCCTTCATCAAGAAATAATTCCCCAACCATGTCTTTACATTTTGTAGTGTAGGAATGTCATTTCCGATTAGTAGTATGTCATCCACATACAACACGAGAAAAGAAATCATGCTCCCACTAACCTTCTTGTACACACAAGGTTCATCTTCATTCTTGATGAATCCAAACTGTCTTATAGCTTCATCAAAACGAAGATTCCAGCTTTTGGAAGCTTGCTTGAGTCCATAGATGGACCTCTGTAAATTCTTTCTAGCATCCTTTGAATCGACAAAACCCTCAGGTTGTGTCATGTACACATCCTCAAGAAGATTCCCGTTAAGGAATGCAGTTTTGACATCCATCTGCCAAATTTCATAATCATGGTATGCAGCAATAGCAAGTAGGATCCGAATAGATTTGATCATTGCAACTGGAGAGAAAGTTTCATCATAGTCTATACCATGAACTTGCTTGAAACCTTTTGCAACCAGTCAATCTTCTTTTTGAAGACCCACTTGCACCCTATGGGTTTTGTCCCTTCGGGTGGCTCCACCAAGGTCTAAACTTGGTTTGTGTACATGGATTCCATTTCGGATCCCATGGCTTCTAGCCACTTCTCAGATTCAGGGCCAGCTATGGCCTCCTGGTAGGTAACAGGCTCATCTTGATCCATAAGCAGTACATCACCTTCTTGAGTTAGGAGAAGTCCAAATCTCTCAGGCTATGTACATGATCTGTTTGACCTACGCGGTTCTTGTGTTACTTGAACCAATTCTTGAACCACAACATCTTGTGGATTCGGTTTTTGTTCTGTTGCAGACGAGTCAGTACTCTGTGGTGCCTGGATTTCTCCAAGTTCTACTGTCCTCCCACTGTCTACTTTAGAGATGTATTCTTTTTCAAGGAACACTCTAGTCCTGGCGACAAACACTTTGTCATCAGAGGCGTTATAGAAATAGTATCCTTTCGTTTCTTTGGGATACCCCACAAAAGTACATTTATCTAATTTGGGTTCCAGTTTATTTGTGATTAAACGTTGGACATAGACATGACATCCCCAAATCTTCATAAAAGACAAACTAGGCTTTCGCCCCTTCCACATCTCATGTGGTATTTGTTCTATCGCCTTTGTTGGAACACAGTTAATTGTGAAAGCTGCTGCAAGCAATGCGTAACCCCAAAAATAGTCTGAAAGATCTGAGTGACTCATCATCGATCGTACCATGTCCAACAAGGTACGATTCCTCCTTTCGGACACGCCATTCCATTGTGGGGTTCCGGGAGGAGTGAGTTGGGATACTATCCCACACTCTTTCAGATAGTCATCAAATTCCTGGCTAAGGTATTCACCACCACGATCTGATCGTATGGCTTTAATACTCTTGCCCAGTTGGTTTTCTACTTCATTTTTGAACTCTTTGAACTTTTCAAAGGTTTCAGATTTGTATTTCATTAGGTACACATATCCATATCTATTGAAGTCATCAGTAAATGTGACAAAGTAGGAAAAACCACCTCTAGCAGGTTTGTTCAGTGGCTCACATACATCACTATGTATCAAGCCCAAAAGATCACTGGCCCTTTCACTATTACCAGTAAATGGGGCCTTAGTGATCTTTCCCAGTAAACAAGATTCGCACGTATCAAACGATTCATAATGAAAAGAATCCAATAATCCATCTTTATGGAGTTTGGAGATGCATTTCTCATTAATATGGCCTAAACGACAGTGCCAAAGGTATGAAGGATTCAAACTATTGGGTTTGATCCTTTTCGTATTTATGTTATATATGGGCACGTCGAGATTAAGAATATAAAGTCCATTACTAAATGGTGCATTAATAAAACAAAACATTATCCGAATAAAGAGAACAACATTTGTCCTTAACAATTAAATGAAAACCCTTCTTGTCCAAACAAGAAACAGAAATAATGTTTTTGCTAATAACGGGAACATAATAATAATTATCAAGTTCCAAAACAAGCCCAGTAGGTAAAGTTAAAACATAAGTCCCTACATCTAATGCAGCAACTTTTGCTCCATTTCCGACACGTAGGTCCACTTCACCTTTAGTCAATTTCCTCCTACTTCTTAGTCCCTGCACATTATTAAAAATGTGAGCACCACATCCAGTATCAAATACCCAAGATGTTGAAGTAGATAAATTAACATCAATAACATAAATACCTGAAGCGGAAGTCTCACTTCCCTTCTTTTTCTCTTCCAGGTATTTCTTTTAGTTCCTCTTCCAGTGGCCAGGTTGGCCACAATGGTGACAATTGCCTTCCTTAGCTACCCCGCCCACGGGCTTCAAGCCAAAAGTGCTAGGCTTAAACTTTTTCTTGCCTTTGCCCTTCTGCTTGCTCCAGGGCTTCTTCTTAGTCTTCTTTCCAGAATCAACCATCATTATGGCTTTACCTTTTCCCTTATTAATGTTCTGTTCAGCAGTTCTCAACATGCTTAGCAGTTCTGTCAGAGTTTTGTCAATATCATTCATGTTGTAATTCATGATAAATTGACTATAGCTTTCTGGCAACGATTGCAGAACTACATCTGTAGCCAACTCATGGCTTAGTGGAAAACCCAATCTTTCAAGGCTCTCAATGTACCCAATCAAAAGGAGTACATGAGGTCCAACCGGGCTTCCTTCTGTTAGCTTACAATTAAATAGGGCTCTGGAAACTTCAAAGCGCTCATGCCTCACCTGCTCTTGGTAGAGCATTTTGAGATGTCCGATCATATCAAACGCCTCTATGTTTTTATGTTGCTTCTGAAGCTCAGAGTTCATGGTGGCAAGCATGAGGCAGCTAACATCCAGGGCATCATCTTGATACTTCTTGTAAGTATCTCTGTCAGCCCTAGAAGCATCCTCGGGTAGTTCAGGAGCAGCCTCCTCAAGAACACACAACTTTTTCTCTTGCCTGAGGACAATCCTCAGGTTTCGGTACCAATCCAGAAAATTACTTCCAGATAACTTATCCTTCTCAAGGACAGATCGCAATGATATATTAGTAGTTGTGTTTGGTGCCATGGATATCTACATAAAATAAATATGCAAAGTATAAGTGTCATGATTTTAAAAACATATCTAATAGGTCTTTATTAAATATGCTCCCACTATTTTACTCAAATCAATGACCCTCATCATTGACTCGGAAAATCTCGTTGAAAGATTTTCCAGTGGGACCAAGATCCATATTTTACCTCGTTCTAAGTCAGCTGTGGCTGTTCGCCCAGAACTTAGCTATTTAGGTAAGAAACTCCTTTCCAATTACATCCAATGTAATTCTTGGACCAGTTGGGTGAATAACTCCTTATTCTAATCCATCATATAGATTAATGCCCAACCTCATGCCTCTAAGCCATTTCAATCTTATTGAATACACTTAGTTAAGCTCAACCTAATGGTTGGCAGTAAGTTATTTCACCTTTCGCGTCTGACCAGAATATATTAAGGTGCTCAGCTGTAGCATGACCCACACTTAAATGATTCTGGCCTTGACGAGTGCCACACATCACGAGACATTTAATAACTTAATTTATTGAGGGAATTTAATAATTAAGTGATCTCACCGGCTTGTTTATCATATAAACGTCTCTCATAGCATACATGGCATACTAGCTTACATACATTCAAAACATATTAAGCATACAATGACATACATATTATCATACAATTTAAATCATACATCTCAAATATTTCATGCATCATATACATAAACATACAAGACATATAAAGGGTATTATGATTATGGCCTCCTAATATGCAATAATTAAAACTAATTATTACAATCTTTGACCCTCGAGCAAACTTCTAAAGTTCCTCCCACTAGCATCATGATCCGGTGTTGCCTCCATGTGAAACCGAACAATTTACAAAATTTAAAATAAAATAAATAAAGTAAATGTCACGACACGCAGGCCGTATTTATAAAATAAATACAATAAATTAAAACACCAAAACTAGGGCCATAACCATATATCACATATTTAAAATTATTTAATTATAAATAATAATAACCTTTTATTATTATTAATATGTTTAAATAATATAAACAGATTGAATCAAAAGCAATCAATTTCAAAAAAAAGGCAATCCAAATCTTTTGAAACCAATTCACGTAAGGCAATCCAAACAATCAGCAGATTTGGATTAGATAATTTTTGAAAGTGATATTATATGAACAGTAAGGCAATTGAAAAGGCAATTCATGTTTTGCCTTATATCTTTTAAACAACTTGAAAACAATTTTCAATTCAACAACTTTTGATCAATTCATGGATCCTACTTCAAAAGCAATTCACGGATCACTGTGCACTTGTTAAAAGAACCACACTTCATGTATAGACGTGAATGCAGTGAGGTCGTGCAGTTTGCAGCGATGTACTTTTAAAACAATTTCAAAAGCTATACACATACATATAACATGTATTTTATTGAATCATATTCAAAAGTAAAAACATGATATCAAACAAGGCAAACAACTTAGGATACATGGCAAACTACGATCAAGGCTCTGATATCACTGTTGGGGTTTCAAGCGGGATAATTTTTAGAAAAACAATTTATAAAACCTCTTGAGCGGAAAAACCCCTTTACTAAAGGACCACGTATTGCACATGAATCACAAGGATATTGTGTTTATCTCTTGAAGCGTAGCTTTACCACGATCACTGTGAGCGCGTCAGCAGCATTGGTAAGTCACGAACACTGCTACGGTGTGAATGACAACTTGATCTACACAGCTACAGAGCAGCAGATCCAAGGAACACTGCTGCTATCACCACAAAGTGAGAGGTTCTTCTCAATCACCAGTATTGCAAAGTAGCAGTACCTTTACTCAGTCCACGCGAGCAAACCAACGTCAGAGATAGCGTAGTGCTAGCTATCAGGATCGGAAGAGGCGCAGCACACAGAGAGAGAAAGGAGGCGTTGCTGTCAATAGAGTACAGCAACCGTTATGAGAGCTCTGTGTTGTGTCTTACTTAAGTGACGTGCACAACTTACTAATAGTTGTCACTCACTTGACCTAACCCACTTGGGCCATTGTACGCTACAGCCCAATGTTTAATTATTAATTAAATCATATTTAATTAATCAATTAAACTTATCCTCATCTAATTATCAATCAAATCATATTTAATCAATCAATTAAATCAATCACATTTAATTATTAATCAAATCATATTTAATCAATCAATTAAATCAATCTCATTTAATTTTTAATTAAATCATATTTAATTAATCAATTAAATTAATTCTCTGAACATTTGCTATATGCGTGTGACCCTATAGGTTCTCAATTAATTGGCAATAATATTAATTATTATTAATCATATTAATAACTAATTAATATTATAAACAATGAGCGGCATCTAGCAATACATCATTGCTACCCAATTAATTAGAATATTGGTGATACAATTAAAACCTTGTTGTACCCATATATATAATGTGAAGTCAACGTCCTTTCGTCACAATGTCTTAATTGAACATAAGGCATAAATGTGTCATCCTTGTTAAGTTCAATTATTTATTTCTTGATCTAGTAATTGACTTACGATCATGTGGGCCCAATATCTCATATTGTCCCACCTTAGCATGGCCATGCATTTCTGCGTCGCATACCATCAAGAGGCCTATAGACATTACTCCTGTTATGTAGGAGGGACGAATTCTATCTACATCACTCACATTCCTCAACATGTTTCATTGCAGGCCCAATAACTATCTTTATAGTTGTCTTGTTACAAACAATGTTTAATAGTATTAAAGCCTACAACTACATATGTCAGGAATCGTAGTGACTTCAGGTCGAAGGACTACTTAACTATGGTCACCATGAGAATCGCTTATGACACATACATGACTATTATGCAGCGTTCTCATAGCGGGTCATGCCAGTATAAATATTCCACTAATATTTATACCTATGTGAAGACTTGATATCTTGTATCTATGACCTGTGAGATGTGGTCATCAGTACACTCACATAATAGTCTCAATGTATTATTATTGTCCTTATTAATAATAATACTTGACTATGGATTTTTAAGAATAGTGTTCTATAATTTAACGGCATCTCACGGTCAAGTCATACTTGACGTTTCATTAAATGAACTACCCATTCTAAGGACTTTATTATGCTATGAATATAATCATCAAATACAACATAATAAATAAATGCCTCATATATATAAAATATAGAATAAAGTCATGATACAATATATATAAATCATAAATATATATTGGCCACTAGGGCTTACACCAACAATAAACATATACAAATGACTTCCTCTTTTTGTCCAAAATACATTAAAAGACATATAAACTGGTCGTGCATACTTAATAAACTAACAAACTCATTCCAGCCTGGACAGCGGATACTCCTCGTTTGTCGTCATTATTACACCAGCATCGGATTAGTACGGGATTCCATCCAGCTCTTTGTAGTCTGATTCTGCTAGCTCTTCGTCAGCTCGTAGAAATCGGGCACGTACATAAATACAAGAAAATAATGGAGAGATAAGATATACAACACATTTATAACAGGGATGATGCAATGTAGAATATATAGCAAACAGCAAACACAACCATCTCCCAATTAGATCACTCAGGATCAACGCTTATACTATATGTATCTAGTTTCTACATGCATGCCGGCCGGTACTAAACACCCTCTTAAGGGAAAATCGCGTCCGCATATCAGACCATAAGTTAGTTTGTCTCGGTAATCCGTTCTGCTCGCTGTGACCCATAAGAGTGCGTCACCGCTCAACTGTGCCCGACAGAAAGGGTTATCTGGGCCTCCTAGGAAGATGCACTGGCAACTGGAAAGACTCAGGGTCCAGTCGGGATAGTAGGACGTGCCCAGGACCGCCACGACACGATAGGAGCTGCTATACCGGTCTCATGTGGGTACACCTATGTCCAGTATATCCCCTAGGTCACACAGACCTTCCCTTCCGTTTTTCGCACCTGCACTCGGTGCACCAACCTCGTGTGTCCCATTCCACACGGCTCGCCACTTTGCACATGAATATGCATATGCTATGCATGTCATCCATCTCGTTTGAGCTAATGTCGTAACACATGCAAACGTGCTCTTAGCAACACGAGCTCTAAGCTCCAAATGTACATATGAGCTCCAAGCTCCACTGTAATCATATGAACTCCAAGCTCCACTGTTTCATATGATCTCCAAGCTCCACTGTTTCATATGAGCTCCAAGCTCCCATTATAACTTATGAGCTTCAAGCTCTAACCACAATCTCAAATCTTGACTATCAGCTCAAACATCCACAATGGATCAAAACCTTTAACAATCTCAACCTCCATGTTCTCATACATACACGCATCTCAAGGCCATACAACAATCTATCATGTTCATGCTCAATAAAACAATAACCATATCAATATACCACATTCTATCATCATCATCATTCAATAAGCATGCATACATGATAGTTAATACCTCAACATACCAACTCAACATATAACATCATATTGAACATGTCATTTTAAGCTTAACAATGCATAAGGCATGTAGAACACATACTCACAATTAACTCACATATAGCACATCAAGCATTTATTCACAAGTAATTCATCTAGAGCACATCATCACTATTATACCAAACATTCCAATCATTCATCCAACCATAGTCATCTAGCCTAGGGTGTATCTTTAATGGTGATAGCCCAAAGATACCTACACCTAGGGTCTAGGTACTTTGTTCGAGCTCAACCTTACGTAGGGTTTAGGGTTCCCCTACACCATACAAAATATACAAGCAAGCTATATAAGCTACTCTTGCCTCCCCAATGTGTGTAAATCCTTCTCCCCACCTTAGAGCAATGTAGCAATTACCACGAACTCACGAGCACTTGCTCACGGCCGCAGCCCCGTTCCTCCACCGGTACCCGTGTACGCTTTAGAACGATGGAACACGATCTAATCCTTCACAAAAAACACAATCACAGTTAGTATAATCAAATAAAATTCTCCTAATTCTTATGAACTAGGTTCGGCCCCCCTTAAGTAGGAAAATGCTAGGAGTGTTAAAATTTCACAAACTCTTGGATCTATGATCCTTAAGCATAGAAAACACTCCTATAAGTCATGGAATTCAAGAATTTGAAACAAAACTCTTGATTTGGGACAAGTAGGGTTTCAGCCCTCTTTTGATATATGAAGCTAGGAAAGGTTTTTAATTCAATTCTTTGGAGATTCAAAGACATCTAAGTGTGCTAGGATCAAATTAACACTTTCTTAAGTAAAATATGAACAAAACTCCATAGATTCCCTCAAGTGGGTAATTCGGCCATGTCATACCCAAGTGGGTTAGAGAGCTTTTATGAGTACAAATTCTTAGGATTATGATAGAAAACATTGAATCTAGATCAAGAAAATTGGTTTGACATCAATATGATTTTTCTACAATTTTTCATGACTTTTTGAAGTTTAAGCTCAACATAGAACGCATAGAGTTTAAATGGATAGAAATGAAGATTAAGAGCTCAAAGAAGAGATATCCACCTCTTAGATGATGAAGAAGATGATTCTAAGCAAGTTTGCTTCACAAAACTCTTGGAGAATCCTTGAAGAATGGAGAGAAAATGGAGGTAGAAGCTTGAAGGTGTTGTAAAGAACAAATGGAGAAGACTTGAAGTGTTGAGGGAGAACGAAAATGAGGGAAGAAAATGGAAGAGAGGTGGCGTGAGGAAGGTATATATATAGGGAGGAAAGGATAAGGATAAAGATTAGAATGGTCATTTCATTTAAGAACCAAATTGGAATTTCATCAAAAGTTATACTAGAAACTCCAATACTTGAACTTAAAGAATAAAGTGAAAGAGAAAGAAATATGATAGGGTAAATATATCTATGAATGGTGTGGAACATATATGAAGAAAGGGTAAGGTTGATAGAAAAACACTTAAGGGTCAAATTGTCATTTCCTCTTAGGGGCAAAATTGTAATTTCTACACCCTAATCATTACTATGGTGAGTCACCCATGTGACTCACCCTTGGCCATTATTAGCATGGTGACTCACCTAGGTGAGTCACACATATAATCATTACTTTTAGGAAGGATAAGATGAGGTGTCCCTTAAAAACGACCTTATGCTTATCCGTTACCGGTTCCGGCAATCTCGTATGCAGATCGGGTTTCGTTTGAGTCGTCAACCCAAACCTTAACCATAATTCTCTACCAGTAATGTAGTGTAAAAAAATATTTGTGTTGTATCCAGAAAGTGGATACGTAGCAATAAAATCAAACACCGGACGAGAGATGTGGTTCCTGGATGTGATTAGTCAATGGATGAGTCATTACCATGACTTATCACCATCATGATTACTCCACCATGACTCGTCATCATGAGTCATCTATGTCATGATTACTTCTCCAAAATATCTTGATATTTTCAACTTTGCCACTATGCCTTAGATGGGATATGTATACTTTACTGATCTGAAAATTGAGATGTTACATCCTGTAAGCTTATGGACAATCTTTGTGGTTCTGTAGGCTTGTGGACGTTTGTATGCTCTAGAGCCCAAAATCTAAGACTAGTGCATTGGTTGATGGCCTTTGGGTTCGAGCGATTTTGGACTGAGTGTCCTGTTTTTGAGAAAATGTGGTAAAGACCTAAAAGAGTCTACAACATTGTGGTGGTTGATAGCGTTGATGCTTCAACAAGAAAATAATGATACGACAAAGATAAACTGACTAAAACAAAGGTTTTCTCATGCATATGTTTTTGGCAGACGTGCCATTGAAAGGAGGGGACCTTGATGGCTAGGAAACCTGGGGATGACTTATGTCATTGTGTAACATTGTGCCTTGATAGACAAAGGTGTCATACGTATTCTGAGAACGTATTGTGCCTTGAGTTGGACAATATAGTATGATTTGATTACAATTGTTAAGTACCTCTGATTGCGCCCCCATGCGAGAATCGCGTAGTGTCATGAGATTCATGTACTTGTTTAGCAAGTTGGTGCTAGTCATTGTTGCATGAGGGCCAATGAATTACGAGCCTGATCAACTTTTGAAAGGTGACGGGATTTCCGGAAATTAAAGAACTAAGTGTTAGATGATATATGTGGAAGTGCCACGCATACACGTTGAAATCAACGATGATTATTGGGTACGAGACCCTTGTGTTTTATTCATTATCATGATATTCTGTGATGTGTTTATCATGCTCAATAACTGTGTTTGATGTATGAATCTTTTGGTTGTGTGTTAAGCATGTAGTTGTTGTACTTTGAATTCATATATTGGTTTCTCACCCTTGCCTGTACATGTTGGACAACCTGTTGTGTTTTTGGATACATGTACAGATGTTTGTCAACAGTCCTCTGGGTCGCTTAGGGACTCGGTAGCTTGAGCTGCTCGATGTTGATGACGAAGAGGTATGAATGGTTGAAGATGAGACCCAGTCTCATGAGTACGATGTATGTTAGGTACTAGTTTTGTTGGACCAGATTCAGGTTTCTTTTGAGGTAATGTCTTTTGGTTAGTCTGTTAGCGGCTACCGATGGCCAGGGTTTTGGGGATACAGTTTCCAGACTATCGCTACCTAGTTTGTAGACTTCCAGGGTTTACTTCTTTTAGTTTATCTTTTGAAGACGGACATGTTGTCCAAGGTCTTCTATGTATGTAGTTAACTGGTGATACATATATGTATATATGAGTAGTGTTAATAATTATCTTGAGTATATGTTCTTCAGTGTTGTATGAAGAAAAAAATTCATCACGATTTTCTGAGTAAATAAAAGCTAAGTAAAGAAAGTATGTTTTGCGAAAGTAAACCAGCAAATTCTTTTTTTTATTTTTTTATATACTTTATGTTGTTTGGGTTATGAAAGTGACACCCGAAGGCGGGGTGTTACAATTTCTAAGAAGATCAAATATTCAAGACCAAGATCAAGGAACTTCAAGAATAATCAAGAAAGGTATAAAAAAATCTTAATAATGGCTCATTTCTTAAAACAAATTTTTTCAATTATAAACAACTGTTTTTTAAATAAGTTGTTTTCATCAAAATGTTTTTAAGAAATATATTTCATGAATGAAAAGGTTTTATCTTTGAAAAATGTTTTTGGGCAAAATAATAAATTAGTACAATCGATTATGGTCAGTCTGTTTCATTTAAGAAATTACATATTAATATTGCATTTGTTGATGCTTTGACACAGATGGCCAACTATGATAAGTGCTTGAAGAAAATTTTGGCAAGCAAGAGCAAGTTGGAGGACTTTGAGACAATTAGGCTCAATGTGGAATGCTCTGCCATCTTGCAGAGGAAGCTGCTACCCAAGTTGAAGGATCCAGGGAGTTTCACTATCCCTTGTACTATAGGTAGGCTTTATGTTGAAAACGTTTCATGTGGTTTAGGAGCTAATATTAATTTAATGTTTTTTTTTTTTCTGTTTTTAGGAAATTAGGATTAGAAGAACCAAAATCTACCACTATTTCTCTTCAATTGGCTAATAAATGGATAAATATTCAAGACAAGTAGTGGAACATGTTTTGGTAAAAGTAGATAAGTTTAACTTTCCTGTGAATTTCATTGTGTTGGATATGGAAGAGGGCCGTGAGGTACCTGTCATTTTAGGATGTCATTTCCTTGTTACAGGTAGAACATTGATAAATGTGCAACAAGAGAAATTAATCCTTAGGAATCAATATGAACTACTCATTTCTAATGTGCTAGAATGTATGAAATTTTCGTGTGATGAAAACTCTTGTTTTAGAATTGTTGTTATCAATCATTTGGCCGATGAATATTTTTAGGAAAACATGTTTGAAGACCCATTTGAGGCATGCATTGCATGAGCCAGCGATGCTAAAGATGAGGATAGCATCAAAGAGTGCGAACACTTCTAGATGCTGCTTCGCCATATTCAAGAGAAAGAATGTAAAAGTTTAAGGAGTTGGAAAGAAGCCCAAATACAGGACCAAAGCCTTTAATTGAAGAGCCACCAAAATTGGAGCTTAAACAACTTCCTCGTAATTTAAAGTATGCATTTCTTGATAATTCTTGTTCTTTACCAACAATTGTTTCTTAATATTTGACAGATTGAGTGGAATAAAAATTCGAGTCTTGAGGGAGAACAAGAAGGCATTTGGTTGGACAATAGCCGACATCAAGGGAATGAGCTCATCAATCTGCATGCACAAGATGTTGATTGTAACGCCCCGATTTTCACGTTTTATAATTCTTCAGTATTTTAATGTCTTTATTTTATTCGAGGTCTTAGGAATGGAAATAAAATATTCCGAGACCAAAGTCATGCTCGATGATGACGTAGGAAGCTATGATTAAGTTTTTAGTCGAAAACTCAAACGGAGTCAGGTCTGCGTTTTTACACTGACAGTATGATTTTACTGCTCAGAAGACCTCAGATGGACCCGTGAACGAGATAGTAAGTCTTAGAATTTGAGTATCTATGTTTTGGTTAAATTTCACAAAAATTTCAGAAAAATCACTTCCTGACCTTCGTTCGGGCGGAATCCTCAATCGGGTGACGAACGGAGCGACATATGGATTTACCGGAACTCGGAAACAGACAATCTTGATATCACATCATCCCAGGACACTTGGGAGAGTATGCCAGAGTCGTCACGACGTTCGAAAATATCTGGACGCAAAATAACCAAAATGCCCCTAACTTTAGTCTTTCACACTTTTACCATTTTACCCTTTTGGACAAATGACCTTTTTACCCTTAAGTGAGCTTTTAAGAGGCTGAACTCAGCCCCTCACTCCCTCATTTTCGCACAGCCCCTCACCCTTTAGAGCTCCATAGTTGTTCTTGAGAGAAAACTCCATTTTCATCCTTGAAAAGCTTGAATCACTTGTTGGAATCACTTGATTCCTTGAGCAATCTTTCTTCATTTCAAGGTAAGATCACTTCTATGATCTCTTAACTTCTTGAATCTTTCTTTATTTCAAGATCAATCTTTATTTTCATGAAAAGAAATTCTTAGATCCAAAACTTTGAAAATCCATAGGAAATTGTAGAAAAATCCTTTTGAGGTAAGACCAAGTTCTTTGAACTCACATCATCATCCCCTACCTACACCCAAGAGCTTAAGATTCAACTCCCATCATAGCCCAAAATCCCTTTTTGGCCGAACCCTATTTGATGATGATGAATAGTGTTTTCATGAATTTTTGATTTCTAACACTTGATTTCATCCTTAGCTTTCCTAATGCCTTTGAATCCATGAAATGGGAAACCAAGATCAATTCCTAACCTTTTTAACCTAGGGTGGCCGAAATCCTCTTTGTTAGAATAGTAGAGATTGGCTTTGATTGTTGTTTAATGTTTGATTGTTGTGTTGTTGTAATTGTTGACGATTGCCAGGAGGTTTACAAACCGATCAACCGACCTTGATCCGGGAATCTGCTCATCAACAGGTATGGGGGGATGAACCTCATTACACCAAGATGGTGGTAGTGAAGATGGTTGTTTAAGTTTATTGTGGGTGAAACCCATTTAGTTTGGGTTCACTTTTATGTGTTAAGTTTTGTTAAGTTCTCTTGGAGAACAAGATTGTCATGATGAGTTTATGCTTTGGTATGTTGTAATGTGCTTTAGCATATGTTGATGATGAGATGATTGAATGAAAATCATTTTCTTGTATGTTGGGAAACCTACTTTGATCACTAGATCAAGTATGGACTTTTATGCTTGATTATGAGACCATGATGTGTGATGGACTTGGACGTTTGATTATGATGTCGTAATGTGTATTGTGGTTTATCATAATTGTGTGAGATTTTGAGCTACATTTGCTTTGTTGGTGAAGCAAGTCTCCATTTCTCATTGGAGTAGGCTTGTTGCCTTAGTAAGAGGAAATATAAGAACATGTGTTGTTCTTGTTCTAGCATGGTTTTGAAGTAAGAAAAACATGATTTCATAACCTATGTTTTCTAGAGAAACAAAAGTGATTTTGATCCAAAGATCAAATAAAGTTTTAACCTTTAAAATGTGTCACCAAAGTGGGAAAATGTCTTTTCTTTAGCCATAGGTCTTTTAATCAAACTAAGTGTTTCAATAGGAGAATTAATGAAGGAGTTAGGGAAAAATGAAAACAGGGCACTCGCCCAGCGAACCCCGTCTCGCCACGCGAGACAGAGGGAAAACAAGGCATTCGCCAGGCTAACCTTGCCTCGCCTCGCGAGACAGTGGGCTAGCCTGAGCAGCAAAGATGCAGCTCCTCGGCCTCGCGTCCCGAAGTCGTTCTCAACTCGCGAACCACCTAAGCAGTGAAGATGAAGCTTCTCTGCCTCGCGTCGCGATATAATCCTCGCCTCGCGAAGCAGAAAGACTGACTGAACAATAAAGATAACTTCTCAGCCTCGCGTCGTGACATAGACCTTCGCCTTGCGAGAAATGGTTTGTTTATAAAGAGTGTTTTTCAACTCAAACTGTAAAGTTTTACGCATTAAAAACCAAAGTTAAGTAATTGACTTAGAGTTGAAGACAAGGGTTAATTAAGTATGGTATGTGGTGGAACAAGACCATATACTATACCGTTGATGACTTAGTACATCAATGACTTCATAAAACATAAACACAAACATGAAACGTTTTGGGTTTTGAAACAGTAGTTCGATGACGGACCGGTGATTCGGACACCGACCAGCCGTTCAATTGTTTCAGTCTTGTGATGACTTGATTCCGGAGGGATCACGAGATTTATCCGATGGATAAAGGTTTTGTTTTTCAAAAGACACGTATAGTTCCTAAGGAATAGAACCTTAGTAGACTTCGAGGTTTATCCGGAGGATAGACATTGCTTGATCGCATCTGCTTTGTATAAGCATTGGCATTTCATTTGCATAGTTGTGGCCTTGAGCCTAGGAGTTGAGCTTACACCTTGATACGGGTGCGAATCTTACGGTGACGATCTTCAATGGTATTTTTGGAGGTATCAGGGTTGGAAGGGCTTACATGTGACCAGTTGGTAGCTCTTATGTGTCATGGCGAATCCGTGCATTACACTGATATCCTCTGCTAGATGCCGTACTTTTCATATTTGGTCGAGAGTGTTTCCGTAAAGCCAGATACGTGCACGTTACGAATTTTGTAGCATCTTGCTCATGGCTGGCAGAAACCGGAACATGTCCTCCCAGTCACTCTCTCCGAACGTTTTGTTAGCTCCATGGAGTAGGGGTCAGAGTAATACCCAGTGGCATTGGCATTGAGTCATATACATTGCACTGCATTGCATGGCCGTTGATGTTTACACTTACTATTATACATCGCTGTATTGTTTAAGAATGACTTATTTTATGCTGTTAACTGCTTAACATGATTTTACGCTGTCAACTGCTTAATATGTTTGACATTGAAAATTCTTGTAAGCATGTTGGGTACGCTGTTACCCGGTGAGTCGTCCCATTTTTACTATTTCTGTTTTGCTGTGTTGATGAATGGGAATCTCACCCATATCTGTATGTTTTCTGCTGGTACTTGCTGTTGCTGCTTGAACAGATGGACGTGACGATGGTTCAGTTCAGTAGTCTCCTTGACCCTGGAGGCGGACTCTTTTTGCTGTTTTAGTTTTGTTGTCGGCCAGACTATGTCAGTTTTTGTAGTACCTTTTGGGAGCTACGACTCCTAGTACATATTGTATCTTTTTATGTCAGTCATACATTAGACCTATGTCTGTATACAGTAATGTTGATATTTCTGTTTCTGTTCTGTGTTTATTATACAGTATATTTTAGAAATGCATGGCTAACCTAAGTTCGTTTATTAGTATTATTTACCTTTACTAATCCCATTATATCTTGTGAAAAGAAAAAAAAAAAAGAAAACTGTATTTTCCGCATTAAATAATATTTTCGACCTTATAAACGTTCGGGAATGTGACACTCGGGAAATGGTGTTGCATTATTTGGTATAAGAGCTGGCCGAGTCTTTTTGGGGTTTTTAGGTTATGGTCTGTCTTGTTTGTGTTGTGTTCTCTGTGTGTTTCTCTGTTGTTTGCTTTAGTTTTGTTTTGGTTTCTTAAGTTTGACAGTTCTGGTTTTGAAGGTAGCAATGGCTGCTCAAAACCTGACTACTGCTGTGAACGCCATACGGGAAATGGCTGCTGCTATGGTTCAATGTGACGAAAGAGCTGCTGGAGGTAGAGGACTGGACGAATTTCTTCGTCGGAATCCACCTCAATTCAAAGGCGAATTCAATCTTGAGTTAGCTGAACGCTGGATCCAGACGCTGGTAAAGATCTTCGGAGCAATGAGATGCACTGAGAATGACAAGGTTGTTTATGCGACCTATATGCTGGTGGAGGATGCTGAATACTGGTGGGAAGGAGCCCGTCAAATGCTGATTCATAATCAACAAGCTGTTGACTGGAATGCTTTTAAGGGAAAATTCTCGGAGAAGTATTTTCCTGCGAGTGCAAGACACGAGAAAGAGATGGAGTTCCTCCAGCTGAGACAAGGGGGAATGACCGTAGCTGAATACGGGGCCAAATTTGAAAGTCTGGCAAAGTTTTCAAATTATTTTCTAGACAACCCAAAAGAGGAGTGGAAGTGCAGAAAATTTGAAGGAGGTCTGAGGATCGACTTGAAGAGAGCTGTTGTTCCTTTGGAAATCTCTGTTTTTCTGAGGCTAATGGAGAAGTGTCTTCTGATCGAGAGTTTGGAGCCCAAGGACAAGCGGCTACAGAGTTTTGGACCGAGCAAGTTTCAGAGAGGAAGCGGTGGTTGAGACAACAAATCTCGATGGAAGCCCTATGCAAAGCAACAAGATCGACAACAACATTCTGTTGGAGGAAGCAGTGGGAGTTTCAGTCAGTCTGGAAACACCCCAAACAAGTGCATGAAGTGTGGGAAGAGTAATCACATCACCAGAGATTGTTCGATCAAAGGGATTATCTGCTTCAAGTGTGGGAAGCCGGGACACATCTCACGTGAATGCATGCAACCGAAATTGGAACATTCTGTCAACAATGTCAACCTGCAAGGCCTAAGGCGAAAGGCAGAGTCTACACTATGGGAGGCGCTGAAGCTTCTCAAAATGAAGACTTGATCCAAGGTCAGTGTGTCCTGGGAGGTAAAATCTTAACTGTACTGTTTGACTCAAGCGCAACGCATTCCTTTATTGCCTATGACTGTGTGAATCTGTTGGGATTGCCTGTGTCTTCTTTACCTTTTGATTTGGTAATTTCTACGCCTACTGCAAAGCCTATTATAACTGCTAAAGTTTGTTTGAACTGTTCTATTTCTGTTAGAGATAGAACATTTTTGATTGATTTGATCTGTTTGCCTCTTTCGTAAATGGATGTAATCTTAGGAATGGATTGGTTATCTTCTAATCATATCCTGTTAGACTATGCAAATAAAACCTTAGTTTTCCCTAGTTGTAAGAATTCTGGATTTTTGACTGCCAACCAAGTAAACGCTTATTTGAGAGAAGGAGCTCAGGGATACATGTTACTATCTTCTTTGGAGGTCAAGAGCGAGCTAGTCTTTGAGCGCGTACCTGTCGTGAACGAGTTTCCGGAAGTCTTTCCTGAAGATGTACCAGGTTTGACGCCAATTCGGGACATCAAGTTTGCGATCAATCTTGTGCCAGGAACAGGACTAGTGTCTATGGCACCGTATCGTATGGCACCTGCTGAGTTGGAAACTTTGAAGGAACAGTTGGTAGACTTATTGGGGGAAACAGTTCGTTAGACCCAGTGTGTCGCCGTGGGGAGCACCTGTGCTGTTGGTGAAAAAGAAAGATGGAACATCTCACCTAGGCGTGGATTATCGCCAGTTGAATAAGGTTACTATCAGGAATAAGTATCCACTTCCGAGGATAGATGACTTTATGGATCAGTTGAGGGGAGCGGCAGTTTTCTCCAAGATTGATTTACGATCGGGTTATCACCAGATTCGTGTGAAGGCAGAAGATGTACCGAAGACAGCGTTTCGAACACGCTATGGGCACTACGAGTATCTTGTGATGCCATTTGGTGTGACAAATGCTTCAGCTATATTCATGGATTATATGAATAGGATCTTTCATCCATACCTAGATCAGTTTGTCGCTGTCTTCATAGACGACACACTCATCTATTCGCGAGACCGGGAAGAACATGCTGAACATCTTAGTGTGATTCTTCAAGTTCTGAAAGAGAAACAACTGTATGCAAAATTGTCTAAGTGTCAGTTTTGGCTCGACGAAGTGCAGTTTTTGGGTCATGTAATTTCAAAGGAAGGAATTGCTGTAGATCCGTCGAAAGTTGAAGCAGTTCTTGAGTGGGAAAGACCAACCACAGTAACTGAGATACGCAATTTTTTGGGTTTGGCTGGGTATTATCGGAGATTCATTGAGGGATTCTCTAAGATTGTAGGACCTCTTACCCAATTGACAAGGAAGGACAAAGCGTTTGAATGGACTGAAGCCTGTGAGCAGAGTTTTCAAGAGCTGAAAAAGAGGCTGACTACATCGCCAGTGTTGATATTGCCAGATCCAAGCGAACCTTTTGAAGTGTACTGTGACGCTTCATACCAAGGATTAGGCTATGTTCTGATGCAGAATCGGAAGGTGGTAGAGTATGCCTCGAGACAGTTGAAATTGCACGAGAAGAATTACCCAACTCATGATCTGGAGTTAGCAGCGGTAGTCTTTGCGTTGAAGATTTGGAGGCACTACTTGTATGGTTCGACGTTCAATGTCTTCAGCGATCATAAGAGCTTGAAGTACCTGTTCGATCAGAAAGAGCTCAACATGAGGCAAAGATGGTGGTTGGAATTTCTAAAGGACTATGATTTCCAGTTACTGTATCCTCCAGGAAAAGCTAATATGGTAGCGGATGCCCTGAGTAGAAAAGTGTTACATGTGTCTGCCATGATGGTTAAGGAACACGAGCTGTTGGAACAGTTCAGGGATATGCATTTGTCCGTGGTTAGTATGCCAGGAAGACTGTGTGTGGGTATGGTTACGATATCTTGTGATCTAATGGATCAGATTCGGGATAAACATGTATATGACCAGTATCTGGAGAAAGAGCGGAGGAATCTAAAGAAGGGGATGACGTCTGAATACAAAGAAGGAACAGATGGAATCCTAAGACGAGGAGAACGGGTTTGTGTGCCAAACGACCCAGCGATAAGAAGGTTAATTCTGGACGAAGCTCATAGAAGCAAGTTGAGTATGCATCCAGGGTCAACCAAGATGTACCAAGACCTGAAGCGGTTGTTCTGGTGGCAAGGCATGAAAAGAGATGTAGCCGATTATGTGGCATCTTGCTGGGTGTGTCAAAAAGCAAAGGTTGAACATCAAAGGCCAGCGGGAATGTTACTTCCGTTGGATATCCCAGAGTGGAAATGGGACGGCATAGCGATGGATTTCGTAACATGTTTGCCAAGGACACCTAAAGGACACGATTCCATTTGGGTTATAATTGATAGGCTTACGAAATCAGCTGATTTTCTACCGATTAATCTCATGTATTCTATGGAAAAGCTTACTCAGATTTATATCAGTGAGATTGTGAGACTGCATGGAGTACCTTCAAGTATCATATCAAATAGAGACCCGCGTTTTACTTCGCGTTTTTGGCAAAGTTTGCATGAAGCTTTAGGGATGAAGTTATGACTAAGTTCGGCTTACCATCCTCACACTGATGGACAATCGGAAAGGACGATTCAGTCTTTAGAGAATCTGTTGAGGGCGTGTGTGTTGGAACATGCCGGTAGTTGGGAGAATTTTCTACCGTTGATAGAATTCACCTACAGCAACAGTTATCATTCGAGTATAGGGATGGCACCCTACGAAGCTTTATATGGACGACGTTGTAGAAAACCTTTGTGTTGGTACCAAGATGGAGAAAGTGCTTCATTAGGACCTGAACTAGTGCAACAAACAACCGAGAAGGTGAAACTGATTCAAGAAAAGATGAGGATAACTCAGAGCCGATAGAAGAGTTATGCGGATGTAAGATGTAGGCCACTTGAGTTCGAGGAAGGGGATCATGTATTTTTGAGAGTCACTCCAATGATTGGGGTGGGCAGGGTCCTGAAGTCCAGAAAACTCACTCCAAAATTCATTGGACCTTATCAAATTCTTTGTCGGATAGGTCCAGTAGCTTACCAAATAGCTTTATCGCCTTTTCTATCCAACCTTCATAATGTTTATCATGTTTCGCAATTGCGAAAGTATATTCCTGATCCCAGTCATGTCATAGAGTCTAACTCAGTACAGCTAAAGGATAACCTAACCTATGAAACATTGCCGGTTAAGATCAAGGACAGGAGAGTAAAGAAACTGCGGGGGAAGGAGATTGCTTTGGTCAAAGTTATCTGGAACGAGAATACAGGGGATGCTACCTGGGAAAGAGAAGAGGACAAGCAACAACAGTATCTGAGTTTGTTTTAAGACGTACGTATAATTTCGAGGACGAAATTCTTTTAAGAGGGGTAGGAATGTAACGCCCCGCTTTTCACGTTTTATAATTCTTTAGTATTTTTATGTCTTTATTTTATTCGAGGTCTTAGGAATGGAAATAAAATATTCCGAGACCATAGTCATGCTCGATGATGTCGTAGGAAGCTACGATTAAGTTTTTAGTCGAAAACTCAAACGGAGTCCGGTCTACGTTTTTACACTGACAATATGATTTTACTGCTCAGAAGATCTCAGATGGACCCTTGAACGAGACAGTAAGTCTTAGAATTCGAGTTTCTACGTTTTGGTTAAACTTCACAAAAATTTCAGAAAAATCACTTCCTGACCTTCGTTCGGGCGGAATCCTCAATCGGGTGACGAACGGAGCCACATATGGATTTACCGGGACTCGCCAGCAGATAATATTGACATCACATCATCCCAGGACACTTGGGAGAATATGCCAGAGTCGTCATGACGTTCGGAAATATCTGGACGCAAATGACCAAAATGCCCCTAACCTTAGTTTTTTACACTTTTACCATTTTACCCTTTTGGACAAATGACCTTTTTACCCTTAAGTGAGCTTTTAAGAAGCTGAACTCATCCCCTCACTCCCTAATTTTCGTACAGCCCCTCACCCATTAGAGCTCCATAGTTGTTCTTGATAGAAAACTCCATTTTCATCCTTGAAAAGCTTGAATCACTTGTTGTAATCACTTGATTCCTTGAGCAATCTTTCATCATTTCAAGGTAAGATCACTTCTATGATCTCTTAACTTCTTGAATCTTTCTTTATTTCAAGATCAATCTTCATTTTCATGAAAAGAAATTCTTAGATCCAAAACTTTGAAAATCCATAGGAAATTGTAGAAAAATCCTTTTGAGGTAAGACCAAGTTCTTTGAACTCACGTCATCATTCCCTACCTAAACCCAAGAGCTTATGATTCAACTCCCATCATAGCCCAAAATCCCTTTTTTGCCGAACCCTATTTGATGATGATGAATAGTGTTTTCATGAATTTTTGATTTCTAACACTTGATTTCATCCTTAGCTTTCCTAATGCCTTTGAATCCATCAAATGGGAAACCAAGATCAATTCCTAACCTTTTTAACCTAGGGTGGTCGAAATCCTCTTTGTTAGAATAGTTGAGATTGGCTTTGATTGTTGTTTAATGTTTGATTGTTGTGTTATTGTAGTTGTTGACGATTGCTAGGAGGTTCAAAAACAGATCAACCGACATTGATCCGGGAATCTGCTCATCAACAGGTATGGGGGGATGAACCTCATCACACCAAGATGGTGGTAGTGAAGATGGTTGTTTAAGTTTATTGTGGGTGAAACCCCTTTAGTTTGGGTTCACTTTTATGTGTTAAGTTTTGTTAAGTTCACTTGGAGAACGAGATTGTCATGATGAGTTTATGCTTTGGTATGTTGTAGTGTGCTTTAGCATATGTTGATGATGAGAGGATTGCATGAAAATTATTTTCATGTATGTTGGAAAACCTACTTTGATCACTAGATCAAGTATGGACTTTTATGCTTGATTATGAGACTGTGATGTGTGATGGACTTGGATGTTTGATTATGATGTAGTAATGTGTATTGTGGTTTATCATAACTGTGTGAGCTTTTGAGCTACATTTGCTTTGTTGGTGAGGCAAGTCTCCATTTCTCATTGGAGTAGGCTTGTGGCCTTAGTAAGAGGAAATATAAGAACATGTGTTGTTCTTGTTCTAGCAAGGTTTTGAAGTAAGAAAAACATGATTTCATAACCTATGTTTTCAAGAGAAACAAAAGTGATTTTGATCCAAAGATCAAATAAAGTTTTAACCTTTAAAGTATGTCACCAAAGTGGGAAAATGTCTTTTCTTTAGCCATAGGTCTTTTAATCAAACTAAGTGTTTCAATAGGAGAATTAATGAAGGAGTTAGGGAAATGTGAAAATAGGGCACTAGCCCAGCGAACCCCGTTTCGCCATGCGAGACAGAGGGAAAACAAGGCATTCGCCAGGCTAACCTTGCCTCGCCTCGCGAGAGAGTGGGCTAGCCCGAGCAGCAAAGATGCGGCTCCTCGGCCTCGCGTCGCAAAGTCGTTCTCGCCTCGCGAACCGCCTAAGCAGTGAAGATGAAGCTTCTCTGCCTCGCGTCGCGATATACTCCTCGCCTCGCGAAGCAGAAAGACTGCCTAAACAGTAAAGATAACTTCTCAACCTCGCGTCGCGACATAGACCTTCGCCTCGCGAGAAATGGTTTGTTTATAAAGAGTGTTTTTCAACTCAAGCTGTAAAGTTTTACGCATTAAAAACTAAGTTAAGTAATTGACTTAGAGTTGAAGACAAGGGTTAATTAAGTATGGTATGTGGTGGAACAAGACCATATACTATACCATTGATGACTTAATACATCAATGACTTCATAAAACATAACCACAAACATGAAACGTTTTGGGTTTTGAAACAGTAGTTCGATGACGAACCGGTGATTCGGACACCGACCAGTCGTTCAATTGTTTCAGTCTTTTGATGACTTGATTCCGGAGGGATCACGAGATTTATCTGATGGATAAAGGTTTTGTTTTTCAAAAGACACATATAATTCCTAAGGAAGAGAACCTTAGCGGACTTCGAGGTTTATCCGGAGGATAGACATTGCCTGATCGCATATTTTTTGTGTAAGCATTGGCATTTCATTTGCATAGTTGTAAGGCCTTGAGCCTAGGAGTTGAGCTTACACCTTGATGCGGGTGCGAATCTTACGGTGACGATCTTCAATGGTCTTTTTGGAGGTATCAGGGTTGGAAGGGCTTACATGTGACCAGTTGGTAGCTCTTCTGTATCGTGGTGAATCCGTGCAATACATTGATATCCTCTACTAGATGCCGTACTTTTCATGTTTGGTCGAGAGTGTTTTCGTAAAGTCAGATGCGTGCATATTACGAATGTTGTAGCATCTTGCTCATGGCTGGCAGAAACCGGAACATGTCCTCCCATTCACTCTCTCCGAACGTTTTGTTAGCTCTATGGAGTAGGGGTCAGAGTAGTACCCAGTGGCATTGGCATTGAGTCATATACATTGCACTGCATTGCATGGCCGTTGATGTTTACATTTACTATTATACATCGCTGTATTGTTTAAGAATGACTTATTTTATGCTGTTAACTGCTTAACATGATTTTACGCTGTCAACTGCTTAATATGTTTGACATTGAGAATTCTTGTAAGCATGTTGGGTACGCTATTACCCGGTGAGTCGTCCCGTTTTTACTATTGCTGTTTTGCTGTGTTGATGAACGGGAATCTCACCCATATCTGTATATTTTCTGCTGTTACTTGCTGTTGCTGCTTGAAAAGATGGACGTGATGATGGTTCAGTTCAGTAGTATCCTTGAGCCTGGAGGCGGACTCTTTTTGCTGTTTTAGTTTTATTGTCGGCCAGACTATGTCAGTTTTTGTAGTACCTTTCGGGAGCTATGACTCCTAGTATTTATTGTATCGTTTTATGTCAGTCATACATTAGACCTATGTCTGTATACAGTAACATTGATATTTCTGTTTCTGTTCTGTGTTTATTATACAGTATATTCTAGAAATGCATGGCGAACCTAAATTCGTTTATTAGTATTATTTACCTTTACTAATCCCATTATATCTTGTGAAAAAAAAAAAAAAAACCGTATTTTCCGCAGTAAATAATATTTTCGGCCTTATAAATGTTCGGGAAGGTGACACTCGGGAAAGGGTGTTACATTGATGGAGGAGAGCTACAAGCCCATTGTGCAGCCTCAAAGAAGGCTAAACCGAACTATGCAGAAAGTAGTAAAGATAGAGGTAATCAATTTGTTGGATGCAGGTACCATCTACCCAATTTCTGACTGCTTATGACCTCTTTGAATGCCACTGTTAAAGATTTTATTTGAGACAACCCGATATACATGAAGTCATCCCATTAGTCCCAAGCTTATATATTTAACTATGCCTAACCGTATTATAGCGATAGCGTGATGTTCAAACAACGTTGTGGAAACGAGCACAAAACAAAACATACAACATATAGAAAACATAGGTAACAATGAAAGTAAAGCGTAAAAATAAAAGCAACTATACATATATATAACCATGCATAAAAGTAGCCCCATCAGTAGGGCACTGTACATAAAGTATATAGACGGACGACTGTACAATAAAAACAGAAGGTATAAACAAATATATCAAGGTCTCCAAAAGCTCTCAACATATGCTCACCAGCACTCCCTAACCCACTCACAAATACATCAATACCTCGCCACACTGTCTTAGAGATGCACTGGCAGGCCCTCATCATCAGTAATGAGGATGCTCTGAGCTACTGTAACACCCCAAAATTCGTGTATCTGTCTTTTAACTGTTTGTGTGAGTAACTTGACTGAGAACTCAATCTGATTAATAATAATCGTAAAAATAGTTAATAATTGGAAATTCATAATTGAATTTCAATTATGAGCTTAATGATCATAAGATGTTATTTTGAGCCTGTTATGTTGTTTTGAGTCGGAATCGGTCAAAATATTATTATTTTAATCGAGACCGCTTTACCTTGGGAAGTGTGCCAGGGCCGGAGAGTAATCGGGCCCGGGATCGGAAGGTTACTCTGGCCCAAAGTCGAGAGAAGTTTATGTCTGTATATCACGTCTCACAAGGAGATGTCACCTTTTTGTCAATTCATGACAACTTTTCACCTTTGTCAACTTTTCCTTTTACGGAAAAAGCTAAACTACTTACATTTGGTTAATCTCTATAACTTTCAATATGGTGCCAACACCTATGTACCTTCATCAATCTTGGCCCTTCATTTTATTACACCAATTTCCATCACAATTTAGCTTGATTTTGGAGATAACACAGCAAGGCCATTCGGCCATTAAGCTCCAAAACACCATCCGACTTTCATTTTTACACTTCTAAAGATCTAACACACATTTTCTCTCAAAATTTCAAATCCTCTCACTTCTCTCTAACCTCTCTCTACACGATTCTTCACTCTAAATCACTAACCAAATTTCTTTCTTCAATTATAAGATCATACTTCACCTTGTCTTGGTCTAAGGATCAACTTTGGTGAAGGAAGTTTCTTGATTTGGAGAAGTTTGTTCTTCAACCTCAAGAACATCATCCAAAACTTGAAGTTGTTCTTGTTTTGGTGAGCTTCTAAATCCTTTTTCTTTTCATTTCATTACTTATTACCTTGAGTAATCATCTTCTAGTTCTTCATTTTCATGAAAACAAGTTCAAGATCTCACCTTTTCTCTCCTATAGGGTTCAACCATCCTTTCTTTTAAGGAGCTTGGAGTTTCCTTTCACTTAAACCTCTTCACTAAAGGTATGTGGGAGTGAACCTCATCACACCAAAATTGGTGGAGGATAAAAATGGTTGTTTATGTTTTGTTTGGGTGAAACCCTAACTTGGGTTCACTACTTTGTTGGTGAAGTTCTCTTTGAGAAAATGGTTGTAATAATATTTCTATGCTTAGTATATGTTTATGATGATATAAGCTTGGATAGAAAAATGTTTTCATGTATGTTGAAAACCATACTTTGATCTCTAGATCAAGTAAGGATTTTTATGCTTGTTTATGTAGGATTTTTAAGCAAAATCTTCACATTCTATATGGTGTAGCATTCGGCCATGTTTGTTAGAAAAGGAAGAACATAAGCTTGTTTTTGATCTTCAATGTTTTTGAAAGCTAATAAGTGTTTTGGTAACTTGTATTTCAAAAACAAACAAGAAGTGATTTTGATCCAAAGATCAACTAGGATTTCGGCCTTAAAGTGTTTTAACTAAGGTGAAAATGTGTTCTACTTTAGTCATAGTTTAATCAATTAAATAAGTGTTTTCAAATAAAATGATAAAAGTAATTTCGTGAAAGTAAAAGTAATAAGAAGTTACCTTAGGTTTAATATGATGACACATTCATTTTAAAACTAAGTTAACATTAATTCTTCAAAGTATAATGAGGACCTTGTCCTAAGGTTTTGATTTAATTGAATCATAGTTTGAAACCTAAATGAAATTCTATGTCTTTTACACTAACCTAAATCCCAGTTTTACCATAAGTAAGGAAAAACCTTTTCAAATTGGTTAAGGTACTTTACTTCAATCAAGTAACTAAGTTCTTTTAAATCAAATGAGTTTTCAATTAGAAAGGTTTTGGTTTACAATGTCTTAAATCGAGAGTTTTCAACTCAAATCTTAAAGTTTTACGCATGAAAACCTAAGTTAAGTAATTAACTTAGAGCAAAAGAAAAGAGATAATTAATTATAGCATATGGTGGAACAAGACCATACACTATACCATAGATGATTTAGTTCATCAATGACTTCATAAGACTTAAGTGAATCAAGACTCATTTCATTACTTGAAACTCAAGGAATTAATAACTCAGAAAGGATGAAAGACTTATCTAAGAGGATTCTCAATCCTTCTTCATCACACTTAGGACTTGAGATGTAATTCATAAGACACAAACTCAAACATGAAATGTTTTGGGGTTTGAAATAGTAGTTCGATGACAAACCGGTGATTCAGATTCAAGAAAGTCATTTAATTATTTCAGTCTTATGATGACTCGATCCCGGAGGGATCACGAGATTTATCTGGTGGTTAAAAGTTTTATAATATAAAGACGTGTACAATTCCTAAGGAAGAGAACCTTATTGAACCTTAAGGTCTATCCGATGGATAGACATTGCTTTATCACATCTGCTTTGTGTAAGCTTTGGCATTTCATTGCATGAGTTTGTAAGGCCTTGAGCCTAGGAGTTTAGCTTACACCTTGATACGGGTGCGAATCTTACGGTGACGTTTTAAATAGTCTTGGAGGTATCAGGGTTGGAAAAGCTGACATGTAACCAGCTGGTAGCTCTTCTGTGTCGTGGCAACTCCGAGCAATACACTGATATCCTCAACTTGATGTTGTACTTTTCATTTTGGTGTAGAGTGTTTTCGTAAAATCCAGATATGTGCACGTTACGAATGTTGTAGCATCTTGCCCAAGGTTGGCGTACACGGAACATGTCCTCCCATTCACTCTCTCCGATGTTTTGTTAGGTCCATGGAGTAGGGGTCAGAGTTTTACCCTTATGGCATATGGAATTGAGTCATGTACATCGCATTGCATTGTATTACATGGTTGTTGATGATTACATTTCACTGTTATACAACATTATCCTTTTTTTGGAGATCTCTTATGCTGCTAATTGATTAATATGATATATTACGATGTTTGGTATACATGATGGATATGTTGTTACCTGGTGTGTAGTCCCGTTTATACTTCTGCTGTTTTGCTGTGTTGATGATCGGGAATCTCACCCATATTTGCATCTCTTCTCTGCTTGTATTGTTGTTTCCGCTTGAGAAGATGGGCGCAACGATGACTCAGCTCAATGTGCACTTTGAGTCCGGAAAGGGACTCCCTTTGTTGTTTTTTTTTTTTTGCCAGGCTGTGTCTAGTTGTCAGTTATACCTTTTGAGGAATTGTGACTCCTAGTACTTATTTATGTATTTAATTTTCCAGTTAGGCTTGGACCTATGTCTGTGTACTGTACTTTTCTATTTCCGCACTTTACTTTTGTATGAATTTAGAAATGCATGGTGAACCTATGTTTATTTATTAGTACTCATTTGACAAATCTCATTTCATCATCATTACGAAAAGAAAGGAAAAAAAAAACCCGTATTTTCCGCATTAATTTTATTTTCGGCCTTATAATTGTTCGGGAATGTGACACTAGGGAAAGGGTGTTACATTATTTGGTATCAGAGCTGGATGAGTCTTTTGGGTTTGTGGTTTTGCTTTGTCTTGTTTGTGCTGTGTGTTCTCTGTGTGTTTCTCTGTTATTATCTCCGCAAGGAAGATAATGTTGTTTGCTTTGGTTGTGCTATGATCCCTTGAGCTTGACAATTCTGGTTTTGTAGATAGCAATGGCTGCTCAAAACCTGAGTGCTGCTGTGAACGCCATACGGGAGATGGGTTGTATGATGGTTCAACATGATGAGAGAGTTGCTGGGGGTAGAGGACTGGGTGAATTCCTTCGTAGGAACCCACCTCAGTTCAAGGGTGAGTTCGATCCTGAGCAAGCTGAGCGTTGGATCCAGACTTTGGAGAAGATCTTTGGAGCTTTGAGGTGCATCGAGAATGACAAGGTTGTCTATGCAACTTATATGCCGGTGGAAGATGCTGAATACTGGTGGGAAGGAGCCCGTCAGGTTTTGATGCATGATCAACAAGTTATAGACTGGAATGCTTTCAAGGGGAAGTTTTTGGAAAAGTACTTTCCTGCAAGTGCGAGGCACAAGAAGGAGATGGAGTTTCTCCAGCTGAAACGAGGAGGAATGTCCGTAGCTGAGTATAGGGCCAAGTTTGAGAATTTGGCAAAGTTCTCAAACTACTTCTTAGACAACCCACAAGAGGAGTGGAAATGCAGGAAGTTCAAAGGGGGTCTGAGGCCCTGTAACACCCCGATTTTTCAAAGCTCTCTAGAGCTAATTAATCAGTATTTATGAGTTCGTATTTTATTGAAGGGTCTAAAGAGAGAAATAAAATAAACCAAGACCATAGACATGCTCAACGTTATCGTACGAAGCTACGATTAAATTTTGAACTGTCTGCGTTTTTACACTGACAATATGGTTTTACTACTCTGGAGACCTCAGATTGACCCGTGAACGAGACAGTAAGTCTTAGAATGCGATTCTCTGTGTTTTGGTTAAATTTCACAAAAATCACTTCCTCACCTTCGTTCGAGCGAAATCCTCAATCGGGTGACAAACGGAGCAGCATACGGACTAACCAGGACTTGCCAAGGATAATCTTGATATCACATCATGTCATATCACTTGAGAAAGCATGCAGAGTCGTCATGACGTTCGGAAATATCGGGACGCGAAGTGACCAAAATACCCTAACCTTTTCTTTAATGACATTTTGGTCCTTGAAGGAAAAGACCAAAATGCCCTTAAGTGGCTTGTTTTAAGGCTGGTCAGCCCCCATCTCAGCCCTATTCTTCACGCAAGACAGCCCCCAAATAGAGCTCAAAAGCTTCATCTTCCTCCTTGAACAAAAAGCCACCATTATCATGAAAGAAAAGCTTGAATCCATGGAAGAAAAACTTGATTCCTTGATCAATCTTCATCATTTCTTAGGTAAGATCACTTCTATGATCTCCTAGCTTCTTGAATCTCCTTCTATTTCAAGCTTGAAATCTTGTTTTCATGAAAATCAAGTTTATCATCCAAAACTTCAAAAATTCATAGGAAATTGTAGAAAAATCCTTTTAATGGGAAACCAATTTCTTTGAGCTCACTTCATCATCCTCTACTTGAACCCAAGAGCATATGATCCAACTCTCATCCTATCTCAAATTCCCAAAAGTGGCCGAACCCTTGAAGTGATGATGAATAGTGTTTTGTTCGAATTTTTGGTTTCTAACTCTTGATTTCATCTTTACCTTTCCTATTGTCTTTGAATCCAAGTGATGGAAGACCAAATCAATTCCTAGCCATGTTTCCCTATTATGGCCGAGACCTTCAATGTGAAGGACATTGAATTTTGTTTCATATTTTTGAGTGTTAAGACTTGTTTTAGTGTTAACCAAGCTTAAGAATCAACCATCCAAAAGTTTGGAACCAAATGTGATCCCTAGCTCATTCTACCATTTTTGGCCGAACCTAGACTCTAGGGGAGTATGGAAATTTATTTGTTAATTGTAGATGATTGGATTGGTTTTGTGTTTGTAGTTGTTGTCGGATACTCGAACGAGGAATCGGGAGAATTCATGGACCGATCGGGCGACTTCCCTTCGGAGGATGACTCCTAAAGGTTAAGGGAGATTAGCTCCAATGAGTTTTATAGCTGAATGAGGTTGGTTGTGATGTGAATTTGATGATTGTCCCTGGTTGATGCATTATGTATATATGCTTGATTGGTGTTTTGAAGATGTATTATATGTTTTGTATGTACTTAATTTATTTTATAAAGTATATACTTGAGTATGTGAATATGAATTGTGGCATGGATGCCTAGGTTGAGATTTGATGTGTATATATATATATATATATATATATATATATATATATATATATATATATATATATATATTTATATCTTGCACTGGTTAAGAGCATAGCACTAGCTATATCTCAATAACAAAGATTAAGCTAACTAAAAGCCTTAGTCAACGTTTTTGAAATGTTTTGATTTGAGGAAATGGAAAGCTTATTCGCTAAAGGTCATAATCGCCAATTTTACTAAAAAGTTAATAACTAAGAACCCAAAATGATTTTGAATAAAAATTAGGAAGTTGAGAGTTAGTGAGGAAAATAGTGAAAAGTTGCTTTATTATCTTTTTCTGAAACATGTAGAACAAAGAAAGAAACCTCGAAAAGTATTTAATTTGCCGAAGAAAGTATCTTATGAAAGTATTTGATGTTTCCGAAAACGAAAATGTTTTTTCATGAAAGTTGCTCCGGTGATAGTCTCTAGAAAAGTGTTTTTAAGACAATAGAACCTTTGGAAAAGGCTTTTAAAGCCAAAATCCATTGTAAATGTATCTTTAGAACTTAAGTCATCGAAAATGATTTGTAAAGAAAAGTTTTGTGGAAAATAAGTTTTAGAGCGAAAATGAGTTTTGATCATACTAAAGAGAACCTGTGTTTTTTGTTTTTGAGTTTTTGAACTACGAAAATGGATTTGATGAAACTGGTGATTACCCCTTCACGCATGTGGAGCACATGAACCTAGTGACCGAGACGTCGGGCTAGTGTTCTGTGATTTTGAGCACTCGGACTTCAAGTCCTGTGTTTTGAGGAAGAACGAACTTTGTGTCCTATATGCGAGTTTAGTGTTCGTGACGTCGGCCTAGTACATCGGGGATTGAGCACTCGGACTACGTTTCCTGTGTTTTGGAAAAGAACGGACTTTGTGTCCTATATGAGAGTCTAGTGTCCGTGACGTAGGCCTAGTACTTCATATCATGAAATTTGAGTTGAACGGGCTATATGTCCCTTAAAATGAGTCATGAGCCATGTGCCTTGATAGAAAAACAAAGAATGAACGAAAAGAAAGAATAGAAAACCTCCTGCATACATGCATGAGTCGGCCGTCGTGCCACACGAACTGAGCTACAACTTACGTAGTTGAGAATTCAGCCAATTAAGACCACTAGCTCTATAGTGGCATTCTGTGTTCGAGACTCCACAAGTGGCAAGAGGCCTCGCAACCCCGTGCCTTGGTAAATCGGCTACTCAACATGGATGAACTCAATCAGAGACTGGAGTATTCATGATATTTTATCGCACGATAGTGTTGATGCATGATTTGTATGCTGTTTTACTTGCGTGGCTATTATGATAAACTTGTGAAAGAGTATCGAACCCTGGCATGTACATGTTGAACACCCTGTTGTGTTTTTTGAATACATGTATAGATATCTTCCAACGATCCTCTAGGTCACTGTGGGGCCCTGTAGCGGAGTTCCTTGGTGTCGACGACAAAGACAGTGGACTGTTGATGACGAGGCCCAGTCTCTTTAGGGTGATGCATGCTAGGTAGTATGCTTTATTGTTGTTAGAGTTTTGTTAGACCAGCTCTTAGGAATTTTATATTTAAAGTCAGTTCCTTTGACCGTGACTCAGTATAATGCGTAATAAGAAATCTAATTGATGTATGCCTTAAGGCAAAGTTGAATGGGTCTTGTAAATGATGTGTTTGAATTTATTCCTTTGTTATTGTTAAAGTCTTTGATTGGTATCAGAATTTCCGCAACAAGTTTAATGAATATTTTCGAAAAGCTTTTAATTAACAAAAAAAAAAAAAAGAATTTGGGTTACGAACTGTGACACCTCGAGGGGGTGTTACAATAGTGGTATCCGAGCTGGTCGATGTTTTTTGGGATCTAGGTTATGGATTCACGATGTTTTTGCTGTGTTTACTCTGTGTTTTGTTTTGATAGAGAATAGTAAGAGTAAGAACAGTCTATGATGACTTATTTCTTTTGGAATACAACCAATTGGACTGGTTCGATCCGATGTTTGAGATGCGTTAAGACTTTTATGAGAAAAGTTATCCGAGTTGTTAAAAGGTGAAATCTAAGGTAAGCTTTGAGACAACTCCTTATTCAGTTCTAGCAAGTAGGCTTGAATATGACATTTACTTTATGAGTCAAGGATGTTAGACTCTTAGTTATCAAGCGAGTGAAGACTCCTTGGTATGTGAAGGAAGTTTGAATGTTGGGAAAGTTTGCCGAAGGAACAAGCGTACCTTAGGCAGGTGGAAGAATACCAAAAAGTTATTAGAGTAGCTACATAGGTAGCTAGTAAGCGACCAAAGGAATGGCAGGATAATGATATGTGCTCTAAAGGAGTTGAGAAACTGGAATGGAATTTCGGTAAACCAATGAAAGTGTGGTACGGTGTGAAGTTTCTTCTAATAATATTTTGAGAAACGATTGGAGCCTCCGCTGTTGGTGAATTTGGTGGATAGGATGTTTGTCTTCATTAGGACAGATGACAGGCTACACCTTATGGGTGGACTTGTGATCCTTGTTGTTGATGGTGAAGGATTCGTATAATACCTAAGTATAAGCTTTCAAAGGTTGTGAATGATCATAGATTGAGTGAACCAGAATTGAAGTATGAATTTTGGCTATAGAATGAGTATCCTTAAGACTGGTATCAGTAGACGAAAGAATTATAATGGATCCTATATGGATCGGAGTATTGTCTTGTTAATAGAACTTCAAACAGTGACCGATAGAGATAAGTAAGACAGATGAGTTTAGACTCGGTCGCAACGACCATTATCTGATAAGGCATGTGATGAATACGTTTGGCCTCCTGGCTCGCGAGGCGAGCTTTGGTTTCGCGCGGCGAGGCCGAGAGGCTGTATTTTACTTCGTAAACAGACCCTCTGGCTCGCGAGGCGAACATTTGTTTTGCATCGCTAGTCCGAAAGGCTGTGTTTTACTACTCGGGCTAACCTTCTGGCTCGCGAGGCGAGCATCCGGTCGCAAGGCAGATATGGTTGACGCCTTGTTTTGATGCTTTAAAGGAATTCGAGGACTTGGACTAAGTTTGATATTGAGTTTGGATTTTCACTTAGATATTGGAACTCTTAAGTGGGCTTATTGGGATTCAGAGTGCATTAGAACTTGTTGATGAGATCAAGGCAAGTAGTACCAGAATTAAGATTAGTCTAAGTTTTTGACAAGTAAGGAAAGTGAACTTAAGTGCTTGATCACTAAAGTAATGCTTAGAAGCAATACTGGAAATAAGTCTTTCGTGAAGGATTGGTAGTAGAGAATGACGAGCTAGCAGGTCAGTGAAAGAGGGAATGACTTTCCCGATAGTCGATGGATGAGTAAAAGACGGATGATAAGTTTCAGGAGTTATTTTGATTTCTCCAAATGAGAAGGACGGTGCTGAAATTGTTTCCTTGACGAAACAATGTGTGTTGTCACCCAAGGGTGTACGTTTTGTTGGGTTCTGATCGGGTAAGGCCTGATGAGAACTCACGTTTAGAGAAAGGTACGTGTATTCATGTTGACACGTCGTCATCCTTTTGGGATTGTGTCAGACATTTGAACGATGTGCCTGTCTGGGAGGATTTTCAGGATAAATTTTCTGAGGATATTCCGAGTTTCGTTGCAGAAGACGTTGAGTTTTTGATTGATCTAGTTTCTAGACTCAGTCAGATCTCCATCGCTTGTGTAGATTATTACCTACGAAGCTGGCCGGTTTGGACTGCATGAAGTGGAATTTCGTTTGGTTCTTGTGAGATTCGTCATCATCGGCGACGTTCTTGTTTACTCTAAGAGTCATGAGGGACATGAGGGAACTCTACGTCAAGTGTTACGGACCCTACGCGAGAAGAGTTGTCATGAAGTTACTAAAGTACGAGTTGACTCTATGGTGGTAAAATTCTTAGGGGATACGATCCCGGACGAGCATTTGTACTCACAATCTTATGTATTAGAAATTTGAGTAAATTAGTTTAATAGTAACCTTTGACCTGGACATTTTCATGTCGTTCTATCGAAAGATTTGTTATGAATATTTCCTGAGTTGTAACACAGTCAAATTCTTGATACCAGAAGTTTCTTGATGAGACCTAGTCTAATCACTTTTACATTTGGTAAATGTGATCCAGTCTGATTTTTGACCAGATTGCCTATCTTTTGATCCCATGATTGTTGGAAAGTTCTTATGAAAGAAGGGACTTTATTAGAGTCATGGTTGTACACATGTATTAGCTATGCATTTTTACACTCACGAACTACTGAAGAATCTTTTTGCTTACTGGATATTCTTGTATTCGTTCCGGAATGGTAAAATCCTTCTATGTACTTTCCTATGAGAGCAAAGACCAACAAATTTCCTCTGTCGAAGGTTTCTTTTGTTGAGAGATTTCTTTCCTTAATCTTCGAGGATCGAGTAACGACTAAGTTCAACTGATTGCCCTCAACTCAAGTGAACGAGCAAGGAAACATTTCGATCTTTGAAGGACTGGTTGGGAGTAAGTGTAGTAATCTAACTACGAACATCCTGTCAGCAGGATAGACGAGAAGTGATGGGAGTTTTGTTAAGGTATGGTGTGGTGGATAAGATGTGGAACCTGAGGATTAAGATGATCCTGTCCAATTTTGAGTCGCGAAATTTTGAGGACGAATTTTTTTTTTTTTGAGGGGTTGTACTGTAACACCCCGATTTTTCAAAGCTCTCTAGAGCTAATTAATCAGTATTTATGAGTTCGTATTTTATTGAAGGGTTTAGAGAGGGAAATAAAATAAACCAAGACCATAGTCATGCTCAACATTATCATACGAAGCTACAACTAAATTTTGAACTGAAAATTCAAACGGAGCCCGGTCTGCGTTTTTACACTGACAATATGGTTTGATTGCTCAGGAGACCTCAGATTGACCCGTGAACGAGACAGTAAGTCTTAGAATTCAATTCTCTGCGTTTTGGTTAAATTTCACACAAATCACTTCCTGACCTTGGTTCGAGCGAAATCCTCAATCGGGTGACAAACGGAGCAGCATAAGGACTAACTGGGACCCACCAAGGGATAATCTTGATATCACATCATGTTATATCACTTGAGAAAGCATGCCAGAGTCGTCATGACGTTCGGAAATATCGGGACACGAAATGACCAAAAGACCCCTAACCGTTTCTTTAATGACATTTTGGTCCTCGAAGGAAAAGACCAAAATGCCCTTAAGTGGCTTGTTTTAAGGCTGGTCAGCCCCCATCTCAGCCCCATTCTTCACGCAAGACAGCCCCCAAATAGAGCTCAAAAGCTTCATCTTCCTCCTTGAACAAAAAGCCACCATTTTCATGAAAGAAAAGCTTGAATCCATGGAAGAAAAACTTGATTCCTTGATCAATCTTCATCCTTTCTTAGGTAAGATCACTTCTATGATCTCCTAGATTCTTGAATCTCCTTCTATTTCAAGCTTGAAATCTTGTTTTCATGAAAATCAAGTTTATCATCCAAAACTTCAAAAATTCATAGGAAATTGTAGAAAAATCCTTTTAATGGGAAACCAATTTCTTTGAGCTCACTTCATCATCCTCTACTTGAACCCAAGAGCATATGATCCAACTCTCATCCTAGCTCAAATTCCCAAAAGTGGCCGAACCCTTAAAGTGATGATGAATAGTGTTTTGTTCGAATTTTTGGTTTCTAACTCTTGATTCCATCTTTACCTTTACTATTGTCTTTGAATCCAAGCGATGGAAAACCAAATCAATCCCTAGCCATGTTTCCCTTTTATGGCCGAGACCTTCAATGTGAAGGGCATTGAATTTTATTTCATATTTTTGAGTGTTTAGACTTGTTTTAGTGTTAACCAAGCTTAAGAATCAACCATCCAAAAGTTTGGAACCAAATGTGATCCCTAGCTCATTCTACCATTTTTGCCCGAACCTAGACTCTAGGGGATTAGGGAAATTTATGTGTTAATTGTTGATGATTGGATTGGTTTTGTGTTTGTAGTTGTTGTCGGATACTCGGACGAGGAATCGAGAGAATTCGTGGACCGATTGGGCGACTTGCCTTCGGAGGATGACTCCTAAAGGTAAGGGGAGATTAGCTCCAATGAGTTTGATAGCTGAATGAGGTTGGTTGTGATGTGAATTTGATGATTGTCCCTGGTTGATGCATTATGTATATATGCTTGATTGGTGTTTTGAAGATGTATTATATGTTGTGTATGTACTTAATTTATTTTACAAAGTATATACTTGAGCATGTGAATATGAATTGTGGCATGGATGCCTTGGTTGAGATTTGAAGTGTGTGTGTGTGTGTGTGTGTCTCTCTCTCTCTCTATATATATATATATATATATATATATATATATGTGTATATATATATATATATATATGTATATATATATATATATATATATATATATATATATATATATATATATATATATATATATATATATATATCTCGTGCACTGGTTAAGAGCATAGCACTAGCTATAGCTCAATAACGAAGATTAAGCTAACTAAAAGCTTTTGTCAACGTTTTTGAAATGTTTTGATTTGAGGAAATGGAAAGCTTCTAAGCTAAAGGTCATAATGGCCAATTTTACTAAAAAGTTACTAAGAACCCAAAATGATTTTGAATAAAACTTAGGAAGTTGAGAGTCAGTGAGGAAAATAGTGAAAAGTTGCTTTATTATCTTTTTCTAAAACATGTGGAACAAAGAAAGAAACCTCGAAAATTATTTAGTTTGCCGAAGAAAGTATCTTATGAAAATATTTGATGTTTCCGAAAACGAAAATGTTTTTTCATGAAAGTTGCTCCAGTGATTTGTAAAGAAAAGTTTTGTGGAAAATAAGTTTTAGAGCGAAAATGAGTTTTGATCATACTAAAGAGAACCTGTGTTTTGTTTTTGAGTTTTTGAACTACGAAAATGGATTTGATGAAACTGGTGATTACCCCTTCACGAATGTGGAGCACATGAACCTAGTGACCGAGACGTCGGGCTAGTGTTCTGTGATTTTGAGCACTCGGACGTCAAGTCTTGTGTTTTGAGGAAGAACGGACTTTGTGTCCTATATGCGGGTCTAGTGTCCGCGATGGCAGCCTTGTACATCGTGGATTGAGCACTCAAACTAGGTGTCCTGTGTTTTGGAAAAGAACGGACTTTGTGTCCCATATGCGAGTCTAGTGTCCATGACATCGGCCTAGTACTTCATATCATGAAATTTGAGTTGAATGGGCTATATGTCCTTTAAAATGAGTCATGAGCCATGTGCCTTGACAGAAAAAGAAAGAATGAATGAAAAGAAAGAATAGAAAACCTCCTGCATACATGCATGAGTCGGCTGTCATGCCATACGAACCGAGCTACAACTTACGTAGTTGAGAATTCCGCCAGTTAAGACCACTAGGTCTATAGGGACATTCTGTGTTTAAGACTCCACAAGTGGCCAGAGGCCTCGCAACCCCGTGCCGTGGTAAATCGGCTACTCAACACGTATGCACTCAATCAGAGGCTGGAGTATTCATGATATGGTTATGATGTGGTACCCTGGAACGATTGGAGTTCGGACCTAAATTAAGAGGCCGACTCACGAGAACAATTGTGTTATGGGTGTTACTACGGCCTGTCTCTCGAGGACGGGAAATTAGGAATCTCCGGAGTACTTGATGTTAGAGAGTCAAATTGAGGTCTCATGCATTCATTTGACTTGCTTTGATGAATGAGTATGATATTTTGAAAGCAGAATTATCTCATTTTGATATTACACTAAATATTGATATTTTATCGCATGACTGTGTTGATGCATGATTTGTATGTTGTTTTACTTGCGTGGCTATTATGATAAACTTGTGAAAGAGTATCTCACCCTTGCCTGTACATGTTAGACACCCTGTTGTGTTTTTTGAATACATGTACAGATATCTTCCAACGGTCCTCTAGGTCACTGTGGGGCCCTGCAGCGGAGTTCTTTGGTGTCGACGACGAAGACGTGGACTACTGATGACGAGGCCCAGTCTCTTTGGGGTGATGCATGCTAGGTAGTATGCTTTATTGTTCTTAGAGTTGTGGTATTTAAAGTCAGGTCCTTTGACCGTGACTCAGTATAATGTGTAATAAGAAATCGAATTGATGTATGCCTTAAGGCAAAGTTGAATGAGTCTTGTAAATGATGAGTTTGAATTTATTCCTTTGTTATTGTTAAAGTCTTTGATTGGTATCAGAATTTCCTCAACAAGTTTAATGAATATTTTTGAAAAGCTTTCAATTAAGGAAGAAAACAAAAGAATTTGGATTACGAACTGTGACATCTCGAGGGGGTGTTACAGGCCCGAGTTTAAAAGGGTTGTGGTTCCTCTGGAGATTTTTGTGTTTCCTAAGCTGATGGAGAAGTGTCGCCTGATCAAGAGCTTTGAGCCTAGCAAGGACAAGAGAGCACAAAGTTCTGGACCGAGTAGGTTCCACAGAGGCAATAGTGGTCGTGACAACAGATCTCGATGGAAACCCTAATCGACGCAGTAGGATCAGCAACAACGTTCTGTAGGAGGAAGCAGTGGGGGGTTTCAGTCAGTCTGGAAACGCTCCAACCAAGTGTTTGAACTGTGGGAAGAATCATGCCACAAAAGAGTGCTCAATCAAGGGAATAATATGCTTCATGTGTGGGAAACCGAGACATATCTCCCACGACTGTGTGCAACCAAAAGCTGAACCTTCTGTCAATAACGTGCAAGTAGTCAACAACGTGCAAGTAGCAAGGCCTTAGGCAAAGGGCAGAGTTTATACTGTGAGAGGTGTTGAGGCTTCTCAGAATGAAGACTTGATCTAAGGTCAGTGCATCATGGAAGGTAAAACTTTAATTGTACTCTTTGATTAAGTTGCAACGCATTCCTTTATTGCCTATGATTGCATGAACCTTTTTGGGATTATCTGTGTCTTCTTTACCTTTTAACTTAGTGATTTCTACACTTACTGTAAAGCCTGTTGTAACTACTAAAGTTTGCTTGAATTGTTCTATTTCTGTAGAAGATAGAACTTTTTTGATTGATTTGATCTGTTTGCCTTTTTCGCAAATGGATGTAATCTTATAGATGGATTGGTTATCTTCTAACCATATCCTGTTAGATTGTGCAAACAAAACCTTAATCTTTCCTAGTTCTGAAAATTCTGGATTTTTGACTGCCAACCAAGTAAACGCTTCTTTGAGAGAAGGAGCTCAAGGATACATGTTGCTATCTTCTTTGGAGGTCAAGAGTGAGCTAGTCTTAGAGCATCTACCTGTCGTGAACGAGTTTCCGGAAGTCTTTCCTAAAGATGTATCAGGTTTGCCGCCAGTTCGGGACATCGAGTTTTCGATTGATCTTATACCAGGAACAGGATTCATGTCTATGGCACCGTACCGTATGGCACCTGCAGAGTTGGAAACGTTGAAGGAACAATTAGAGGATTTATTGGGGAAACAGTTTGTTAGACCTAGTGTGTCACCGTGGGGAGCTCCAGTGACAGGAACTTCTAGTTTGTGTGTGGATTATCACCAACTGAACAAGGTTACTGTTAAGAACAAGTATCCTCTCCTGAGGATAGATGACTTAATGGATCAGTTGAGGGGAGCGACAGTTTTCTCCAAGATCAATCTGTGATCGGGTTATCACTAGATTCATGTGAAGGCAGATGATGTACCAAAGATAGCGTTTTGAACAAGCTATGGGAACTACAAGTACCTTGTGATGCCTTTTGGGGTGACAAATGCTCCAGCCATATTCATGGGCTATATGAATGGGATATTTCGTCCCTACGTAGATAAGTTTGTCGTTGTCTTCATAGACGACATACTCATCTATTCCTAAGATTAAGAAGAACACGCTGAACATCTTGGTGTGGTTCTTCGGATTCTGAAGGAGAAACAGTTGTATGCGAAGCTATCTAAGTGTGAGTTTTGGCTCGATGAAGTGTAGTTTTTGGGTCACGTGATTTCAAAGGAAATGATTGTTTTGGATCCGTCAAAAGTTGAAGCAGTTCTTGAATGGGAGAAACCAACAACAGTGACTGAGAGACGCAGTTTTGTGGGCTTGGCTGGGTATTATCGGAGGTTCATCGAGGGATTTTCTAAGAGTGTAGGACCCCTTACCCAATTGACAAGAACGACAAAGCTTTTGAGTGGACTGAAGCATGTGAGCAGATTTTTCAGGAGCTAAAGAAGAGACTGACTACTTCGCCAGTGTTGGTGTTACCAAATCCAAGTGAACCTTTTGAAGTGTATTGTGACGCCTCATACCAGGGGTTAGGCTGTGTTCTCATGCAGAATTGGAAGGTTATGCTTATCCTTTGAGGCAGTTGAAAGTGCACGAAAAGAACTACTCTACCCATGATCTGGAGTTAGCAGCGGTGGTCTTTGCGTTGAAGATTTGGAGGCACTACCTGTATGGTTTGGCGTTCAATGTCTTCAGTGATCATAAAAGTCTGAAGTACCTGTTCGATCGGAAAGAGCTCAACATGAGGCAGAGACGGTGGTTGGAATTTCTGAAGGACTATGACTTCCGTTTAAAGTATCATCCGGGGAAGGCTAATGTGGTAGCAGACGCTTTGAGTAGAAAAGTGTTACATGTGTCTGCCATGATGGTTAAGGAACATGAGTTGTTGGAACAGTTCAGAGATATGCATCTATCAGTGGTCAATATGGCGGGAAAGCTTTGTGTGGACGTCGTTACAGTGTCAAGTGATATAATGGATCGGATTCGGAAAAACAAGTATATGACCAGTATCTAGCAAAAGAGCGAGAGATTCTGAAGAAAAGGATGATGTCTGAGTACAAGGAAGGAACAGATGGGATTCTAAGACGAAGAGAACAGGTTTGTGTACCCAACAACCCAGAGCTAAAGAGGTTAATTCTGGACGAAGCTCATACGAGTAAGTTGCATATGCATCCAGGATCTACCAATATGTACCAAGACTTGAAGCGGTTGTTTTGGTGGCAAGGAATGAAAAGAGATGTGGTTGACTACGTGGCGTCTTGCTTGGTGTGTCAGAAAGCAAAGGTTGAACATTAGAGGCCACCGGGAATGCTACTTCCGTTGGATATCCCAGAGTGGAAATGGGATGGCATAGTAATGGATTTTGGACGTGTTTACCAAGGACACCTAGGAAGTGTGATTCCATTTGGGTGATAGTTCATAGGCTTACGATGTCAGCTCACTTCCTGCCTATCAATACTCTATGAAGAAACTGACTCAGATATATATCAGTGAGATTATGAGACTACATGGAGTACCTTCAAGTATAATATCAGATAGAGACCCGCATTTTACTTCGCGGTTTTGGCAGAGTTTGCATGAGGCCTTGGGAACGAAGTTACAGCTAAGTTCGGCTTACCATCCCCAAACAGACGGACAATCAGAGAGAGCAATACAATCTTTAGAGGATCTGTTGAGGGTGTGTGTGTTGGAACATGCCGGGAGTTGGGAGAGTTTCCTATTGTTGATAGAGTTTACCTACAATAATAGTCATCATTCAAATATAGGGCACCCTATGAAGCTTTATACGGAAGACAGTGCAAAACACCTTTGTGTTGGTATCAGGATGGAGAAAGTGCTTCGTTAGGACCTGAACTAGTGCAACAAACAACTGAGAAGGTGAAACTGATTCAAGAAAAGATGAGGACAACTCAGAGCCAACAGAAAAGCTATGCGGATAAAAGACGTAGACCCCTTGAATTCGAAGAAGGTGATCATGTGTTTTTAAGAGTCACCCCAACGACTGGGGTTGGCAGGGTCCTTAAGTCCAGAAAACTCACTCCGAAATTCATCGGACCTTACCAAATTCTTTGTCGGATAGGTCCAGTAGTTTACCAAATAGCTTTGCCACCCTTTCTATCCAACCTTCATAATGTTTTTCATGTTTCGCAACTGCAAAAATATATTTCGGATCCCAATCATGTCATAAAGCCTGATTCAGTACAGCTAAAGGATAACTTGACCTATGAAACACTACCTGTGAAGATTGAAGACAGAAGAGTAAAGCAAATGCAAGGAAAGGAGATATCCTTGGTCGAGGTTATCTGGAATAGGACTTCAGGTGATGCCACCTAGGAGTTGGAAGATAGGATGAGGGAACAATTTCCGCATCTCTTCTAAAGTAAATTTCGAGGAGGAAATTTCATTTTGGAGGGTAGTGTTGTAACATCCCAAAATTCGTGTATTTGTCTTTTAAGTGTTTGTGTGAGTAACTTGACTGAGAACACACTCTGATTAACAATAATTGTAAAAATAGTTAATAATTGGAAATTTATATTTGAATTTCAATTATGAGCTTAATGATCTTAAAATGTTGTTTTGAGTCGGAATCGGTCAAAATATTATTGTGGTCGTTTTGAGCTATTACTTAACATGTTAGTTAAGCCAAATCTTCACATTCTATATGGTGTAGCATTCGGCCATAGTGGTTAGAAAAGGAAGAACATAAGCTTGTTCTTGAACTTCAACGTTTTTGAAAGCTAATAAGTGTTTAAGTAACTTGTATTTCAAAAACAAACAAGAAGTGATTTTGATCCAAAGATCAACTAGGGTTTCGGCCCTAAAGTGTTTTAAATAAGGTTAAAATGTGTTTTACTTTAGTCATAGTTTAATCAATTAAATAAGTGTTTTCAAATAAAATGATAAAAGTAATTTCATGAAAGTAAAAGAAATAAGAAGTTACCTTAGGTCTAATATGATGACAAATTCATTTTAAAACTAAGTTAACATTCAATCTTCAAAGTATAATAAGGACCTTGTCCTGAGGTTTTGATTTAATTGAATCATAGTTTGAAGACTAAATGAAATTCTATTTCTCTTACACTAACCTAAATCCCGGTTTTACCCTAAGTTAGTAAGGAAAGACCTTTTCAAATTGGTTAAGGTACTTTACTTCAAGCAAGTAACTAAGTTCTTTTAAATCAAATGAGTTTTCAATTAGAAAGATTTTGGTTTACAAAGTCTTAAATCGAGAGTTTTCAACTCAAATCTTAAAGTTTTACGCATGAAAACCTAAGTTAAGTAATTAACTTAGAGCAAAATAAAAGAGATAATTAAGTGTAGCATATGGTGGAATAAGACCATACACTATACCATTGATGATTTAGTTCATCAATGACTTCATAAGACTTAAGTGAATCAAGACTCATTTCATTACTTGAAACTCAAGGAATTAATACCTTAGAAAGGATCAAAGACTTATGTAAGGATTCTCAATCCTTCTTCATAACACTTAGGACTTGAGATGTAATTCATAAGACACAAACACAAACATAAAACGTTTTGGGGTTTGAAACAGTAGTTCGATGACGAACCGGTGATTCGGATTCTGGAAAGTCGTTCAATTGTTTCAGTCTTACGATGACTCGATCCTAGAGGGATCACAAGATTTATCCGGTGGATAAAAGTTTTATAATATAAAGACGTGTATAGACATTGCTCTATCGCATTTGCTTTGTGTACACAAACCTTAGTGAACCTTGAGGTCTATCCGGTGGATAGACATTGCTTTATCGCATTTGCTTTGTGTAAGCATGGACATTTCATTGCATGAGTTTGTAAGGCCTTGAGCCTAGGAGGCCAGCTTACACCTAGATGCGGGTACGAATCTTACAGTCAAATTTTAAATAGTCTTGGAGGTATCAGAGTTGGAAAGGATGAAATGTGACTAGTTAATAGCTCTTCTGTGTCGTGGCGACTCCGAGCAATACACTGATATCCTCGACTAGATGCCATATTGTTCATGTTTGGTGTAGAGTGTTTCTGTAAAATTAAGATACGTACACGTTACGAATGTTGTAGCATTTTGCCCAAGGCTGGCGTACACGGAACATGTCCCCCCATTCACTATCTCCGATGTTTTGTTAGCTCCATGGAGTAGGGGTCAGAGTTTTACCCTTGTAGCATATGGCATTGAGTCATGTACATCGCATTGCATTGTATTGCATGGTTGTTGATGATTACATTTCACTGTTATACATCATTATCCTATTTTAGGAGATGTCTTATGCTGCTAATTGATTAATATGATATATTGAGATTTTTGGTATACATGATGGGTATGTTGTTACCTGATGTGTTATCCCATTTTTACTTATACTATTTTGCTGTATTGATGATCGAGAATCTCACCCATATTTGTATCTCTTCTATGCTTGTATTGCTGTTTCCGCTTGAGAAGATAGGCGCGACGACGACTCAGCTCAACGTGCACTTTCAATCCGGAGAAGGACCCTCTTTGTTGTTTTGTTTTGGCCAGGTTATGTCCAGTTGTCAGTTGTACCTTTTGAGGAGCGGTGACTACTAGAACTTATTTATGTATTTAATTTTCTAGTTAGGCTTGGACTTATATATGTATTCCAAACTTTTCTATTTTTGCACTTTACTTCAGTATGAATTTAGAAATACATGGTGAACCTAAGTTTATTTATTAGTACTCATTTGACAAATCTCATTTCATCATCCTTACGAAAAGAAAAAAAAACCCGTATTTTCTGCATTAATTTTATGTTTGATCTTATAATTGTTCGGGAATGTGACATTAGGGAAAGGGTGTTACAGCTACCTTGTCCCTCTCCATGAGTATGCCTATAAACCCGCATAGACTCATACTCGGAAGAGGAACTCGACACCACAATACGACGTCTCTGATACATCCTTAGGTACTGCTCCATACGCCTCCTCTAACCTCTGTGGACAAAACCTCGCCTGCTGGACACCACAGAAGACTGTGGCGCTGCCCACAGATAGTCCTGCTCTCTCTGCCATGGTGGGTGCCAAATCCGTAGAAAGGGAAGAAACTGGACGACTCTGAACGGCCCTATGAGATTCTCCACGTGCGATGCCCCTTCTCTGAAGAGGATACTAACCGGCCCTATGTAGACCATCAAGTAGGTAGAGGGGTCCACACACCACCCTCTCTCGTCATGGTAGATGATCTCTATCAGCCCCAGTATCGATATCCTCGGTACCGACATGATGAAAGGGTGTACCCTCGGGTCCATCAGCTAGCTCCTCATCTTCACACGAACCAAGAACCAAAACCAAACAACAGGACAATAGGGAGATAAGAATACAGTGCCTAACGAATCAGAAATGACAACACTAGTGCAGTAAACACAGCATATAACATGTGGCATGTATAAAAGATATGATAGTTACTACACACAACCACACGTCTCTCGAGACAACATATGCAACAAACATCCATCTCTATAAGTCTCACCGTCAGATCAAGCCTCTAAACCGGGATACTAATCTTGTGCAGCATGTCGGCCGAATCTCACAAAGCTGGTTCCACATCGGAACGGTTCCACACAGAAACAAGTCCACAACGGAATAGGTTCTGTGTCAGAACGGAGTTAGTTTGTCCAAAAAATTGGACCGCTCGCTGTGACCAATAAGAGTGCATCCCCCTTCCAAAACGGAACCGGGGTGTCTTGGTCGCCTTGGAACGTTAGTGACAGGATAGGAGCTACTTCATCCGTCACTGTAAACTATTCCCGAGACCGGCAACATCCCCAAGGTCACTCACTTAACAGCCGCCTCCGCCTTCTGTACCCGCACTAAGGTAACTAACCTCGAATAACGTTGGCAACCCATACTACTTATCATACGGCCTCGCCACTTGGCAGCTGATGATATGCAACCAACATCCTCAATGGGCTTGATTCTAGACCTCATGCCTAACGCTCAATCAGCAACAACACGATGCCCCCGCATCAGCACGGCCACGGCCTCGACGCCGCGCGTCCATGAGCAACAGCTTAAACATCACAGCCACAGCCTCAACTGTCAGCACAACAGCATGGCACCATCCATGGTATCAACCCGACAATAAACACGGTACACAGCCAAGCTTAAAGCTAACCGGCATTCCGCCGCAACGTAACAACGCAACACACAACATAACAACAACAATAACGATATCAAATTTAACAATACAACAGGCATATCATGTACCATGTAGCATGTAGGCACGTATACAGATAGCAACAATAGCAATCATCACCATACTCATATGAAACAGACCATCCTCAATCAACGGGTATCTAACCTAAGGTTTCCAAACTTAATGGTGATATGCCAAAGTATGATAAACCTAGGGTTTAGGCACTTTATCGGGGCTCAACCACTAGTAGGGTTAGGGCATCCCTGCACATAACAGAAAACACAACTACGCTACACAACTACGCTACTCTTGCCTTCCCGATGGCAGCGGTACTCTTTCTCCCCATCTGAACAATTGGCACGTAAAACCACGCTAACATCGGCTCACCACCACCACTTGCAGCTCGCAGCCTCTTCCAAGAACAACCTCAAGAACAGCCACGGTCTTAAGCTCCAACACCCGCACAATCACGAACGCAAACTTTGCGCTAACCATGAGCACAACACATATACAATAGTGTTAGCCCTAGGGCAAGCTCAAAGATCGAAGAAGAAAGGTAAAGACTCGAAGAACCATGAAGAACATATGTTAGGGATTCAAGTTTACCTATGGTGAATCGAGAAACGAATCTGTCAAATTTGTAGAAAACTTTTCCGTGATCACCACCGTGTAGTCAGAAACACATTCCGGTACTTTGATCGCCCTGAAATCATGCTTCCTCTCTCTAGAAATCCCTAGCTTCTCTGTCTAGTTGCAAAAAATACTTAGAGAAATTTGGGCAAAGTGAGAAGAACAGGAAACTCACCCAACATGATCAGCTGTCCATGCTTAAGCGTGGGACATCTCCACGCTTGAGCGTTCCCATGTTTGAGTGTGGGTCTCTTCCACCCTTGAGCGTGGAGCCTCGTCCACTCCGTCATCTCCCTGGCTTGACATGTGTCCTAAACGCGTCCCACACGCGTCAAAACTTAAGACAGCTGGCGTGCGCACTCAGCAAGCTTGAGCGTGCACAAGGCCGACGCTTGAGCGCTGGCACGCTAGGGCATGCTCGCTTCCCATGCTTGAGCATGCTGCTCAGCTAGGAAGAGCCTCCCAAACTTCCGACACCCCCAGTTTCTCATTTAACATCTTAGGCGCTTCCAACCTGATTCAAGAATATTCCTAAGCTTCCAACTAGGTCTTAAACTATCACAAAACAATTCACACAGGTTTCCAAAGCCCTAATCGAGATTAACCAACTCAATTAGAGTTACAGAAAAATCGAGATGTTAGATTACCACACCTCTTAAAGAAAATTTCGTCCTTGAAATTTCCACCGCATACCTGAGATATGAATTTGGGTGTTAGCTTTCTGGATTTGATTGCCCTACCCACTCGAACTCTTGGGGTAACTCTCATGAAGACATGGTGTTCCTCTTGAAACTCCAATGGTCTTCTCCTTTTGTCGGCATAGCTTTTCTGCGTATCCCTTGCGGTCTTCATCTTTTCCTGGATCACATGAACTTGTTCCTTTGTTTGCTACACCACCTCCGGACCTAACAGTTGACTTTCCCCACTCTCAAACCAGCACAACGGATTCCTACACATCCGTCCATATAGTGCCTCATATGGCGCGATGCCAATACTTGAATGGAAACTGTTTTTATAAGTAAACTCGATCAATGGAAGGAACTCGTCCCAACTTCCCGTGTTCTCCAACACATATGCTCTTAAGAGATCCTCCAGAGATTGAATTGTTCGTTCGGACTGACCATCCGTTTGAGGATGATAAGCAGAACTCATACTTAGCCTAGTTCCCATTGCACTGTGTAAGCTCCTCCAGAACCTTGAGGTAAACCTTGGATCACGATCCGAAACTATACTTGAAGGTACCCCACGGAGTCTCACAACCTCGTTGATGTAGATCTGAGTTAATCGCTCCATAGAGTAAGTCTGGTTGATAGGTAAGAAGTGGGCACACTTCGTCAACCTTTCAATGATTACCCAGATTGCGTCGCACCTTTTCTGAGTCCTTGACAACCCAGAAACAAAGTACACGGCAATGCTATCCCACTTCCATTCTGGGACATCCATCGATTGGAACAACCTTACTGGCTTCTGGTGTTCAATCTTCGCTTTATGATACACCAAGCAGGTTAGGACGTACATTGCCACCTCTTTCTTCATCCCCGGCCACCGTAACATCTTCTTCAAGTCCTGATACATCTTGGCAGCCCCCTGATGAAAACTCAGCTTGCTCTTATGTGCTTCCTCGAAGATCATATTCTTAATCTCGCTATCCACTGGCACACAAACCCGATCACCATACCTAAGTAGACCGTCAGTACCTCCTTGGAATTCCGAAGTCTTACCTTCTTCTATTAATCGGTTCACGCTCTCCAGGCACTTATCTTCACCTTGTTTTTCCATAAAAGATTTAGGAAATCTCTAGTTACTCTAATCATCCTAAGATTGAACCTATCCTTGATGATTTTCATTTCCAGATTCAGATCTCTAAATGCCTCTAATAGTTCTAGTTCCTTTACCATCATGGCAAATATGTGTAGGGATTTCCTACTGAGCGCATCCGCTACGACATTCGCCTTACCTGGATGGTATTGCAGGTCAAATTCATAGTCCTTTATGAATTCCACCCATCTTCGCTGCCTCATGTTTAACTCTCTCTGGTCGAACAGATACTTCAGGCTCTTATGGTCGCTAAATACACAGAATTTAGCACCATAGAGATAGTGTGTCCCTATCTTTAATGCAAACACTATCGCAGTGAATTCCAGATCATGCATTGGGTAGTTTCATTCATGTACTCTCAACTACCTAGAGGCATACGCCACCACTTTCCCTTCTCCCTACCTGAACAACTGGCACGTAAAACCACGCACACATCGGCTCACCAGCACCACTTGCAGCTCGCAGCCTCCTCCAAGAACAACCTCAAGAACAGCCACGGTCTTAAGCTCCAACACCCGCACAATCATGAATGCAAACTTTGCCCTAACCATGAGCACAACACATATACAATAGTGTTAGCCCTAGGGCAAGCTCAAATATCGAAGAAGAAAGGTAAATACTCGAAGAACCATGAAGAATACATGTTAGGGATTCGAGTTTACCTTTGGCGAATCGAGAAACGAATCTGTCAAAGTTGTAGAAAACTTTATCGTGATCACCACCATGTAATCAGAATCACGTTATGATACTTCGATCGCCTTGAAATCAAGCTTCCTCTCTCTAGAAATCCAGAGCTTCTCTGTCTAGTTGCAGGAAACACTTACAGAAATTTGTGCAAAGTGAGAAGAAGAGGAAACTCACCCAACATGATCAGCTGTCCACGCTTAAGCATGGGACATCTCCACGCTTGAGTGTTCCCACGCTTAAGCGTGGGTCTCTTCCACCCTTGAGCGCGGAGCCTCGTCCACTCCGTCCACACCCGTCAAAACACAGGACAGCTGGCGTGCGCACTCAGCACGCTTGAGCGTGCATAAGGCCGATGCTTGAGCGCTGGCACGCTAGGGCATGCTCCCTTCCCACGCTTGAGCATGCTACTCAGCTAGGAAGAGCCTCCCAAACTTTCAATACCCCCAGTTTCTCGTTTAACATCTTAGGCACTTCCAACCTGATTCAAGCATATTCCTAAGCTTCCAACTAGGTCTTAAACTATCACAAAACAATTCACACAAGTATCCAAAGCCCTAATCGAGATTAACCAACTCGATTAGAGTTACAGAAAAATCGGGATGTTAGATTACCACCCCTCTTAAAGAAATTTTCATCCTTGAAATTTCTACCGCATACCAGAGAACAGATAAGAATAACTTTGACACATCTCAGCGTCACGCTGCCACGTTGAATCACCAGTCACCGAGTTCCACACCACTCACACCAGAGGGATATGTTTACCGCACAGTTCCTTGATCCTTCTATCCACTAACCGCACCGGTAAAGTCTCGAACTGTAGGTTCTCTTTCAGTTGGATTGATTACAGCTCTAACACGTGTGATGGATCAGGGTGGTACTTTTTGAGTTGATAGACGTGAAAGACGTCATGGAGATTTGACAGGTTTGGCGATAAAGCTATCTGATAGGCTACAGGGTCGATTCATCGAAGAATCTGAAACGATCCTATGAATTTGGGTGTTAGCTTTCTGGATTTGATTGACCTACCCACTCCAACTCTTGGGGTAACTCTCATGAAGACATAGTCTTCATCTTGAAACTCCAAGGGTCTTCTCCTTTTGTTGGTGTAGCTTTTCTGCCTATCCCTTGCGGTCTTCATCTTTTCCTGGATCACACGAACTTGGTCCTTTGTTTGCTGCACCAGCTCCGGACCTAACAGTTGACTTTCCCCACTCTCAAACCAACACAACAGAGTCCTACACATCCGTCCATATAGTGCCTCTTATGGAGCCATGCTAATACTTGAATGGAAACTGTTATTATAAGTAAACTCGATCAATGGAAGGAACCCGTCCCAACTTCCCGTGTTCTCCAACACATATGCTCTTAAGAGATCCTCCTGAGATTGAATTGTTCGTTTGGACTGACCATTTGTTTGAGGATGATAAGAAGAACTCATACTTAGCCTAGTTCCCATTGCACTGTGTAAGCTCCTCCAGAACCTTGAGGTAAACCTTGGATCACGATCCGAAACGATACTTGAAGGTACCCCATGGAGTCTCACAACCTCCTTGATGTAGATCTGAGTTAATCGCTCTAGAGAGTAAGTCTGGTTGATAGGCAAGAAGTGAGCACACTTCGTCAACCTTTCAATGATTACCTAGATTGCATCGCACCTTTTCTAAGTCATTGACAACCCCGAAACAAAGTCCACTTCAATGCTATCCCACTTCCATTCTGGGACATCTGGCGATTGCAACAACCTAGCTTGTTTCTGGTGTTCAATCTTCACTTTATGATACACCAAGCAGGTTAGGATATACGTTGCCACCTCTTTCTTCATGCCCGGCCACCAGAACATCTTCTTCAAGTCCTGATACATCTTGGCAGCCCCTGAATGAAAACTCAGCTTGCTCTTGTATGCTTCCTCCAAGATCATATTCTTAATCTCGCTATCCACTGGCACACAAACCCGATCATCATACCTAAGCAGACTGTCAGTACCTCTTCGGAATTCCGAAGTCTCACCTTCTTCTATTAATCGGTTCACGCTCTCCAGGTACTTATCTTCAACTTGTTTTTCCATAAAAGATTTAGGAAATCGCTAGTAGTTAGTCTAATCATCCCAAGATTTAACCTATCCTTGACGACTTCCGTTTCCAGATTCAAATCTCTAAACGCCTTTAATAGTTCGAGCTCCTTTACCATCATGGCAGATATGTGTAGGGATTTCTTACTGAGCACATCCGCTACTACATTCGCCTTAACTGGATGGTATTGCAGGTCAAATTCATAGTCCTTTATGAATTCCACCCATCTTCGCTGCCTCATGTTTAACTCTCTTTGGTCGAACAGATACTTCAGGCTCTTATGGTTGCTAAATACACTGAATTTAACACCATAAAGATAGTGTCTCCATATCTCCAATGCAAACACTATCGTAGTGAATTCCAGATCATGCTTTTGGTAGTTTCGCTCATGTACTCTCAACTGCCTAGAGGCATACGCCACCAGTTTCCCTTGGTAAGATGCTTCATAGTATACTTCAAATCATCCCAAAGGATCTAGCAACACCAACACCGGTGAAGTGGTTAGTCTTCTCTTTAGCTTTTGAAAACTCTGCTCACAAGCCTTTGACCACTTGAACGCCTTCCCCTTTCTCGTCAACTGTGTCATAGGTAATGCAATCTTTGACTAGCCCGCTAAACCAAGAAAGCTTCTCACCTCGCTTACAAACTTAGGGCTTTCCCAGCTCACTACAGCCTCGACTTTCGCAGGATCCACTGCGATTAATCCCATGGCCTTGAAACTGAAACTCCTCTAACCAGAACTCGCACTTTGATAGTTTAGCATACAACTCTCGGTCCTTTAGCCCTTGCAACACCGCTCTCAAATGTTCTTGGTGTTCCTCTCCACTCAAAGAGTATACAAGAATGTCGTCGATAAACACAACAACAAACTTGTCAAGGAATGGTCGGAAGATCTTGTTCATATAGTCCATGAACATAGCTGGAGCATTTCTCACACCGAAAGGCATAACTAAGTACTCGTAGTGACCATACCTACTCCGAAAAGCAGTCTTTAGCACATCCTCCTTCTTAACTCGGATCTGATGGTATCCAGATCGCAGATCAATCTTAGAAAACAAAGCTGCTCCTTTTAGCTGATCCATCAAATCATCTATCTGTGGTAACGGATACTTGTTCGGATACTTGTTCTTTATCGCCACTTTGTTCAGCTGACGATAGTCTACGCACAACATCGAGCTACCATCCTTCTTCTTAACAAACAGCATTGGTGCCCCCCACGAAGATGCACTAGATCGGATGAACTCTTTCCCAAGCATCTCTTAAAAATATTTCTTCAGCTTTGCCAACTCAACTAGAGACATCTGATATGGCGCTTTCGATATAGGCCCAGTTCTCGAAATCAGGTCTATGGCAAACTCCACCTCTCTCTCCGGTGGCAGTCCGGGAACGTCATCGGGAAACACTTCCAGAAACTCTACCACGATAGGTAAAGCTCCGACACTAGGAATTTCGTTAGCCTCCAAAGAGAACATCACCACGCATTCGTCTAACCATCCACCCATCGGAACACTCTCGTTGGCAGGCATCAATCCAGATCGCTCAGAAAAATGGAGGGTTTTGTTTGAACAGTCTAACACAACATGGTTGGCTGAAAGCCAATCCATGCCTAGAATACATCTATCTGTTGCATAGGCAAACAAATAAGATCAACAAGGAAAGTTCGGTTCTCTATGGTGATAGGACATTTAAGGCATACAGATAGGGTGGTCAAAGATTCACCCGTAGGGGTAGAAACAGTAAGGTCATATGGCAATAAGGAAACAGGTAGCCCTAGATGATCCATACACTCTATAGAAACAAAAGAATGCGTAGCCCCCAAATCAAATAAAACAGATAGAAGCTTACCAAAGACTAGACATTTACCTTGTATCAGATCAGGGGCATTGAGAGGTTTCAAATCCCTTGACGGCAAACACTCGTTCGGTGGTTTGTGGGCAAATCTGTTGGCTTGCACTCTGTGATCTCGCACCATTGCTCTGGGCTCTTCTGCCCGGTTGCTAAAACTGAGCCCTTCTGTGACTTTGGGCTTGCAGTCTGACGCATAGTGACCCATTTGATTGTAGTTGAAGCACCTGATGTGCTGGGTCCTTCGACAACTCTTGACTATATGCGGTCCCCCGCATCGAAAACAAGTCATGATCTCCTGTTGCCCCTGGCTAGAACTGCTTCCTCCATGGCTAACATTATACTAAGTCGAGCGATCATACGGTCTCGCCCTTTGTTGAAACCTACCACCTCTGCCTCTTTGTCCACTGCTTCAGACAGGTCCACTGCTCCTTGGATGTGATTGGACTGTCCCCATCTTGTCATTACCTTCCAGTATAGTGCATTTCTCGACCTATTCTAGGAAAGATCTTATGACAAAAGGTAGCATCGTTCCCTTCAACTCGGCCCTTAACCCGTCTTCAAATCTTTTGCAGACCTACTCCTTATCTTAGTGGACCTGATAGAACTGAGAGAACTTGAGTAGCGCTTCAAACCTCATCGCATACTCACCAACTAACAGTTGTTCTTGTTTCAGACTCAAGAATTCCTTTTTCTTTCTCTTCTCTGACGCTCCTGGGGAAATACTCTCCAGAAAGCACTCCCGGAATTAGTTCCAAGTGATCACTCTGCCTTCCGTTTCCAACAGCCTGAGTTTGTTCTTCCACTAAGCCTCTGCTGCGCCTACTAGCATGAACGCAGCATACGTCACCTTCCAATCCTCTTTGCAGTGTATGGCCATGAATACTTTCTCTATCTCTTGCAGCCACATCTCTGCAACTTTAGGATTGTATTCCCCGTTGAATTGTGGAGGATTCCCTTCATGAAAGCATTGAGACCTATGTCCACGGTCTCATCCCCTCTGACAGCTTGCAGTTGAGTCTGTCTCACTTCTCTTTCTTCCTACCTCTGCATGTACTGTGCAGTCTGCTGTGTTCGTTGCATCATTACGGTAGCCAGATCCCTCATGGCCCTCATTGCCTCAGAAGTCTCACCACCACTTCCAGTCCCTGAGTGGTCACCATTGTTGTTGTTATTATCGTTGTCTCTGGTCGTAGCTGGCCTACCGCTTGTACCTCGACCATGTGCCATTTAGCTTCCTGTAAAAAGGAGCTATCAATTCCAATTCATAAGACATATAACAATACTTAACAGTTAAACATATCATATGCCTCATGAATGAAAACGGTTATCACACTTCGATAACTTGCGCATCGAACACCCTACCCAAACCAGACACAGTCGATACAACATGTGTATCAACTGTTGAAGTCAGTATACTTTCTAGACTCGCATTATTGGTTCCAGACCTCCACAGCCTCTAGTTCTACCGAGGACTGTGATGAGTCAACGGCGCCCAAGATCCATTACAGAACCAAACTACTCTGATACCATAATAATAAGACAACCCCATATACATGAAGCCATCCCATTAGTCCCAAGCTTACATAATTAACTATGCCTAACCGTATTATAGCGATAACGTGGTATTCAAACAGCGTTGCGGAAACGAGCGCAACACAAAACATACAGCATACGAAAGCATAGGTAACAATCAGAGTAAAGCGCAAAAATAAAAGCAACTATATATATATATATATATATATATATATATATATATATATATATATATATATATATATATATATAAAAGTAGCCTTATCAGTAGGGCATTGTACATAAAGTCTATAGACGGAGGACAGTACAATAAAAACAAAAGGTATAAACAAATACATCAAAGTCTCCAAAAGCTCTCAATATATGCTCACCAGCACTCCCCAACCCACTCTCAAATACATCAAAACCTTGCCACACTGTCCTAGAGATGCACTGGCAGGCCCTCATCATCAGTAATTAGGATGCCCAAAGCTACTCTGTCCCTCTGAATGAGTAGGACTATAAACCCGTGTAGGCTCGTACTCGAACGAGGAACTTGACACCACAATACGACGTCTCTGATACATCCTCAGGTACTGCTCGGTACGCCTCCTCTAACCTTTGTAGACAAAACCTCGCATACTAGACACCACTGAGGACTGTGGGGCTGCCCACAGATAGTCCTGCTCTCTCTGCCTCGATGGGTCCCAAATCTGCGGAAAAGGAAGAAATTGGACGATTCTGAGCGGCCCTATAAGATCCTCCACATGCGATGCCCCTCCTCCGAAGAGGATGCTAACCGACACTGTGTAGACCGTCAAGTAGGAAGAAGGGTCCACATGTCACCCTCTCTTGTCATGGTAGATGATCTCTATCAGCCCCAGTACCGGTATCCTCGACACCGACATGATGAAATATGAGTTATACTGCCTATGAAAATAGTTACATCGCCAATTAATTGGGATGTCGGAAATATGAGTTATACCGCCTATGAAAAGGGTATTGAAATTAGTTACATCGCCAATTAATTGGGATGTCGGAAATATGAGTTATACCGCTTAAGAAAGGGGTATTGAAAATAGTTACAACGCCAGGAAATGAGATGTCGGAAAATGAGTTATACCACCTATGAAAGGGGTATCGAAAGCTAGTTACATCATCAAAGAATGGGATGTCGAAACACCTCTTATGAAGAGAGGTGAGAAATGGGACGCAATTGTCATGTGTTGTGTGTTTATGATTGGTAGAATAAGTGCATGAATTAAATGTTAAATGATGCTATTTGAATTATGTGGTTTGTTGGTTTGAATATTTTATATTATTGATATTATAGAAAATTATATTATCTTCGAAAGTAGCAGGTGCCATGGTTGTTTTTCCGGTTAGTGGGCCGACTGAGAATAACACTGTTTGTGAAAATAATTTATAACTCTTTTTATTCACTGGAATTCTCATCTCATTGGTAGTGTTATTTTCAGAACACAAGGACGATATTCTTGAGATCGAGGAAGCTCGAAGACTTGAGTTACTTTCTAGTGATATCTATAGCATTGGTTAGTATTATAATGTAATGGAGCCGTATGTGGCTAGACCGTAGTTATTTTATTTTTATATGTTTGGGTTTTTAGTTGACGTCTTGTTTCAAGAGTTTTTGGATTAATTATATTTTTAGATTTGAGAATTTTATGAAGTAAAGACTAATTTGAAATTATTATTATTATTAAATTAAATACTATATTATGAAAAAATTTATTTCACGAGGTTTTATTTAAACATTTTATTCGGGTTACTAATGTAACGAAGGGTGTTACATTTTTGGTATCAGAGCAGTTCAATCCTAAATTGGACTGTGGTTATTGGGTTTTTCAAAAATCAAAACTTCAACGCATAGGATGCTTGTTAGAGTTGTAGATGCTGCATACTATGCTTTGCAATATTGAGCCTAGCCAATCATTGTTTCATTGGTAGTGAGCAGATTTATGACGACTAATAGATGTAATGCCCCGATTTTTCAAGCTTTATAATATGAATTAATCAATGTTTATGTATTTGTATTTTATTGGAGGGTATAGAGAATGAAATAAAATAATCTGAGACCATTGTCATGGTCTACGCTATCGTAGGAAGCTATGGTTAATTTTTGGTCAAAAACTCAAACGGAGCCCGATCTGCGTTTTTCACTGACAGTAGTATTTTACTACTATCAAGACCTAATTTTGACTCGCGAACGAGACAGTAAGTCTTAGAATTTAATTCTCTACGAATTTGTTAAAATCCATCCTGACGTTCAAAATAGAAAATAATAAAAAATATTCAGGCGTATACTCGAACCGGGAGACGTTTGGAGCTGTAGAAGAATTTAACAGGTCCCGCTAATGGATAATTTTGAAATCACATTAGGTCAACATCAAATTGGGATGCGTGCCAGTGTCATGATGATTTTCAAAATATCTGGACGTGAAATGATCAAAATGCCCTTGGTCTTTTAATGAAATTCCCAAAATGTCCTTAAGGTATTTACAAGTTTGCCATGGATGAGAAAATATCGATATCACTCACTCTCTCACTTGGCCACTCGGCTATCTCTCTCTCTCCTCTCTTCTCTCACTTGTTCTTCAAGTTCATCAAAGTTCTTCATAAGTTCTTCAACAAAAATCACCTTTTGATCATGAAAAGTTAAAGCTTTTTGTGAAATCAAGTTCCTTTTCTCTTCTAGGAGCTAGGTATGAACTCCATCCTAACTCTCTTAATCTCTCTATTTCGTCTCTTGAATTTCTTGATTCATAAAGATCAAAGTTTTGATACATAAACTTCAAAAATTCATAGAAAAGTGTAGAAAAATCCTTTTAATACCAAATCAATTTCTATGATCTAGTTTCATCATTCTCTTTCATTATCCAAGAGCATGAAATCAAATAAGTTTTCTAGCCATATTTTTATAAAGTGGCCGAACCAACTAGCTTGAAAAATGTTGAGTTTTTGATTCAAGTTTTGAGTAATAAGACTTGTTTTAGTGTTAGAAGTACCAAAGGATCATCAATCCAAGAGATAAGAAATTTAGGACATCTCTAACTAATTTTTTTATAAAGGGGCCGAACCCTAAGTGATATGAAATAGAGGAGATTTGTGTTGTTAGATGTTAATGTTTGATTGATTGTGTTGTTTGTAGTTGGTGACGAGTATTCGAACAAATAATCGGGTGATTCGCGAACCGGTCGATCGACTTTCATCCGGAGGATTTATTCACCAAAAGGTATGGGGGTGAACCTCATCATACCAAAGTTGGTGAAGGTGAAAATGGTTGTTTAAGTTTTGTTGGGTGAAACCTTTTTGTTTGGGTTCACCACTTTATTTGTGAAGTTCTCTTGGAGGTCAAAATTTGTAACAATGGTTTTATGTCTTGTAGGTGTTTGTGATGATGTTGATTGGATGAAAAATATTTTTAGGTATGTTGAAAAACCCTACTTTGATCTCTAGATCAAGTAAGGATTTTTATGCTTGATTATGATGCAATGATGTATGATTGTTGTTTGTCATAATGTTGTGAGCATTTTGAGCTATGACTTGTCTATTTGGTGAAGCAAAATCTTCACTTTCCATTTGAGTGAGCTTGCGAACTTAGCAAGAAAAAAATAGAAGAACATGAGTTGTTCTTGAGCATTCAAAGTTTTGGAGTACGAAAATGTCTTAATAACTTATGTTTCAAAGCAAAACAATAAGTGATTTTGATCCAAAGATCAAATAAAGTTTCAACATTCAAGTGTTTTACTAAAGTGAAAAATGTGTTTTACTTTAGCCATAGGTTATCTAATTAACTAAGTGTTTTAAAAGGAGAAATAATGAAGTGATTTCATGAAAGTTAACATAGTTTTTAATGAGACATAGTTTGAACTAAGATATTGTTCCCTTTTCAAACATAAAGAGGACCTTATCCTTAAGTTTGGTTAAAATGAATCATAGTTAGAAGATTAGAAGAGATTATATTTTCCTTTACACTAACTTAGAACATGGTTTTACACTAAGCTAGTAAGGAAAATCCTTCTCAAAATTAGTTAAGGTACTTTACCTTAATCAAGTAACAAAGTTCTTTCAAATTAATAAGTTTTTCATTAGGAAGGTTTTTGTTTACAAGGAGAGTTTTGAACTCTTAATCGTAAAGTTTTACGCATGAAAACCTAAGTTAAAGTAATTAACTTAGAGTTGAAGACAAGAGATAATTAAGTATGGTATGTTGTGGAACAAGACCATGTACTATACCATTGATGGCTTAACTCATCAATGACTTCATAAGACTGAAGTGAATCAATAATTATTTCATTAATTGAAAATCAAGGAGTTAATATCGTAGAAAGGATCAGAGACTTATCTACGAGGATTCTCAATCCTTATTCATAATACATAGGACTTGAGACATAATGCATAAGACATAAACACAAACACGAAACGTTTTGGGTTTTGAAACCGTAGTGCAATGATGGACCGGTGATTCGGATCCAGGTCAATCGTTCGATCGTTTCAGTCTTGTGATGACTCGATCCCGGAGGGATCACGAGATTTATCCAGTGGATAAATGTTTTATAATTCAAAGACGCATATAGTTGCTAAGGAAGAGAACCTTAACCTTGAGGTTTATCTGGTGAATAGACATTGCTTTATCGCATCTGCTTTGTGTAAGCATTGGAATTTCATTTGCATGAGTCGTAAGGCTTGACCCTAGGAGTTGAGCTTACAACTTGATGCGGGTGCGAATCTTACGGTGACGATTTAAATAGTCTTGGAGGTATCAGCTTTGGAAGGGCTGACATATGACCAGTTGGTAGCTCTTTTGTGTCGTGGCGAATCTGAGCAATACACTGATATCCTCGACTAGATGCCATACTTTTCATGTTTGGTGCAGAGTGTTTCCGTAAAGCCAGATATGTGCACGTTACGAATGTTGTAGCATCTTGCTCATGGCTACCGTACATGGAGCATGTCCTCCCATTCACTCTCTCTGATGTTTTGTTAGCTCCATGGAGTAAGGGTCAGAGTTTTACCCTGTGGCATTTGGCATTGAGTCATGTACATTGCACTGCATTGCATGGTTGTTGATGATTACATTTACTGGTTGTACATCGTTGTTCTATTTTTGAGAATGCCTTATATTATGCTACTAATTGTTTAACATGATTTATGTTGAGATTTATAGTAAGCATGTTGGGTACGTTGTTACTTGGTGAGTCATCCCGTTTTTACTTCTGCTATTTTGTTGTGTTGATGATCGGGAATTTCACCAATATTTGTATATTTTCTCTGCTGGTATTGCTGTTCTGCTTAAGCAGATGGACGCGACGACAGTTCAGTCCAGGACATACTTTGAGTCTGGAGGGGGACTCTTTTTGATGTTTAGTTTTTGGCCAGGCTATGTCAAGTGTCTGTTGTAGTCTTTTGGGGAGCTATGACTCTTAGTACTTATGATATTCTTATTGCCAGTTAGGCATTGGACATATACAGTACTATTTCTATTTAGTTACTTTATTTCTGAATGTCTTCTAGAAATGCATGGTGAACCTAAATTCATTTATTATTACTTACCTTTACTAATCCCATTACATCATTGTGAAAAGAAAAGAAAAACTATATTTTCCGCATTAATATTATTTTCGGCCTTATAATCGTTCGGGAATGTGATACTCGGGAAAAGGTGTTGCATTATTTGGTATCAGAGCTGGCCGAGTCTTTTGGGGTTTGTAAGTTATGGTTTGTCTTGTTTGTGTTGTGTTCTCTGTGTGTTTCTCTGTTATTATCTCTACAAGGGAGGTAATATTGTTTGCTTTAATTGTGTTATGGTCCCTTGAGTTTGACAATTCTGGTTTTGAAGGTAGCAATGGCTGCTCAAAACATGAATGCTGCTATGAACGTCATAAGGGAAATGGCTGCTACGATGGTTCAACATGACAAGAGAGCTGCTGGGGGTAGAGGACTGGATGAATTCCTCCGTAGGAACCCACCACAGTTTAAGGGTGAGTTCAATCCTGAGCTAGCTGAGCGTTGGATCCAGGCGTTGGAAAAGATCTTTGGAGCTATGAGGTGTACTGAGAACGACAAGGTTGTTTACGCAACTTATATGCTAGTGGAGGATGTTGAATACTGGTGGGATGGAGCCCGTCAGGTGCTGATACATGATCAGCAAATTATAGACTGGAATACTTTCAAAGGGAAGTTCCTGGAGAAATATTTTCCTGCGAGTGCATGTCACGAGAAAGAAATGGAGTTCCTCCGGTTGAGACAAGGGGGAATGTCTGTAGCTGAGTACGGGGCCAAGTTTGAAATTTGGGCGAAGTTCTCAAACTACTTCCTAGACAACCCAAGAGAAGAATGGAAATGCGGGAAGTTCAAAGGGGGTCTGAGGCTCGATTTAAAAAGGGTTGTGGTTCCTCTGGAGATTTCTGTTTTTCCAAGGATGATGAAAAAGTGTCGTTTGATCGAGAGCATCAAGCCTAGCAAGGACAAGCGAGTGCAAGTTCTAAACCAACTAGATTCCACAGAGGGAATGGTGGTCGTGACAACAAATCTCGATGAAGCCATATTCAAAGCAGCAAGATCAACATCAACGTTCTGTGGGAGGAAGCAGTAGGGGTTTCAATCAGTCTGGAAACGCCCCAATCAAGTGTATGAAGTGTGGAAAGAGTAATCATGCCACAAGAGATTGCTCAATCAAGGGGATTATATACTTCAGATGTGGGAAGCCGGGGCATATTTCACGTGACTGTGTGCAACCGAAAGCTGAACATTCTATCAACAATGTGCAAGCAGCAAGGCCTAAGGCAAAGGGCAAAGTCTATACTGTGAGTGGCGCTGAGGCTTCTCAGAATGAGGATTTAATCCAAGGTCAGTGCGTCATGGGAGGTAAAACTTTAATTGTACTGTTTGATTCAGGCGCAACGCATTCCTTTATTGCATATGACTACGTGAACCTTTTGGGATTATCTGTGTCTTCATTACCTTTTGATTTAGTAATTTCTATGCCTACTACAAAGCCTGTTATAACTGTTGATGTTTGTTTGAATTGTTCTATTTCCGTAAAAGATAGAACGTTTTTTATTGATTTGATCTGTTTGCCTCTTTCGCAAATGGATTTAATCTTAGGAATGGATTGGTTATCTTCTAACCAAATCTTGTTAGACTGTGCAAATAAAACCTTAGTCTTTCCTTGTTCTGAGAATTCTGGATTTTTGACCGCCAACCAAGTAAACGCTTCTTTGAGAGAAGGAGATCAAGGATACATGTTGCTATCTTCTTTGGAGGTCAAGACCGAGCTAGTCTTAGAGCATGTACCTGTCTTGAACGAGTTTCTGGAAGTCTTTCCTAAAGATGTACCAAGATTACCGCCATTTCGAGACATCGAGTTTTCGATCGATCTTGTGCTAGGAGTAGGACCAGTGTCTATGGCACCGTATCGTATGGCACCTACAAAGTTGGAGACCTTGAAGGAACAATTGGTGGGCTTGTTGGGGAAGTAGTTTGTTAGACCCAGTGTGTCACCGGGGGTTCACCTATGCTGTTGGTGAAGAAGAAAGATGGACCATCTCGCTTATGTGTGGATTATCGCCAGTTGAACAAGGTTACCATTAAGAACAAGTATCCTCTTCCGAGGATAGATGACTTGATGGATCAGTTGAGGGGAGCGGCAATTTTCTCCAAGATTGATCTGCGATCAAGTTATCACCAGATTCGTGTGAAGCAGAGGATGTACCAAAGACAGCGTTTCAAACACGCTATGGGCATTATGAGTACCTTGTAATGCCGTTTGGGGTGACGAATGCTCCAGCCATATTCATGGATTATATGAATAGGATTTTTCGTCCCTACCTAGATAAGTTTGTCGTTGTTTTCATAGACGACATACTCATCTATTCGCGAGATCAGGAAGAACATGCTCAACATCTTAGTGTGGTATACTTCAGGTTCTGAAAAAGAAATAGTTGTACACGAAGCTTTCTAAGTGTGAGTTTTGGCTTGACGAAGTGCAGTTTTTGGGTCACGTGATTTCAAAGGAAGGAATTGCTGTAGATCCGTCAAAAGTTGAAGCAGTTCTTGAGTGGTAGAAACAAACCACAGTGATTGAGATACGCAATTTTGTGGGCTTGGCTGGTTATTATCGGCGGTTCATCGAGGGATTTTCTAAGATTGTAGAACCCCATACCCAATTGAAGAGGAAGGATAAAGCTTTTAAGTGGACTGAAGCTTGTGAGCAGAGTTTTCAGGAGCTGAAGAAGAGGCTGACTACTTCGCCAGTGTTGGTATTGCCAGACCCGATCGAACCTTGAAGTGTACCATGACGCTTCATACCAATGGTTAGGTTGTGTTCTAATGCAGTATCGGAAAGTGGTAGCTTATTCCTCGAGACAGTTGAAAGTGCATGAGAAGAATTACCCTACTCATGATCTGGAGTTAGCAGCGGTGGTCGTTGTGTTGAAGATTTGGAGGCACTACTTGTATGGTTTGACGTTCAATGTCTTCAGCGATCATAAGAGCTTGAAGTACCTGTTCGATCAGAAATAGCTCAACATGATGTAGAGACGGTGGCTGGAATTTCTGAAGGACTATGACTTCAAGTTACAGTATCATCCGGGGAAGGCTAAACTGGTAGCGGATGCTCTGAGTAGGAAAGTGTTGCATATGTCTGCCATGATGGTTAAGGAACACGAGCTGTTAGAACAGTTCAGAGATATGCATATGTCCGTGGTTAGTATGCCAGGGAGACTTTGTGTGGGTATGGTTACAGTTGCATGTGATCTGATGGATAAGATTCGGGAGAAACAAGTGTACGACCTGTATCTAGAGAAAGAGCGAGGAAATCTGAAGAAAGGGATGACGTCTGAATACAAAGAAGGAGCAGATGGAATCCTAAGACGAGGAGAACGGGTTTGTGTGCCAAATAACCCAGAGATAAAGAGGTTAATTCTGGACGAAGCTCATAGAAGCAAGTTGAGTATGCATCTACGATCAACCAAGATGTACCAAGACCTGAAGTGGTTGTTTTGGTGGCAAGTCATAAAAAGAGATGTGGCTGATTATGTGGCGTCTTGCTTGGTGTGCTAAAAAGCAAAGGTTGAACGTCAAAGGCCAGCGGGAATTTTATTTCCGTTGGATATCCCAGAGTGGAAATGGGACGGCATAGCGATGGATTTTGTGACGTGTTTGCCAAGGACACCAAAAGGGTGCGATTCCATTTGGGTAGTAATTGATAGGCTTACTAAATCAGCTCATTTTCTACCTATCAATATCAGGTATTCCATGGAGAAGCTGACTCAGATTTATATCAGCAAGATTGTGAGACTGCATAGAGTACCTTCAAGCATCATATCAGATAGAGATCCACGTTTTACTTCACGATTTTGGCAGAGTTTACATGAAGCCTTAGGAACGAAGTTACAACTGAGTTCGGCTTATCATCCTCAAACTGACAGACAATCAGAAAGGACGATTCAGTCTTTAGAGGATCTTCTGAGGGCGTGTGTGTTGGAACATGTCGGGAGTTGGGAGAGTTTCCTACCGTTGATAGAATTCACCTACAACAACAGTTATCATTCGAGCATAGGGATGGCGCCCTATGAAGCCTTATACGGACGATGTTGCAGAACACCTTTGTGTTGGTATCAAGATGGAGAAAGTGCTTCATTAGGACCTGAACTAGGGCAACAAACAACTGAGAAGGTGAAACTGATTCAAGAAAAGATGAGGACAACTCATAGCGGACAGAAAAGTTATGCGGATAACAAACGTAGGCCACTTGAGTTCGAGGAAGGTGATCATGTGTTTTTGAGAGTCACTCCAACGACTGGGGTGGGCAGGGTGCTTAAGTCCAAAAAACTCACTCTGAAATTCATCGGACCTTATCAAATTCTTTGTCGGATAGATCCAGTAGCTTACCAAATAGCTTTACCGCCTTTTCTATCCAACCTTCATAATGTTTTTCATGTTTCTCAATTGCGAAAATATATTCCGGATCCCAGTCATGTCATCAAGTCTAATTCAGTACAGCTAAAGGATAACCTGACCTATGAAACACTGCCGGTTAAGATCGAGGACAAGAGAGTAAAGCAACTGCGTGGGAAAGAGATATCCTTGGTCAAGGTTATCTGGAACGAGACTTCAGGTGATGCTACCTGAGAAAGAGAGGAAGACAAGCAATGACAGTATCCGAGTCTATTTTAAGAGGTACGTTAAATTTCGAGGACGAAATTCTTTTTAAATGGGTAGTAATGTAACGCCCCGACTTTTCAAGCTTTATAATATGAATTAATCAGTGTTTATGTATTTGTATTTTATTGGAGGGTCTAGAGAGTGAAATAAAATAATTTGGGACCATAGTCACGCTCTACTCTATTGTAGGAAGATATGGTTAATTTTTGGTCAAAAACTCCGACGGAGCCTGGTCTGCGTTTTTCACTGTTAGTGGTATTTTACTACTATCAAGATCTAATTTTGACTCGCGAACGAGACAGTAAGTCTTAGAATTTAATTCTCTACAAATTTGCTAAAATCAATCCTGACGTTCAAAATTTAAAATAATATAAAATATTCGGGCATATACTCGAACCGGGAGACGTTTGGAGCTGTAGAAAGATTTAACGGGACCCGCTAACGGATAATCTTGAAGTCACATCAGGTCAACATCACATTGGGATGCGTGCCAGTGTCATGATGATTTTCAAAATATCTGGACGTGAAATGACCAAAATGCCCTTGATCTTTTAATGAAATTCCTAAAATGTCCTTAAGGTATTTACAAGTTTACCATGGATGAGAAAATATCTATATCACTCACTCTCTCACTTGGCCACTCGGCCATCTCTCTCTCTCTCCTCTCTTCTTTCACTTGTTCTTCAATGTTCTTCAAGTTCTTCATAAGTTCTTCAACAAAAATCACCTTTTCATCTTGAAAAGTTGAAGCTTTTTGTGAAATCAAGTTCCTTTTCTCATCTAGTAGGTATGAATTCCATCCTAACTTTCTTAATCTCTCTATTTCGTCTCTTGAATCTCTTGATTCACGAAGATCAAAGTTTTGATACATAAACTTCAAAAATTCATAGAAAAGTATTAAAAAATCCTTTTAATACCAAATCATTTTCTATGATCTAGTTTCATCATTCTCTTTCATTATCCAAGAGCATGAAATCAAATAAGTTTTCTAGCCATATTTTCATAAAGTGGCCGAACCACCTAGCTTGAAAAAGGTTGAGTTTTTTATTCAAGTTTTGAGTAATAAGACTTGTTTTAGTGTTAGAGTACCTAAGGATCATCAATCCAAGAGATAAGAAATTTAGGACATCTCTAGCTAATTTTTTTTATAGAGGGGCCGAACCCTAAGTGATAGGAAATAGGGGAGATTTGTGTTGTTAGATGTTAATGTTTGATTGATTGTGTTGTTTGTAGTTGGGGACGAATATTCAGACGAATAATTGGGTGATTCGCGAACCGGTCGACCGAATTTCATCAGGAGGATTTATTCACCAAAAGGTATGGGGGGTGAACCTTATCACACCAAAGTTGATGGGGGTAAAAATGGTTGTTTAAGTTTGGTTGGATGAAACCCTTTTGTTTGGGTTCACCACTTTATTCGTGAAGTTCTCTTGGAGAACAAAATTTTGTAATAATGGTTCTTTGTCTAGTAGGTGTTTGTGATGATGTTGATTGGATGAAAAATATTTTCAGGTATGTTGAAAAACCCTACTTTGATCTCTAGATCAAGTAAGGATTTTTATGCTTGATTATGATGCAATGATGTATGACTGTTGTTTGTCATAATGTTGTGAGCATTTTGAGATATGACTTGTCTATTTGGTGAAGCAAAATCTTCACTTTCCATTTGAGTGAGCTTGCGGCCTTAGTAAGAAAAAAATAGAATAACATGAATTGTTCTTGAGCATTCAAAGTTTGGGAGTAAGAAAGTATCTTACTAACTTATGTTTCAAAGAAAAACAATAGATCCAAAGATCAAATAAAGTTTCAACATTCAAGTGTTTTACTAAAGTGAAAAATATCTTTTTCTTTAGCCATAGGTTATCTAATTAACTAAGTGTTTTAAAAGGAGAAATAATGAAGTGATTTCATGAAAGTTAACATAGTTTTTAATGAGATATTACTTTTATCTTACAACTAAGATAATGTTGCCTTTTCAAACATAAAGAGGACCTTATCCTTAAGTTTGATTAAAATGAATCGTATTTAGAAGATTAGAAGAGATTATATTTTCCTTTACACTAACTTAGAACATGGTTTTACACTAAGCTAGTAAGGAAAATCCTTTTCAAAATTAGTTAAGGTACTTTACCTTAATCAAGTAACAAAGTTCTTTCAAATTAATAAGTTTTTCATTAGAAAGGTTTTTGTTTACAAGGAAAGGTTTGAACTCTTAATCGTAAAGTTTTACGCGTGAAAACCTAAGTTAAAGTAATTAACTTATAGTTGAAGACAAGAAATAATTAAGTATGGTATGTGGTGGAACAAGATCATGTACTATACCATTGATGGCTTAGTTCATCAATGACTTCATAAGACTTAAGTGAATCAATACTTATTTCATTAATTGAAAATCAAGGAGTTAATATCTTAGAAAGGATCAGAGACTTATCTAAGAGGATTCTCAATCCTTCTTCATAATACGTAAGACTTGAGACATAATGCATAAGACATAAACACAAACACAAACACGAAATGTTTTGGGTTTTGAAATAGTAGTTCGATGACAGACCGGTGATTCGGATCCAGGTCAATCTTCGATCGTTTCAGTCTTGTGATGACTCGATCTCGGAGGGATCACGAGATTTATCCGGTGGATAAAAGTTTTGTAATACAAAGACGCGTATAGTTCCTAAAGAAGACAACCTTAGTGAGCCTTGAGGTTGATCCGATGGATAGACATTGCTTTATCGCATTTGCTTTGTGTAAGCATTGGCATTTCATTGCATGAGTTGTAAGGCCTTGAGCCTAAGAGTTGAGCTTACACCTTGATGCGGGTGCGAATCTTATCGTGTCATTTTAAGTAGTCTTGAAGGTATCAGGGTTGGAAGGGCTGACATGTGACCAGTTGGTAGCTCTTTTGTGTCGTGGCGAATCCGAGCATACACTGATATCCTCGACTAGAAGCCGTACTTTTCATATTTGGTGCAAAGTGTTTCCGTAAAGCTAGATACGTGCACGTTACGAATGTTGTAGCATCTTGCTCATGGCTAGCATACACGGAACATGTCCTCCCATTCACTCTCTCCAATGTTTTGTTAGCTCCATGGAGTAGGGGTCAGAGTTTTACCCTTGTGGCATATGGCATTGAGTCATGTACATTCCATTGCATTGCATGGCTGTTGATGATTACATTTACTTGTTGTACATCATTGTTCTGTTTTTCAAGAATGCCTTACATTATGCTGTTAATTGTTCAACATGATTTATATTGAGATTTATGGTAAGCATGTTAGGTACGTTGTTGCCTGGTGAGCCATCCCGTTTTCATTTCCGCTATTTTGTTCTGTTGATGATCGGGAATTTCACCTATATATATTTTCTCTGCTGGTATTGCTGTTCTGCTTAAGCAGATGGCCGCGACGACAGTTCAGTCCAACACATACTTTGAGTCCAGAGGGGGACTCTTTTTGCTGTTTAGTTTTTGGCCAGGCTGTGTAAAGTGTCTGTTGTAGTCTTTTGGGGAGCTATGACTCTTAGTACTTATGATATTCTTATTGCCAGTTAGGCATTGGAACTATGTCTGTATATAGTACTATTTCTATTTCTGTACTTTATTTCTGAATGTCTTCTAGAAATGCATGGTGAACCTAAGTTCATTTATTATTACTTACCTTTACTAATCCCATTACATCATTGTGAAAAGAAAAAAAAAAGCTATATTTTCCGCATTAATATTATTTTCGGCCTTATAATCATTCGGGAATGTAACACTCGAGAAAGGGTGTTGCAATAGGCGAGGGACGAATAATGCGCTTGTAACAGCTATGGGTTATGTGACCATAGATGTGCAAGAGCAGACAGAGACTCTCTGTCATAAGAAGGGATATGGGGTGGTAGCATCCCAAGAACCTCAATGCGTGGTGTTACCACTTTTTCGAAGGACGATCTATCATTCTTCCAGGACAGTTCAGGTCCTGCAAAAGCAAGAGAAGCCATGGAGGATTTATACCTGTAGCAACAAAGTAGTTATGTTGTTATTCAGGAGCAATCATTCCTTCATACAACATGCTTGTGTGAAAAATCTGTCTTTACCTATTCCAAGTTGCCTTTTTGAATTATCTGGTTCTACTCCTGCGGAGTACAAAGTTGTTGCCTCCATCACTTGTTTGAATTGTTCCTTGGTGTACCAATATTTGTCTTATTTTGTTGATCTTATATGCTTGCCCATATCGGGTCTAAATGTCATTCTTAGTACGATCTCACTATCATCTGATTATGTTGTCCAAATAGAAACATTTGTGTACTTCAAAATCAATGTTTGATGATTCTTCTATATTGAACCATGTTGTACTTGTTTCCTTGTCATAAGTTCTTACTTGAGGGTGCTCAACGATACATACTGTTGTTTTCCGTTAAGATAGAGGTTGAAAGTGACGTAGCGACACTACTTGTTATCTATTAGTTTCTTGATGTGTTCGCTAAAGAGGTCTCTACCTTACATCAAATATAGAAGTTGAGTTTAACATAGAACTAGTGCCTAGAAGTGGACCAGAGTCAGTAGCACCGTATAGACTGACACCTTTAGAGTTAAGTGAGTCTAAGAAATAATTAGAGGAGTTATTAGAAAATAAGTTTTCACACGTGGATTTGGTTATTATGAAAAATTGGAATTTTAAGGTCTTTAATTCTTAACATTAGATTTTTAAAATATTTTTTATGTCGTTTGATAAATTGGTTTGGTAGATGTATATTCCTTGTATTTGTAAATAAACATTTTTACTTTTCATTTATCGTTTGTGTACATATTCTTCTTTAATAGCAAAATTGCCAAGGAGAGTCTCACTTGTTTTGAATTCACATTTTTAACTTTCTTTTGTTTTAATGAGTTTTCAATTCATAAATGGAAATATCTTTGTGCATCAATGTTTTTATTTTAAGTCAAACCAAATTGATTGGGAATTAAAACTTTCTTACCTTGATGCATTGTTTCACCATATATTTAGAGTTGTTGTTGTTATTATTTGGAATCTAATTTATTATTATTTGATTATAGTGTACACTAAATCTCACTTTTTATTACTGTTAAGAAATGTGCTTGATTTTGTGATAAGTTTTGAGTGCTTTTAGTATAAAGAAGAAAAAAATGATGGTAGTATGAGGCTATAAGTGGAAAATAGGATATTGAACAACATAACCGTTAAAAATAGGTATCTTTTCCTGGGATAAATGACCTTAGATCATTTGAGTAGAGTGACGTTTGATTCAAGCAAAGTATATGCAGTGATAGGATGAGAGCAGCCTAAGAAGTGACAGGTGTAAGAAGTTCTTAGAATTGGAGGCATATTATATGAAGTTATAAATGGGTTCTCTGGGCTAGCCTTATTTCTGATCAAGTTCTTATATGGAATAAAGTTGAAGTTTTAATGATCATAAGAGCGTTAACTAATTGTTAGGAAAAAAAAATATAGAATTAAATATAAGGCAAAGAAGTTGGATGAAATTCCGTAGAGGCTATGATTTTGAGTTGAAGTATAGTTCAAGAAAATGCAATGTTGTGATTAATACTCTAAGTAGAAAATAATTGCATACGTCTAGTTGAAGGTGCTAAAGATGAATCTATTAGAGGAAGTTTAAGGACATGAATTTCAATGTAACTTTAAGTGCTTTAAGCTTGAAATTGAATAGGTTGAAAATTTGTAGTAGCCTTAGAAAACAGATTAAGTGAGTACAATTGCTAGACCAGGAATTACAATCTCCTTTGGATCAAGAGAATTATATGTTGTCTGATGAATATTTAGTGTTGTTTAAGAATAAGATCGTTTTTCTTAAGGAGGGGAGCCTTAGGAAAAAAAAATGCTAGACGAGACATAAAGAAAAGTTAACCATACAGTCAGGAATAACCAAGATATATCAAGATTTAAAAAGATGGAAAAAATAAATAAATTAATGGATGCTGTATTAGAGGTGTATATATATATATATATATATATATATATATATATATATATATATGCTTAAATTTTAATTTATGCTTTAATTTTGTTATATAACTTTTTTTTTTGAAAATCACCTTGCTCGAATATTTCAGATTGTTCTCAAGGGACCAAATATTAATCGAAATTAATATACCCTTTCGACTTGTTTTCCATATAAATTAATGGCATATCTAATCAAAACAAACTTATAATTCTTGTCAAAAATTGGAAAAAAAAAAGTTATTTCTTATTTGTGTTTGCCTACTCAAAGATCAAGATGAAACTGATTTCTTAGTACTACTATGGTGTTTACTGGTGGATTTTTTTATTTATTTTTACTGTTGTTTCTGCACAATGTCTACACAGTTTAATTTTAAGTTTACTAATTCTTATTCTTCATTTTGTTATCACAATTGGTTAAAGTAAGATCATCTTAGCAATAGAAAGTGAAACTATTCTTTTCTTGTGAAATTATCATCTTGGACTAGATAAGACTTAGTATATGGATGTCTCTATCGTTCTCATTTCTTTCTTTGTTTTACTTATTTGTTTATTTATTTATAAAAATTTCACTGTGTTGTAAATATTACAATAATTTTGGTTTGGAATACATATATATATATATATATATATATATATATATATATATATATATATATATATATATATATATACTATCAGATCTACGTAGGGATGATATAAAACTTTACTTCAATTTCTTTTGTGGATTATTTGTAATAAATCTATTTTTGAGAGTGCTTATAATGATGAAATATAAGTGAATGTATTATAATTTTAGGAGGACGGTCAGAAGCAGATGCTTAAGTGCATGATTTTATTATGTAAATGATATAATTAACTTCCTTTAAAATTATGTTTATAGTTAAGGTGGCATGAATTGTACACTTATTATCTGGTGAAATAGTTAATGACTATATGTATATATTGATGATGTGATTAGGAAATGTAGGTCCCCTTTATGTTAGTATGTAGTAAGTGATGAGATCTTGTTAGGACCAGCCAATAGACCACAGTTAGGATTTAAAAGGGAAAATGCACACTATGCAGAATAGGTAAAGGGTGTTGTGTTGACTAGAAAAGAACGTCTTTAGAGTTTTGGGAAGGGGAACATGTATTCTTGAGAGTCATTCCTAAGATTGGGATGTGGGGGTCAATGTCAGTCAGAAAACTAATTCCTTATTTCTATGGGTCCTTTCCAAATCCTCAAGAGAGTCGGGCTTGTTGCTTACCAATTGGCTTTTCCAACATGGTCGTCAAACCTTTGTGATGTATTACCTGTTTCTTAACTCTGAAAATTGTGTCAGATATGTCTCATGTAATAGCTCCTGAGTCAAGACAATTGAATAATAACTTAGTCTAAAAGCATAAGCCTATTTAGATCATCGACAAGAGTACTAAGACTCTGCGGAACAAGACAATCCCTTTGGTGAAGGTAGTTTGGGAAGAATTTAACTCCTGAAGAGGCCAATTAGGAACTAGAAGAAGACTTGGTGCGCCAATACCCAAACCTCGTTGTTGAAGGTACATTACCTTTATTTGCTTCGTACGTAAGGGTGAAGTTAATTTCGGGGACGAAATTCTTAAAGGATGGGAGAAAATGTAACATCCCAAGAATCAAATAAAGATATAAGAGACTTTAATCTTAGAAAATAAAAGTAATAAAGTGTTAGGGAGGCCTAGAATAGTTGACTTTGAACTTTAAGGGTAGTAAGTCGACCAAAAGAAGAAAAGAGAGAAGTTTTATGTTGAAATCTGTCACTGTAGCGTTGGCACGCCTGTGCTCACATTCGACATGCCCGAGCTGAATAGAGCACAGTCTGAGCCATGCTGTGCTACCTGTTAGTACGGCCATGTCGGAAAATGGACAAATTTGACGCTGTTTGGCACGCCCGAGCTAATGTTGGCACGCCCGTGCCAAACGGGAGCTTGATCTGAGCCGCACCGTGCTACCTGTTAACACGCCTGTGTCAGAAACCTCGCAAACTTTGACGCTGATTGTCACGGCCGTGCCAATCGAGAGCATGCTCGTGCTCTCTGTCAGATGCGTTAAAAAAATAGGATTTTAAACAGAGAACAGTGCAACACTATATATATGCACTATTATAACACCCTAGTGTGGCTAGAAACCCTATTTGCAACCTAAAACATAGTTTTGCGTGCCCTTGAGGATTGAAGAGTGTAGAGGAGACGGTTCTAGAGAAGAAGGTGCCTAGAGGAGGAAGAAAGGGGGAGATTCTTGAGGAACTTCTTGGCGCGTTCGTGACCAAACGCTTGGAGGTTCTTGGAGGTATTCAAGAGGTGAGTAAAAACAACCTTTTCTTACCCTTCCATGGTGCAAACGTATTTGGGAAAAGGGGATTGATTTATCAAATGATTTTATAGTGAGATTACAATGGAAAATACATGTTTTGGTCAAATCCTGATTTTCTAAATTAGGGGTTTTTCCTTTAAAGCTTTCTTACCGTGATATAAGTGTTTATTATTGAGAATGGTTCTATAATATGTATGTTTGTACATGATTTGGTTGATTAACATGCTATAATTGGATTGTGTGATGATATATGTGGTGTTGGCATGATTAATTAACTGCTATATATATATGATGATGATGTTTGTTAATTGAGTTATACCGCCTATGAATGGGGTATCGAAAATTAGTTACATTGCCAATTATTTGGGATGTCGGAATATGAGTTATACCGCCTAAAAAAGGGTATTGAAATTAGTTACATCGCCAATTAATTGGGATGTCGGAAATATGAATTATACTGCCTAAGAAAGGGGTATTGAAAATAGTTACATCGCCAGGAAATGGGATGTCGGAAAATGAGTTATGCCACCTATGAAAAGGGTATCGAAAGCTAGTTACATCACCAAAGAATGGGATGTCGAAACACCTCTTTTGAAGAGAGGTGGGCAATGGGACGCCATTGTCATGTGTTGTGTGTTTATGATTGACAGAATAAGTGCATGAATTAAATGTTAAATGATGCTATTTGAATTATGTGGTGTGTTGGTCTGAATATTTTATATTATTGATATTATAGAAAATTATATTATCTTCGAAAGTAACAGGTGCCATGGTTGTTTTTCCGGTTACTACGCCGGTTGAGAATATCACAGTTTGTGAAAATAATTTATAACTGTTTTTATTCACTGGGATTCTCATCACATTAGTAGTGTTATTTTCAGAGCACAAGGACGATATTCTTGAGATCGAGGAAGCTCGAAGAGTTGAGTTACTTTCTAGTGATATCTATAGCATTGGTTAGTATGATAATGTACTGGAGCCGTATGTGGCAAGACCTTAGTTATTTTATTTTTATACTTTTGGGTTTTAGTTGGCGCCTTATTTCAGGAGTTTTTGGATTAATTATATTTTCATATTTGAGAATTTTATGAAGTAAAGACTAATTTGAAATTATTATTATTATTATTATTATTATTATTATTATTATTATTATTAAATTAAATACTATATTATGAAAAAATTTATTTCATGAGGTTTTATTTCAACATTTTATTTGGGTTACTAATGTAACGAAGGGCGTTACATTTTTGCAAGGGGGTCTCCAGGACATGCTGCTAGAGGTGGTCTTTTTAGAGATTCCAGAAGTGTTATTTTAGGTTGCTTTGCTTCATACTTGGGAATAACTAATGCCTTTTATGCTAAATTTGTGGCTTCTATGCTTGCTATAGAAATTGCATATCAAAGAGGATGGTGGTTGTAACGCCTCGATTTTCAAGTTTTATAATTATTCAGTATTTAAGCGTTTTTATTTTATTGAAGGGTCTAGAGAGTGAAATAAATTAATCCGAGACCATAGTCACGCTCTACGCTATCATAGGAAGCTATGGTTAAATTTTGGTCGAAAACTCAAACAGGGCCTGTCTGCATTTTACACTGACAGTATGATTTTACTGCTCAGACGACCTAATTTTGACTCGTGAACTAAACAGTTAGGTTTTATATTTTATTTCTAACGATATTGGTTATTTTGAAAATTGTCAAAATAAATAAGTCGTTATACGTTATTTGGGCGTAAAACCTAAATCAGGTGGACAACGGAGTAGAATACAGGATTTATCCAGACCCGCTACGGATAAGGTTGAAGTCACATCACCTTATCATCTACCATCATTACATAAAAAAAATATCTAGATATTTATAGGACTTTGAGTGAAATTACCAAAATGCCCTTCTTGTAATTTACAGGTTTGCCATTCTTGTAAAATATATATTTCACTCTCTCTCCTCTCTAAGGCCATACGGCCAACTCTCTCATCTCCCCCACTCTCACTTTCTCTTCTTTCTCTCTTATTTTCTTCATTAAACTCCATTAGAGAAAATGGGAAACCTTGAGTTTTTGGTGTTTTGTACTCAAATCTTTGAAGGAGAATCATCTAGGAGGTATCCATCCTTCTCTATTTCTCTCAATCTATCCTTTCTCTCCTCTAAAATCTCATTTTTCATGGAAGTTAGGTTTTTACCCCTAAACGTCAAAAATCCATGAAAAATTATAGAAAAATCCTTTTAATACCAAACCAATTTCTTTGGCCTAGGTTCATGGTATCCTTCCATGATCCAAGAGCTTAGAGCCAAGAAATCTCTCTAACACTTTTTGGGAAGAAGAGGCCGAAACCCCCTTTGGTGAAGGATAGGGTTTTTGGTTGATTTTTGGCATTTTAAGCTTATATCTAGGGTTATCTCACTTAGTTAGGGTAGTATCCAAGAGATGAGAATTTTTGGAGCTCCTTAGCTATTTTTAAAATTAAAGGGTCCAAACCTAGAGGTAGAGAAATAGGAGAACTCTTTGTATTTTGTGTTAATACATTGATTGATTGCATGTGTGTAGTAATCGGCTGAGCATCGAGCGAAGTTTCGGACCGACCGGGAGATTGCACTTACCTTGGGAACTTCAAGAGGTAAGGGGACAAACCTGAGGAATTCCAATTCCGACAGCTATATGATGTATTTGTCTGTACTTGATTATTGGTGGAGTGTTTTATTTACTGCTGTTAATTTGCCTATGCATGATATAGCTGCTTATGTGTTTGGATGTATGGTATAGCATTTTGAATAAATGTATGGATGTATCGGGTGCCCTGCTGTAGGATTTAAGGCATTAAAGGACCTAATACCGATTAGGATCCGATATCGTGTAACATAAAAGCTTTAAAAGCTTGAGATGTGGAATGGAGGACAAATAATAATAGTTTATTGTTTTTCAATCTTATTTTAAGAGAAAAATAATTAATTAGTTTTTGGAATAAAATAATAATATTGGAATAAAATAATAATAAACGTTTGCTTTTAAGGGAAAGTCAACTTCAAGGGCAAAATCGTGAAAATGTGGCTTTAATAAAGAAAAAATTAAGTTTTTAGGATAAATATTGTTTTTGGAAAACTTTATTAGTTTTTAAAATAATAAAGTTAACCTTTTGAGTAAAGGCGTTTTCGAGAAACGTGATTTCAAGTTATTTGGTTTTATCCAAGATAAAGGAGTTTTTACAAACTGCAGTTCAAGGTTTGTGTTTTACCGAAAAACGACGAAAAGAAAAGAAATGGTCCTTAGACCAAGTTTTGTTTTATGGAAAACTGATCCCGAGGACTTTGTGTAAGTGTCGGCGATTTGGGTTTTAGTTTTTGAGTTTTCAAGGAAATGTGGTTTTCAACTTAGAAACTAGAAACCGAGATGTCGGGGTTCTAGGGTTCTGCAAAAACACATGGATCAATGATCCGTGTTAGTCTGTTGGTCATGCCAGCTTAAGGACAATCTTTGTGGTCCTGTAAAGCTTGAGGATGCTTTTATGCTCTTGAATCCAAAGTCCTAGACTGGTGCATCGGTTAGGGATTTTGGGGTTCGACCTGTTTTGGACTAAATGTCCTGTTTTGAGAAAGATGTTGTAAAGGCTTAAAGAGTCTAAGACATTATGGTGGTTGATAGGTTGATACTACAACGAGGGTATATTGATACGACAAAGATAAATCGATGAAAACGAAATAGTTTTTTCATCCATTTATGTGTTGGGCATACGTACCGTGAAACGGGGGACCTTGATGGCAAGGAAAAACCTGAGATGACTTATTGTCATCATGTAACATTGTGCCTTGATGGACAATGATGTCATACGTGCGGTGTGTTTGTATTGTATCCTGAGTTGGACAATGTAGTTATTACGGCACGTTGGTGCTAGTGATGGCACGTTGGTGCTAGTGATGGCACGTTGGTGCTAGTTATTATGGCGCGCTGGTGCTAGACATTGCTGCCTGATGACCAATGTACCCCAAGCTTGATCAACTCATTCATTTGGTGATGGTACTTCCGGAAATCTAGAATTTTGAGATATGTGGAAGTGTTCATGCATACATTTAGAAATAATGGTGATTGTGGGGTACGAGACCCGTGTGTTTTTACTGTTAACACATTGATATGTATATTGTACTATATTATGCATGATGATATTTTGTGAAGTATGCATATATGAATCTGCTGTTTGTGTTTGAGTATGTAGTAGTCGCTTTTGGATTCATGTGTAGATGTTTGTCAATAGTTCTCTGGGTCATTTAGGGACTCAGCAACTTGATCTGCTCGATGCTGAGGGCAAAAAGGTGTGGGCAATTGAGAACGAGACTCAGTCTCAGGAATACAGCGTATGTTAGGTAGTGCGTCTTTTGTTAGTACTAGACCAGCTTAGGGTTTTCTTTTGAGGTAATGCCTTTTGGCTAGTCTGTGAGTGGCTACTGATGGCCAGGGTTTTGGAGATAGGATTCTCAGACCCATCGCTACCTAACATTAGGACTTGAGAAGTTTTACTTCTGTCAATGTATTTTGGGAACGGACATGTTGTCCGAGGTCCCTTGAAGTATATTGTGAAACTGGTGATACAAGTATATGTATATGAGTAGCATTAATAATTATCTTGAGTATATATATGTACAATTGTGAGTATATGTTCCTTAATATTATAAGAAGAAAAAAATTCTATCACGATTTTCATAAGTAAGTAAGATATCAGTAAAGAAAATCTTTTTCCGAAAGCGAACCAGCAAATCCCTTTTCCTACTTTATAGTGTTTGGGGTTACGAAAGTGACACCCGAGGGTGGGGTGTTATAGTGGTATTTATGGCTGGAATGTGACTCAAAATTAGTTGTTGATGTTTTTTCTTCTAATTATACGGTGCTTAGGAAATTCAGGAATAGATGGAAGAATTGCCTTATTTTATGTCAAGGGATGCACTTTAGAGATTCTCACATTTAAAGGGAGGGTAATAGTTTTGCTGATAAATTGTCCAACTTTGGTGTAACTAGTCGTTCTTCTAGTTAGTAGGATCTCATCCCAAATTTTATTAGGGAGGATTTTTATCGCAATAGATTAAGCCTTCCTAGTTATAGGTTCTCTTAATATTATTATTGTTTCATGGATTTTGGCTTTAGTCCCCCATGGATTTTTTCTATTCTTTCTTTTATATTTTTTTAACAAATATTTGACATGCTGCAAATGATTGTTAGAGTCTAGGATGCTAATATAGTTGGGATGCCTTTCTCTATTATGATGCCTTTGCATGTCAAAAATTTTTATAAAAAAAAGGTGCAAGTAGTGCTAAAGAAAAATCAAAATCCTCTAACATATAACATACTGCGAATAATAAAACTCAAATCTCGATGTCACATATCAGAGCTGGTATATATACTGATAACACATCGAAATAAAACCGAAACATAGCTATAAAACCTAACTACTAGCCGAGCCATCTCCACACGATCACTTCTCAACAGCAGGCTCACCTTGCTCTGCATATACGAATATACATACATAGAAATAACCAAGAACGGGGGTAAGAAATCGTATATATGAACATAAACGGTAATGGAATAGTTATAAGATGTCATACACACACATCAATCAATATATCACAATACATGTATACCAAGGTATGTATGTCAATACAAGTGAAACTCCACTACTCCATGCATATGTGGCCAACAACACTAACTCTAGAAAGATGATAGGGAATACATATCTGGTTATCCACTTGGATGACTCACTATACCATATGGCATCCACCAAATATTCTCACCCGTCCTGATAATGTACTGAGGCTAATCAGGGTACTCAGGCTTGGTTGAGTGGTCACTCCGGCCATAGGTAGCTAGCCCATGCCAAAATGAAACTTCCACACCTGACTCTACCCTTAAGGTCGGGATAACACCCATCGTGGCCTCCACCATCGCGATTCATCATTTTCTTTCCGCCCATCATATCAACGTCAATGAATGATGCATGCTATGCTTCACAACATACAAACACATGTCCAACCACCCACCATCATAACCATTAACAATGATTATTAATCTTGACCATCAACGATGATCATTATCAACAAACCATCAACAATGATCATTAACAACATCTGACGATAACCCACCTTTACCGTCTTCATTGACATAATTAATAGAAACACATCGTTACCATTAATACCATCATCTTTATTAAGTCATATCTTACCTAACTAAACCTTTAATAATATATTGCGTATTAGTGTCCTTATGCCCGATTCAACTTAGATTACTACCTCTCCTTCACCAATTCCCCTTATGTAAGGCCATGAAGTAAGATCATGTAATTCATTCATATTCAACTCTTATCGAATCTCAAATACTCAAATTATATTCTATTGAAAAACTGTATAATCAAACCACACCTAATACTCAATTATTACTCACTAATAATGAATTATAACTAACCTGATAATCGATTATTGCTAGCCCGATAATCTATTATCGTTAACCTGATAATCGATTATTGCTAACTGTGAAGCGATTATTGCCTCCTGACAGTAGCTCTGTGTAGTTGATTTAGGGTATTTTCTAACTTTAAACATTTTAACACTCATAAATTAGTCCTATGTATTCTAAGTATAATCCTTGGATTATCAACCTCACCTCTCATACTATCTTCATTTATTATGAACTTTCTTTAACCTAAAACTTTGTCCTATAGTTTAAGGTTAACTTAACATCAATTTCTATAACTTAATCAACATAGTCATCAACATGAAACATGAAATCAATATATATAATCATGTTATAACAACAATCACTCATATTCAATAATTACAAAAATCAAGAATAACACATATAAGCATTTACCAACATTCATAGGTATACATGAACAAGTAATTAGGATTCAAATGTCAAAAACATCATATATCGTCATGCATGGGTTAACCCTCCATCTTATGCTACCCCAAAACCTATATATTCATATTAACCTCTCCCCCATACTTGGTATGAAGACGTAGATCTTGAACAAGGAAGAGAAAGGGCTGTCTTGACTTTGGTCCAAACACTCGCTGCATAACGGTGACAAACGGAACGCAAAAATGTCCTTAAACAGTCCCAAAAATCAACAAAACTCAAAAGAAATTGAAAGGAACGAAGGCATATGAAAATACCTTGTTATCATCCCCCAAAATAAAAAATCCATGGTTGAAAACTTATCACGAAGAGGATACGTGACAACAGCAATGTTCTTCAAGTGAAAAGCGGTGAAGAACGACAAATGAAAGCAGTCTCCTTCAAGAATTCTTGGAAGAGATCAAGGAAAACTTTTTGGGATGAGAGGAGGTAGTCTTCTAAGGTTAACAACTGGTGAAAAGGGTTTAGGTCATGGCTTAAAAGGTTACAAGGTATTAAAATGAAGTGGGCCGAAAACAGAAAGCCCGCAAAACTTCTGCAAAATGCACGATAATCAATTATACCACGATGGATAATCGATTATGAAGCCTCTGTCCCGAGACTAATCTATTACGAAATGACATATAATTGATTATGAAGCCTCTGTTCAAAACATGATGAACCTCAATTCTGTGCATTTTATAGGGGGTATTTGGGTCAAAATTTGATACATTTTAGGATAAATATTATTATATTTCACCCCTTTACTTAAGTTTTGACAGAATTGACGTTCGAAGAGAGTTTAATGGGCTGTTGAAGAAAAGAGAAGATTTTAGAGCTAAATTGGGCAAAATACTGAAGTTTTGAGGTTAGCACAACTGTGCCATGCGAGAGCACGCCCGTGCCAACCTCCCAAAGCCATCCATCCAAACAAAGCCTTAGGAAAAAGCTTAATGCTGACCTCTGAAGACTTAGCACGCCCGTGCCACACGAGAGCACGCCCGTGCCAAATTGAAGAAAGGCCTGACAGAAGCTAGCACGACCCCAATTGCAAAGAGCACGGCCGTGCCAACTGAAGGGCATGCCCGTGCTGTAACCCATGCACTAGAACGTTGATCTATGAAGTCAGTAAGCCCTGACATATTTGAGCAGGGCCTGATATACTGAAGAACACACCCGTGTTGAGTGACAAGCACGTCTGTGCCAATGAAATAGAAGACTAGAATCAAGGCTCGGTCCGCATTTTTTGTTATAAATAGAGGTCCTCTGTGCCACTCTAAAGACATCTTTTGCTCTTTCTTTCATCTCTTTATTTTCTTTGAGTATTATACTCTTGTTTTAGTTTTAGTTTGTAGTTTTGATTTCTAGAGTAGGATTTGAAACCTGGAAATTAAGTTGGAGACAACTTCTCCCTCTTCAATTAACCAGGATGCGTTTTCCATTGTTGATTTTGGTTTTCCCTATTACTATGAGTAGCTGAATTCACCACTAGAGTTGTGGTGGATCTTATGTTAGTAGAAACCATTTTCTCTATGTCTTAGCTTTAATTCAATTCTATTTGGTTGCAATTTGAATAGTGTTATTCTGTTGTTCTTCATCCCATACTAGGATTGCGCACCCTTTGTATGTTTTTAATCAATTGATTGACATTTCGGCTATCAAGCCTAATTAAATTGGTAGATCTATAGGATAATCGGGATTTAATATCTAGATTTGTGAAAACGTGATTTATTCCTTTCAATCATTCAACCTCTTTATGCTTTATGCTTTCTAATCATTTAAACTCTTTGCCTGGCAACCATTGGGTTTATTTGGGGAAAAGAATATTAATTGTCTGACAAACAATTAATAATTTTCATAGAGGGATTGATATTCGAAAAGCAACTGCAAAATTGAAAAGAATTAGGATTTGGGGTGTATCGAAAGCGTAAGTGAAACCACGGCTCTAGGCTCTTTTACTATTGATTTCTAAACTCTTTTTTTATTATTATTTCATCATCTTTTACCATTGCTCTATTATTATTTATTTTCAAAGTTCTTGATTAGTCTAAATAGCATAAGGATTTCCCTATTCCAGTACTTGCTTTATCACTTAGTTATCTAAATTAATCTCTTGGATACGATATCTGGACTTCCATTCTATATTACTTCTGCGATAGGGTACACTGTCCTTTAAGTGTGTTTTGAACGCAACAAGTTTTTGTCGTCATTTTCGGGGATTAATTTTTGATATTTTGTGATCTTTAAGTAATATTGGAAGAAAAGAAATTCTAGTTAATTTAGACATTTAATTTTTCTTTTATTCTCTCTCTTTGTATGCTAACACGATCTAAAGATCCTGATCTAGTTTTCAGCAGGGAAGTTGAAAGGACTTTCCAAAGGTTGTGGAGGCAAGCAAGAGAGGAGTACACTATGGGGGATAGAATGACGTTGTTAGACTACTTCACCCCCTCTGCTAAGGTAATGGATAGCATCACTAACCTTGCGGTGGATGCCAACAACTTTGAAATCCAGCCTGCGATGAAGTCTATGGTCCAAAGCTCTAGACAATTTGCTGGACTGCCCAATGAAGACCCTAATGTTCACTTGAAGAAATTCTTGAGGGTCACAGATTTAATCAAGTATAGTGGAGTTTCCACAGATGCTATCAGATTGAGGCTGTTCCCATTCTCTCTCTCAGACAAAGTGGACCAATGGCTATCATCTCTACCTGCCCGTTCCATCACTACTTCGAACCAACTGACTCGCCTATTTTTGGCTAGGTATTTCCCTCCTTCTAAATCTACTAAATTTAGATCTGACATCACTAATTTTGTGCAGTTCGAGAATCAATCCTTATTTGAAGTATGGGAGCGATACCAGGACTTGATTCGAAAATGCCCATGTCATGGCTTTTCAGTTCCTATTCAGGTGCAGATTTTTTATATTAGGCTTTCTCAACGTGATAGATCCAATTTGGATGCTGCTAGCGGGGGCTCTATCTTGAAGAAAACACATGAAGAAGCTCACACCTTGATTGAAAAAATGTCAGCCAACCATTACCAGTGGTCTCAAGGAGATAGTCATATTGTTAAGAAGCCAATTGAAGTTCATCAAGTTAATGCCAATATGGCACTAGAGTCCAAACTGGAAGCACTTTCAAAACAAATGGAGATCTTAATGCAAGCTCAATCACAAGCCAAACCTAAAGTTGAGCAAATTGAAGAGGTGAATTACATAGGGAGCATCCCCAAGAGGTAGAATGACCCATACAATTCAGGGTGGAAGGATTGTCTTGATTTCTCATGGAATGATCATCAGAATAGTCAAGGTTCAAATCCTAATGTCTATAGGCCCCCTTATTTGCAAAACCATGCTAACCAAGAGGAAAGGCAACCAAAATCCGAGGATCCTTTGATGAAGTACATAAAGAAGATTGATAAAAGGGTGGATGCCATGGAAGCTAAGATGTCTAATATTGCTCAGTTGTTAACTCAGACACTGCAGAATATATCGCAGAATAAAATAGAACCTAATCCAAGTGAACGAGTCGATGTCATCACTACTAGGAGTAGCAAGGTATTGAAGCAAAATCACAAGAAGGAAGACTCTGCACCCATGGAAGAAGATGCTGCTGCCAAAGAAATTGATGCTGAAGATGAGCACGACCGTGCAACACCTCTAGCACGGCCGTGCAACTTGCCCAGTGAGCAGAAACAGGTAACAGCCATTAGTGAGCCAAAAAAGGTAAAAATCCCTTGCCCTGAAAGATTGAAAGATGGAGATAATGATAGGCATTTTAAAAAAAATTTAGAAATATTAAAAAATTGCATATCAATATTCCCTTTGCTGAAGCCATTGCTCAAATGCCCAAATATGCAAAATTTTTGAAAGAAATAATTTCTAATAAAAAGAAATTAAAGGGCTTTGAAATAGTGAAACTAAATGAGGAATGCTCATCCATTGTTCTTAAGAAACTGCCACCAAAATCAAAAGATCCAGGGAGTTTTACAATTCCTTGCTCTATTGGTAAGTCTCATTTTGAAAAAGCATTATGTGATTTAGGTGCCAGTATAAATTTAATGCCTCTGTCTGTTTTGAGAAAACTTGGCATCCAAGAACCTCAGCCGACTGACATATCCTTGCAGTTAGCAGATAGAAAAATTGCCCACCCACGTGGGATAATGGAGGATGTCTTAGTCAAAGTAGATAGTTTTATTTTCCCCGCAGATTTTGTTATTTTGGAGATAGAGGAAAATGAGGATGTCCCAATTATTTTGGGGCGACCTTTCTTAGCTACTGGGGATGCCAAAATTGAGATCTGACAAGGGAAGTTGACTTTGCAGATGGATAATGAAGGCTATTTTTAAAGTTCTTAACTCATCCAAAAATCCCTATTCTTTTGCTTCCTGTCACTTTATTCAAGATATTACTGATGTGGTTATTTCTAACAAGTTTCATGATTTTAAAGCAAAAGATGACTTGAAGAAAATTCCTAAGTTAGAGGACCATGATTCATTACTTTATCAAGCTCATCAATCACAGGGAACTTGGAAAAAGAGCAAAGGGAGAAGGATAAATTGGGGCAAGACATTAAAAGGAAAAGCTGCACTTGGAGAGCCCCCTGATTGATTCTCCTAAAACAGGTTCTCAGGCTCGTGACGTTAAACAAGCGCTTTGCGGGAGGTAACCTGAGTTATTTTATTTATTTTGTTAGTTTTATTATTAGGATAGTTTATTTTATTTTAGTTCATTTTAGGCTTAATTGCACTTTTGGTCCCCCAGGTATCATGATTGTGTAATTTTAGTCCCTGAGGTTCTAATTGCGCCAATTGGGCCCCCCGAATATCATGATTGTGCAATTTTGGTCCCCCAGGTTTCAATTGCGTCAATTAGGTATCACAATTATGCAATTTTGGTGCCCTAAGTATCACAATTGTGCAATTTTTAACGTCAATAGCTTACGAAGCACATGTGAGACTGATTTGACATTTAGTGAGGCCAGCTTGACAGCTTACATGTCATTCTTATCCTGCACTTAGTAATGTGTATTTGACCATTAAAGTGTGTAAGATGTCAATGATGCCACATAAGAATGTCCCGTAAGTTGCCAACTTGACCTCTCTAAGTGCCAAATCAGTCCCACGTGGGTCACGTAGGCTACTGGCGTTAAACATTGCATTATCGTTATATTTAGGGGACCAAAATTGCAAAATTGTGATACCTGGAGGACCAAATTGGCGCAATTGAAACCTGTGGGACCAAAATTGCACAATTGTAATATTTAAGGGACCCAACTGACGCAATTAGAATCTAAGGGACTACAATTGCACAGTCATAATACCTGGGGGACCAAAAGTGCAATTTGTAACACCCCGATTTTCATGCTTTCCAATATCAGTAAATTATATAAATGGGTTTATATTTTTATCTCAGGTTTAGAGAATGACATTAAATAAACTAAGACCACATTCACGCTCTACGCTATCATAGGGAGTTATGGCTAAATTTTGGATCGAAAACTCAGACGGAGCCCGGTCTACGTTTTTCACTGACCGTAGTAGTTTACTATTCACAAGACCTAATTTTGACTCGTGAATGAAACAGTTAGGCTTAGAATCGAATTTCCTACATTTTTGCTAAAATTGGTCTTTCGCACTAAAAAGCAGAATAATATAAGTTATTTGGGTGAAACCTCAAACCGGGTGACGAACGGAGCTGGATAGGGATTTACTGGGACTCGCTAACGGATAATCTTGAAATCACATCAAGTCACATTACCTAGGAAGGCGTGCCAGCATCATGATGACGATTGAAAATATCTGGACGCGAAAAGACCAAAATGCCTCTGATCTTTTTCACATTTACCATTTTACCCTTGTGTAAAAAGACCATTTTGCCCTTAAGTGAAAAATTTTGGACATTCCTACCCTTCCCTTTACCTCTCCCACGCCCCACCTTCATCAAATACACCATTCACCATTTCTTCTCCTTCACTTCATTTTCTTCTTCACTTTCTCTCCATTTCTTTAAGAAATTTCAAGAAAAAGTTGAGGAGCTCATTCATCTTCATCATCTAGGAGGTATGGAATACTCATTTGACCTCTTAATCTCCATATTCCTCCATTGAATCTTGTGTTTTCAAGCTTTTGTTCAAGTTGAAGCTTAAACTTCAAAAATTCATAGGAAATTATAGAAAAATCCTTTTAATGTAAAACTAATTTCTATGAGCTAGTATCATCATCCTCTTTCATCATCCAAGAGCATATAACCAAAAGATTTCCCTAGCTCATGTGGGTATGAATGGCCGAAACCTACCTTAGGAAATGATGAGTTTTGCTTCAAAGTTTTTTTGTAAAAAGACTTGATTTAGTGTGATGTATGCTTAAGGATCATTGATCCAAGAGTTAGGAATTTTTAGACATCTCTAACCTATTTTTATAAGGGATGGCTGAACCCTATCTTGGTTGGTTGAAGGGGTTTTGGTTCAAATCTTTGACAAGTAATCATAGATTATGTCTTAATCATGCTTAAGGATCATTAATCCAAGAGTTAGTAAAGTTTTGACAACTCTAGCCTATTTTTCTAAAAAAGGGCCGAACCCTAGTCATATGAATTAGAGGGGTTTTGATTGGATTGTATTAATTTCTGGTTGTGATTTGTTTTGAAGGATCAGACTGTGTTCGATCGCTCTAAAGCGTGTGCAATCGCCAGTTGCGGAGCCACAATCGGAGTTCCCCAGGGAAGCATGCGGGAAAACAATTCAGGTGGGGGAAAGAACCACAGTATCGTCGGGGGGGCAAGATTAAAATAATTTATATTGATATGTGTAGGGAGACCTAAACCCTACTAGTGGTCAAGTGGCCGTTAGGTTGATTATATGCTATGTCAAGGTTGTATGCTGTGTGTTAGTATGCTTAGTATGATATATGTGATATGTACATTGTGTCTCGTAACATGCTTAGGGTTACTTAAATATTTACCCATGAGTTGATGAATTGATATGCTTGCAAGAGTATTTAATATAATGATGACAGAAAACTTCGAAACTTAAGTTATTTTAGAACCCTTAATTAGTTTATTGAGGGTTTTGCATGGTGCACCATGTCTACTCGTGACCCTGCCTGCCCATGGCCTTTCCTTCAACCTCTAGCCCCTTCATTCCCTCCATCTTCTCCCTCTTCCTCCTCCACTTCTTCTCTACCTGCGCAAAGGAAATCTTTTGCTCAAGCACTCAATAATTCTTTCGACATACCTATTAGTCAATTGCCAAAGCCGAGATTGATAGGAGACTCAATTTCAATAAAGAACTCAGAAGATGAATACAAGATTAGCTTAGAAAGCAGCAAAAACAGTTTACATGGCCGCATAATCCTTCCGAAAGGCAATCAACCAATTAAGTTTCATGACTTAAGAGACAAGTTATCGAAATTATGGAAACCAATTGGACAATGGCGCATGATTCCTTTGGGTAAAGGATATTATGAATTTAACTTTGCATCTTTAGAAGATCTTCGTAGTGTTTGGACTGTTGGTTCATGGTGTTTATAACCGGGCATGCTTAGACTTTACCAATGGAGTCCAGATTTTAATCCCAATCTTCAGAAGCAAACTCATGTTCAATCTTGGGCTCGGATCTATGATCTTCCGATGGAGTATTGGAGGCCAAAAATTCTTTTTGAAATTGCAAATGGCATCGGCACTCCAATTGCTCTAGATGAATCAACAAAAAATAAAGTATTTGGTCATTATGCTAGAATCCTAGTTGACATTGACCTTTCTGGTCTAATCCCAAATGGAATTAGGGTGGAAAGAGATGATCATGCATTCTATGTTGCAATTGATTATGAAAAACTACCCTCCTTTTGCTCTTGCTGTCTTTCGATTGGTCATTCTATTGGGGAATGCAAGAGGAAAAAGATTGGTACTGAACCTCGCAAGGAGCAATCTTTAAATCATAAATCAAGAACTGCATATGCTCCTAAACAGCCTGCTGTCCAGAAACCAGATGTTGCAGTAATGGATAATCCTGATCAAGGAATTGATGGTAAGGAAGATACTGGTAATGATCCAGATAATGGTGGAAAACATGATCATAATTATGTTACTGCAGATAATAATGGAATTGCAGTAGTGCAACAGAATGAAGATTGTGATGCAGAGGATAATTTGGATAATCATGTAATCCAAGAGGATTGTGTTGAGGACTCATCCTCAGAATATGCAGAATCATTACATCCTGAATCTCCTCAGGCAGATAGAGTTTTAACTGAGAATTGTCCTGGTTTTCAGACTCCTATAGCAGGTTCAACTGAGAATGGTATTGGTGTTCAGTCAATTAGTCATGTTTCTGATTCGATGGGAGGCATGGACAACAATATGCAGGACAACTCAATCCCTCAGAGGATTAATGTTATTATCCCTTCTCAGGTAGACATTCTACCTCATCAGGCTCAGCAGGATGTCAGGATTTTGTCTAAGTTCTGGAGTAATGGTAATGATGAAGAAGAGATTGAAGAGGAAGAGGAATGCCTTAATGTCAATGAAGTTCATACTGAGCAAGGTAATTTCAAAGTTTTTCTATCAAAGTCCCAAAAGAAGACATTGAGACAGAAACAATTAGCTCTAGCAAAAGCTGGTAAGCCAAAAGCGCGAAACAGGGCTGGTCCTGTTAATTTTGCATGATGAAGTTCCTCTTCTGGAATGTTAGAGGGATTGGCAACCTAGACACTAGGTTGGTCTTGAAGAACTTTCTGGTTTCTAATAAGCCTGATCTTATTTTCATTGCTGAGCCTTAGATTAGTATTGCTCAATTCCCCCACAGGTTTTGGACAAAATTCAAACTTAAAGTCTTTGCAGTTAATGATAGGAATACTCTTCTGCCTAATCTATGGTGTATCTGTCATGAATCCTTGCATCCTACTGTTATTGCTTGCTCTAATCAACATGTTTCTTTCTCTTTAAAGATGGATTCTCAGGAACTATTCATCTCGGCCATCTATGCTAGTACTAACTATCAGAACAGAAGAGTGTTGTGGGCTGAACTGACAGCTTTACAACAAGCAAATGATGGCCCTTGGTGTTTTATAGGAGATTATAATGTTGTCCTTGGTGCTCATGAACAAAGGGGTGGTTGCTTACCTTTGAAGATTGCTTCTGAGGAGTTTAAACTTTGGACTGACAGTTGTCAACTCTCCCATATTCTTACCCGTGGTGCTCAATTCTCATGGTCCAATGGTAGAAGAGGGAATGCTTTAACAGAGAAAATACTAGATAGAGTGGTTTGTAATGACAAATGGTTGAACTTCTGGTCTAGTGTTGCTTGCTGCACACTCCCTAGAAGCAAATCTGATCACTTTCCCTTGCTCTTATCAATGAAGAAGGAAGTTAAAAATTTTAGTTCGTCATTTAAGTTCATGAAGATGTGGTCTTCCAATCCAGACTGCTCTAGAATAATTGAAGAAGTCTGGAATTCTGAGGTAGCAGGCTGTCCTATGTTCATTCTCTCTCAGAAGTTAAAGCTGTTGAAAGGCAGACTTAAGAGCTGGAATAAAGATACTTTTGGAGATGTTAACATTAAAGTTCATTCTGCTATGGCTAAGGTTGAAGATATCCAACAAATTATTAGTTCCACAGGTATGACTGACCTGCTGTTTGAGCAAGAAAAACAGGTTCAATCTGAATTGCAGTATGCTTTACATTGTCAAGAAGAATTCTGGAAAGAAAAATCCAGAATTGATTGGTTTCTTCAAGGTGATAGAAACACTGAATTCTTCCACAAGATCACCAAGATAAGGAATGTCTCAAAGCAAATCTCCTTGATTAAAAAGGAGGATCAAGTTCTGCATGCTACAAAGGATATAGAGGATCATATATTGAGTTATTATACTGATCTGTTCTGTTCTGAGAATCAGTGTTGGGAAAATGACTTAGTTGACAGAATTCTAACTCCAATGGTTTCTAGGGAGGACAACCTAATGTTAACCAACTTGCCTTCCATTGAAGAAGTGAAAAATGCAGTGTTTTCCTTGAATGGTAGTGGTGCTCCGGGGCCTGATGGTTTTGGAGGCTTCTTCTTCCAAAATTACTGGGGAATTGTTCAGCAGGATGTTTGCAAAGCTGTCATTCAGTTTTTTGAGCAGGGTTGGTTGCTGCCCAACCTCAACTCCAACTTGGTGGTTCTAATTCCAAAACATCAAGGTGCAGATAGAGTTGAGGATTTTAGGCCTATTGCCTTGGCCAACTTCCAATTCAAAATCATCACTAAAGTTATTGCCGATAGGCTGGCTAAGGTAGCTCCAAAGATTGTCTCTGATAACCAAAAAGGTTTTATTCAAGGAAGGTACATTAATGACTGTCTTTGTACAGCTTCCGAATGTGTCAATTTGCTTGACAAAAGGGCCTTTGGTGGTAATATAGCTTTAAAGATTGATGTCAAAAAGGCTTTTGACACCATGGATTGGAAATTCCTATTGAAGGTTCTTTCTTCTTTTGGATTTGATGCTACATTCTGTAAATGGATTGAGACCATCCTCAACTCAGCTAAACTTTCTATTGGTGTCAATGGCAAATCAGTTGGGTTTTTCTCTTGTAAGAGGGGTGTTAGGCAAGGTGATCCCTTGTCCCCTCTTTTGTTCTGTATTGCAGAAGATGTATTGAGCAGGGCTATTTGCAAGTTAGTTCAAGATGGAAAGCTTAAAACAATGGCTGGTCCTAGAGGCTTCAGATCTCCTAGTCATATTTTATATGCTGGTGATATTCTCATCTTCTGCAGAGCCTCCAATCAGAACTTATCTAATCTAATGTCTCTTTGAAGGAGTATGGGGGTATTTCTGGTCAGATGGTAAATCTCCACAAGTCCAAGTTCTATGCAGGTAACATTTCGGCTTCTAGAATGTCTAGCATTGCTAATACATTAGGTTTCTCTACTGGTAGATTTCCTTTCACTTATTTTGGATTGCCTATGTTTAAAGGTAAGCCTAGGAAGTCCCATTTGCAACCTATTGCAGATAGGATCAAATCAAAATTAGCCACATGGAAAGGTTGTTTGTTGTCTATCATGGGGAGAGTTCAACTTGTTAAATCTGTGGTTATTGGTATGGTCATGTATAGCTTCCAGGTTTACTCTTGGCCTATAAGCTTGCTGAAATTAGTTGATAGCTGGCTGAGGAACTTCATCTGGTCTGGTAATACAGATATCAAGAAAACAGTTACAGTTGCTTGGCACAAAGTTTGCAAATCTGAAACAGAAGGAGGTCTAGGAGTCAGATCTTTAAGAGCTATCAATAATGCTTCTATGCTGAAACTGTGTTGGGATTTCATTTCTTCCCCTGATCAGTGGGCTAATCTCTTAAGGGCTAGAGTCTTGCGAAATAATTCAGTTGTGCAGTATTCCATCTCTTCTTCAATTTGGTCAGGAATCAAACCTCACTTGAGTTCAGTTCTTGATAATTCTTCATGGTTGATTGGAGACGGCTCTGACATCAACTTTTGGAATGATGCTTGGTTATCTAAGCCTTTGATCTCTCTGCTGTCTTTTCCAGCTCATTTACACTCTTCCTTAAATGCAAAGGTTAAAGATTTTCTGCATAGTAACTCGTGGTTCATTCCAAGTATTATTCTTCAAAACTGTCCTGCTATAGCTGAAGAGCTAAGGCATATCAGCATCCCTTCCTTCCCTTGCAAAGACCATCATGTATGGTGCAGAACTGAATCGGGCTCTCTAACTTTGAAGGATGCTTTTCAATTTCTTAATAGCAATGGGCATGCTGTTTCTTGGGCCAAATTCATCTGGAATAAATGTGTTCCTCCTTCCAAGTCTTTCCTGGTTTGGAGAATCCTGCATAATCGCCTGCCTATTGATGAGAATCTTTGGAAAAATGGCTGTGGTCTCTTGGTGTAATTTATGTGGTTGTAATTATGAAACAACCGAGCACCTTTTCCTCCAATGTGCCTTTGCTAAGGACTTATGGTTTTGGTTGAGTAACATTGTTAGCTTGGCAATTGATACTTCTTCTCTTCTTTCTGTTTTCTCTTTCTGTGATCAGCGATGGAGCTCTCAAGTCAAGGATCTGTTGATTGCTGCCATAATTAACACAATCTGGGTAATTTGGCACTGCAGAAATAAATCTAGGTTTGATAACAGGTCTATCCCTTTGCAAGTGGCAAAAAACCTTATACTTGCTAATGTTAGTCTTGCAGGGAATCTGAGCAAAGGAACCTCCTCATCCTCCATTCAGGATTCTATGTTATTAAAGGCTTTTATGGTCCGGTGTCATCTCAGTCGTGCACCTAAAATTATAGAGGTCATTTGGCATCCTCCTCCTTGTTATTGGGTTAAGTGTAACACTGATGGGGCCTCTATAGGTGCTCCGGGTCCTTCTGGTTGTGGGGCAATTTTTCGTGATCATAGTGCTGCCACTCTTGGTTGCTTTGCAGCCAATCTTGGAGTCTCTTTTGCTTTTCATGCTGAGATTATGGGAGCTATCCTGGCTATTGAAATTGCTCATAAAAGAGGTTGGTCGTTATGGCTTGAATGTGACTCCAAGCTTGTCATCTCTACAATTTCTTCTCCCTCAATGGTTCCTTGGAAACTTAGGACTAGGTGGAATAATTGTATGGCCTTTACTAAGGAAATGCGTTTTGGTTACTCTCATATTTTTCGTGAGGGCAATAACTGTGCAGATAAAATTGCCAATCACGGGTTATCTATTCATGGATTCTTTTGGTGGGATCTAATCCCTAGTTTTATTAGGGAAGATTTTTATAATAATAGGGTAGGACTCCCTAATTTTCGTTTTAGGTGATTTCATGGGTAAGGTTTATGCCCCCCCATGCTTTTGTATCGTTTTGATTTTTTCCATTTTTAATAAATTGAGGTGTGCTGCAAATGATAGATAGTGGCTAAGGTGCCAACCTAGTTGGGATGTTAGTCTCTATTGTGATGCTTTTGCATGTCTCCTTGCATACTAGTATTTAATATAATGAATATGATTATTGAACCTGATTGTGGCTTTTGATGATATAATGTTGTGATTACTGTTGTATGAGTAGAGATCGGCGGTAATTTCTGATAAGTTGGGAGATAAACATGTGGTGAGGATTTTGAGGATATCTATGTCGTAGTGCTTAACCTAGAAATCCTATTGATGTTGAGATGTAGAGTTGATACCCGGTTATACCGGAGAAAGTTGGTCCTAGTCGTGTATGAGTTGTGGTTGAGACACTAAGTTGTCGATCCCAAGATGAGTCGGCGAGGTTCATGTTGCATTGTTGTTGTTCATCATTATGTTGGCGTACGGGCGATCGATCTTTCCTGCGGGGAGATGGTCGTACCCATTAGTTGTGAACTGGCGAATGTCCCGACCTAGCCTGCGGGCGGGGGGATATGTCATTACCATGAGTTGCGTTGTTGACGAACGAATATTCAGACTGGCCTGCGGGGGGGGATATGTCGTACCCATTAGACGAGTTGAGCCTGCGGGTTGTTGGCCGAACCTTGCATTACGGGCGGTGGCACAGAGATGAACGGACATCTTGATCTGTTAGGGATGTTGCGTCGTGATCGCGTCCATATAATCGTTAGTTGCATAAGAGTGAGAGACAGTAGCTAAGAGAGAAGGACTTGGGAGATGATAGTTTGACATTTTTGTGCTGTTGTATGTTGCTATCTATATATCTTATTTTATAGTTGTTTCCCTATTTATGATGTATTTTTGTTTCTTATCCCTGTATTTCTCTATGTCGTATTTTATTTATTCTCGATCGCACGAGAAGATCCTGTTGAGGAATTGCCAGAGGAGATTGATGGCATACCTGTTGAACCATATGCTGGTGGGAGAGCCTCGGATCCCAGTGCGGGGAGACTTTGAGCTGCTTTGTGCAGAGGACGATCGTCTTTGGGAGATTGACTACTCCGAACGAAGAGTAGTGTATACGGGCTCGACTACCGTATATGTTAAAGTCTTGTTGGGTAGCAGTCTTAGGTTGTTATGGCCAGTATGGGTTTGAGCGAAATGTATTTTGGGGCCAGGAGAGGAAGTTGTATGTATTTTCTTTGTGTGCCATACTTTCAGTTTATATGTGTTGCATACTCTGAAGATTTTTAGTTGGTATCAGTTATTGTAGGCTCTACGGATATAGCCAATACTTTTATACATATGCTATATATATATATATATATATATATATATATATATATATATATATATATATATATATATATATATATATATATATATATATATATATATATGTATATAGTCATGGTATCAGTATTGGTTGTTTTAATATTTTCGCATTTTTATTTAATCACGCTACGCTGCAACGTTAAGAAGTTGAGTTCGGGTTACTAATGGAACCTCCGAGGAGGGGTTGTCTCATTTTATGGTATCAGAGCAGTTTGATTCTTAATCAAGGACTGCTTAAGTTAAGTTGTGATTTCTGGCTGTGTCTATTTAACCCGCATTGGGTATTAACTATGCTTAGAAGTTGGGTAGAGTATCCCATACGCGAGTTATCTTAAGAGGTAACTGTTTCCAACATTTATAAGGCATATGATGCATGCATATGATAATATGGTCTTGCATGTCTTACAAATGTGAGCTGATAATTTCTTCCACAGGAAATTGAATGGCTCGTGGATGAGTTAGAGGACATGGCGGAAGGGTCATAGAGAGTGCCGCTGAACCTGGTAATGGTAATGAAGGAAGTTCCCACATTGGTGATGGGATAGAGTCAATTGAAACCCTAAGGACAGTTAGGGAGTTGGCAACGGCAATGGTGCATCAAATGCAGTAGAATGCTCAACTGTTGCAGGTGACCATGTAACAACAACAGAGACAGAATCAGCGAGGTGGAGTGGAGACGGAAGGCGCTGGATTAAATTCTTTTCTGAAAGGAAAGCCGCCGCAGTTTAATGGTGACTTCAATCCGGAGGGAGCTAAACTCTGGATACAGGAGCTTGAGAAAATATTCGCGGAAATGCACTATAGTGAGGATAGGAAGGAGACCTGCACATCCTTCATGCTGATGGGAGGTTATGAACTATGGTGGAAATATAAGCAGAGAATGCTTGAAGCAGAAGAAAGAGTGATTAACTGGGGAATGTTTCGGGAATGCTTTCTGTAGAAGTATTTCCTTAGAATGATGAGAAGAGAAAAAGAGAAAGAGTTCATGGGTCTGAAACAACGAACCATGTCTGTTGGTGAGTACGCTGTAAGGTTCGAAGCTCTACTCAAATTTTCTGAGTTTTACTAGAGGTTTCCCGATGAAGAGTGGGTGTGCAGGCGTTTTGAAGATGGCCTGAAGTACGACCTACAGAGGGTGATTGTACCACTGAATATTACCCGATTACCCGAGATGTTAGAGAGATGTTCAGTCATTGAGAACATTGACAAGAAGAAAGAGGTGCAACAAGGAAGAACTGGAGGACCTACTCGGAGATTTGACCTAAGAGGTCGAGGAGGAAAAGGAAGGTTTTAGACGGGATGGAAGCCTTATGACCGTCAGGTAACTAGACCAGCTGAACAACAACAAAAAGTGGATGCTTCCGATGTGGAGGATCGCATCTGATTAGAGATTGTCCGGTGAGGGAGACTCGCCAATGCTTTCGGTGTGATCATCTTGTGATCTGATGGACCAGATTCGGGAGAAACAAGTATACGACCAGTATCTGGAGAAAGAGCGGAGGAATCTAAAGAAAGGGATGACATCTGAATACAAGGAAGGAGCAGATGGAATCCTAAGACGAAGAGAACGGGTTTGTATGGCAAATAACCCAGAGATAAGAAGGTTAATTCTGGACGAAGCTCATAGGAGCAAGTTGAGTATGCATCCAGGGTCAACCAAGATGTACCAAAACCTGAAGCAATTGTTTTGGTGGCAAGGCATGAATAGAAATGTAGCTGATTATGTGTCATCTTGCTTAGTGTGTCAGAAAGCAAAGGTTGAACATCAGAGGCCAGCGGGAATGTTACTTCCGTTGGATATCCCAGAGTGGAAATGGGACTGCATAGTGATGGATTTCGTAACGTGTTTGCCAAGGACACCTAAAGGACACGATTCCATTTGGGTTATAATTGATCGGCTTACGAAATCAGCTCATTTTCTACCGATTAATCTCAAGTATTCTATGGAAAAGCTTACTCAGATTTATATCAGTGAGATTGTGAGACTGCATGGAGTACCTTCAAGTATCATATCGGATAGAGACCCGCGTTTTACTTCGCGATTTTGGTAAAGTTTGCATGAAGCTTTAGGGACAAAGTTACGATTAAGTTCGGCTTACCATCCTCAAACTGATGGACAATCGGAAAGGATGATTCAGTCTTTAGAGGACTTGTTGAGGGCGTGTGTGTTGGAACATGCCGGAAGTTGGGAGAATTTCCTACCGTTGATAGAGTTCACCTACAACAACAGTTATCATTCGAGTATAGGGATGGCACCCTACGAAGCTTTATACAGAGGACGTTGCAGAACACCTTTGTGTTGGTACCGATGGAGAAAGTGCTTTATTAGGACCTGAACTAGTGCAACAAACAACCGAGAAGGTGAAACTGATTCAAGAAAAGATGAGGACCACTCAGAGCCGACAGAAGAGTTATGCGGATAAAAGACGTAGGCCACTTGAGTTCGAGGAAGGGGATCATGTGTTTTTGAGAGTCACTCCGATGACTGGGGTGGGCAGGGTCCTGAAGTCCAGAAGACTCACTTCAAAATTCATTAGACATTATCAAATTCTTCGTCGGATGGGTCCAGTAGCTTACCAAATAGCTTTACCGCCTTTTCTATCCATCCTTCATAATGTTTTTCATGTTTCGCAATTGCCAAAGTATATTCCTGATCCCAGTCATGTCATAGAGTCTGATTCAGTATAGCTAAAGGATAACCTAACCTATGAAACATTACCGGTTAAGATCGAGGACAGAAGGATAAAGAAACTGCGAGGGAAGGAGATAGTTTTGGTCAAAGTTATCTGGAACGAGACTACAGGTGATGCTACCTGGGAAAGAGAGGAGGATATGCAACAACAGTATCCGAGTTTGTTTTAAGAGGTAGGTATAATTTCGAGGACGAAATTCTTTTAAGAGGGGTAGGAATGTAACGCCCCGATTTTTTCACGTTTTCTAATTCTTCAGTATTTTAATGTCTTTATTTTATTCGAGGTCATAGGAATAGAAATAAAATATTCCGAGACCATAGTCATGCTCGACGATATCGTAGGAAGCTATGATTAAGTTTTGAGTCGAACACTCAAACGGAGTCCGGTCTGCGTTTTTACACTGACAGTATGATTTTACTGCTCAGAAGGCCTCAGATGAACCCGTGAACGAGACAGTAAGTCTTAGAATTCGATTATCTACGTTTGGTTAAATTTCGCAAAAATTTCAGAAAAATAACTTCCTGACCTTCGTTCGGGCGGAATCCTCAATCGGGTGACGAACGGAGCCACATATGGATTTAACGTGACTCGCCAACAGATAATCTTGATATCACATCATCCCAGGACACTTGGGAGAGTATGCCAGAGTCGTCATAACGTTCGGAAATATCTGGACGCAAAATGACCAAAATGCCCCTATGCTTAGTCTTTTACACTTTTACCATTTTACCCTTTTGGGCAAATGACCTTTTTACCCTTAAGTGAGCTCTTAAGAGCTGAACTCAGCCCCTCACTCCCTCATTTTCGCACAGCCCCCTTCCCAAGTAGAACTCCATAATTGTTCTTGAGAGAAAACTCCATTTTCATTCTTGAAAAGCTTGAATCACTTGATTCCTTGAGCAATCTTCCTTCATTTCAAGGTATGATCACTTCTACGATCTCTTAGCTTTTGAATCTTTCTTTATTTCAAGATCAATCTTCATTTTCTTGAAAAGAAATTCTTAGATCCAAAACTTTGAAAATCCATAGGAAATTGTAGAAAAATCCTTTTGAGGTAAGACCAAGTTCTTTGAACTCACATCATCATTCTCTACCTAAACCCAAGAGCTTATGATTCAACTCTCATCATAGCTCAAAGAGTACTTTTTGGCCGAACCCTATTTGATGATGATGAATGGTGTTTTCATCAATTTTTGATTTCTAACACTTGATTTCATCCTTAGCTTTCCTAATGCCTTTGAATCCATGAAATGGGAAACCAAGATCAATTCCTAACCTTTTTAACCTAGGGTGGCTGAAATCCTCTTTGTTAGAATAGTTGAGATTGGCTTTGATTGTTGTTTAATGTTTGATTGTTGTGTTGTTGTAGTTGTTGACGATTACCAAGAGGTTCACAAACCGATCAACTGACTTTGATCCGGGAATCTGCTCATCAACAGGTATGGGGGGTGAACCTCATTCACACCAAGATGGTGGTAGTGAAGATGGTTGTTTAAGTTATGTGTGGGTGAAACCCTTTAGTTTGGGTTCACTGGTAATGGTTAAGTTGTGTTAAGTCCTCTTGGAGAACAATGTGTGATATTTGTAGTTATGCTTGTATGCCTTATCATGTGTTGTATGATGATGCTGTCTAGGTGAGAAAATGATTTCTTGCATGATGAAAAACCTACTTTGATTACTAGATCAAGTATGGACTTTTGTGCTTATGTGCTTAAGTATGAACTTTTGTGCTTATGTGCTTAATTATGATGCAATGTTGTGTGTTATTGTTCATCATAATTGTGTAAGTTTTGTGAGCCATAATTTGATTAGTTGGTGAAGTAAATCTTCACATTGGTTCCTAGTTGGCTTTTAGCCATGACCTTGAGAAAGGGAAGAACATGTGTAGTTCTTGAACAAATCAAGTTTTGATGTAAAGAAATTGTTTTTAATAACTTATGTTTTTCAAAGAAAAACCCTAAGTGACTTTGATCCAAAGATCAAAGGGAATTAAATCTCAAAGTGTTTTCACCAAAGTGAAACATGTTTTATACCTTATCCTTAGTCCATCTAGTTAATCAAGTGACTCAAAACGAGAAAAGAAGTGATTTCATGAAGAGAATCAAAATGGTTCCATAAGGTTGTCTTGTTTTAAGGCAACTTTTCGCTAAGCGAATTTACCTTCGCTAAGCGAAAACAGAGAAATTCTAAGTTGGGCATCAATGCCTCACTTTCGCTAAGCGAATCAATATTCGCTAAGCGATTAAGATAATTTCCCTACGCGAATTATGTTTCGCCGAGCGATCCAGAGGAGTTTCAAAAGAGGTGTAACCGCCTCCATTTTAGCTAAGCGAATACAACACATTTCGCTACGCCATTTATGTTTCGCCGAGCGATGCAGAGGAGTTCTAAAGGAGGCATTACTGCCTCAATTTCGCTAAGCGAATGTAATTCTGCTAAGCGAATTTCATGTTTCAGAAAATGCTAAAAAATAGAGTAAGTAAGTGGTTCAAAAATTGTTTCAAATCAAATGGGTTTCAATTGAGAAGTTGTTTTGGTTTACAAAGGAGTTTTTAACTCAACTCGTAAAGTTTTACATATAAAAACCTAAGTTAAGTAATTAACTTAGAGTTGAAGACAAGGGTTAATTATGTATGGTATGTGGTGGAACAAGACCATATGCTATACCATTGATGACTTAGTACATCAATGACTTCATAAGACATAAACACAAACATGAAACGTTTTGAGTTTTGAAACAGTAGTTCGATGACGGACCGGTGATTCGGACCCCGATCAGTCGTTCAATTGTTTCATTCTTGTGAAGACTCGATCCCGGAGGGATCACGAGATTTATCCTGTGTATAAAGGTTTTTTTTTTTTTCAAAAGACACATATAGTTCCTAAGGAAGAGAACCTTAGTAGACTTCGAGGTTTATCCGGGGGATAGACATTGCTTGATCGCATCTGCTTTGTGTAAGCATTGGCATTTCATTTGCATAGTTGTAAGGCCTTGAGCCTAGGAGTTGAGCTTACACCTTGATGCGGGTGCGAATCTTACGGTGACGATCTTCATGGTCTTTTTGGAGGTATTAGGGTTGGGAGGGCTTACATGTGGCCAGTTGGTAGCTCTTCTGTGTCGTGGCAAATCTGTGCAATACACTGATATCCTCTACTAAATGCCGTACTGTTCATGTTTGGTCGAGAGTGTTTCCATAAAGCCAGATACGTGCACGTTACGAATGTTGTACCATCTTGCTCATGGTTGGCAGAAACCGGAACATGTCCTCCCATTCACTCTCTCCGAACGTTTTGTTAGCGTCATGGAGTTTACATTTACTGTTATACATCGCTGTATTGTTTGAGAATGCCTTATATTATACTGTTAACTGCTTAACATGATATTATGCTGTCAACTGCTTAATATATTTGATGTTGAGAATTCTTGTAAGCATGTTGGGTACGCTGTTACCCGGTGAGTCGTCCCGTTTTTACTATTGTTGTTTTGCTGTGTTGATGAACGGGAATCTCACCCATATCTGTATGTTTTCTGCTGGTACTTGTTTTTGCTGCTTGAACAGATGGACGTGACGATGGTTCAGTCCAGTAGTCTCCTTGAGCCCGGAGGCGGACTCTTTTGCTGTTTTAGTTTTGTTGTCGGCCAGACTATGTTAGTTTTTGTAGTACCTTTTGGGAGCTACGACTCCTAGTACTTATTTTATTTCTTATGTCAGTTATACATTAGACCTATGTTAGTATATAGTATTATTTCTATTTCTGTTTCTGTTCTGTGCTTATTATACAGTATGTTCTAGAAATGCATGGCGAACCTAAGTTCGTTTATTAGTATTATTTACCTTCACGAATCCCATTACATCTTGTGAAAAGAAAAAGAAAAAAAGAAAACCGTATTTTCCGCATTAAATAATATTTTCGCCCTTATAAACGTTCGGGAATGTGACACTCGGGAAAGGGTATTGCACACATAGCCCCAAGATGTTCACAAGGAGCAAGATACAACACAATCGGGCATGGCCTAGTGACCGTAGCCCAAGGAGCAGTACAGCAGGTGGTGAGACCGCAAGCTACCAGAAGAGTGTTTACCGTATGAGGAACTGAATCATCTCAATCCCCTAATCTTATACAAGATATGTGCCTAATGTCAAGTAAACTCTTATCAGTATTGTTTGACTCGGGAGCTACGCATTTGTTCACATCCCAAGAGTATGTGGATCATTTGAAATTGTCTGTTTCTTTACTGCCTCATGACTTAATTGTTTCTACTCCTACCAGTAAATCTTTAACAACCATGACTATTTGTCTTAAATGCACTATCGTTGTTGAAAATAGAACTTTTCTTGTTGATCTTGTTTGTTTGCCAATGCAACAACTTGATATAATTTTAGGTATGGATTGGCTTTCGGCTAACCATGTAGTGTTAGATTGTTCTAAAAGACCTTGTCATTCCCTGAGCAATCTAGATTGATGCCTGCCAATGATAGAAATCTTATGTTAGGTAGTGAACCTTAGAAACACGTGTTGTTATTCTCTATGGAAGCTAAGGAACCTCCCAAGTTGGATTCGTTGCCTATAGTGCGAGAGTTTCCGGAAGTTTTCCCTGATGATGTTCCAGATTAACCACTGAAAAGAGAGATAGAATTCGCTATAGACCTCATACCAGGAACTGGACCAATTTCGATAGCACCTTATCGAATGGCTCCAGCAAAGTTGGCAGAATTGAAGAAGCAGTTGGATGACATGTCGGGTATGGAGTTTATAAGACCGAGTGCTTCACCTTGGGGAGTGCCGGTGCTGTTTGTTAAGAAGAAGGATGAAGTTCAAGGTTGTGCATGGATTATACGCAGTTGAACGAGGTGATGATCAAGAATAAGTATTAGTCACCTAGGATTGACGACTTGATGGAACAGTTGAAAGAAGCGGTAGTGTTTTCGAAGATTGACTTAAGATCTGGTTATCATCAGATTCGAGTCAAGAAGGAGGATGTACCGAAGACGGCGTTTAGGAGTCGGTATGAACACTATGAGTATCTAGTTATGCCCTTTGGTGTGACTAATGCTCCAACAGTGTTTATGGATTACATGAACCGGATTTTCCGACCATTCTTGGATAAGTACGTAGTTGTCTTTATTGACGATATTCTTATCTATTCCCTTAATCGTAAAGAACACCACAAACATCTGAGGATTGTGCTTCAAGTGTTAAAGGACCGACAACTTTATGCAAAGTTGTCCAAGTGTGAGTTTTGGTTGGAAGAAGTGCAATTCTTAGGTCATGTGATTAATCGAGATGGGGTAGCGGTGGATCTAGCAAAGGTTGAAGTTGTGGTACGGTGGGAAAGTCCTAAGTCGGTAAGTGAGATACGGAGTTTTCTAGGCTTAGCTGGATATTACCGAAGGTTCATCGAAGGATTCTTGAAGATTGCGTTGCCCATGACGCAGCTAATGAGGAAGGGAATGTCCTTTGTATGGACGGATGAATGTGAGAAAAGTTTTCAAGAGTTGAAAAGAAGGTTGACTACATCACCAGTATTGACATTACCAGATTCTTTAGGACAGTTTGACGTATACTGTGAAGTGCCATACAAAGGAATGGGTTGTGTCCTAATGCAAGACTAGAGGGTCATAGCGTATGCTTCGCGACAGTTGAGAGTTCATGAGAGGAATTATCCAACTCATGATTTGGAGCTGGCAGCTATAGTGTTTGCTTTAAAGATATGGCGACACTATTTATATGGAGCTAAGTTTATAGTGTACAGTGACCATAAGAGCTTAAGGTATCTGTTTGATCAGAAGGAGTTAAACATAAGACAAAGGAGGTGGATGAAATTCATAAAGGATTATGAATTTGATCTACCATACCATCCCGGAAAAGCAAATGTGGTAGCGGATTCGTTAAGTAGGAAATCCTTGCACGTGTCTGCTATGATGGTAAAAGACCTGGAACTAATTGAACAGTTCAGAATTTGAATCTAGGTATAGGATGATCTAGAGATAAGATAAACCTAGGAATGGTCACAGTAACGAGCGACTTTTTGAAGACGATCATGGAGAAACAAGAAGTTGATTAGTATCTTCAGAAAGTGAAAGAACAAGTAGAGGAAGGCAGAACATCTGAGTTTAGGATGAATCAAGATGGAGTCTTGAGGTATGGTGATAGGATCTGTGTGCCAATGGATATAGAGCGAAGAAGGATGATCTTGGAGGAAGCGCACAAGAGTAGGCTGAGTTTTCATCCAGGAGGGACCAAAATGTATCAAGACTTGAAGAAGATGTTTTGGTGGCCTAGAATGAAGAAGGAAGTAGCTGAATATGTGTTAGCTTGCTTGGTTTGTCAGAAGGTGAAGATAGAACATCAGAAGCCAGCAGGGTTGTTATAATCTTTAGATATCCCAGAATGGAAATGGGATGGTATATCTATGGATTTTGTGGATGGTTTGCCAAGAACTAACAATAGGCATGATGCAATTTGGGTAATCGTCGATAGGTTAACGAAGTGTGCTCACTTCTTACCTATTGGTGAAAGTTATACGTTAGAAAGGTTAACCCAAATATACATCAAGGAGGTAGTAAGGTTGCACGGAGTGCTTCAAATATTGTTTCTGACAGAGATCCTAAACTTACATCTAGATTCTGGAAGCAGTTACATAAGGCTTTGGGAACTAAGTTGAGGTTGAGTTCTACTTATCATCCTCAGACGGATGGTCAGTCGGAATGAACGATTCAATCATTGGAAGATCTCTTAAGAGCTTGTGTTTTGGAATACATAGGAAGTTGGGATGAGTTCATACTGTTGATTGAGTTTACCTATAACAATAGTTTTCATTCAAGTATAGGTATGGCACCTTACAAAGTGTTGTACGACAGAAAGTGTAGAACACTGTTGTGCTGGTATGAGACAGGAGAAAGTCAAGTGCTAGGACCGGAGGTAGTACAACGGATGACAGAACAAATCAAGAGGATAAGGAAAAATATGAAAGTCACATAGGACAGAAAAAAGAGTTACAACGATAAAAGGAGAAGACCTTTAGAATTCCAGGAAGGAGACCATGTTTTTCTGAGAGTAACTCCAAGGACTAGTGCAACACCCCGATTTTCGTGCTTTCTAATATCAGTAAATTATATAATTGAGTTTATAAATTTATTCAAGGTATAGAAAACGAATTAAAATAAACTGAGACCATAGTCACGCTCTACGCTATCGTAGGGAATTATGGTTAAACTTTGGGTCGAAAACTCAGACGGAACCTGGTCTACGTTTTTTCACTGACAGTAAGATTTTACTACTTAAGAGACCTAATTTTGACTCGTGAACGAAACATTTAGGCTTATAATTGGATTTCCAACATTTTCGTTAAATTTGAAAAATATAGGTTCCTACGCTTTATTCGGACGAAATCTCAAATCGGGTGATGAACGGAGCCGAATAGGGATTTTCCAGAACCCGATAACGGATAAACATGAAGTCACATCAGGTCACATCACCTAGGAAAGCATGCCAGTGTCATGATGACGTTAGAAAATATCTGGATGCGAAAAGACCAAAATACCCCTGACTTTTATGGAAATTACACTTAGGTCCTAAAGTGAAAAGACCATTTTGCCCTTAAGTGAAGTTTTTTGGACCTTCCTACCCTTAACCCCTTCATACCCCACCCCCCTCCTTCATGAACCTTCATTCATTTCATTTCCTCCTAAAAACTCATTTCTTCATCACTTTCTCTCTTTTTTTTCTTAAGAATCTTCAAGCACTTTTGGTGAAGCAAAGTTGATCACTTCACTCATCTTCATCATCTAGGAGCTATGGACTTCATTCTTGATCTCTTAATCTCCATATTACTCCATTGAAATCTTCTTTCAAGCTTTTGTTCAAGTTGAACTTCAAAATTTCAAAATTTTATAGGAAATTGTAGAAAAATCCTTTTAATGTCAAACCAATTTCTATGAACTAGTATCATCATCCTCTTTCTAATCCAAGAGCTTGTAACCAAAAGAGCTCCCTAGATCATATGGGTATCAATGGCCGAATCCTATTTATTGAGAAAGCTTGAGTTTTTTATTCCATTTTTGAGTAAAAAAGACTTGATTTAGTGTTATGTATGCTTAAGGATCATTGATCCAAGAGTTAGGAATTTTTAGACATCTCTAGCCCATTTTCCATGAAGAGGTCGAACCCTATATCATAAGAAATCATGGGGTTTTGCTTCAAATTTTTGTGTAATAAAACTTACTCTAGTGTTGTGTATACTTGAGGATTATTTATCCAAGAGTTGGTAAAGTTTTAACAACTTTAGCCTATTTTGATAAAAAGGGGCCGAACCCTAGTCATAGGAATTAGAGGGGTTTTGATTGGATTGTATTAATTTCTGGTTGTTATTTGTTGTAAAGGATCGGACGGTGTTTGACTGTTCGGAAGCGTGTATGGTTGACAGTTGCGGAGCCGCAGTCAGAGTTGCCCGGGGAAACTCATTGGAAAACTATTCAGGTGGGGAGAAAGAACTTTATCATCGGGAAAGCAAGCTTTGTATAGAATATATACATCTGTAGAGGAAACCTTAAACCCTAGTAGAGGTTGAGCCCTGGATAAAGTTCATGGACCCCAGCTTCTAGATGTTGGGTGGCGATCACTATTAGTCTGAGAGTCTTCTCTCTGTCTTTTGACTAGGGCTGATCACCAACCCGTGACCCGCCCGAACCCGATCTACCTATTTCCTATTCTGGTGAAACGGGCGGGTTGTAATAGGTTACCGGTTAAACAGGTTAAAAAATAGGGTAGTTATGGGTAAATTTGGTCGGGTCCGGGTTAGTCAATTTTTAACCCAACCCGATCCGAACCGACCGTTGCTAAAAAAGTAAATACCCATAAAAAACCCTACCCGGCTACCCTACATGTAAAAAATTAAAAACTTTACTTTCTTTCAACTCTCAGTCTCATTTCACTCTCTTTCACTTGAGACTATCGTCTCATCTCATTCTCTCAACTCTCAAAACCCTAGCCATCTCTCCTTCTTTTCCTTTGTTTGTTTATTTGATTGATTCTTTTCTTATGGTTTGATTATTAAGGTTTTGTTTGATTTTTGTCTTAGGGTTTGAGATTGAAGTTGAGGCATTATTCTGAAGTTGAGCACACCCTGATCCTTTGAATCCAGTGACCAGTGCTTACTCGTGACCATCAACAAGGTCATCTATCACACCCATTCAACCTTTTCTCTGTTCTCTGTCTCAAATTGTCTAGGGTATCAATTTTTTTTGTTTGCTTTTTGAAATCTATTTCCCAAATAACTATTTCTATGTTTTAATCTTCGATTTTCTTGTTATTCTTTCAATATTGCTCTGTTTTAATTTGTTTGTTTCTCTTGTGTTCAGTGCTTGACAATATAGATCTATGTGATGTTGATATTTTGTTGTTATTCTTTCAATATTGCTCTGTGATGTTGATATTCTGTTATTTATTTTTCTGAAAACTTATGGATCACTGGTTGACAATATAACTATGTGATGTTGATATTTTGTTGTTATTCTTTCAATATTGCTCTGTGACCTATTCTATTTTGTTATTTATTTTTCTGAAAACTTATGGACATTCCAGTTCAGAATATTATTCATATTTTATTATTGATTTTGCTAATATGTGTTATTTATAGTACATGAAATGACACTCTTTCACAGTTTGCTTGTTAGGTTTACTTTATTGAGATGAATTTTACTTTGAACAACCCTTTAAGTCTATGCTTAACTGAAATGATACTCTTTTACAGTTGACTTGTTAGGTTTACTTGCTGGATAAGTCTATGCTTAACTCTGTATATAATAAACTCTACATTAATCTATTTAAACCTGAATGAAAGACATAAAACACTTCACACTTCATATGTTTCAGAAATGGAACATTGTAATCAGAACTTGCCTCCTACACCTAATTTAACACAAGAAACAACACCCACTCAACCCACTAACAAGCCAGCAGCTATAAATGAAGCTGCAAGGGCTAATCCCCCTCCTCTTCCTCCTAAAAATACAAGGAAGAGAAAACCAAATGCTAGTGGCACTCGAAGAACATCAAGTGCATGGGATCACTTCACCATGTTGCCTGAGAGTGAAGCCAAAGACCCAACTGCATCATGTAATTATTGTGGCAAAAGATATCTAGCTGACACCAAGACTCATGGCACATCAAACATGCTTTATCACCTCAAATCATGTCCTAAATATACATATGCTATCAGCAATGATCCCAATCAAACATTCCTTTCTTTTGCTCCTGGTAGGAGTGGAGAAGATAGTAATCTGGTTGCAGCAAGCCATAGATTTAATGTTGAGGCTTGTAGAAAGGCATTGGCCGTGTTCATCACCTTAGATGAACAACCCTTTAGAGCAGTTGAAGGAGCGGGTTTCAAGCATTTTTGTCGACAATTACAACCACAATTTACACTCCCTTCAAGGGATACTGTGGCTAGGGGCTGTTTTAAGCTTTATTTAGATGAAAAGGTCAGGTTAAAGAATTTTTTTAGATCTGAATGTAGTAGGGTTGCACTCACCACTGATTGTTGGACATCTGTCCAGAACCTTAGTTATTTAACCCTCACAGCTCATTTTATAGACAAGGAGTGGAAGTATCAAAAAAGGATAATCAGCTTCTCTATAGTTGCCAACCATAGAGGTGAGACCATAGGGAAGAAAGTTGAAGAAGTTTTAAGAGAATGGGGACTTAGAAATGTATCCAAAATCACAGTAGATAATGCATCATCAAATGATGTGGCTGTGACACATTTGAAAAAGCGCCTTAAGAACATGAATGGGTTAGTGCTAGATGGAGAGTTCCTCCATATGAGATGTTGTGCACACATCCTCAACCTAGTAGTTAATGATGGGTTGAAGGATATTCCTACTTCCATTGGAAGCATACGTAATGCTGTTAGGTTTGTGAGGTCTTCACCTCAAAGACTTGCCAAGTTCAAGGAGTGCATAGAGTTTGCTGGAATTTCATCTCAAAAACTTGTGTGTCTTGATGTTCCTACTAGATGGAACTCAACATATATGATGCTGGATGCTGCGGAAAGGTTTCAATTAGCATTTGAAAAGCTTGAATTTGAGGAATCAAGCTATTTGGAATACTTTGGGGCTGCTGGTCCCCCTTCTAGTGTAGATTGGGAGAAAGCACGGGCCTTTGTGAAATTTCTTAAGATCTTCTATGAGGCCACAAAGATATTTTCATCTTCTTTGCATAGTAACATACACTCTGCATTCCACCAATTGGCCTCAATCCATTTTGAACTTATGCAGTCCATCATGAACATTAATTCTGTTTTCAGTGACATGGGAAAAGATATGAAGGAAAAATATGACAAGTATTGGGGAAATATTAAAAATATCAATCAAATGATTTATTTTGGTGTCATTCTTGACCCCTGTTATAAGTTTAGGTATGTGGAGTGGTCATTTCAAGACATGTACAAAGATGATCTAAATTTTTCCAATCAATTGACAACTAGTATAAAACATAATCTGCATAAAATGTATGATTGGTATGTTGTAACACACAAGCAACAAAATAGGCCTAGGCAAACCTCTCATGCTCCATCGGAGGGGAGTTCATATTTAGAAACATCTAGTCCTGCTGAAATTTCAGCACATTTGGCAAGGGCTGATGCTTTTAAGAAGCATTGATCAGAAAAATGAGCTTGAGAGGTACTTCGCTGAAACATGTGTAGATGGGGATGACACATTTGATTTGCTTGTGTGGTGGAAGCAAAATTCCTCTAGGTTTCCCATATTGTCAAAGCATGGCTCGGGATGTTTTGGCCACTCCTGTTTCTACTGTGGCCTCGGAAAGTGCTTTTAGTACCGGAGGTAGAGTTTTGGACACATTTAGGAGCTCTCTAAACCCCGAAATGGCAGAGGCACTGATCTGTGTTCAAAATTGGTTGAGGTCCTCTCTCTACCAATTGAATGACCTCAATTCGATTAAGGAGTTTGAGACATCTGCCAAAATTGTAACAGGTACTTGTTTCTAATTATTTTCTAGAGCTGAATGTTTTTGTGTATGTGTCTCTGCATGTAAGTTAACTTGAATGTTTTTTGTCCATGTTTCTAAGAATTCCATCAAGGATCATCAGATTTAGGAGGTTGGAGCAGCTGGAGCTGGAACTGGAACTGCAAATACAATTGGAGCTGGTCCATATTCTCAATCACAACCAATGAATATTGGTTGTGACTGAGAAGTTATTAAGGTACTTGTTCCTTGTACTGCGTTGTCAATTTTTTTATACTTTATTATGTTTATGTTATGTACTAATTTTGTATTTTATTATCTCTTGATAGTTGTTACACTTTTGGCCATTTTGAAGTCATTTGCGAGACATGATTCATTCACAATCTGCTTGGTATATCAACTATGATTGTTTTGGTAATAGGAGTTCCTTCTACTTTATTTTTTGCTATAACAAAGATAACAAATAGCATATTTTGTTGTTTATTTGATTGTTCAACTTTCTGTAACTGTAGAGACATAGAAATAGCTGTCACTGTGAGGATTCCAGTTGGGTGGTGGATTGCTTTTGATCCTGATCCTCTAGGACCATTTATTGGAGGAAGTCTTGAAGCATAATGCATTTTAATGGGCTCAGTAGGTTTCACTTTCACAAAATTATCTTGGATTTTTAGCATAATTGCAACTTTGTTTTTCCTTCTGACTATATGCCTAATTATTATGTTGCATTTGATGGATTTATAGGCTGGCCCACTTCTCCAGATTATATTTCACAATCATTGCATGTTATTGAATTTTTAATTTCTAGGTATCTTTTAATTCTTCAAATATAATTTGAGATATTGTCCTTATTATTTTATAAATACTTGCCATTATTTTATCTACTGAACTGAATACACTTGTGAGGATCAGTAAATATATTGAATTCTAGACATACAATGTACCAAATAACTGTTATGCAGTAAGAGAAACAACTTTTAGCATTAAAACCCTGAATTTGATATATAAATGGTGGCCTAGTAGTATCATTCAGCTTTTAGCTTCCTTTAAAATTATTCCCGGTGCTTACTGAACAGAGATTTTCAATTGCAAATAACCAAGACACCCTGCCTTGCTGGGAATTGAGCTATTAACTGAACAATCTGCTGCCACAGTTTCATTACATATTTTAACTTCGTATTATAAGTAGGGCTACCAAATTGTTTGTAAATCTCACTTATTTAGTCCTTGTAATGTTGGGTACTGTTTACATATATTTAGTACTTGAAATTTAGGTGACCATATCAATATTGGGCTATTGGCCCTCACTGTTGAAAAACAATGCTATAATAGTTTCCCTATTTGTGGGCCTGAACCAATTAGTATTGCAAAATGGGCCAATATAATTATATAAAGATCAAGGCTTGTATTCAACTTAAGTCTTAACTCTTAAAAAATGAACAAAAAAAATAAAATAAAAACAAAAACTGGTTAATTTTTTTTATAAGGCCCAAAAAAATAACATGGCCCAATGATGTATTATATCCATCCTAACCCACCCGAATAACCCGCCACTCGCTTAACCCGCCACCCGACCAACCCGCCAGTTCAATTGGGCGAAAATGGGCCATTTTTTTCACTTGACAGCTTGCCACGGGTTGGGCATTTTGGGCCCGAAACCGACCGCTGCTCAGCCCTACTTTTGACGTATTTTATTTATAGTCTGTACTGATGTACTCTGTATGTATACATTATTACTGTGGCTGTATTAACGGGGCAACCGATGCAAGTATGTATACTTTAAGTTTAAACTGGGTTGCTCTGATATATGCGTGCTTTGGCATATCGTTAATATAATTCCGTTTTTGGGTTTTAATCTTTCCGCTGCGTTTCGTCTTAATAAAGCACGTTAACATTTATAATACGGTTTAAGGCCTAGTTAAATATCTTACATTCTTCAATGGGACGGCGGGTCGTCTCAATTGGGATTGGCAGAGCAATCAAATCTAGAAAGCTTACCCCTAGATTCATTGGACCATTTTAAATTCTTCGCCGAATTGCTCCTATAGCCTATCATGTCGCTTTACCATCAAACTTATCCAATCTTCATGATGTCTTTCATGTTTCTCAGTTGAGGAAATGCTACCCTGATCCAACACACATCTTAGAACCAGCGTCAATACAATTGAGAGAGAACCTTGAGTATGAGGCTTTACCTATAAGGGTCGTAGATAAAAGGATTAAGGAACTCCGAGGTAAAACATTTCGTTGATCAAAATCATATGGGATGAAGATACCAGAGATGCTACCTGGGAATGTGAAGAATACATGCAACAGCAATATCCGAGTTTATTTTAAAAAGTACGTCAAATTTCGAGGACGAAATTCTTTTTAAGAGGGGTAGTAATGTAACACCCCGATTTTCATCTTTCTAATATCAATAAATTATATAAATGGGATTATATTTTTATCTGAGGATTAGAGAATGAAATTAAATAAACTAAAACCAAATTCACGCTCTACGCTATCGTAAGGAGTTATGATTAAATTTTGGGTCGAAAACTCAGACGGAGCTCGGTCTACGTTTTTCATTGACAGTAGTATTTTACTACTCAGAAGACCTAATTTTGAATCGTGAATGAAACAGTTAGGCTTAGAATCAAATTTCCTACATTTTTGCTAAAATTGGTCTTTTGCACTAAAAAGCGGAATAATATAACTTATTTGGGTGAAACCTCAAACCAGGTGACGAACGGAGCTGGATAGGGATTTACCGAGACCCGCTAACAGATAATCATGAAGTCACATCAGGTCACATCATCTAGGAAGGCGTACCGACGTCATGATGACATTTGAAAATGTAACGCCTTTCGTTACATTAGTAACCCAAAATAATTAATTTAAATAATAACAAGGTAAATAAAAATTTTCTTTCATAAATGTTGAATAAATACTTAATATAATAATAGTACAAAATGATTGTTCACATTAATTCAAAATCCAAAATAACATAATCAGTTTCAAAACCTCAAAACAGGGCGTCTATAACATCTCGCATAAGAAAATAACTAAAAGATAATAAAGGCCCTCCTGGCATATTCCATGCAACACTAACCAAGCTCTAAAACTAAAAAGATGGTCTTCAAAATGTCTGGCCGCTCAACAGGGACGTCCTCAGACTCTGAAAACAATACTACTAATGAGATATAAAATCCCAGTGAACAAAAATACAGTTTAAAAGGTTTTCGCAAAAGCATTGTTCTCAGTCGGTGCGGTAACCGAAAAAACTGTCCATGATACCCGTTATTTTCAAAATAATGTATAATACAATAATAATAATAATAATAATAATAATAATAATAATAATAATAATAATAATAATAATAATAATAATAATAATCATTGGCAACAAACATTCATCACTAACACATCATAAATCAAGTATGACAAGATCTCATATATCAAATAATCTTAAATATTCTAATATGTCATATGACTTTCAAACTGCACATAACAATGGCGTCCCATTGCCTACCTTACTCATGAAGGTATTTCAATGTCACCTTCACTTCAGTGACATTACTCATTTCGATACCAACCATTGTACACTGGTGGTATTACTCATTTCGACATCCCAACGTGTGGCGATGTTGCTTTTGATACTCCATTATGGTGATGTTTCATATTTCGACACCCCAATTCATTGGCAGTGTTACTTTCGATACCCCTATCATAGGCGGTATTGCAGCAAACAACATTCATCGCAGTTAACAGTTATTGAATCATGCCGATATCATCATATAATCCAAATATAGCATGTCAATTCAACCAAATCATGTACTAATCATTCATATCATAGCATCAATCTCAATAATAAACATTTAATTGACAGCAGAAACACCTTAGAAGGAAAACCCCCAAATTTGTAAAATCAGGATTTGACCAAACACAAGATTATTTTCCAAAAAAACATATTTTTGAAAGCATAACCTAACCCCAAGACAATTTGCACCATGAAAAGGGTGAGAAAGAGTATTTCTACTCATCTCTTGAAGACCTCCAAGAATCTCCAAGCGTACCCCATGGCGAATCCTAGATGTCGCCTTCCTCAAACATGAATCTCCTTCTCCTTCTCCTGCTTCTTCATCATCTTCTTCTATTTCTTCTTGCTATTGTGGTTGTTGTTGTTGTTGTTGTTGTTGTTGTTATTGTTCTCCTTCCAAACTCATTATTTGTTGCTGCCCCATCTCCCGATGCTCCACAGCCGTTACTAAGGTGTTTCAGGGTGCAAAAAGAGTTTCTAGCCGCACTAAGGCATTATAAGATGGTATATATATAGTGTTGCACTGGTCCCCTATTTTTAAACCTATTTTTAACGCATCCTAACATAGAGCACGGGCGTGCTCTCGATTGGCCGTGCCAATCAGCGTCAAAGTTTGCATATTTTCCGACACGAGCGTGCTATTAGTTAGCACGGCGTGGCTCAGACCATGCTCTATTCAGCACGGGCGTGCCAAATGTGAGCATGGGCGCGCCAACGCTACAGTGACAGATTTTAACGTAAAACTTCTCTCTTTTCTTCTTTTGGTCAACTTGCTACCCTTAAAGTTCAAAGTCAACTATTCTAGGCCTCCCTAACACTTTATTAACTTTATTTGCTAAGGTTTAAGTCTCTTATACTTTTATTTATTTCAAGGGCTTAAAACATATATTCTAAACCTCTAAAAAACTCTATAATAATCCTCATATTATAATCTCTATTTTTATTGTTTTTTATTTTTTTGGTTTAAGTAATATTTTGGTCCCTATACATGACACCGATTCTTCATTTAGTCCCTATACGTAAAAAGTTATTAAAAAGGTCCTCATACATGCAATTGTTATCCATTTGGTCCCTCCCGTTATGTTGTCGTCTGTAATGATCCGTTAACTACTACGTATAGGGACTAAATGAAGGATTTGTGTCACGTATAGGGACTAAATGAAGAATTTGTGCCATGTATAGAGAGCAGATTATTACCTTGACCTAAATTATTGGGTCCCTATACGTGGCACAAATTCTTCATTTAGTCCCCATACGTCGTAGTTAACGGATCATTAGAGACAACAACATAACGGGAGGGACTAAATGGGTAACGATTGCACGTATGAGGACCTTTTTAATAACTTTTTACGTATAGGGACTAAATGAAGAATCGGTGTCACGTATAGGGACCAAAATATTACTTTAACCTATTTTTTTTTAGGATGTTACATTTCTCCCTTCCTTTAAGAATTTCGTCCCCGAAATTAACCTCATACAACTTCTTCGGACGAGCTGTAAGTCTTTAGACTTACATATTTCCTGCATACTTAAGATAAAGCATTAGTCCACAGCTAATCTTTGTTTACTTAAATTAGTCTTTTGTTAACATCAAAACTCAAGGGATTAATGGACCATAACCACTTTGGTTCCAACAATCTCCCACTTTTTGATGATGACAAAACATACTAATTTGATAGAACGAAGTCTTCTAGAGAGCTAAAAAGCTCCCCTTAAGAAAAAGACTATTAAACAGATAAAGCACGATGAAAAGCTATAGTCCAATAAACATAGTTATAAGACTTATGTAGATGCAAGCAATGGATTAGATAAGCATGAACAAGACAAATATAACAAGACAGATATTTCTAATCAAATTATATTTTCCCTTTCTCCCCCTTTTTGTCATCAGACAAAGGAGAGATACAACCATCATTGTTAGTAAAAAAAAACTGTAAATAGAAATAGATTTTTAAGAAGGTGGAGGAGGAGGGGGAGGATTTGGAATAAATTCTTGAAACATGGCTTCAATTTGTTGTAGCAGCACTACATTGTTTGCCTCAATGGACCGGTGGACGAACTCCTGAAACTCTGGAGGAATAGCAGAGACATAGCTCTCAGCTGTGGCCTTAGTTGCCCCAGGATTCTACTGGTCAGGGATCACACTTAGAGCATTGGACGGGGATGGATCAGCAGGATGCATTACTGACAAAGGCAAAGCTTGAGACTTAGAAGGTTCTAAGTCTGTAACATGCTCAGCTTGCTCTTCAGGATAAGGGTCCTCATAGACAATCTTTGTGTCCCCAGATTCTTCAGGGAGGACAGGAACAAGTGCCTTAGAATGAGAATCCTTTTGCACAGCAGGCTTAGGTGAAGGAGGAAGTACCTCAAGGATGATCTCCGCATTATCATATCTACTTTCTTGTCTCCATCTAGCCTTTGGTCCAGGAAGAACATCCGTTGGATACAAAGGGATGCCAAAGATATCGTCCAGAATCATAAATTCCGCCTCAGAGAGTTTGTACTGTCTTCTGAATATGCGAATTTTACTCTTTTCTTCGTCTGATAGACCAAAAGTTGAAGCTTCCTTGGCACATCTCCAGATGAATTTTTCCCAGTAAATTCGATCGTCTAGATCATATCTTTCAAAGGGATCCTTTTTCCATATATGAGCTAGTTCTTGTGAGTCATCTCTTGGCCTAGTCTAAAAAAGGGGATCAAATGCAGTTCTATAAGGCAGCGTCCATGTTTCAAGCTTTTTTTCTTCCATCTTTGTTTTTGTTGGGATCCAGAATAGGGATTGTTGGACAAGCTCGAGGAGGAACAACTCCTACTCTTATCTTAGAACTTCTGCTCCAAAATTTCTTTAGTAGATTGTGATGGATCTTGGCTTCTCGTAACATATCACACTCCTTTTCAACAGCATAATATGGTAAGAAGTCCCTGACATTAGAGTATTCTTTCCAGGATGAGGGATAGCTTGGAATGAACTTGACATCGCGATCGAGAAAAATGTTGTCCAAACCGAAAGACCTTGATCTTCTTTCTCCAGTAGTTTTGCAACCTTCCTTTTCTTCATTAAGGAGTATCACATGTCTGGCGACATTATAGTGACACCATTGGAACGCCTTGTCCTTAATGAGATTAGGGTAGATCTTCTTTGGAGGGAACTTTTTATGCTCAAGACGGACTAGCAAGGGTCCATGAGCATTGTAAAGTTGGCTTAGCAGTGGTCCAAAGGGTGTGTAAGGGATGGGATAATATCCATGTTCAGGAGGTGGACCGGAGGGGTTTTGTGGTGGAGGGGAAGGTGTTTCATACTGATATTCTGGTGGAGGAATTGGACCTTTAGGATGTTAAGAGGTGGAGGGAGGTGAGTGTTTAAGAAAAAGAGCGGGGAATCTTCTTTTAACGTCAGCCCAGTTAGAGTTTTCATTTTCAAAAGTGATTCTGGGTATGCGTCTATATTTTCTTTTTGGGTAGAGCATCCTAGGATAAGTTGCTCCACATGGTTTGAAGGGTTCAGGGGTAGGAGGATTTGAGGATTGTTTTTGTGGTGAAGGGATGGTTTGCGTTTGAGGTGAGGTGGGGGGTGAAGGACCTATGGACGGTTGAGAGTCCATTGTCAGGTCTTCAACCATAAAAGGTTGCTCAACAACATGAGTAATAACTAAACTAGATTGAGGTTCAGTATTACCTTGAGTTGTGGACCTTGTAGATCTTGGCCTTGTTGCAGCAGGTTTAGATCGAGAGGCATTAGAAGTAGAAACTTTTCTTGGACCTTTGATCACCTTCGAGATAGTTTGGCCGTCCTCATCTTCTTCATCAAGAAAAGCTAGAACCAGCTTCCTTTTTCTTGTAGGTTGGACGGAGACAGTTGCTGGACGACTTGAAGAGGATTTAGCTCTTGGACGAGCAGGCTCTATCAACCGTTCAGCGGGGGCTAGTTGATCAAACGCTTCATCAACATCTTGCGTCTGAACACCTTTTAACTTCCCTTCTTTCTTGGACTTTTTAATACAGTCCAGTTGCATCATCATCAAGCTTTGCTTACTGAACTCTGGTTGATGCACACAATCAATGCCATGAACTCCAAAATATTTAAGTTTCTGTTTTGGAGTCAGAGACAAGAGATCGTTGTAGACCAGATGCTTCTCAAAGATTCTTGAAAGGAGAGCAGCATAAAGGATGGCGGTGTTCTTCCCAGAGCCTTCAATAGCATACTTAAAGCAAGTGAAAAGAAGGTGTGGAAGATTGATTTGCCTCTCCAGAATCAGGTATACTAGGCAAAATTGATGTGCCTTTGAGACATTGTCATTCGAGCCAGCTTTATGAAGGATGGATTTGTTCAGTATCTGATGAAGAACCCTAGCCTTGTCAATCATTCTCGAGGCTATAAGTTTTTCAGATAAGTTCTTCAGAAGGCATTCTTTGATGGTGTCAGAACCAACCAATTCTTCTTCCCATTTATCTTCACAAGTTATTCCATATTGGGCACAACCAATGGCATTGGAAATAGTTGCTTTAGAGACGATAACGTCGGTGTTAAGGACCTTGTTTTTGATTTCCCTTGCCGAGATAGTAGGGTTTATCCAGAATTCCCTTACAAGTACTGGGTAGATGACTGGAGAACCTTCAAAGAAACTTGACCAACCAACACGTTGAATGTTTGGGGAAATGTCTATCCTGTGATCAGCAAAGAATTTCATATTAAACTTGAACTCAACCAGCACTTTAGCAGTCTGAACATCAAGATTATTTCCTTTACCCGTAGTGGTCATGGAGGATGATGAGGCCATTATTTCAGAGAAAGAAGCTTTTTTTTATAAAAAAAAAAAAAAAAAGAGGGTTTTTCAGAAAAAGAGAGAGAGGTTGTGAAAAGATTCAACCTTTAACAAGTACATTTTTATAGGCCAAAAAAATATTCGTATTTTTAAAAAGAATTTAAAATAAAAGAGGAAAGAAGGAGGTGAGGCGACGTGCATTAAATGACTGACACACGTTCTAGACTTTGAAATCGTAAAAAACAGTTTTGTAATTATTGAAAATGAAACTGACTCAGTTAAGGAATAAGAGATAAATACGTCTTCGACAAAGATTTTGTTCAATTAATGCACTGGACTAGCAATTCAGCATATATAGAACTCACATATATTGGACTAAGACACAATATTGGACGCATGCATTGGACTCTTAATCAATCAATGAAATGCATGCTTAAATATTTTCTTATGAATGTGAACCTATCTTCAGCTAAGGGTTTGGTGAAAATATCTGCCCATTAATGGTCAATATCAACAAATTGAATATCAATTATTCCTTTTGGCACATAATCTCTAATGAAATGATGCTTGATTTCTATATGATTTGCTTTAGAGTGCAGTATAGGATTTTTATACAAATTAATAGTAGCAGTATTATCACACATTATTGGAATATTACTTACAAACACGTTGTAGTCGTCCAACTGAAGTTTAATCCAAAGAAACTGCGAGCAGCAACTTGCAGCGACAATGTACTCAGCTTCAGCAGTTGATAATGCAATTGTGCTTTGGCTTTTGCTTGACCATGAGACTAGATTGGCTCCAATGAAGTGACAACCTCCACTGGTTCTTTTTCTTTCTATTCTATCTCTAGCATAATCAGCATCACAAAAACCAACTAATCTGTATTCATCAAATTTCTTATACAACAGACCCAGATTAGTAGAACATTTAAGATATCTAAAGATTCTTTTAACTACTGAGAGACTAGATTCTCTTGGATCGGATTGAAATCGAGCACATAAGCAAACACTAAACATGATATCAGGTTTGGACGCAGTTAGATATAAGAGGGAACCAACAATACCTCTATATACCTTTTGGTCTACCTTTTTATCTTTCTCATCCTTGTTTAGTATGGACGTTGGATGCATGGGAGTATTCATTGGTTTGCAATCATCCAATTTGAAACTTTTCAGAAGCTCTTTAGTGTATTTCGTCTGATGAATATACACTCTGTCCGATGTTTGTTTGACTTGAAGTCCAAGGAAGAATTTTAGTTCTCCCATCATACTCATTTCAAATTCTTTCTACATGATCTTAGAAAACTCTTGACAAAGAGATTCATCAGTTGCACCAAATATTATATCATCAACGTAAATTTGTGCAACAATAAAATTATTTTTACTTGTTTTTCTAGAAAGGGTTGTATCCACTTTTCCTCTTGAGAAACCATTCTCCATTAGGAATGTACTGAGTCTCTGATACCAAGCTCTGGGAGTTTGTTTGAGTCCGTATAAAGCCTTCTTAAGCTTATATACATGCTCAGGGTGATTTTGATCTTCAAAACCAGGAGGTTTTATAACATAAACTTCTTCATTAATGAAACCATTCAACAAAGCACTTTTTACGTCCATTTGATAGAGCATGATGTTATGATGTGCAGCATATGAAAGTAATATACGTATGGCTTCTAGTCTAGCTACTGGAGCGAAAGTTTCAATATAATCAATACCTTCCTCTTGTGAGTAGCCTTGTGCAACTAACCTTGCTTTATTCCTTATAACTTTGTCATCTTGGTCCAGCTTGTTTCGATATACCCACTTGGTTCCAATGATAGGCTTATCCTTTGGCAAGGAAACCAGCATCCAAACATCACTTCGTTGAAACTGGTTAAGCTCTTCTTGCATAGCGAGGATCCAACATCCATCCATCAGAGCTTCGTCCACTGACTTTGGTTCTAATTCGGAGATGAAGGCTGAGTCAACTTGTTCTCTGAAGGTTGACCTTGTTCGGACTTTATCATTTGGTTTACCAATGATTTGATCCTCCTGATGGTAAGTCCTAAATTGCCACGAACGAGGGGTGTTAGCTACTTGTTGAGTCGTTGATGCGTCTGGAGTTGCATCTGATTCTCCATCTTCCTTAAGTGTTGGACGTCTTCTATATCATTCAGATTCATATCTGCAAAAGATTCATCTAGCTCTGATAATCTCTTATCATGCTGTTTGTCATCAAACTTAACGTAAATGGATTCTTCAACAACTAAAGTTCTAGAGTTATAGACTCTAAAAGCTTTGGACATTTCAAAGTATCCTAAACAATATTCCATGATCTACTTTCGCGTCAAACTTACGAAGTTGATCCTTAGTATTTAAAATAAAACATTGACATCCGAAGGGGTGGAAATAAGAAATATTGGGTTTGTGTCCTTTCCACAGTTCATAAGGACTCTTATTCAAGATAGGTCTTATGTATATTTTGTTTTGAATGTAGCAGGCAGTATTTACAGCTTCAGCCCAGAAGTGTTTGGAAACAAAATTATCACTGAGCATTGCCCTAGCCATCTCTTGAAGAGATCAGTTCTTTCTCTCAACAACACCATTATGTTGTGGTGTTCTAGAGGCAAAGAAATTGTGATGAATATCACTTTCATCACAGAACCTTTGGAAAAGCTCATTTGCAAATTCGCCACCATGATCAATTCTGATTGAGCTTATGCATATGCCTTTTTCATTCTGAACTCGCTTACAGAATATAGTAAAGACCTTGATAGACACATCCTTGTGAGCAAGGAACGTAACCCATGTCCATCTAGTATAGTCATCTACTATGACAAGCCCATATTTCTTACCACTAACAGAAGCAGTCCTTGTTGGACCAAACAAATCCAGATGCAACAGCTCTGGTGGCCTTGAAGTACTAACAATGTTCTTGGACTCAAAATGGTTCTTAACTTGTGTTCCTTTTTGACACGCATCACAGAGAGCGTCCGATCTATACACAATCTTTGGTAGACCTTTTATGAGGTTATGCTTGTTTAGTCTTGAGATTAATCTCAGACTTGCACGACCAAGTCTTTTGTGCTAGATCCATCGCTCATCTTCAACAGCACTAGACATGATACACTTTGATTTTTGAGTTCCCCCAAGTTAATCTTATAAAAATTATTTTGCCTCTTGGCAGTGAATAAGATGGACCCATCAGGATTCTTGACTATACATTCTCCTTTGTTAAAGGAAACATCAGACCCGCTATCACATAATTGACTTATGCTCAGCAAGTTGTGTTTCAATCCTTCAACCAGCAGAACATTATCAATAGAGGGAAAAGGATGCTTTCCAATCTTACCAATTCCAACTATCTTTCCTTTCTGGTTGCCTCCAAAGGTCACCCATCCACCAGTCTTTTCACGTAGTTCTTGAAACATAGATTTTTCTCCCATCATGTAATGTGAGCATCCACTGTCCAAGTACCAGGACTGGGGTCTTCTTTGTGTTGCTAAGCAGATCTGCAACAGGGATTATCATATTTTTAGGTACCCAGATAGACTTGGGTCCTTTTTGGTTAATCTGTGGTCTTCGTCCATGCATAATGTTTTTCTTTTTATGTATGCATTTTGAGAAGATGTGACCATTTTTTTCACATAGATTGCAATAAGCATTAGATGCATGCTGTTTGATTTCATTTTGCTTTCTATGAGATTGGAAAACTTTATGATATTGGTTGGGCCTTGATATTTTGTGATAAGCTTCTTGTTTCTCAGAGACATAGCCTAAGCCAGACTTATCATGAGGTGATCTTGAATACTTCAATATCAAGTTTAGCTTCTCTGATCCTCCAACAAGCTTTGGTATGCTTTTGGTTAGGTCAAATATCTCTTGTTTAAGTCTGGTTACCTCGTGAGGTTCATTGGACTCAGAGGTGAGTTTATCAGTTAGACTGATATTCTCAGCTTTGAGCTTACTGTTTTCAACAATGAGCTACTCATTTTGCTTACTGGTATCTTCCAGTTCTTTGTTTATTTTTGAAAAATTTCTTTTAAGCATTATATATTGATGATGCAATAAGGAGGAATCATTAAGCAGTTCATCATATGCTTCTTGAAGAGAGTCAGAAATAGATATCTTATCTTCATCTGATTCAGCTTCTGATGAAGCATTTGCCATTAGGCAAAGGTTTGAGGAGAGAGGGTTCCTTGATCTGAACACACGATCTAGAGTTGCCAGCTTTTCCTTTGTAGTCAGAAACTGCAGCACTAACTCCAATCTTGGTTGATCTAGAGCATTAATGAGACACCGGTTAGCACAGGCATTTAGCGAGTACCGTCTGATATCTTCATTCGTCTAGTCAGCTTTAGGTTTGGACGTTGTTGAGTCGTCCTCAAGAGTGCTTGTTGGATGATGATCTCCATCAGTGAATACATTCCATAAATCAAAGTCTTGAGCTTGGACGTATATTTGAAAAGTAGTGGATCTCCAATAAGAATAGTTCGTTCCATTGAAAATGAGTGGAACATTCCATCCTCTTTCAGAGTTAGCTTCCTGAGTTCTTTCTTTGGGAACAACAAATTGCTCATCATCCGAAGAGTTTTCTTTTTTATTATTGGACCAAAGACAGAGGTTAGCTTCCTTATTTGTTTCTTCTTCTTCTTCAGAAGAAGAAGAAGAAGAAGAAGAAGAAGAAGAAGAAGAAGAAGAATCAAGATCTTCCCAGGTGGCCATGAAGTTATTTTTCTTCTTTTTGAAGGACTCCTTTTTGTCGTTTAACATGAGACAGTCGGCCTTGAAGTAGCCTGTCTTGTTGCACTCGAAACAGACAAGTGGACTTTTGTCTTTGGACTCAGCATGGTCCTTGAAGTTTTTCTTTTGAAATGACCTTCTTTTCATCCCATTTTTCTTTCTCCACATGTTTTGAATTTTTCTGGAGATGAAGGATAACTCTTCATCATCTGATACTTCATTATCAGATTGATCAGCATCATCACTAGACTTATCGGCTTTTAGAGCTTTTGAGTTGTTGGACTTTTGAGCTTTCAAGGCAATCCCTTTATTTTTCTTTCCAGGATTATCAAGATCAAGCTCTTGTTCATGAACTTGCAGAGTTCCTACCAGATCATCCAGCATCAAAGTAGAGAGATCTTTGGCCTGAGTGATTGCAGTAACAAGTGGTCTCCATTTCTTAGGCAAACTTCTAAGTATTTTAGTGAAATTCTCCTTGGTAGTGTAAACTTTCCCAAGGGATTTTAGGTTGTTGATGATCATCTGAAAACGACCCATCATGTCCAAGATGGACTCTCCTTCGGCCATGATGAACATTTCATATTGGCCAACTAGCATGATAATTTTTGAATCTTTTACCTTGGTGGTCCCCTCATGGAGATTTGACAAGGTGTCCCAAATTTGTTTTGCTGATTCACATGCGTGAATCTTCTGAAGTTCATCAGGACTAAGAGCACACATTAAAGCATATCTAGCTTTATGATTTTGTTCCATCCTGGCTCTTTCCGCATCAGTCCAGTCATCTTCAGCTTTTTCCGTCCCATCAGAGTTGAGACACACATTTGGACCATTCATGATTCTGGTCCCGAGAACAGAGTTTGTACTTAGGTTAAAGCCTTTGAATATCTCCTTCCAGTACAGGTAGTGGGTTCCGTTAAAGAACGGAGGTCTAGTCATGGAAATGCCTTCCATAACAGGTTGACTTTGGCTTGGCATGCCTTGTCCTGCCATATCTGTTGTAGGATCTTTTCCTCTACACGGCTAAGTGCTTAACCCAGAGGCTGAACTCTGACACCAATTGAAGGAACATGTTTGAAACACAAGAAAGAGGGTTGAATTGTGTTTATTATGTTTTTGAAACTTTTTGCAAGTATATATATATATATATATATATATATATATATATATATATATATATATATTCACAAAGGTTGGACGGTAAAAGGATAGCGGATGCAAAGAGCGTTTCCAGAAAACACAAGTTGGTCGCTATCTTGAAGAGAGTAAAACAAATAAAACAAGCGCGATAAGAAAACAATTCGATCCCAAAGGGTTAGTCTGAAAACAAACAAAAGTAAAGATACGGGAAAGAAAAAGAACACAAGGAATTTATCCTGGTTCACTCTTCACCAAATAGCTACGTCCAGTCCACTCTACTTGAGAGTTTTCTCCACTATAACAAAAAAAAACCTTTGCTACAAGTATTTAACACCTCTTCAGGCACACTAAGTATTCTTTTACAGGCAAGCCTCAGGCTCAAGTATTCTTTCTAAACAAGCCTCTTCAGGCTCAACCAACTAAGGTTTTGAAAAGATTTAAAGTTCTTCTAACTCACTAAGAGTGCGAGTTTGAAACTAAGACTTAGAACTATAAAGCAATACTCTTCACAGAGAGTGATATGAAAGTTTAAGAGCAGAGTAAGCTTGTAAGCTTAGATTTTTCTCTTGATAGCTTGTTTTCTTGTATATTGTTCAAGGTCAGTCTAGTTGTATATCACTACTTTGCATCCTCAAAGGAGGAGGTATTTATAATCTTTTGGTCTTGATCAACTTCAGTCTTCAACGGTTGGAAAAGAATCCATTCTGATTAAGCATTAAATGCGTTAGTCCGTTCAGTTTGATAGCTTGTTGAGGCTTTTGATCAGCAAAGTAAACTATCAGGTTTGATAGCTTGAAATAGGGCTGCACCTTTTCCTTGTACTCGAAAGTTGCATTCTGTCTTTCCTTTTGGAGATAGTCAAATCCTTTTGTGTCAGGGAAGGATTGGCTTCAGCTTTTGATGGTACGAAGATTACAAGGAATATTTGTCTAAAGGATACTTTATGCATAAAATAATATATTCAAATACTTTACATATACGTTCTCTCTAAAACATTTTTAAGCAGACATCATTGGACTTTACTAAGGAGAACATCTAACGAAAGATAGAAAGAGTCTTTGGACTATGATACAACCGTAGCCCAAGTATAGTCCAGGGCGAGAACAACTTCTTTGGACGAGCTGTAAGTCTTTGGACTTACATGTTTCCTGCACACTTAAGATAAAGCATTAGTCTACGGCTAATCTTTGTTTTCTTAAATTAGTCTTTTGTAAACATCAAAACTCAAGGGATTAATGAACCATAACCACTTTGGTTCCAACACCGTGCACTAGAACATTGATCTACGAAGTCAGTAGGCCTTGACATACTTGAGCACGGCCCGATATGTTGAAGAGCACGCCTGTGCTGAGTGAAGAGGACGGCCATGCCAAGTGAAGAGCGACAGAAGACCAGAATCAAGGTCCGGTCCGCATTTTATGTTATAAATAGAGGCCTTCTGTGCCACTCTGAAGACATCTTTTGCTCTTTCTTTCATCTCTTTATTTTCTTTGAGCACTATACTCTTGTTTTAGTTTTAGTTTGTAGTTTTGATTTCTATAGTAGGATTTGACATCTCAAAATTAAGTCGGAGATAACTTCTCCCTTTACAACTATCCAGGATGCGTTTTTCATTGTTGATTTTGGTTTTCTCTATTACTATGAGTAGCTAAATTCACCACTAGAGTTGTGGTGGATCTTGTTTTAGTAGAAACCATTTTCGCTATGTTTTAGCTTTAATTCAATTCTATTTGGTTGCAATTTGAATAGTGTTATGTTGTTGTTCTTCATCCCATACTAGGATTGCGCATCCTTTGTATGCTTTTAATCAATTGATTGACATTTTGGCTATCAAGCCCAATTAAATCGGTAGATCTATAGGATAAACGAGGTTTAATATCTAGATTTGCGAAAATGTGATTTATTCCTTTCAATCATTCAACCTCTTTATTTTTTTTGCTTTCGAATCATTTAAACTCTTTGCCTCACAACCATTAGGTTTATTTGGGGAAAAGAATATTAATTGCCTGACAAACAATTCATAGTTTTCATAGAGGGATTGCGAAATTGAATAGAATTAGGATTTGGGTTGTATCGAAAGCATAAATGAAACCACAGCTCCAGGCTTTTTTACTTTTGATTTCTAAACTCTTTTTTTTTTTATTATTCTTTTATCATCTTTTATCATTGCTCTATTATTATTATTATTATTATTATTTATTTTCTAAGTTCTTGATTAGTCTAAATAGCATAAGGATTTCCCTATTCCAATACTTGTTTTATCACTTAATTATCTAAATTAATCTATTGGGTACGACATCTGGACTTCCGTCCTATATTACTTCTGCGACATGATACACTGCCCTTAAGTGTGTTTTGAACGCAACAAAACACATGATTGTCAATGCCACCATAATCGATTATGCCTCGATGGATAAGCGATTATGGGTTCACTGTCTTAAGAAAATGAGTTTTTCTTCCTCCTAAGGCATTGACTGCCTTTCTAGAGGCTATTCTACCCCAACTATGTACTAAGGCATTAAAAACAAACATAAACAAGTATGGGTAACATTCATTAACAAAGATTAACATACAAAAATATACAGTTGAAAAGCAGGGTGTTACATATGTCAGTGATAAAAAATGAACAAAATGAATTAATTGCAACAAGAATAGTCACGGGGTGGCATGTGGCATAGATTATAGGAGACTTAATGATACCACTAGAAAAGACTATTTTTGTAACATCCTCGAAACTACATCATGCTATGATAATCATACGCGTGTAATTATCAATGTAAATATCAAAGTTTATACAAACATGAAAGAGCGACTCAAAATTAACATATAAAAATCAAGAATTTAAAAACAAACTTGGTCACAGCCTTACACTGGGCATCTAATACATATGTAAACTTGTTAAATTCCTTTACAAAACATAAACAGAAACAACGCCTATAAGCTTCTCACTCCTAAGGATGTCTCAAGTCTTCGTATAACTTGAACTTCCGTTTTGAACATTGAAAATAACACTACTAATGAGATAGAATCCCGGTAAGATAAATACATTTCTAAAACAATTTCGTAACGATGTTATTTTGAGCTGATGTAGTGTCCGAAAAATCAACTATGGTATCTGCTATTTCCAAAATTATAATTAAACCCATAAATGTAGGAAATAACCCACACACAACGACTATAAGCAATTATTAATATAAATAAGTAGTCAGAGGTAACACCCATACAATAGATTTCATAATTAAATAATAGGATTATTTCCATAATTAAATACTATATCCATCAACATCAATAATCATAAACCAATTCAATAACATATGAATAACCAAATACCAAAGAAATCTAAAGAAATATAAATATTTTTATATATTCTTTGGTTTAAATTTTCTCTTGGTTAAAACTTGGGGATCATCATCCATATTGATACATTAACTCATAACCATGCAATGGTGTCTCATTGCCTCCTCTTCAAAGAGGAGGTATCTATTTATTGCCTTCTCGAAGGAGATATCTATTCATTGTCATCTCTTCGTAAAAATTATCTATTTATTTGTCATTTCGAAGAATGTATCTATTTATTGTCATCTCCTCGACGGAGATATCTATTTATCGTTATCTCCTCAAAGCAGGTATCCATTTTCTCCCAAGTCAATTTAACACATCACAATTACAACAAACTCATCTAAAACATACCTATTGCATAGGGTGTTCAAACCACAATATGATCATTCATAATGACCCCAAAGCATGACATATTAACTCCATGTTCAAATAACAATGATCATATTCATATCATTACATCCAAAAACATCACAAATCATCATAAAAAGGGTTTAACAAATCTAATCAATTCATCAATTTATAAAAATCTCAATTTTAAGGGGATGCGTAATTACCCATGAGCATACCATAAATTCCAACATATTTAAAACATCCCCTACAATGTACTCACGTTTTAGTACATTACCAACGGACTATTTGTCGGTAACCTAAGCATTAGTTACCCACGAAAAAGCCGTCATTAATGTACTAGCACGTTACCGACCGTCATTAACATAGACAAATCACCTACGCAATTTTCCAACGGGCAGGCCGCCGATATTACCAACAGCTGCAAAATATTCATCGGTAATTTTAACCTATATCCGTCAGTTGGCCTACGGTAAGTTTCATTACCAATGGTTTTTGGCTGTCGTAATTGATTTTTTTCTTGTAGTGCAGTGTATAAATTGGACCATCTGGTTCTATTGGGAAGGGATTTGTGGTTCAGGTGCTTCATGCTTCAATTAAGCATTTATCTCGTTGAGGGACAAACCTTGCATAGACTTAATACAGAACAAAATAGCATCATATTACACAAACATATAATGTAACACAAGATATATGATGTAAAACAACATCCGGTAGTAGGTGAATATATGAATATACATTACTCATACTTGTTTAACAGCTTCATCTCAATGCGTCATTTGGTTTTAGGTTCATAGACAAGTCTTCTCTTGTACAGAACTTCATAATTAAATACTGACGACATCCAACAAAAACTTTACATTTTGCATCAATCGTAGATATATATGCCTGTATATCATTAAGGGCCCTAATGAGCTGGCAGCGGTACGCCCAACTTCTGAGTCAAGCTCTTAATATATTCTTGTCTAGCAGGGTGATCTTCCTGTGGTCGATTATAAGCTGTCCACACCGGCTCCCCCATAAACAACCTCATTAGCTGCACACAACAAAACACAGATTTATCAACCAAGAATAGCCTTTGTTGAATTGGTAGGTAGGGAAGGAGGAAAAGAGATAACAGATAAAATAATATAAGATTGATAGAAATTTGATGTAATAAGTATGTGTTGATGTGATTATAAAAAACAACACTAACAGTCCCAGTTATACTAAACTTAGAATCCTAGTCCTAATCAAATAGGAAAACAAATCATAAAATATAACTAAGAAATATATCCTAAGAGATTATCTAGGATACTCTAAAATATTCTAAGATATAAAAAAGATATTATCAAAAACTTCTCACATTTTCTAATAGCCTTGAATCTTGATCTGCTCTAACAACCTAGAGATTCATTTGTTTGTTCTTCCCCATCTCCAAAAAGACACTTTGATCATGAGACTTGATTGTGGTGGTTAGCATAAGAAGCTTTCATACCTTGACATAGTTACTTGTGTCCAGAGTGAACCTATGGTAGATTCCAGCAGGCAGAATTATAAGATCACCTGCCTTAATCCAAATGCGAATCCAACGATCACCCTTGTCTCGCACATCGAAGTACCCACTTCCTTCCAAACAATAACGAATCTCTTCATCCTGATGAATGTGCTCGGTGTAGAAGTTCTTCAACTTCTCTTCATAATTTTCCACTTTTTCTGGGCATAAATCAAGCAAATCCTACAACATATTCAAATAAAACAGAGATATTGGAAATGAAAACATATGCCACTAATGCCCAGAACATACATAAATGGCCAACTTAATCATATTCATATACGTCTATCAAAACATTAGCAAACTTGAAAGGTGACATTCACTTTCAAATAATGGGTAATTTTTTATAGAACATGATACAAACATTAGTTGAAAACGTGAAATGCCAAATCTCTAAATAGGCAAGGATTTTTTAAGTTTGGTAATTGTGCTATTAAGAAATAGAAGAAAATCTCTTGGTAATGAAAATTTAGCTGCTAAATTTTGCATATAATGTTCCTCTATAATTGCGTAAAAGTAGCATTTAGCATCCATATTTGGTAATATGAAGACAATTTATATAGAGAGGTGTTATATAGTACGAAACGAACTTCGTATTTGTATAGCTGGCAACAAAAAAGAAGGAAGCTAATGGACATTGTTGATGAGAAACACACGGGAAAGATAAAAATAAAAGAACACTTACGAATCAAAAGCATTCGTGAGAAGCAACAAAATTAAATTTGTACAATTGAGCATTACTCATTTATATATTATTTGCTCATAAGATTAAGATCTTAATAACATATTTGATAGAGGAGCACATTTTTCCCATTTTAAATCTTAAACAACATATTTATTTATTTATTCCAATTTAAATTCTCTCAAGAAGTTGACTCTTATCCTGCTTTGATGAAAAAATACATTTTCAAAAGAAACTGTAAACTATGAATCTAATACAAGCCATTTAAACATGATCATATTATTCTTGTTCCCCTTTTCCAGCTAAATTAAAACCTAAATTTATAAGTGATGTAGAAGGTTAATTTGAAGTACAAACATCTTGATAGAACCAAGCTAAAGATAATACTTTTGAAGCACAAGCAACCAGGTAGAATCAGGACAAGGGAAGTGTCACTTGAAGGAACTCTCATATCAAGATAAACTAGTTTGGGTTTTTTTACTTGTTTTCTCTAATTTTCAGTTTGTGATTGGGTGATTTTTACTTCTTACAAAAAGGCAGCATTGTTGGTTTTTGTGTTTTACGTAATACTTATCCTTAATTAAATAAAATTCTTGCTATTGAATAAAATAAAAAGAACATTTTGATCCTTTAATTGCAAGCAGACAAAATAAAATTAAGGAAATCAATTAAAAAAAGTAGTACAATATTACCATGTAATTGTATCCCCTGGCTTCTCTAATCTTTCTCAAATCTTCATCATTCTCATAGTCATTCGGATTTAGCTTCCAGTATAATACCCCCGACTCTGCAAATTCACCAATTCTCAACTATGTCACAAAGAAGCGAAGGAAATATATAACATACAAACACTTAATCTTCTATAGAGAGAGAGGACCTGCTAATTGATCCAAGGAGACAAATTCCATTGGGTTGCCATGGTTAGGAAGCCTTGGATCTTCACTGCTGTCGTCCATGTACCATGCCTGCTTAATAAATGTCCTCCGTTAAGAAACAAGAACATTGGACATAGCTCACTCTAACTATGGTCTAGTTCAACGGTACATTGATTAGAACTCACCTCGATCCCCATGATTGACAACGTCGAATGAATCACTGACTCCCTATGCCTCTTCTTCTGAAACCGATGATATATTTATATATGGTTTAAATAACATTTTATAATTTTTATTCCTTCTTTCTTTTTACGGTATAAGCCCAAATTGATGACGGACAAAAAAAAAAATTTAATAAGGTGACATTTCCGTCCGTCATAAATAAAAATATTAATTTGATTTTTGAAAATGTAAAATATAGATCAAATTGGTTCTATTTAAGGATAATTTTTAGGGATATTTTAGTCCCTGTCAGGGAATATTTTCACCTGTATTTTACATTCTTGAGAATCAAATTAATATTTTTCATTTCTCAGGGATCAAAATATTATCGTGATTTTTTGTCGAGGATCAACTTGGGTCTTTACTCTTCTATTTATTTCCATTTTAATTACTATAATTTTTTTATTTAGTCTCTAATACAGAAAAAGATTTAATTGTTCTGTATGGGTGGTGTAAAGTTTTTTACGCCGGCACTAACTTAGGTTGATCAAAATGGTAAGGGCTTGGACCTCTTAAGTGAGTGGTTAAGGATTCTAATCCGAGCTCTTGCGAATGAAAAAAATTTGATTGGGAGGGGACTACCCACCTTGTGTGCCTTCAGATTCCCAGACAGAGATGATTAGTCACTGTTAACAACGGTGAATACTTCACACCTATCATATGGATACCAAAAAAAAAATTTATATTGTTAAGCAATCAGAAATTGCTACATTGATAAAAATGATTGATATTCTAACAACCTTATAAGTAAAATGATAATTTAAGATTAGTTGCTAATATAAAAAAACTTTACATTTATAATACATAACAATTAAACTAGATAGAAAAATCAATCATCATATTTTAACTTATTTAGATTTTAGTCGTGAGAATTAACATTCAAAATAAATATTATAAAGACAAATATTAAAGACTTTAATTTTGATATACTTTCAATTATAATTTTTATATTATCAATCAATCACAAATTATGTCATAGGAGTTAAACATTTGTATTTAGGTGATAATTTATGAATGATTAATAGTATAAAAAACTTTACACGGATAATGTATAACAATTAAATTTAAAACTAAAATAAATAAAAATTATAAATATTAAAGTATTTTCATTTACATCTTTTTATATATATATATGGATTATTGTGGTGCGTACACGTCATATATATACTCATATTTTACCACCCCAAGCGTGCATCGTGTACTTGTGGTGGGCGTTAGGCCAAGAAAAATATCACTATTGTCGTTTTTTAAAATATTATTGTAGTCATATATTCATATTTTACAAAAATATCACCATTGTCGTTTCAAAAAAAAAAAAAATACTATTGTTGCCTCTTCTCTTGTTATCCTGATGAAAAAGTTTTTAAATTTTTTAACGAGACACCTAACCTTGTAAAATACTAGTACCAAGTATTTCATATTTGAAATATATTATATATAAGTATTTTTTTATCAATGTATTATATATAAGTACGAGTGTAAATATTATCTAAATATTAATATTAATTGTATAAATAATAAAGTTAGAGGGTGCTTATATAGTTTATCACCAAAAATGATAAAAGAGTACACGTGAGAGAAAAAAAAAATCAACGACCACATAAAATCGTTAAATTGTTACTAATATGTGAAAAAAATGAAATGATTTTTACTTGTCTTCCTCCTATAAATTCTAGATGCACCCAGCTAGCCATTACTTTTTCTAATTTCATTATGTCATATTTTTTTAATAAAATAAGCTTATTTCATTTCAGAAATAATAATATCGACAATACAATTTGGAATACTAGAAAAGGAACGAGGACTAGATAAAGATGTGGACACCCTTGCTAACACATGAGCAACCACATTTGTTTGTCACTAATGAACTTAACTATAAAGTTTGGGAAAAGGAGAGGAAATCTCTACAGCTAGAGATAATAGCCCCATATTCAGTTATGTCCTCCTTGATCTTAACAATACTATCCATAACTTGTTTGCAATCTACCTCAAAAAGTACAGATCTCACGTTTAAATTGCTCATCCAATACAAAGCTTGAAGAAAAGCCATGGCCTCACCTTCTTTGACTGGGATAAGAGGGGCTGTCCACGCAGTATAAGCTGACACAAAAGACCCCTTATCATGCCTAATGCAACAACCCATACCTTTAAGACCCAACTCGATGGAAAAGGCGGCATCAATATTGCATTTGATAGTCCTTATAGCAGGCTTGCACCACCTAATATAGATCTTGGTAAGTGTAATTTGGTTGTTGTTCATAGTTCCTGCCTGGGCTCCCTTCCACTCTTCCAAGGTCTCCATAGCTCGCGACACCACATAATTAGCAGGCTCCAACTTGCTCTCCCAGAGTTGCATGTTTCTACGACGCCAAAGCGACCAAAAAACCATGCTAATTAACATAATTTTATCAAGCTCAACCACGTCCAGAAGCTTGAAAAAAATTGGCTCATGCTCTCAGCCTCCAAGAAAGGTGCCTGGATGAAAGGCCATAGTTTAGCCATCTTCCAACAATCCTTTGCAGTTGGGCAATCTAAGAATGCATGCCATGTGTTCTCTAACCCCTCCCCACACATATGGCAAATTGCTAGGCATCCCACACCACAGAGCTGATGATTGAGGTGCACTGGGAGAGAATCCTGACATGGTTGCCAAAGGAAAATGTGAACTTTGTGGGGGATAGAAAGATTCCAAAGAGACTTTCAATTGCCTTCAATATTCATTGCAGAATCCACATGAAAAGAGTCCATACACAGCTTGTAGGCACTCTTGACTGTGTAACTTCCAGAGGGAGAAAGCCTCCAAATCACGTGGTCTATGGCTACACAGCGGGATAGAGGAGTGCGAATGATTGCTTCCATAGCCATAGGGTCAAAGGTGTTTTGAAGCTTGTCTAGGTTCCATCGTTTTTCTCCTTGAACAAGAGGATGACTAACTTTTAATGCCTCCATAGAGTGGTGAACCGAACCATGAAGTTGTAATAGACCATCACCTCTCAACCAAGGGTCCGACCAAACTTTGACAAGAGAACCATCTCCAATGCACCATCTAGGCCCTTCCTTAACCAATGCCCGAGAATTCCAGATATTATGCCAAACATAGCTAGAACCCCTCTGATTACGACCACTAGAACCCCACCAGAAAGAGTTCATCATTTTTTGAAGCTCATCGCAAAGAGGCGGAGGAATAAGAAAAATGCTCATACAGTAGGATGGAATAGTTTGCAGAACAAATTTCAATAAAACTTCCTTACCGCCTTTGGATAGAAATCTCCCATTCCAGGAATTAATTTTGCGCCACATGCGGTCCTTCATGAAAGTAAACGTAGCTTTCCTTTTGCGGCCAATTATAGAAGGGAGACCCAAGTAATTACCAGATCCAAGCTTAGCATGAACACCAAGAGTTGTAGATACCAAATCTATATAACAAATGCATGTTTGGATTGCATCATGACATCATAACTCATATGTCTGGATTATTTTTTATTGTGTTATTGTTATGGACTGTGTACTATTGATTAATGATATACCATATACAATATATATGTTATTGCGTTGTTATGATGGGCTAAGCACTGTTTACTGCTGAGATATGATATGCCATGTTATATCTGCTTTAACTGTGAGTCATACCTTTTTTATTTACCGTAAGTTGTGTTGATTTCGGGAATCTTACCTCCATTGCTTGCTATCTTTAGATGACGACGATGTTGAGACTTCATTCGACGCTTCGGACGTGTTTAGACATGGACTTCACTACGATGCGAGTGTTTGGACGTCCGGCTTTATGGATTGGTTGATGGAGTACCTCGTATGCGTCTTGATCGCCATCAGCGAGAATCTTGGAGGAAGGAGTCAAATTGGCCTCATCGCTAATCTTCACTTGTGTCGTTGTCTGTGTGGTTATAGTGAGAGGAACGCTAGGTGGACTTTTCCATCGATGCGTTCAGTGCCTCTTCTTAGGCAAAATGGTCTCTTATTAGTTGTATAGAGTCTGGGAAGCATCCTTCTAAGTGGTGTTCTTCCCTGTGGCCATCTTAGACTATTTTTACTCTTGTTGAGTCTGCTCTTTGGTGGAGCTGCGTCTCCAATTACCTTATCTTTATGAGAAGCATCTCCATGGCTTTATATTTAAAGTTGCATTCTTTTGTTTCTTTAACTTTAGTCGGGTTAGGTTCTTGTGTAAGTCTCTTTTGAACTTATGAAACAAATTATGAAAAATATATACATGTCTATATATGGTATCTTATGAAAAGGAAAAATTTACCTCATCTTTTACAAACAATTTTAATTTACCCATTTTTCGGCCCTATAAATATTTATTTTCCACATTAGTGACGCCCCTAGAAAAAAGGGAGTTACACGGAACGCATAAAGTTAGTCTATTCCTGGCACATCGAAGTTGACTATCTCAAAAAGGAAAGACAAAAGGCAACTTTCGAGTATAAGGAAAAGTTGTCAGTTCTACTTTCACCTCTCTCTCTGATAGTCTACTCTGCTTTTTAGAAGCTCTTCACAAGTTATCAGACTCAACGAGATTATGCATTTATTGCTCATTAGAGCAGCTCACTTGCCAACCATTGAAGAAACAAGATTGCTCAAGATCTGAAGGCTATAAATATTCTTACTCTTGAAGAAGCAAAGTTACGAACCGAACTTGAACAAAATCCATCTAAGCTCACAAGCTATCAAGAAATCAAAAGCAAGCAAAAGCTCTTAAACTTTCTCTGAGTTTAACTTTCATATTACTCTATGTGTAGAGTTTGTTTTTCAGAGTTCGGTTCTTAAGTTTCATATCCTCACACATAGTGAGTTAAATTTAAACTTCAACTCTTTCTTATACCAAAACTTGGTTAAGCCTGAAGAGACTTGTTTGTAAAAGAATACTTGTAGTTGCCTCAGAGGTGTTCTGTAACATCCCAACTTTCTGTAACTCTAATCGAGTTGGTTAATCTCGATTAGGGCTTTGGATGATTGTGTGAATTGTTTTGTGTTAGTTTAAGGCCTAGTTAGAAGCTTAGGAATAGGCTTGAACAAGGTTGGAAGTACCTAAGGTGTTAAATGAGAAACTGTGTAAGTCAAAAGTTTGGGTGGCTTTTCCCAGCTGAGCAGAACGCTCAAGCGTGGGAAGCGAGCATGCCCTAACGTGACAACGCTCAAGCGTTGGCATGTCGCACTCTCAAGCGTGCTGAGTGCATTTGCCAACTGTTGTGCTTTTTGACGCGTGTGCAACACGTGTCAGGCCAGGATGAAGGCAGAGTGGACAAGGCTCCACACTCAAGCGTGGAGGGAGAACCACGCTCAAGCGTGTAGAATCTCCACGCTAAAGTGTGGACAGCAGCTCAAGTTAGTGGGGTTTTCCTTTCTTCCTCACTTTGCACGAAAACTCAAAGTGAGGTTACTAAGTGTTTTAGAAAGAGAAACTCAGTTTCGAGGCGATCAAGCTGCCGGAATGCGATTCTGACTGCACGGTTGTGATCACGGCGAAGTTATTTACAACTTTGACCGATTGGTTTCTTGATTCACCAAAGGTAAACTCGAATCCCTACCACGTGTTCCTCGTGGTTCTTCATGTCTTTAGCTTTCTGCTTTGGTCTTTGAGGTTGCCCTTGGGCTAACAATGTTGTATATGTGTCGTGGTCGTAATTAGGGCAAAGTTTATGCTCGTGATTGCTTGTGTTGGGAGCTTAAGGCCGCGACTACCAGAGGGATTTGGAGCTATGCGTGGCTAAGCTTGCAGCTGCGTGTCGAGGAGATTGTCTTGGAGTTTTTGCTATGACTATTCGGGTGGGGAGAAAGAGTACTACTGCCATCGGGATGGCAAGTATAGTGTAGTTGTGTTTTCTGCTGTGTGTAGGGAAGCCCTAACCCTACTAGTGACTAAGCCCCGATAAAGTAAATAAACCCTAGGTTTAGCATACTTTGGGCTATCGCCGTTAAGTATGGAACCCTAGGTTGGAGAACTGTTGATTGAGGATGATTTGCTTCGTATGACTGTCGTGATGATTGGTTACTATTGTTGCTATCTGTTTAAGTGCCTATATGCTACTTGGTGTATGTGATATGCTGCTATGTGTTACTGTTGGTATTACTGCTGTTGTCATTATTACTGTTGTTGTTATGCTGATTGTGGTAAATGTCGTGTTGTGGTGGAATGTCATTAGAGTTAAGTTTGGTTGTGTGCCATGTTGTTATTGGGTTGATACCGTGGATGGTGTCATTGCTGTTATGCTGGTTTCTTAAGGCTGTGGCCGTGTGGATGCAGTGGCATCATGTTGTTCCTGATTGAGTGTTTAGGTGTGAGATCCGGTATCAAGCCCATTAAGGATGTTTGTTGCATATCATCAGCTGCCAAGTGGCGAGGCTGTATGACAGGTAGTATAGGCTGCCAGCGTCATACGAGGTTAGTTGTACCTGAGTGCGGGTATGGAAAGTAGAAGGGGCGGTCAAGTGAGTGACCTTGGGGATGTTGCTGGTGTCGGGAATAGTTTACAGTGACGGATGATGTAGCTCCTATCTTGTCGTGACACCCGATCCAGTCCGGTTTGCCCGACTAATCCCCGAGCTTTCCACGTTCCAGGCTAACGTTCTGAGGCGACCAAGACACCCTGGTTCTGATATGGAAGGGGGATGCACTCTTATTAGTCATGGCGAGCGGTTCGGTTTCTTGGACAAACTAACTCTGTTCCGACACAGAACCTGTTCCAGTGTGGACTTGTTCGGGTGTGGAACCGTTTCGTTGTGGAACCAGCTTTGTGAGTTTTCTGCCGACATACTGCATGGGATTAGTATCCCGGTCTAGAGGATTGATCTGATTGTGAGACTCATGGAGATGGATGCTTGTTACATGTGTTGTCTCGAGAAACGTTTTTTTGAGTGCAGTAACTACTACATCTGTTATATCTGCTGCATGTTGTTCTTTACTGCATTACTGTTGTTATTCCGACTTTGCCTGCAATGTATTTCTTATCTCCCTACTGCTTCTTGCATGTTTGTTTGGTTCTTGGTTCGCGTGAAGACGAGGAGCCAGCTGATGGACCCGAGAGTACACCCCTTTATCATGTTGGTATCGAGGACTCCGGTTCTGGTGTTGATTGAAATCATCTACCAAGACGAGAGAGGGTGGGGCATGGACCCCTCTACTTACTTGACGGTCTATACTGGACCCGTGAGCATTCTCTTCTGAGGAGGGGTGTCGCACGTGGAGGACATGATAGGATCGTTCAGAGTCGTGCATTTTCTCCCTTTCCCGAGGATCTGGCACCCACTGAGGCAGAGAGCAGAACTATCGGTGGGCAGTGCCACAGTCATCAGCGGTATCCATTAGGCGAGGCTTCATCTATAGAGGACAGAGGAGGCGTATCGAGGAGTACCTGAGGACCTACAGGAGGCGTCGTATTGTCATTTCTAGTTCCTCGTCTGAGTATGAGCCTACGCGGGTTAATAGGCATTCTCACGGAGAGGGACATGGTAGTTCAGGGCATCCTCATCACTGATGGTGAGAGCCTGCCAATGCGTCTCTACGGGTGAGTGGCGAGGTTTTGATGTATTTTGAGTATGGGTTAGGGGAGTGCTGGCGAGTTTTGAGAGTCCTTTCTTCCTTTTGTTTGTGGATGTACTTTTCGTTTCTTTTGGTTTTGCGTAAAAAATTTGTAAATTTATGTACAGTACCCTAATGATAGGGCTGTGGTTGAGCATGGTATCTGTATATAGTTATCTTTATCTGCGTTACTCTAATGTGTTATATGCTTTCCGTATGACTACATGCTTTTATGCGCTCATTTTCGCAACGCTATTTGAATACCACGCTATCGCTATAATACGGTTAAGCATAGTTAATAATATAAGTTTCGGACTAATGGGATTATCCTTCTGAGAAAGGAAGGTCGTCTCATTTTGGTGGTATCAGAGCAATTTGGTTTTGCAACGGACTGTGGAGGTCTGGAACCAAGACTGCAAGTCCAACAAGTGTACTGGCTTTAACGGTTGATACCCGAGTTGTGTCAACTGAGTCTGGTTTCGGGCGCTAGTTATCGACGTGTGATAACTGTTTTCATTTATAAGGCATATGGTATGTTTAACTGTTAAGTGCTATTATATGTCTTATGAATTTGAACTGATAGCTCCTTTTTTACAAGAAGCTAGATGGCATGAGGACGTGGAAGAGGAAGAGGTGGTAGGCCGGCTACGTTTGAGAGCAATGATAACAACAACAATAACAATGGTGACCAGTCAGGTAGAGGAAGTGATGGTGACACCTCTAAAGCAATGCGGGCCTCACGGGACTTGGCTACCGCAATGATGCAACAAACCCATTAGACTGCCTAGTATATGCAGAGGCAGGAAGAGAGGGAAGCAAGACAAGATCAGTTGCACACCGTAAGAGGAAACGAGACTGTGGACACTGGTCTCAATACGTTCATGAAAGGAAAACCTCCTCAGTTCCACGAAGAGTACAACCCTGAAGCTGCGGAGATGTGGTTGCAAGAAATCGAGAATGTGTTTATGGCCACACACTGCAGAGAGGACAGGAAAGTTATATACGCTGCTTTGATGATGGTTGTAGCAGCGGAAGCTTGGTGGAGGACAAGGCCTGTTTGTTAGAGGCTGGAGGAAGGATTGTGACCTAGCAACTATTTCGGGAAAGCTTCTTAGAGAAGTATTTTCCAAGAAGCATCAGGCAAGAGAAAGAGAAAGAGTTCCTGAGTCTGAAACAGGAATAGATGTCAGTTGGTAAGTACGCGATGAAGTTTGAGGTGCTACTCAAATTTTCTCAGTTTTACCAAGTTCATCCTGATGAAGAGTGGGTATGTCGAAGGTTCGAAGACGGATTAAGATCGGAACTGAAGCGAACGATGTTACCTTTGAGTATCAGCTTTTTTCCTGAGTTGGTGGAGAAAAGCACAGTGGTGGAAGGGCATGACCGAGCAGGGGCAGCCCCACAACAAGTGAGAAGTGGTGGGCCTAATCGGAGCACCCAGAGAGGCGGAAGTGGTAAGTTTCAACAAAGGGCGAGACCTTACGATCGACCCGCTCAGTTTAAGGTCAATGATGGAGGGAGCAGCTCCAGTCAGGGGCAACAAGAGATCAAGTCCTGTTTTAGATGGGTCATTATGCTTCAGACTGCAAAATAGGGGTTAGTAGAAGGGATCAGTTTCAGTAGCCGAGCGGGAAAGCTCCAAGTGGCGGAGCAATATTAGCAGTGGCAAGTCAGTAGAGTAGGCCACAAACTACCGGAAGGGTGTTTGCTGTGAGGGGATCTGCAGCCTCTCGAAGTCCCGACCTAATACAAGGTAAATGCTTACTCTGGTAAAATTTTGTCAGTTTTATTTGATTCGGGGGCTACTCATTCTTTTCTATTGGTAGAGTGTATGGATCATTTAGGGTTGCCTATTTCTGTATTACCCTACGATTTGACTGTCTCAACGCCTACTGGTGATTCTTTGACTACGCTATACGTATGCCTTAAGTGTCCTATCACGATAGAGAACCATTATTTTCTTGTTGACCTTATCTGTTTGCCTATGCAACAGATAGATGTAATCCTAGGCATGGACTGGCTTTCTGCCAACCATGTGATGCTAGACTGTTCAAATAGGACCACTTTTTTTCTCAGAGCAATTTGGATTAATGCCTGCCAATGAGAGTGATCCGACGGGTGGACGATCGAAGGGGTGCATGGTGCTGTTCTCTTTGGAAGTAAAGGAGACTCCCGGAAGTGTTTCCCGATGATGTTCCCGGATTGCCACCGGAGAGAGATCATGGAGTTTGCTATAGATCTGTACCAGGGACTGGGCCTATATCGATAGCATCATATCAGATGTCTCCAGTGGAGCTGATAAACAGTTGGACGAGATGCCTAGGCAAAGAGTTCATCAGACCTAGTGCATCTCCGTGGGGAGCGCCGGTTCTGTTTGTGAAGAAGAAGGACGGAAGCTCGAGGTTGTGCATAGACTATCATCAGCAGAACAAAGTGATGATCAAGAACAAGTATCCGTTACACGGATAGATGATTTGATGGATTAGCTGAAGGGAGCAGCTGTGTTTTCTAAGATCGATCTGAGATCTGGATACTATCAAATCAGGGTTAAGAAGGAGGATATGCCAAAAACTGCTTTTCGGAGTCGGTATGGTCACTATGAGTACTTAGTTAAGCCTTTCGATGTGACTAATGCTCCGGCTGTGTTCATGAATTATATGAACAGGATCTTCCGACCGTTCCTTGACAAGTTTGTTGTTGTTTTCATCGATGACATCCTTGTATAATCTTCGAGTAAAGAGGAACACCAAGAGCATCTAAGGGCGGTGTTGCAAGTGCTAAAGGAACGGCATTTGTATGCTAAACTGTCGAAGTGTGAGTTTTGGTTAGAGGAAGTTCAGTTTCTAGGCCATGTCATAAGTAAGGATGGAATCATAGTGGATCCTGCGAAAGTTGAGGCAATAGTGAGTTGGGAAAGCCCTAAGTCTGTAAGCGAGGTGGGAAGCTTTCTTGGATTAGCGGGCTACTATCAGCGGTTCATCGAGGGATTCTCTAAGATTGTTTTCCCTACGACGCAGTTGACGAGAAAGGAGAAGACGTTTGAGTGGTCAGAGGCTTTCGAGCAAAGTTTCCATGAGTTGAAGAGAAGACTGACCACATCACCTGTGTTGGTGCTACCAGATCCATTAGGAAGATTTAATGTATATTGTGATGCATCTTATCAAGGCTTGAGATATGTGCTCATGCAAGACAGAAAAGTGGTGGCATATGCCTCTAGGCAGTTGAGAGTACATGAGCGGAACTACCCAACGCATGATCTGGAATTGGCTACGATAGTGTTTGCATTGAAGATATGGAGACACTATCTTTATGGTGCTAAATTCAGTGTTTTTAGCAAGCATAAGAGCCTGAAGTACCTATTCGACCAAAGAGAGTTGAACATGCGGCAACGAAGGTGGATGGAATTCATAAAGGACTATGAATTCGACCTACAATACCATCCAGGTAAGGCGAATGTAGTAGCGGATGCGCTTAGTAGGAAATCCCTACACGTGCCTGCAATGATGGTAAAGGAGCTAGAGCTATTAGAGGCGTTTAGAGATCTAAATCTAAAAGTGGAAATCGTCGAGGATAAGCTGAATCTGGGGATTGTTAGAGTAACTAGCGATTTCCTGAAACTTTTATGGAAGAAGCAAGCTGAGGATAAGTACCTCGAGGGCGTGAATTGTAACACTCTGCTTTTCACGTCTATGTCTATATGTGTTAATACTTAATTATAGATGTTTGCGTATGTTGTTTATGCATGTTTTTGATGCATAAGTTCATAGTTGTAGTAGTTCAGCCTTTAGAATAATCGATCCATCCGAGTCTAAATAACATGTTTCACGGTTTTGGCCATATCTTGAGTTCTAGACATCCGATCGAGGTGATCTTGGATGCGTTGGAAATCTTAGATAATTATCTACAAGTCGTATTTAGGTGTCGAGGCCAAAAAAACGTTTTCTGAAAGGGAAATCGATTTTCGGGTGAAGAAATCAATTTTCAGAAAGTGGAAATCGATTGTTTAAAGGGCAAAATCGATTTCCTTGATAAGAAAATCGATTTGGCCAATGGAAAATCGATTTCCATGGTTGTGGAATCGATTCCCATGAGTGTCAGAGCTTGTGTACGCGTTTGGGTTACCGGGCTATGCTCTGTACGGCCCATTCGTCTTAAAACGTCCCTAACAGTTATATATACATAGCGTATGACCTAAACCTAGTACCTACACCCTATTGTACTCACTTTTTGCCTCTTCTCATCCCTAGGAACTCACTGATCTCTTGCTCTAGAAAACCTAAAAGGACGAATCCTGCTTTGGTGTTCTTCGTCAAGAACACGCCATTGTTTGGCTAGTCTATCCCTGCTGTTAGAGTTAATCTCCTAAGTTAGAAACCAAGGTGAGTTTCTAATCCTAGATTTGTTTTCCCTTTCAATTCTTAACTTAAAGATCGACTCCGCTTTCCAGTGTTGCGATCGTGATCAAGTGCTGAACCCGTAAGAAGGAACCGTAGCAGAACTTGGCTCTGTTCTTTTTCCCTTAGGCTGTGAATCGTCATACAAGGTATGGGGGGAGAAAATTGGTCATTAATATGTGGGTTTTGGGATAGGTTAAGATGAAGGGGTTAACCCATGACCCCTATGTATGCCTGCGTATGCCTATGAATGTTTTTATGTTGTTTTCTGGCTATATGAGTATTGACTGATGAATAATCTGATGTTATAACATGTTTATAACTATGAGTTCATGATTTATATGATTGTTGATGAATTGATGATAATGAGCATGTTGTTTATGCCATGATATGGTGTTTTGTTAACCTTATTCTATTAGAACATAGTTATAGGGAGAAAATAAATAGGCAATGTGAGATTGATGACCAAGGATTAGTTTGAGAACCCTTAGATTATGATTTATGAGTGTTGGACTAATCAAATTGGAGATAAATAGCTTAGGTTCGAATGATATGCTAATTAGAGAACGTAGACTGGTCCGATACCGGAGAAAACCCGCTGCTGTATGATTTGACACCCAGAAATCGATTTCCAGCACATGGAAATCGATTTGAATTCTCCAAGAATCGATTTCCAAGGTGTGGAAATCGATTTGGCCTTGTAGAAATCGATTTCTAGAATCGATTTTCCTTGTTCAAAATCGATTTGAACATGTTGAAATCGATTTCCAGAGATTGGAAATCGATTTGAAGGCTTGAGAAATCGATTCCAGAGATTGGAAATCGATTCTCACGTGCCCAGGAGCAGTTTTGACCCCTTATGCTTGATGGATAGTGTTTTGTAGGCTTGTTATAATCTTAACAAGATATGAATTGTGGTTTAGATATTAAGGTTATGTTATAATCTTAATAAATATATGACTTGAGGTTTAAATATTAAGATTAAGTTATAATCTTAATGAATTGAGGTTTAGATAATAAGATTAAGTATAATACTTAATAATGATAATGTTAAGTTAAGGCTTAACAAAGAGAACAATTAATAAGACGATGATGTTATTGGTAACGACGTATTGTTACCGATGTTGTTGGTTAAATCATTCTTGATGGTTATTGGTCAAGTTTGATGTTGATAAATCATCTTTGATGCTTGTTGGTCAAAGTTGATAGCCATGTAATGGTGTTGATGATGGATGGTTGGACATGTGTTTGCATATTGATGAACATTGCACGCATCATACGTTGAAGTTGATATGTTGGGTGGAAAGCAAACGATGAATCGCGATAGTGGAGGCCACGATGGGTGTTAACCCGGCCTTGCGGGTACATTGGGTATGGAAGTTCCAGGTGACATGGGCTAGCTACCTATTGTCGGAGTGACCTAATGAATAAGCTTGAGTACCCTGACTAGCCACTATACGTTATCAGGGTTAGTGAGAGTGTTCGGGGATGGCTCATGGTCTGGCATATCATCCACGTTGATAACTGGACATGTACTCCTAATCGTCTTTCCAGAGTTAGAGTTGTTGGCCACATGCATACGGAGTAGTGAAGCTTGGAAATGTGTTTCTTACTTATATGGTAAAGATATTGCTAAACACATAGAGGGTCCAAATCACTTGGTTTGACCCTATTCGCATTTATGTTATAGATGGGCATATCGAGATCAAGGACACAAAGTCCATATCTTATATAAATACTAGCATAGAAGACATCCGTTGAATAAATGGAACAACAATTGTCCATTTATTGCAACTTAAAATTCTTTCTTGTCTTATACAAGATATAGAAATGATTTTTCTATTATCAATTGGAATAAAATAACAATTATTTACTTCCATAAATGCCCATAAGGCAAATTCAAACTCTTATAGTTAATGGAGCAACTTTTGATCCATTTCCACTCATAGAGTATAACTTTACCTAATGTTAAATTCAAACTCCTATAGTCAATGTAGCAACTTCTGCTTCATATCCACTCATAGGGTAGACCTTTACCTAATGGTAAACTCAAACTCCCATAGTCAATGTAGCAACTTTTGCTTCATTTCCACTCTTAGGGTTGACTTTTACCTTTTAGTCAATGTCTTACTCCCTTTGATCCTTAACATTAATGTGAGATCCATATGCAGTATCCAATACCCATAATGTTGGAGTAGATATGTTGACTTTTATAACAAATATGCCTGAACAGGAAGTCATACTTCCTTTCTTGTCTTTATACTCTTTCTAGTACCTCTTATGCCTTGCTAGCTGTTGTTAGAGTATCATAAGGTGTATGGTCGAATCACATGTCTCTATGATTGCAAGCATGAGACGTCGTACACCAATAGCACCAACTTGATTCTTCTATTAAGCATCCCTTTCGATCCTTATGGCAGTAGCAACAAATTGCTTGATAATTAATTGCTTGAGAACATACTGTTCTTTTCTCGTACTTGAGGACAATCCTCAAAATATGTACCAATCCAGAAAATTAATTCTAGATAACTCATCCTTCTCAAGGATGTATCACAACAATAAAATTATAGTTGTGTTTGTTGCCATGGTTATTTAATACAAAAACATACAAAATACAAGTATCATGATTAAAACATATTTAGTAGGTCATTTATTAAATACGCTCCCACTATTTTACTCAAATCAATGACCCTCATCATTGACTAGGAAAATCCCGTTTAAAGATTTTTTTTAGTGGGACCAAGATCCATATTTCACCTCGTTCCGAGTCAGCTGTGCTGATCGCCCAGAACTCACCTATTTAGGTAGGAAACTCCTTTCCAATTACATCAAATGTAATTCTTGGAATAGTTGGGTGAATAACTCCTTATTCTAATCCATCATATGGATTAATGCCCAACCCCATGCCTCTAAGCCATTTCAATCCTATTGAATGCGCTTAGTTAAGTTCAACCCAATGGTTGGCAATAGGTTATTTCACCTTTCGCGCCTCACCAAAATATATTAAGGTGCTCAGTTGAGCATGACCCACACTTAAATGATTCTGGCCTTGACGAATGCCACACATCAGGAGGCATTTAATAACTTAATTTATTGAGGGAATTTAATTATTAAATGATCATACTTGCTTGTTTATCATGTAAGCGTTTCTCATAGCATATATGACATACTAGCTTACATACATTCAAAACATATTAAGCATACAATGACATACATGCTATCATACAATTTAAATTCCAAATTTAAATCATACATCTCAAACATTTGATGCATCACATACATAAACATACAAGACATATGAAAGGTATTATGATTATGGCCACCTAATGGGCAATAATTAAAACAAATTATTAAAATCTTTGACCCTCGAGCAAACTTCCAAAGTTCCTCCCACTAGCTTCACGATTTGGTGTTGCCTTCATGTCATCCCGAACAATATACAAAATTTAAAATAAAATAAATAAAATAAATGTCATGACATGCAGGCCGTATTTATAAAATAAATACAATAAATCATGACACGTAGGCCGTATTTATCAAATAAAACGACACCACAATCTAAGGCCATAATCATACACCTCACATTTAATAAACAAATTATTAAAAGGAAAAATCATACACATGATCTCCAATTAATTTCAAAAATAAATAAATAAATTTGAAATCAAATCATACACATGATCTCAAACTTATTTCAAAAATAAATAAATAAATTTGAAATCAAATCATACACATGATCCCCAATTGATTTCAAAAATAAATAAAAATTTGAAACCAATTTATTGTCAAAATATACGCTGTGACCAACTTTAAACTTCAAGTTGATAATTGCGCACATTTATATTTTCAACAAATTTTTAAACATCAATTTTATAAGGAGCATGAATTGAACAGTGGAAGTTTAAAACAATTTTAAACTTCAATTTGAAAATGGTGAATTGCATAGTGACCAAATTTAAAAGAATTTTAAAAGTCACACGCATAAAGATAACATGCATTCTATTAAATCACACTCAAAAGCAATAAACAAGTTATCAAACAAGGCAAACATCCTAGGATATATGGCAAACTACGACCAATGCTCTGATACCACTGTTGGGGTTTCAAGAGGGATAATTTTCAAAAATCTCTTGAGCGGAAAAACCCCTTTACAAAAGGCTCACGCATTGCACATGAATCATAAGGATATTGTTTTTACCTCTTGAAGTGTAGTTTTACCGCAAACACTATGAGCGCGCCAACCACACCGGTTAGCCAAAAACGCTTCTACTTACAATGCTCATATCTTTCGCACCAGACCTCGTATCATAAAACTGAACGGTAAAGATGTAGAACCACATGTCACGAACCTGCTGTCCAAATTTCAGCCCGATCCAACGGTGAAAGAATCTCGGATCGCGAGACTACAATAACTGTCCAGCCATAACCATCATAAGGAAAAGTTTCTCTATCACCAGTATTGCAAAGTAGCAATACCTCTACCCAGTCCACGCGAGCAAACCAACGTCAGAGATAGCGTAGTGCTAGCTATCAGGATTGGGAGAGGCACAACACACAGAGAGAGAAAAGAAGGCGCATCTATCAAGGGTGTACAACGGCCGTTATGAGTGCTCAGTGTTGTGTGTCACTTAAGTGACGTGCATAGATTACTAATAGCTGTCACTCACTTAACCTAACCCACTTGGGTAACTGTATGCTACAAGCCCAATATTTAATTATTAATTAAATCATATTTAATTAATCAATTATACTTATCCTCATTTAATTATTAATTAAATCATAATTAATTAATTAATTAAACTAATTCTCTAAACATTTGCTCTATGCATGTGACCCTATAGGTTCTCAATTAATTGGCAATAATATTAATTATTATTAATTATATTAATAATCAACTAATATTATAAACAATGAGCGACATCTAGCAATACATCATTGCTACCCAATTAATTAAAATATTGGTGGTACAATTAAAACCATATTGTAACCATATATAATGTGAAGTCAACGTCCTTTCGTCACAATGTCTTAATTGAACACAAGATATAAATGTGTCATCCTTGTTAAGTCCAATTATTTATTTCTTGATCTAGTAATTGACGTACGATCATGTGGGCCCAATATCTCATATTGTCCACCTTAGCATGGCCATGCATTTCTACGTCGCATACCATCAAGAGGCCTATAGACATTACTCCTGTTATGTAGGAGGGACGAATCCTATATACATCACTCACATTCCTCAACATGTTTTATTGCAGGCCCAATAACTACCTTTATAGTTGTCCTGTTACAGACAACGTTTAATAGTATCAAAGCCTACAATTACATATGTTAGGAATCGTAGTGGCTTCAAGTCGAAGGACTACTTCACTATGGTCACCATGAGAATCACTTATGACACTTACATAACTATTATGCAGCGTTCTCATAGTGGGTCACTCCAGTATAAATATTACACTAATATTCATACTCACGTGAAGATTTGATATTTTATATCTATGACCAGTGAAATATGGTCATCAATATACTCACATAATAGTCTCAATGTATTATTATTGTCTTTATTAATAATAATACTTGACTATGGATATTTAAGAATAGTGTTCGATAATTTAATGGCATCTCACGGTCAAGTCATACTTGACGTTCCATTAAATGAACTACTCATTCTAAGGACTTTATTATGCCATAAATATGATCATCAAATATAACATAATAAATAAATGCCTTATACATATATCAAATGTATGATCAAAGTCATGATACAAATGATTATCTATTCAAAATAGATTGGCCACTAAGGCTTACCCAAACAGCTCCAGCATACGAAGAATTCATAACAGTAAAAATTGAGGAGGAAGAAAATTGGGAAGAAGCTGGAAAATGGAGGTGGAGGTTGCTGCCTCTGGAGAGAGAGAGTGGTAGTGAATGATATGTCCCAGAAGATATTCCTTTAGGGTTCTTCATTCTAGAAGTTGTCCCTTCTCTCTCGTCATTAATTTTGGGCTCGTTTCACAAAATATCTAGTAGTATGTGACACATGGGCGGATGTCCTTGCACCTAGGACACATCAACAGAGAGAAAATAGGTCCAGTTGTCATTCTTTTGAAATCAGACACGCTCATGTTGCTGTAGCATCCCCTAGAGCATTTTCTCCAGTAAGTCTTCAATTCAACTAGTACATTAGGACACCTCAGCATGAGAGAGATTATTGTGAGCCTTTGTCCTTTCTTGAGCAATCTTTTAGCTACAAATGCTACATCATTATGTAGAGCAATACTTCCACTTGGGCGCCTATTTATCCAAAACATGTTATGCACAAGAAAACACATTGAGTATGCTTAAAATGCTCTAAGCTAAATTAAAACCTATAAAACACACATGAAAAACACTCAAAGGCCACTCAAAAGCAAGCGAAGAAAGAATATATAACTCTCATTTCTAAGAGTTATCACCAGGCCACCAAAACATCATATTCAGATCTTAATACATCTTTGTCTCTCTCGGATGAAAACTTAACTTACTTCTATGGGCTTCTTCTAAGATCATCTGTTTGACCTCTCTATCTTCCGGAATACAAATTCTATCCTTGAGCCTAATAACTCCATCTGCACCTATCTTGAACTCAGAAGTTTTTTGGTGCCCGATCTGCTCCCTCACCTTCTAAAGATATGAGTCCACTTCGTGCTTCTCTTTAATGGTCCTCGGAAAGTCACGGGAGACAATGAACCTTCCCAAGCGCATACTATCCTTATAAAAATCTCCTTCTAAATTCAGGTCTCTGAACTGCTCAACCAATTCTAACTCTTTAACCATCATAGCTGATACATGTAGTGATTTTCTACTCAATGCGTTTGCCACAACATTGGCCTTCCCTGGTTGATAATGTAGATCGAATTCAAAATCCTTTATGAATTTCATCAACATTCTCTTCCTCATATTCAACTCCTTCTTCTCAAACAGATACTTCAGGCTCTTGTGGTCGTTGTAGACACTAAACTTGGTTCCATAAAGATAGTGCCTCCAGATCTTCGGAGCAAACACTATTGCTACTAACTCCAAGTCATGAGTCAGATAATTCCTCTCTTGCATCCTTAGATGCCTTGAAGCATAAGCCACTACCCTTCCTTCTTGCATAAGTACACATTCCAAGCCTTGATATGACGCGTCACAAAACACCTCAAACTTCCCTAAAGGGTCTGGTAACACCAAACTGGAGACGTAGTCAACCTTCTCTTCAACTCTTGGAGCTCGTTTCACACTCCTCTACCCACTCAAACAATTTTCCTTTCCTTGTTAATTGTGTCATTTGTAACGCAATCTTCAAGAAACCTTCTATGAACCTTCGATAATTTCCAGCCAATCCAAGGAAACTTCTCACTTCGCCCACTGTCTTCGGACTCTCCCATTGGACAACTTCTTCAACCTTTTTTGGGTCTATTGATATGTCATCCCTTTTGATTACATGCCCTAAAGACTATACTTCCCCTAGCCAGAACTCACATTTGGACAATTTCGCAAACAATCGTCTATCCTTCCATACCTAAAGCATAGTCTGAAGGTGTTCCCCATGTCCCGCTCGGTTAGGTGAGTAGACAAGGATGTCATCAACAAAAGCGACAACAAAGTTATCCAAAAACTTATACTAATATTTTCATATTAGTATATCTTGGTCATCTCATTAAATATTTCCAAATAGTATTTAATGAGTCTTCTAGTCAATTTTTTTTTGTTTTGGACAAGATGCTTCGCATAAGGCTTGTATAAAGAGGTCTTCATTAGATGCTTGGGAGGACGTTGTTTTGCGCCTGACTTTCACTTGGGTAGATGTTTGAGTGAAGATGGGTCTTCTTGGTCAGACAGACACTTAGTTTTTTCAGACGCTCTTTGTTCAGTCATTCAAACACTTGCTTATAGTTAAGTCAGACGCTTGAATATATTGGTATTTAAACAGATGCGCACTTTGGGTAAGAGCGTTCTTGAAGCTTTCCATATGAGTTCTTATCATTTGAAAAAGAAAACTGGACACTAAGTAAAATCACTAGTTGATTTCATATGGTCCATTTAAATAAGTCTATAAATATTTGGGTTCATCAAAACTTAAGGTAAAAGGCTATTACGGACGCTTGGAGACTTAACATTAATTAGTGGTTTGAGTGGAACAACCTTTAGTGATTTATGACAGTTACGGCAACTGAGTATTGATTGTTAAGTCTTCGTTTGTCTTTACAATTTGTTGAGATTTTGATGAATCCAAACATGTGACGTATGATTAAATTGAACCTGATGAGTAATGCGAATGACTCACCAAAGCATCAAAATCAAAGAAATAAGACAAACGTCTTATAGACTATGTGTCCCCTCAAGCTTCAAGATGAGCGTCTGAGCTTAAGCTTAAACTAAATACACTTTCTCAAGGTAAAGTCCTAATAACCTCGCTCCTATCTGATCATATGTCTCTACAAGACCTTTCTAATGTCTGAGCAAATGTACGAATGGATGCATCCGCCTTTCAAGCGTCTGAGTCAAATAAAGTTCTTCAAGATCGAAAATCCCTTTCAGGATACTCATATGAACTAGACAAGTCATCATACGTCTACTATGAAGAAACTTACAATACCTTTTTTGAAGAAGAATTTCTAATATACTAAATTTCAAGCGTCTGACATATCAAGCTACATCCTTTACTTTAGAATAATCAAATCTCTAGACGGGTGGTTTTTCAAAAGCAAGTTTCAAATAACCAAAGATGAGTGAAGAATGCGGTATAAATGTGAAAGTTTTGTTAGAACCAAAACAGTAATGGCTAATGACCCCTAAAAGTTTTAATGATTAACAAAATTATTATATGTTTAATGAATATACTCGAAGTCCAGATTATGCTAATCCATAAGGTCAAAAGACTTTTTAATATTCTGACTTCAGATAGACTCTCAAAATATCATTATTTCTCAAAGTCCAAAGTTTCATCTCGTTCATAAAGAACAAAAAGCTCAAAGCAATATCTGCGTCCAAAGAAACATTGTGGTTTGTCCAAAAGATTTCTGGACTAAAGTAGTAAAGGCCTATGTACAAACATCATCATATAGTATTTTTGTGCATCCAACTGTCTACACAATTGTGCATCCAATTTTCTTACAAATTGTGCGTCCAACTGTCTATACAAATTGTGCGTCCACCTTTTTATATATACATGTGCATGCACTAACTTTATTTTGTAGATGATGTGGCTCACTTTGTTCAAAAGTCTTGATTGTTGTTATCTTTTCACATAAGACAAAAGAAGGTGCAAACGTCGTACACAGCAAACCACGTAGAGCAAAGAATCACGTAGAGAAAAATACCTGTCAGCCGAAAAGGCAAATCAATCTGCTACAATTCAAGATGCTACTCTACCAAGAGCAACCTTGCCTCCTCATTTTCAAAAGGACAAATATCTAACGGAGAACAGCTGGCAAATAGACTTGTGTCTAACGGATTTTTTCACTGAGTGTAAACGGAAAAGTTTCCTACCGTTTTAATTTAGAAGGTCAAACAAAGCTATAAGACGACCCTCTTCTAAAGAAAAAGGTAACACACAGATACACAAGAGCAAGAAATTATTCAAGAGAAAATTCGTCGTGCAACAAAAGCTTCAAAGCAATATTGATCTCTAAACCTTCTTATTCTTTCATTGTAAAGTTACAAACAGATTGTTAAGAGCTGTATCGTGTAATACTCTCAGTCTTAGTGAGTTTATAGAAAGCTCGAAAAAGCCCACTCAAGCCTGAGGATTTGTTGAGCTTGAAGAGGCTTGTCTGTAAAAGAATACTTGTAGCCTGGAGAGGTGTAGAATACTTGGAGTTGTAGTCGTGGAGTGACTAGGAAACAACTTGTGAAAAGTGCTAAGTGATTTAGTGGAAAAACCTTCTCAAGGAAGGGACTGGACGTAGCTCTTTGATTTGAAAGAGTGAACCAGGATATATCTCTATGTGAATCTCTCTATCCCTATCTTGTTAAGTTAATTTATTTACTAACTTGGGGATTGAAAACAAAGTCTCTTAAACGTTGGTTACCGTTTTTATTTGATTCTTTCATCTTGCTTGTCTAAAACGTTTTTCAGGAAAGGATTTCGAAAATCGGTTAAGAAACACAATTCAACCCCCTTCTTGTGTTTCCCTGTTTCACTTTCAGTTGGTATCAGAGCTTAGCCTTTGGGTTGAGCATTAAGCCGTTCTTGAGGAAAAGATCCAAAAAGCTCGATGGCAGGACAAGGGATGCCCAATGGAAGTCAACCTGATCTTGAAGGTACCTCCTTGACTAGACTGCCATTTTTTAATGGCATTCACTACCTCTACTGGAAAGAAAGATTCAGAGGATTCATCTTAAGTACCAGCTCTGCGCTTTGGCCTTTAATCATGAACGGTCCTCACACCGTCAACAATCCTGATGGCACTGAGAAAGATGAATCTCAGTGGACCGATGATGAGAGAAGAAGGATGGAGCAAAACTACAAAGCTAGATACACACTGATGTGTGCTCTTAGTCCAGACGGGTTACAAAAAATTCATGCATGTGAATCAGCGAAACAAATCTGGGATACTCTATCCAATGTTCATGAAGGAATATCCAAAGTAAAGGACTCAAAGATCATTATTCTTATGAGTCAATATGAAATGTTCACAATGGAAAATGGAGAAACCATCGTTGATATGATAGGTCATTTTCAAACTATTATCAACAATCTCAAGTCTCTTGGAAAAGTTTATACTACAAAAGAAAATGTTACAAAGATCCTCAGCAGTTTACATAAGGAATGGAGACCACTCATCACTGCAATCACTCAAGCCAAGGATCTGTCAACCTTGACCTTAGATGATCTTGTGGGAACTCTTCAAGTTGATGAGCAGGAGCTTAACCAGGACAACCCTACAAAAAAAGGCAAGACTATTGCCTTAAAGAGTCAAAAAGCCGGCAGCTCGAAAGTTCTCAAAGCAAATGATTCCAACAACAAAATGATCAAGATGAAGAAGAAGAATCTGATGATGAGCTTTCTCTCATATCAAAGAAAGTTGAACGTATTCTGAAAAAGAAAAACATTAGAAGAAGACCCTTTACAAAGAAAAACGTCAAGGACCATGGTGAAACCAAAGACAAAAATCCAATGGTTTATGAGTGCAAGAAACTAGGCCACTTTAAGGCTGAGTGCCCTCAGCTGAAAGATAAGAAAAAGTTCTTCAAAAAGAAAAGCATGAATCTCATGGCAACATGGGAAGACCTTGACTCCTCTGAAGAAGAAGAAAACGAAGAAGAGGCAAACCTATGTCTCTGGTCTGAAAATCATCTCTCTAAAGAATCTTCTGAAGAAAAGGAACAATCTACCTCTTCAATCATCTCATATCCTGAGGCTGAGTCATTAATGGATTTCAGTAGTCTTTCTATAAGCAGACCACCTATGTGCTATGGAACTGGTGATTATGCCATGTGGAGAGAACTATTCATGAGATTCAACTTAGAACAAAATGTTGACGACCTATGGAGAGCATATAACGATGATAACTTTTGTCCTACTACTGGTATCAATGGTGAACGAATAGTTAAACCAAGGGCTGAGTGTTCTGAAGAAGAAGAAAGAAGAGTGAGAATCAATGCTAGAGCTATCTATACTCTTACGTGTGCCCTGGACGAAAGAATTGTCAACATTGTGACGTATTGTGATATTGCAAAACGAGTGCTTGACATGCTTGACGCCCTATTCATGAGAAGGCGACCTGCTCGTTCTGGAGCACCACCTATTTATCAATCATCAGAATCAGAATATGAAGCTTGGAAGGAAAAAACAACCCAAGGATCAGAAGAACACAGGAAAACTCACACTGATGAAGCCTTCTGTCCCATCATCATCATCAATGGAGAATACATGATGAAACCTCTAGAATATTGCACCTTCGAGCAAAGAAGAAGAGTTGCTCTTGATTGTGAGGCAAGAGCTTTCCTATTTCAGAGTGTACATGGAGCAAGAAGAGAAGCCCTGGCTGAAGAGACAACTGCTTAGGGAATGATGAACCTAATGGATATTCTGGAAAGATCTCCACCTACATGCCCAACAGCAGATATGTGTCTCGTGGCATGTATTTCCTCTGAGACAGAAATAGAAGAGGAAGAGGTAAATATATCTAACTATTCTAAAGATGCATATGAAGAGCTATTAAATGAATCGTGCACTATTTATTCAGAATATAAAGCTCTTAAAAGAAAATCTACCAAACTCAATAAAGACTTTGACAAAGTCAAAATTGAGAATAAAGAACTAAGAGAAGAGATAATCAACCTAACTGAAGTGTCAAGCTCTAAGTCCAGTACATCCTGTGAAGTTGAGAAACTTGAGCATCAAGTTACTTACTTATGATAGTTTATCTAAATTCACTGATGGTTCGAGGAAGCTTAATTTAATTCTTAGATATAGATCTCCTTATGATAAATCTGGCATTGGATATGAAAAAGAAAATCCAAAAATTTCTGAGATAAAAAGAGTAATGTATTGTTCTATTTGTGGTAAAAATGGACACTCTGCATCCAAATTCTTACACAAAAGAAATGATAGAACTAATAAGTTACCTACAACTAACCAAAAAGGACCCAAGTCTATCTGGGTACCTAAGAATAAGATAATCTCTGTTGCAGACTTGCTTGACAACAGGAAGAAAACACCAATCATGGTACCTAGACAGTGGATGCTCATGACACATGACGGGAGAAAGGTGTATGTTCCTAGACCTAAAGCCGAAGTCTGAAGGATCGGTTGTATTCGGTGGCAATCAAAAGTGAAAGATTGTAGGTATTGGTAAGATTGGTAAGAATAACTCTGAATAACTCTCCCTCTATAAATAATGAGTTGTTAGTTGAAAGGGTTAAAACACAATCTGCTTAGCATAAGCCAATTATGTGACAGCGGGTTTGTGGTCACTTTCAACAAAGATAAATGTATAGTCAAATATGCTGATGGGTCCACTCTATTTACTGGTAAGAGGCAAAACAATGTATATAAAATTGACTTGGAGGACCTCTCTAATCAAAATGTATCATGTCTAATGTCTGTGAATGATGAGCAATGGATTTGGTACAAGAAACTTGGTCATGCAAGCCTGAGATTAATCTCAAAGCTACAAAAGCATAACCTCGTAAGAGGATTACCAAAGCTTGCCAATAAATCTAATGTTCTCTGTGATGCCTGTCAAAAAGGGAAACAAGTTAAAAATTCTTTTAATTCAAAGAATATTGTTTCAACATCCAGACCTTTAGAATTGCTACATTTAGATTTGTTTGGTCTAACAAGGACTACCTCCCTAAGTTGAAAGAAATATGGACTTGTCATTATTGATGATTATTCTAGATGGACATGGGTGATGTTCTTAGCTCACAAAGTTGAGTCTTTTGAAGTATTCTCAATATTCTGCAAAAGGATTCAGAATGAGAAAGGTATATGTATCAACTCAATCCGAAGTGATCATGGAGGAGAGTTTGAGAATGTAAACTTCCAACTATTCTGTGAAAAAAATGGTATTCTTCACAATTTCTCTGCCCCTAGAACACCTCAACCAAATGGGATCGTTGAGAGAAAGAATAGGTCTCTTCAAGAGATGGCAAGAACATTACTCAATGATAACTCTGTCTTTAAAAACTTTTGGGCTGAGGCTGTTAACAGCATGCTATATTCAAAATAGATTATATATAAGACCAATACTAAAAAAGACTCCATATGAATTGTGGAAAGGACAGAAACCCAACATATCATATTTTCATCCTTTTGGATGTGCCTGCTTTATATTAAATACTAAAGACAATCTAGGCAAATTTGATCCCAAAGTTGATAATGGTATTTTCTTAGGATACTTTGAAACATCGAAAGCTTTCAGAATTTATGATCGTAGATCATAAATTGTCGAAGAAGCTATTCATGTTAAATTTGATGACAAGAAGCCTGATAAAATATTATCAGAGCTGGACGAATCACTTGCAGATCTCGATCTGAATGATCATAGTCAACCAACAAAGGGAAGGAAATCTTCGAAGCAGTCAAAACTGATGATCACAATCCTCAATCATCAAATAATAGTCAGAAATCTTGGCAATTCAAAGTTTACCATCCTGAAGAACAAATTCTAGGTCAACCTAGTGATAAAGTAAGAACAAGGTCAACCTTCAGAAATCAAGCTGATTCAGCTTTCATCTCTGAGTTAGAACCAAAAAATGTGGACGAAGCTCTCTTGGATGATGGATGGATCTTAGCCATGCAATAAGAACTTAATCAGTTCGAGAGAAACAAGGTTTGGATTTTAACTCAAGAACCAAATGATAAATCCATAATTGGAACAAAATGGGTATTTAGAAATAAGATGGATGAAGATGGAAAAGTTGTGAGAAACAAAGCAAGGTTAGTAGCACTAGGTTATTCTCACGATGAAGGTATTTATTATACTAAAACCTTTGCTCCTATTGCTAGAATAGAAGCAATACGTATCTTGTTTTCTTTTGTTGCTCATCATAACATAACTTTATATCAAATGGATGTTAAAAGTGCTTTACTAAATGGGTTAATTAATGAAGAAGTCTATGTAATGCAACCCTGGGTTTGAAGATCATTTTCATCCTGAGTATGTATATAAGCTTCAGAAAGCTTTATATGGACTCAAACAAGCTCCTAGAGCTTGGTCTAAGAAATTCAGTTCCTTCTTCATGGAAAATGGTTTCTATATGGGAAAGGTAGACACCACTCTATTTAAGAAAACAAATAAAGATAATTTCATAATAATCCAAATATATGTTGATGATATTATTTTTGGATCTACTAATGATTCTGTTTGTAAGGAATTTTTCTGATCTTATAACAAAAGAGTTCGAAGTGAGCATGATGGGAGAGCTCAAATTCTTTCTGGGTCTTCAAGTAAGACAAACCTCAAAGGGTGTGTACATTCATCAGACCAAGTACACTAAAGATCTCCTGAAGAAATTTCAAATGGATGATAGCAAGCCAATGAGTACACCTATGCACCCAACGTCCATTCTGACCAAAGACAACAAAGATAAAAAGGTAGATCAAAGGTTTACAGAGGTACGATAGGATCTCTCTTATATCTTACTGTGTCCAGACCTGATATAATGTTTAGTGTATGTCTTTGTGAACGTTTTCAAGATGATCCATGTGAAAATCATTTAACTGCTGTCAAAAGAATTTTTAGATATCTAAAAGGTACTTTTTATCTGGGTTTATTTTATGAGAAAACAAATGAGTACAAATTAATGGGTTATTGTGATGCTGACTATGCTGGAGATACAATTGAACGAAAAAGTACAAGTGGTGGTTGTCATTATCTTGGAACTAATCTCATCTAATGGTCCAGTAAAAGACAGAGTACCATAGCTTTATCAACTGCTGAAGCTGAATGTATCTCTCCTGCTAGTTGTTGTTCACACCTCTTATGGATTAAACATCAACTAGAAGACTACAACATCTATGAAAGTAAGATTCCAATTTATTGTGATAATACTACTGCAATTAATTTACCAAAAAATCCTATATTGCATTCTAGGGCTAAACATATAGAAATCAAACATCATTTTATCAGAGATTACATTCAAAAAGGTGTGTTCGATGTAAAATTTGTTGATACTGACCATCAGTGGGCAGATATCTTCACAAAACCTCTTGCAGAGGATAGGTTTTCTTTCATAAGAAAATAGCTCAACATGTTCTATGTTGAATGACCTTGCGTCCAATAAACGCTTGTGTCAAAGAAAAGCTTGCGTCCAATTTGGTTGCGTCCATCACAAGCTTACATCATTCTTTGTGTTATTTTATCATTTACAATAAATGTGAAATTATTTGTTTTAATTTTTTTTTATCCACAAAATTTCTATGCCGAGTCAGCACTCTCGGGTCACATCAAACACATGGGTCTAGTACTTCCCGTCTTAAATGGACACCCTCGGTAACTGCTAGTCATCATGGTTCTTTAACCACGGTTACTTTCTCTGACGTTTTGGTTACTTTACTCCTCCCTTTTAAAACCCAACTGGTAAGCTAAAACCACACCAAACGTCCTCATCTCTGTAACTCATCTCCTTCTCTTACCCTCAACTGTTCATCTTCTACACTCTCTTCTGAAATATGGGAAGAAATCTTCGCTCAGCTGGAGAAGGAAGCAGCGTTCCTCATGAGAATTTATCACCGTTAGGTCATCCAACTCATGATGTTTCAGACAACTACAAAATCAACATTGAACATCCGATTGATTTTAATCTACTGGCCATACTGGGAGCCGATGTTAAAATATATGTCATTGGAGCTGGACGGGATCACTTCTTCATAAACTATCCAGAAGTTTATCCAAGACTTATTAGTGAATTTTGGAGGACTGCTCACCTGGAAAAGGAAGGTCACATTTCTGGGCATGTTTTGGGGACACAAAAAGTCGACATCTCCCAAGTGAGCATAGCGTCTGCAATTGGTTGTATGTCTCTCGGAGCTACCTATTTCAAAACCTGGCACAAAAAGTTTGGAGGAAAAGACAATGTCTTCAACTTTCTCAGAAATCTCGAAGCTCAGCCTAATGCTCTCTTTCGTGCCGCCATTATGAAAGACGAAGCAAGGATTCTTAATCACATCTTGAACAAGGCTATTCTTCATAAAGTTGGGTCTAAAGACTCTGTATCTAAGGTGCATTCTTTTCTTCTTACTCATCTTCTTTATGGTATGAAGATCAATCTTCCCTCCCTTCTCTTTGATCGGTTCAAAGAAAATTGCATAGATGTTGCCTCTGTTAAGACCATCACTTATGCAATTCTTCTCTCCCGAATATTCGAGAATCAAGGGATTTATCGAATGCTAAACAAAGTTCATCCAAGCATAAGGATCTCCTACCAAACCATCGGTTGTCCACTGCTTGGAAAAGAAAACCTTTCTAAAATGCAACTCAAATCTGTCTTGGCCTTTGAACAAGCTCAGTCCAGCATTACTCAAACTCAACGCTTGGAAGCTCTTCAAAGCAGAGAAAGAAGGAAGGATCAGACTCAAAATGTTGCTAATCAACCTCAAGTCTCCTCTGATTCGTATACTCTGGAAAGATTGTTTGAACAATCTCAGGCTCAGTCTCCCAATGTTTTTGAAGAATTCAAGGAAAAGCCAAATCTGGAGTTTGCTTCGATGATTGAAGGTATTGCTTACACCATTCATGGAGAAACCTTCATCAAACTAAATGGTGTAGTTGTTCCCTTTATAGAACAAATTCATGGACCTTTGCATAAAGCCAATTTGGGCTCAACAGCAAAGCAGCAAGCTCATGCATCCTCTCAAGCTGGTCAGGAAGCTGGACCTTCTAAGCCCAGATACAGAAAGAGGAAACTTCTAGTGGAAAATACGATGAAGAAGACGATGAGGATGATGCTCCTATTGCCCTTCTTCTTGCCAAGAAAACAGAGGTATTACCATCACCCTCCAACTTGCCCAACTCTTCTATACCCTCCACTCCAACTGAAGCACCACCTTCTACTCCACCCACAAATCCTAACCTGTCTGCGTCCAGTCCTCCTCCACCTAAACGGATGAGAATTAAAACCATAGCCCAACGGCCACCCAGACCTAAAATTATCATCCAAGACTCCTCCACCTCCACTCCTTCTCAACAACAACCAAATTCCCAACCCCCATCTTTACCTCTTTCACCCACAAATGAACACAGAAGAACTCAAGATGACCTACCCTCTATCCATCAGTCACGGGTCCCGGAATCATCCTCTCCTCCTCACGTTCTTCTGCTACCTTGGTACTCTCATAAAGAATCTAAATCTTTAGAGACTCCTTTGGATAATCTTCCTGATGCTTTTCTTGAACCTGAGACCCAAGCAAACATCTGTGTTGCTGAGTCTACTGGTTCTCACAAAGATGCAAGATGTGAAGATTTTGCTATTCCTGATTCACAAGCAGAAACAAGCTCTATTCAGCACACTGAGCGTCTTGATGCTAATTCCACCTTGTCTGGTAACACTGTGGAACTACATGTTAATGATGAAGATAATGATGTCAACACCTCTGCTGCTGAAGAAGCCTACCCTGCTCAAGCTTCGGCTTCCTCTCTACCTCTTGGTCTTTCTCGTGAAATAGCTGATTACTTGGTAGAAAGGATTCCAGCAAGGGTAACTCAGGAGTTGAATAGCAAAATGGATCATCTGCTAACCTATCTTCATCGCATCTTTTCTAACATTCCTCCTCCATCTCCTTGAAATCTTTTCCTTTCCTTTACTGACAATGATGTGCATCTTCCCTTTATTCTTTTTGTCTGATGACAAATAGGGGGAGAATTATATGGAAATATATGTGAAAAAGTTTTTGGAAATATGTTCGTATATGTCATGCCTTAATGCTTTTATAATTTTGTGTTCTGAATTATGTCTGCAATATGTAAATGCATAATCTCAGGGGGAGCTTTTATTGATAAGGACATAAGAAATACTGATTCAAGAAATACTTTATAATAATGTTTGTCATCATAAAAAAAGGGGGAGATTGTTAGAACCAAAATAGTAACGGCTAATGACCCCTAAAAGTTTTAATGATTAACAAAATTATTATATGTTTAATGAATATACTCGAAGTCCAGATAATGCTAATCCATAAGGTCAAAAGACTTTTTATGTTTCTGACTTCTGACGAACTCTCAAAAATATCATTATTTCTCAAAGTCCAATTCTCAAAGTCCAAAGTTTCAGGGTTTATGCTGCATGGTTTTTTAGGGTTTATGCAATTTTCCTCTCATGGACAATTCACATAGTTCATGGGAATTCATGTTCCCTGAATTCAACCAGCCTCCTAAACCTCTTCCTGTTTCTTCAATGCTTGAGAAACCCAATGTTCCTGTTAATAATTCTTCTGCGAATGTCAAGGTACCTCCAGGCAAATCGTTTGCACAGGTTGTCAACAATTCATTTGATATTGCGATCAGTCAATTACCTAAGCCACGCTTGATTGGTGATACAATGGCCATCAAGATCTCAGAATCTGAATATCAAGCAGGTGTGGCTGAGTGCAAAAACATTCTGTATGGTCGTCTCATGCTTTCAAAGGGATCTTATCCGGTAAAGATCAATGACTTGAGAGCAAAGCTATCAAAGATTCGGTGTATCACAAGCTCTTAGACAATGGTATCTCTTGGGAAAGGGTATTACGAGTTCAACTTCTCCTCTATTGATGATCAAAGGAAAGTGCGATCCAATGGCTCTTGGAATGTTAATCCAGGGGTATTGAGACTGTATGCATGGAGCCCGGATTTTAACCCAAACACTGCGAAACAAACCAATGTCCAATGTTGGGTAAGAATACATGGCCTTTCCAGGGAGTACTAGCGTCCGAAAATCCTCTTTGAGATTGGAGGGGCATAGGAGTCCCAATTGCATTGGATGAGGCCACAAAGAGTAAGAGTTTTGGTCATTTTGCCCGTATTCTGGTTGACATAGATTTGACTCAGAAGCTTCATGATAGATTGATGGTCGAAAGGGATGATCATGCTTTTCATGTGGATCTGGAATATGAGAGGTTGCGTCCATTCTGCATGGTATGTAAATCAGTTGGTCACTCGCTTGCCAATTGTAAGGTGAATCATAAGAATCAGCCTTTTGTGCAGGAAAGCAAAGATGCTCAACCTGTCCGAACTAAGCAGAATCTTCAGTATGTTCCAAAAGGCTTTATGGGGGAAAAAGTGCAGGGTGAGATAGGTAAGGGCTCATCAGGTGCTATTGAGGATCACCAGGAGGCTTTTGATAAACAAGTGGATAATAGCAAAGGGAAAGAAGTGGTTCAGAACACTGTTTTATCAGTGGAGGATGAAATAGACAGGCAAGCTTTTGTTGGTATCAACAATGTTGTGTTGAGTCCTGAACATTTTTTTCAAAATCCTAATCCTTTATTGGGGATTGCAAGCACTTCTGGATTTAGCAAGGATTCGTTAGCTAAGGAGGGCGCTGTTCCACCAGTTATTACTCCTTTAATTCCAAGGATGGTGCTGCCAGATCAGCATGGAAGTAAAGATCAAGGAGATACAGGGGCAGTGCAGAATAGTAGTGGTACTCTGGTGTTTGATAATGCAGGGGGTTCTCCCTCAGTCCAGCATAGCAGTGATAACTCATCAGACTCGATCTCTAATAATTCTCTTAGTATCAATGGTACACCTTTACACCATTGCAATGAGAATGTAAAAAATGATATGAGAATAGTAAGCAAGCTCTGGGGAGATGAGGAGGAGGAATATGATGATATTGTCACTCCCTCAGAAGAAGCATAGATTGCAAGCAAGTACTTGGCTGATCCCCCAAAGAATATTGAAGATGGTTATGCTGAAGTTGTTTCCAAATCCAAAAAGAAGAAATTAAAGAAGAAGCAATTGCAGATCCAGAATAGGGATGGCTATAGAACCCGGTCTAAGGGTGATAATCCAGAATTTTGATAATGTTGAAAATCCTTTTTTGGAATGTAAGGGGTATTGGTAACCCTGAATCTAGATTAACTTTGAAGAAGTTATGCACCCTTTATCATCCTGACTTTGTGTTCATATCAGAGCCTTGGATTGCAGCTCATCAGGTGCCTCATGGCTATTTTCAGTCATTAAGGTTAAAATTGTTTGCTGAGAATAATAGAGGGTCCTCTTCCTCTAATCTATGGTGCTTGTGTAGTGAAACTTTTTCTCCAGTGATTATTGATTTGGCAGTTCAACATGTTTCATTCTCAATTAATTATGCAGGTCAGGATTTATTCATCTCAGTTGTGTATGCTTCAACGAGTTATGTAGTCAGGAGACAGTTATGGAATGAGTTATCTTTGTTACAGCAAGCTCATCCTAATCTGTGGTGCTTTATTGGAGATTTCAACTCTATTTTGGGTTGTCATGAATATAGAGGAAATAGTATTCCTTCTAGGATTTCTTGTGAGGATTTCATATCATGGTCTGATTCAAATCATTTGCATCATATTGACACAAAAGATGCTCAGTTTACATGGACAAATGGCAGATTTGGGAGATCAAACACTGCAAAAAGGCTGGACAGATCAATTTGCAATGATCATTGGATAAATTTCTGGACTGCTGTAGACTGCTGCACTCTCATTCGACATAATTCTGATCATCATCCTATCTTGTTGTCTTTAAAGAGGGAAGAAAAGCAATTCAGTTCCTCCTTCAAGTTTATGAAGATGTGGATTCATAATCCTGATTGTTCTAATTTAATCTCAGAGGTTTGGAAATCTTCAGTGGTTGGTTGTCCAATGCATATTCTGTCTCAAAAGCTGAAAATGTTGAAGTCAAGGTTGAAGGAGTGGAACAAATCAGTTTTTGGTAATGTTACCAATAATGTTAATACTGCTATGGCCAATTTGGAAAGCATCCAGCAGGAAATCAATAACTCTGGCAATGATCAGTTGTTTCATCAGGAAAAAGGAGCTCAAATCAGTTTGCAAAAGGCTCTAGTTTGTGAAGAATCTTTCTGGAAGGAGAAAGCAAGGATCAAGTGGCATTTGCAGGGTGATAGGAATACAGAATTTTTCCATAAATTGGCCAGATTTAGGAATGTAACAAAGCAGATTTCCTCTCTGAAAGTTGGTGACTCAGTTCTGCAGAATGTTGATGATATAGAGAAACACATTCTCAGTTTTTATAAGAACTTGTTTACCACAGACAATTCTTGCCAATCAAATAATCTAATAGCTGAGGTGATCCCTAACTTGGTGACAGATCAGGACAATATCTCTCTGACTAGAATTCCCTCAATGGATGAGGTCAAGGCTGCAGTTTTTTCCTTAAGTGGAGATAGTGCTCCAGGGCCTGATCGTTTTGGGGGAGCATTCTACCATGAATTTTGGGACATTATCTCTCAAGATGTGTACAAGTCAGTCCACCAATTTTTTGAACAAGGTTGGTTGTTACCAAACTATAACTCAAACTCTTTGGAAGGTGCAGACAGAATAGAACAGTTTAGGCCTATAGCCATGGCAAACTTCAAATTCAAAATAATTTCCAAAGTTCTAGCTGATAGGCTTGCTCTCATAGCTCCCTCTTTAATTTCTGTTAATCAAAGAGGGTTTGTCAAAGGTAGATCAATCATTGATTGTATCTGTTCTGCTTCTGAATGTGTAAATATGCTGGATAAAAAGTCTTTTGGGGGGCAAATTGCTTTGAAGATTGACATAAAGAAAGCCTTTGACACTATTGATTGGTCTTTTTTAATCAAAGTGTTGAAGGCTTTTGGTTTCTGTGAAAAATTCTGTCTATGGATCAACAATATCCTTCTTTCAGCAAGGCTATCCATTTCTATAAATGGTCATGCAGTTGGTTTTTTTGGATGCAGCAGGGGTGTAAGACAGGGAGATCCACTGTCTCCCCTTCTTTTCTGCTTGGCCGAAGAGGTTTTAAGCAGAGGTATTTCCAAATTAGTGGAAGATGGTGATGTACAGATAATGGCTGGTCCAAGAGGAGTTAGAATGCCTAGTCATGTCCTCTTTGTAGACGATATAATGATTTTCTGCAGAGCTTCCAAGAAAAGCTTAACTAACTTTCTAAAGCTGTTTTCTTCTTATGAACAAGCATCTGGTCAGGTGATTAGCAAGGAAAAGTCAAGGTTTTTTGCTGCTAGCTTGTCTCAGTCCAGAAGTAGCTCAATTGCTGACTTGCTAGGCTTCTCTAATGGTGCCATTCCCTTCAACTATCTTGGTGTTCCATTGTTCAAAGGCAGGCCTAGGAGAGTTCATTTGCAGTCAATTGTTGATAGAATAAAATCTAAACTGTCATCTTGGAAGGGGTCTCTTTTATCTATAATGGGAAGAGTGGAGTTAGTGAAATCTGTCATCTTTGGCATGATGGTTTACAGTTTTATGGTCTATTGCTGGCCTTCTAGTTTGCTGAAATTAATGGATAAATGGATCAAGAATTTTTTCTGGTCTGGAGACATTGCTGTGAAGAAAGTTGTAACGGTGGCTTGGAGCAAAGTGTGCAAATCTATAAATGAAGGAGGGTTAGGTTTGAGGTCAGTTAAGACAATCAACAAGGCAGGCATGCTGAAATTAACTTGGGACTTCACCAACTCAAATTTATAATGGTGCGAGATCATCAAAGCAAGGACTATAAAGAACAATATTGTAATCAATTATCACATTTCATCCTCAATCTGATCAGGAATTAAACAATTCTACTCAACTGTGATGGAAAACTCAGTTTGGAACCTTGGTTCGGGTGACTGCATCAATTTTTGGAATGACAAATGGTTATCAAGAACAATTGGGGATTTAATTGGGCTGTCAACTGAAACTGCTAAGAGCTTGAGGGCCAACTTATGTGACTTCTTAGAGAATGGTAGATGGTCAATTCCTACTAGCCTTCTTATCCATTTTCCTGCAATAAGAAGTGAGATTGATAGAATTGGGATTCCTGCTTTCCCTTGTGATGATAGACTTATGTGGGAAGGATCTAATTCAGGGAATATGTCCTTTAAGGATGCTTACAATTTTTTAACAGAAAATGGTCAAGGTGTGTCTTGGTACAAGTCTGTTTGGAAGAGCTGCATTCCTCCTTCCAAATCATTTGTCCTTTGGAGAGTTCTTCATGACAGGTTGCCAACAGATGACAACTTATGGAAGAGGGGCTGCTTCATTGTATCTTGTTGCAGTCTTTGTGGAGCTGCTGCTGAGGAATCTCAGCACCTTTTCCTGTCATGCCCCTTTGCTCACTCACTTTGGAGTTGGTTAGCAGGTTTGTTAGGTACTTCTATTGACTGTACATCTTTTCAAGCATTGCTCTCTTCTTTGAAAAAGAATTGGGGTACACAATTGATGGATGTTGTGGATGCTGCCATGGTAAATTTGATTTGGACTGTCTGGTTCTGCAGGAATAAATTAAGGTTTGACAATAAACTAATTAGTTTACAGTCAGCTAAAAATTTGATTATCTCTAATGTTTCTTTGGCCGGGAACTCAAGCAAAGGGAAGATATCAAACTCCATTACAGATTTCAGTATTTTGAAAGCTTTTAAAGTCAATGGTCACTGCCCCTGTGCTCCCAGAATCATTGAGGTTAATTGGTATCCTCCTAGCAGATATATGGTAAAATGCAATACAGATGGAGCTGCTAAAGGTAGTCCTGGTATGGCTTCTTGTGGTGGAATTTTCAGAGATCACACAGCTGCTGCCGTAGGGTGCTTCTCTGCTAATCTGGGAATCTTGAATGCTTTTCAGGATGAGCTATTTGGAGCAATGTTTGCAATTGAAATTGCTTCTGACAGAGGTTGGAATTTTTTTTGGTTAGAATGTGATTCTCAGTTAGTCATCAGTGCTCTGAAAAATTATGAAATTGTCCCCTGGAAGATGCAGAATAGATAGAGGAACTGTATGGAGCTAACCAAGAAGATGATGTTTGTTTCTACCCACCTTTATAGGGAAGGGAATTCTTGTGCAGATAGATTAGCCTCTCATGGTTTATAAATTCATAACTTCTTTTGGTGGGACACAATCCCAAGATTTATTGTAAATGATTTCCTTAGAGATAGGAATGGTTTACCTAGTTATAGGTTTACATAATTCTTCCAAGGGTCAGGTTTTTTGCACCCCCTTGTTCCTTATTTTTTTGTATTCTTTTCATCTTTTTTAATAAATTCTAGGGGTGCTGCATATGATTGGTGGTGTTTGGGGTGCCAACCTAGTTGGGATGCCTTTTATCATAGTGATGCTTTAGCATGCCTATTTTGCCAAAAAAAAAAAAAATGTCGCTCATAAAGAACAAAAAGCTCAAAGCAATATCTGCGTCCAGAGAAACATTGTGGTTCGTCCAAAAGATTTCTGGACTAAAGTAGTAAAGGCCTACGTACAGACATCGTCATATAGTATTTTTGTGCATCCAACTGTCTACACAATTGTGCTTCCAATTGTCTTACAAATTGTGAAGTCCAACTTTTTATATATACTTGTGCATCCACTAACTTTATTTTGCAGATTACGTGGCTCTCTTTGTTCAAAAGTCTAGATTGTTTTTATCTTTTCACATAAGACAAAAGAAGGTACAAACGTCGTACATAACAAACCACGTAGAGCAAAGAATCATGTAGAGCAAAACGCTTGTCGACCAAAAAGGCAAATCAATCTGCTACAATTCAAGGTGCTACTCTACCAAGAGCAACCTTGCCTCCCCATTTTCAAAAGGACAAATATCTAACGGAGAAGAGCTGGCAAATACACTTGTGTCTAACGGATTTTTTCACTGAGTCTAAACGGAAACCGTTTGAATCTAGAAGGTCAGACAAAGCTATAAGAAGACCCTCTTCTGAAGAAAAAGGTAACACAGAGATAAACAAGAGCAAGAAATTATTCAAGAGAAAATTCATTGTGCTACAAAAGCTTCAAAACAATATTGATCTCTAAACCTTCTTATTCTTTCATTGTAAAGTTACAAACAGATTATTAAGAGCTATATCGTGTAATACTCTTACTCTTAGTGAGTCTGTAAAAAGCTCGAAAAACCCCACTCAAGTCTGAGGATTTGTTGAGCCTGAAGAGGCTTGTCTGTAAAAGAATACTTGTAGCATGGAGAGGTGTAGAATACTTGGACTTGTAGTCATGGAGTGATTAGGAAACAACATGTGAAAAGTGTTAAGTGATTTAGTGGAAAAACCTTCTCAGGGAAGGGACTGGACATAGCTCTTTGATTTGAAAAAGTGAACCAGGATATATCTCTGTGTGAATCTCTCTATCCCTATCTTGTTAAGTTTATTTATTTACTAACTTGGGGATTGAAAACAAAGTCTCTTAAACATTGGTTATCATTTTTATTTGATTCTTTCATCTTGCTTGTCTAAAACGTTTTTCAGAAAAGGATTTCGAAAATCGGTTAAGAAATAATTCAACCCCCTTCTTGTGTTTCCCTGTTTCACTTTCAAGTCCTTCTTAAACAGACGCATCCTTTAAAGAAAATCTGGAAAATAAATTCTAAAGCTAAAAGCAAAGCATCTCCATGCTCAAAGAAAAGATTTTCAGCTACTCATCCAAGCGTATGATGAAATATACCAAGAGAATTTTATTTGGTCAAGCGTGTACTATCTTTCTTAACCTATCTCTTATCAAAACTGATGAATAAAGTCTATTGAATATGAAGGAAACATATTTAATGAGACTCCTCTATCCTTAAACCATCCCAAGATCTGTTCCTAAAAGTCAAAAGAGCAACCAAACATCTTTGAAAGCTAGTACCTATCTACATACACCTTTAGTATGCACTAACAGTTCTTTTAGAACTATTGTTCTGACTGAATTACATAAAAGAGGTAATGTGTTCTGGAAAGAGTTTAAATGCTGGTCTGAATATGTTGCTACTTTGATTCAAGTTGTACGGTAATACAAGCATCCTCAAATGTTCAAAAACACTCAATGACTCCATCAGAATGACTCTTCTATTTTGATAGTCACTCAAGATGATTGAAGACAAGCAATCTCAAAAGAAGACAAAGTCAAAGAAATGTTTCACAACAGATCTATTGCTGAAATGAGTTTAAAAGCTCTAAGGATGAAGAAAGTAAGACACACATTAGAGATACAAAAACTACAGACAAAGCATGTGATGTGTAGTGATTGAAGAAGATGAAAAAGCATCATCGCTCAATTTAGTGAGAGTCACTACTACGCAAAAAATGAGAAGTGGAGATATTTTTATCATCATCACAATAGAATTTCTCTTCAACATATCTATTCTATATCCACTTTATGAGTGTCTTTTGAGAGACTTTCTTTAGTTCCTGTAAGCCTCATAATGTTTTCAATCTTATGAGTGTTCAAACAATTCCTTCTCTGTACTTCATTATAAAATACACTATGCGAGTGATGAGAGATATCATTAATGTAATCTTCATTATATTTTCTGAGAACCTGGAGAGGCTAGAATAATACTTGCAATAGTCTGGAGAGGCTGGTGAAGAAGAATACTCATGAAGCCTAGAAAGGCTATTTGAAAAGGATACTCAACGGCCTGGAGAGGTCGATGAAGAATAATACTTGTTGAGCCTGGAGAGGCTAGGTGTTCAAATAATACTTGTTGATCATTTGAGCATAGAGAGGCTAGGTGTGCAAACAATAAATACTTGAGCCTAGAGAGTCTACGTCTGAAAATAATACTCGTCTGTAATCTGATCAGTTATAGTGAAATCTTGGTGAAGCCAATGACTGGATGTAACCCCTAAGTTTGTTGTGGGTGACCCATGATATATCTTTGTGTAATTATTTCTTATTCCTTATCTCCTTTTATACTTAAGAATATTTGTTGCCTTAACTAACAAAGGATTGAATAAGTTTTATTTAAACAAGCATCTCTGTCTTTTAAACTTGTAACTCGTTTTATTAAGAATATACTCAAACGAGTCATGCGTCTGATCACCTATAGTATCTCTTAAAGAAATCTGTTTGCGAAAAAGTTTTAAGTTACCACTATTCAACCCCCCTTCGAGTGTTCATTTATGGTACTTTCATTGATTCCTATGGATTGATGCTTTCTCTTACTGAAGTTCCCTTTTAATTCAAGTTCCTATCACTCAATACAACCCCCCCCATTTTACTTGCTTCCTTCGATTTTATTTTTCTTACTTTGTTTTCCAACTAGATTTGATCAACCATTTCAGTTTTCTTTGTTCTATGCTCTTAATTACTTAACCAGTTACCAATGATCCTTGTGAGAACGATCTTGTTGTCTTTCACCTTGTACTGCAGATCTCTTTGAGATCTCAATTTTCTACTCGTTAGCTGCCTCCGACAGCAGCTAGACCAAAGTCATTTCTCTCTTTATATCAGCAGAAGGCCTAAAATCCTTCAAGCCAAAGTGGGAAAACAAACTTGTAGTGGCTAGATGGATTTTCTTGTTGAAAGAAATCGTCAAAGAATGCTGGGATCTTATCTACTTATTGGACAAAATGAAGTGGACAAGACTCTTCAGTATTGAAGAAAATATCTACCCGCGAATTGTCAGAGCTTTCTATGCTGCTCCACAAGTCAACCAAGATGATAATTGTATTCTCTGCCATCTAAAAGGAGTAATAATTGAGCTGACCCCAGAATCTCTTTCTATAGCATTAGGCATTTCCAAAGAGGGCATCTATATGGAAGTAAAAATGGTACTCAGAAGCTGGAGTAAGAACGTTGAATAAACATTATTGCATTTGTATTGTTGGTGTAAGCATTTGCGTATTGAAAAGTCAGTTAAGGCATTGAGCCTAGGAGTTGAGCTTATAATTTAGTGCGAATGCGAATTCCGTAGTGAAGATCAGTTTGATCTTGAGGACTTGGGGGTGTAAATAAACATATGAGGACTGGAGATAGCATGACGTGAGAATGGTACTCAGAAGCTAGAGTAAGAACGTTGAATAAACATTATTGCATTTGTATTGTTGGTGTAAGCATTTGCGTATTGAAAATTCAGTTAAGGCATTGAGCCTAGGAGTTGGGCTTACAACTTAGTGCGAATATGAATTCCGTAGTGAAGATCAGTTTGATCTTGGGGACTTGGGGGTGTGAATAAACATATGAGGCCTGGAGATAGCATCTTATGTGACGTGGTTATCTATGCACCACAATGACGATCCCGACATGCCACTATTGTATTTATGGTTGGTGTAGAGTGTTCTTGTATAAGCCATTATGCATGCGTTACAAATGTTGCAGCACTTGAATTGAGGTTGCTAATATATAGATATGACCTCCCAATCACTCTCTCTGATGTTGTTTTAGCTTCATGGAGTAAGGGTCTGAGTCAAAACTATTTGCATATTGAATGCATCGTGTCTACCATATTGTATGACTTAGGAAATACAAAACTGTTATATTGTGCCATTATAATATTGTTTATCTAATAATTGCTGATAATATGAGTATTATGGTGATGTATATTACCCACAAAGGTATTTCCGACAGATTTTAATCCCCAGGAAACTGATTTCCTACAGATTTTTGGTCAATATCGGCAGGAAAATTCGTAGGAAATAAGCAAATTTCTAGTAGTGTGTATTGTCTTGCTGTACATGTTTCAACTTTTCTTTTGAGAAGACGACAATGTCGACGAATCGTTCGGTTGTCCAAGCATACATTTATGCTGATTTTCATGGCGGACCAGACACATGGATCCACCACTACGATGGCAGACGCAAAGAGTACATGGGAGATGTCTCCCTCACGATCCATGACGGGAGGGGCGGCAGGATTTTGTTTGCATTCTCAGCTTATCTTCACCTAGAATGGATCCAATAGAAGGATGACATGTGGACAGACCGTTGGCATATACTTGAGGAGCGTTCTGCGTCGTTGTGAACACCCCATTTTGATCGTGTCCCTTTTGTTTTTCACTTAAATTTACTAAAAATCCAAAAAAAATTGAAAAAAATATCAAAATCATAGTGATTTTTATTTTATTTTATTTTTTAACTTTTAGAAAAATCCAAAAAAATTAGAAAAAGAAAAAAAATTATTTTGCACTCCATGTTTGCTCTTTTAGAAAAAAAATAGGAAAAAAATCATAAAAATATTTTGCCTTTTGTTGCCATCTTATTTATATTTATCAATAAAAAATATTTTTTTGTTTTTCTGTTTATTCAAAAATCACAAAAATATTTTATCTCTTATTTATTTAGTTTAAAAGATTTTTTGTTTTTGTTTTTATTGGGTCAGGATCAGCTAAGCCTAGATCAAGAATCCCTTACCCATTGCTAAACCAAGCCCAATGCCCATTTTTATGACCCAAATCCGGATTTCCTTTCTTCCTCCTTCACCCATCTGAAACGCTAGCAGCCACACCTCATTCCCTTTTCCTTTTTTCAAATCCCAGCCGCACAACCTCATCCACCTACCCCCAAATCTATCTTTCCTTTCTCATTTTCACCTACATCTTGCATTATCAACCCCCACACGATTTTATTTCCTTTCCTGTAGTAATCATCAAGGTGAGCAACGTTTCTTGCTCTTTTTAACCTCAATCACAAATTAATGGCATTTTTTATTTTTTGGCAGGTTAGCAGCAGCGGCGCGACCTCAAGCCTATAAATCGGAGAGAAGAAGGCACACAAAGGGGAGGAGCGTATCTGACACTAAAAAGGGGAGAAAATGAAAAGACCCTCATAAAGACACTCATAGAAAGGGTCAAAATTGCAGGAATAGAGAAGGAGAGATTCATTTTTGGGGAGGGAATTTGTAAAATTGAAAATAATTTCAGGTTGAGGGTTTGAGTGTTCTTATTCTTCAGATTGTTGCTTTATGAAAAACACAGATTTTATTCTTCCTCTTTCATTTGTATTGAAGAAATTTCAAGAATTAATGCATCAATTTTATGGTTATCATTTTGATGTTGCTTAATCTATTTTTGCCTTAATTTATTTTATTGTTTCCATTGGTAGTATGTCCACTTCTCCTATTATTAGAATATGATGTTATGCCTAAATTCAAATTGATTGTGACCATGAACCTGTTGAGATTTTCTGTAACAAGATTGATGTTAGTTTCGAAATTTAAGGATTGATTAAGTTTGCATCATGCCTCTACCTGACTCAATTCCTGACTTGCTCATTTGATTAATCACATTTATATTGTTGTTGTGGGCATTTAGCAATGTCTCTTGGCTGTTTGTTTGGCTATATACTTGAGTTATTGTGAGATTTTATTTATTGTGTTGGTGAATTTCTTTGGAATATATGGTGGCAGATGATGTGTGGAATTGGTTAGATAGTATGAATACTTTTGATGAATTCCATTGGTTTTAAGTTTAAAGATCCAACTTCTGATTTTGCTTAAATTCTTTAAGGTTTGTGCATAGAACTTTGAGTGAAATTATGTTTCCTGGTGTGCGGTGTTGATTTATGCGATTTGTATGATGATCACTTGGAGTTGTTGCATGCCCACTGATGACCTGTTCTCTTCCCTTTTGCTCTTGCTGATTGGTAAACATCAAAGATTGGCTGGCTTAGTGAACTAGGTTGTGATATCTGCCTTGCTAAGAATTTGATCTTGTTGATAGTTTAATTGCCACATTTTCTTCTCAGATGTTATTCAATTGTGGAAAGCTTACAATCATGTTTTGGTCTTAATCATTTTATTGAACTTGATTTGATCATTTTTCGGTGCCCTGTGATAAAGAGGTTGCAATAGTATTAGTAATATAATGTGTTCTTCTGCATTTTTATATTACATGTTCGATTTACGATGTATTTGCTGGCTGTGTATACTTCAATTTTTCTATTAGAGCATCTGAGTTTGTAGAAAGGAATGAAGTTTGATCTTATTATCAAGTCCTAGATAGCAATCCAATGCACTGATGGTTACAATTGAGAATGTTTGATGTCTTGTTGCTCAAGAGACAAAATAAAATGGTGAAAACAAGGTGTTAGTCTAGAGGACAACTTAGAGGATGTGCAGGCATTTTTGTTGAAATGCAAGAAGCATGAAAGGTCCCTGTTGTGAAAAATTGCATCAGTGGATATGCACAATTGCGTCAAGCCCATGATAATTAGTTGTCCAAATTGTTGATAAATTTAACTTATTTATTTTACCCTCTTTTGTTTTTCTTTGCTTCGTTTTCTTTTTAAAAAAAAATAAAAAAAATTGCAAAAAATCATGTTTTAGTTGTTGTGTTTTTGTTCTTCGCTTTGCTGTATTATTATTATTATTATTATTATTATTATTATTATTATTATTATTATTATTATTATTATTTTTTTTTTTTTTTTTTTTTTTGTTGTATATTTTGTGACTTATATTTTGCCTTGTTATTTCAACCTTAGGTAGATGACCTCTTTTTTTTTTTTGGTATATATTTATGACTTTGTTTTTGGAGGACTTTTTTTAGGATTTTACAGGTTTGTATGTTCCCTTCACACACACTTCACGTACACTTACCTCACACCTTATGGGCTCTATACACAAGCCTGAGTGATGCTACAGGATTTAGAAGGGGTTTTAGTGATGTTATTGTGTGGCTTTATGCTTCCTTGACTTGCGCTAATTCTCCCGCTCAGATTGTACCTAAAATCATAGGTATGACCATATTGTGAGGGTTTATCCTTTCTTATGGTCTATTCATGGTGCTAGATTCTTACCCTCTAGGTAGGAGCAATCTGGCGACCATTTTCCTTTAGGAGTTTAGAACTGTCCATTAGAACCATGCGCTGATAGATGGAACCTAGTCATACCCAATCATCAGGTTTCACCTTACTAGGACACAAAGTGAGCACTTTTCTTCTTACCCTCTATGGAGAGAGAAAGGAAAAAAAAATTAAAAAAAAGAGAGAAAAAAATGAAAAGAGAAAAAAAAGAGAGAAAAAATGAAAAAATAAAAAATAAAAAAGAGAGAGAAAATGAAAAAAAAAAGAAAGAGAAAAAAAGAAAAGAAAGAAAGAAAGAAAAGAGAGAAGAAAAAATAGAAAAAAAATATAAAGAGAAAAAAATAAAAAGAAGAGGAGTAAGTCAATCTTTTTAATGTGGACGAATTGATTCAGTGTGCTTTATAAGAAGGTTTAGACCAATCAAACATTGGTTCATAACATAAAAAATGGAAGCATATGGACTGAAAAGAAACTTGATTCATGAGGTGGAGGAAATGAAGGATTAAGTGAACAAGATAGCTCAAAGACAAGCAAATATTGAAGACATGTTGAGGACACTTGCAGGCACATCAGAAAAGTTTGTGTCAAAAAGTTGGAAATGCAGGAAGGGCTGTATAATCTCCTAGCATAATTAATGCTCAAGGGCAATAGGGGGTGACACGAACCATATGAAGATGTTGAGTTATGATTGCCACATAAAGATTGCTTGATAGTATTGTTCTTGTGTGGCTTATTTTGAAGCTTTATTGTAAGGGACTTGCATGGATTGTTTTTATGTCCTCAATCTTCGAATTAAAGTTTATGTCTTTTCATGGTTGTGATGAACATGTCCAGTCTTTGGAAAAAGTTTCAAATCCCTTCTTCAAAAAAAATTATAAAAAAAAGAAGAAAAAATAATAAAAAAATAAAAAAAATATTTGGGACCGAATAAATGAAGGTGTTGTTTTTACTAGGTATTAATTTTGTCTCAAAATTATTTAATTTTTTTTTTTGTGAGAAGAGTAATCAGGATTTGAAATGAGGATTAGCCATCTTTCTCTATCCTCATAAAAAAATCATTATCCCTTGTTACCCCTGTTGGGCCATAAAAATTCTTTCAGATAACCTTAGACCAAGATCTCCCCTACACTAGGAGTTGACACTAAATAAAGGTTGTTTGCAACAACAATAGCTGGGGGGAAAAGGAGGAAAATGTGAAAGAGATAGAGGGAAACGTGTTCCTGAGAGTCACATCTACGACTGGGGTAGGTAGAGCGATTAAGTCCAGAAAACTCACTCCCAAATTCATTGGACCTTACCAAATTCTTCGATGTATTGGTCCAGTAGCTTACCAGATTGCCTTACCACCTTTTCTGTCCAACATTCATAATGTTTTTCATGTCTCACAACTTCGGAAGTATATTCCTGATCCGTCTCATGTAATCGAACCTGATATAGTGCATTTACGAGAAAACTTGTCTTATGAGACATCGCCTGTGCGAATCGTTGATAAGAGGACCAAGCAACTCAGGGGAAAACAAGTTCCCTTAGTCAAAGTCGTTTGGAACGAAGCAACTGGAGACGCAACGTGGGAGCTCGAGGACAAGATGAAGTTACAGTATCCCAATCTTTTTCAAGGTACGTAATTTCGAGGACGAAATTTTTTTTTTAGAGGGGTGGTAATGTAACACCCCGATTTTCGAGTTTTTCTTTTAATCAGTATTTACGAATTTATATTTTATTCGAGGTCTTAGAAAGGGATATAAAATATTCTGAGACCATAATCATGCTCAGCGATATCGTAGGAAGCTACGATTAAGTTTTGAGTCGAAAACTCAAACGGAGCCCGATCTGCGTTTTTACACTGACAGTATGATTTTACTGCTCAGAAGACCTCAGATGGACCCGTGAACGAGACAGTAAGTCTTAGAATTCGATTCTCTACGTTTTGGTTAAATTTCACAAAAATTTCAAAAAAATTATTTCCTGACCTCCGTTCGAGCGAAATCTTCAATCGGGTGGAGAACAGAGCCGCGTATGGACTTACCAGGACCCGACAACGGATAATCTTGATATCACATCATGTCAACTCACTTGGGAGAGCATGCCAGAGTCGTCATGACGATCGGGAATTTCGGGACGCGAAATTACCAAAATACCCCTAACTTAAGCCTTTTCACCTTTTACCATTTTACCCTTTGAACCAAATGACCTTTTTACCCTTAATGAATTCTTTAGAAGGCTGGAACAGCCCTCTCAGCCCCTCATTCCACGCAGCCCAGCCCCCCAAGAACACCAAGAACACTTCATCTTCCTTAGAGAAAAAACCTCCATTGAATCCTTGAGAAAATCTTGAAAACTTGTTGAAATCACTTGATTTCTTGACCAATCTTCATCTATTTTAAGGTAAGATCACTTCTATGGTCTCATATCTTCTTGAATCTCTTTCAATATCAAGATCAAACCTCCATTTTCATGAAACTCATTCTTAGATCCAAAACTTTGAAAATCCATAGAAAATTGTAGGAAAATCCTTTGGATGTGAAACCAAGTTCTTTGAACTCACCTCATCACCCTCTATCTAAACCCAAGAGCTCATGATCCAAGTCTCATCCTAGCTCTAAAACCCCAAAGTGGCCGAAACCTAAGAGTGATGATGAATAGTGTTTTTCATCAAATTTTTGATTTCTAACTCTTGATTCCATCCTTAGCTTTCCTAGTGTCCTTGAATCCAAGTGATGGAAAACCAAATCAATTCCTAGCCTAAATTACCCTATATGGCCGAGAGCTTCATGGGGAAAATCCATGAGTTTTGTTTCACATTTTTGAGCCATAGGACTTGAAATGGTGTTAACTAAGTTCATGAACCAACCATCCAAAAGTTTGGAACCAAATGAGATCCCTAACCCTTTTTACCTTTCATGGCCGAACCCTATACCTTTTAGGGGAAGGAAAACTTGTGTTCTTATGTTATAGATTGATGTTGATTTGTTGTTTGAATTGATTTGTGTTTGATTGTTTTAGGCGACGCGGACGGAACCGGAACCGGAGCCGGAGCCGAGAACCGATCGAGTTTGCATTGAACTTCTTTTGTGAGGTAAAGGGAGGTAGTCATTTAAGTTTGAGTAGCTTCATAGTGCATGTTTGATATATGTGTTATGATGTCTTGAGTGATGATTTAGAGATGAGTTTGAATGATGTATATGTATACTTATATCCTGGGTTGATTGGATGTTAAGTGTTGTGCATAATTGCTATTCGATATAACTGTGGCATGGATGCCTTGAGTGATATCATTGTGATATTGGACTGTTGATATATATCTATACATATATTTATATCCTGGATGAGCATAGGACTGGCTATGTCTCGATAATTGTTAAAAGACTCGAAATCCTAAATTTATGTTTTGAAAACCGTGTTTGAAATTAAAAAGTGGTTTTTGGGAAAACGTGTTGCTTTTTCAAGAAAAGTTGTCTTTCTTGTTGAAAAGTATTTTCTTTTGAAAAGTAAAAAGTGGTTTTGTGAAAAGTCATGCAAATCATGTTTTATTTCGGAAAAGCATTTTAAAAAGACGTGAAACCTTAGAAAACGGTTTTTGTTTTCAAGAAAGGTGTTTTCCACGGAAAAATGTTCTCTTGATCAAAAAGGATGTTTTGTTTCAAGAAAACCAAAGTATGTTTTGTTTTCCAAAGTGTTTTGAGTAAATGAAACCAAAAGAAAAATGATAAACCTTTGAGACGAACCCGAACCTAGTGGCCGAGACGTCGGGGCTAGTGTTTTGTGGATTGAGCACTCGGACTTCGTGTCCTGTGTTTTTGATTTGAGTGGGCTTAATGCCTTTTTGAAACGAGTCGTGGACTTTATGTCTCGACATTTGAAAGAATGAACGCAAAGAAAACAGAAAACTTTCTGTGTACATGCATGAACCGGCAGACGTGCCATTTGAAACCGAGCTACAACTCTAGTAGTTGAGAATAAAATCAGTCAAGACCACTAGGTCTATAGGGGCATTCTGTGTTCGAGATCCCACAAGTGGCCGGTGGCGTAGCAACCCCGTGCCGTGGTAAATCGGCTACCAAACACGAATGAACTCGATCAGAGACTGGCGTATTCAGGATACGGTTATGACGTGGTACCCTGGAACAATTGGAGTTCGGACCTAAATAGAGAGGACGACTCATGAGAACAATTGTGTTACGGGTGTTACTACATCCTATTGCTCGATGTTGGGAAGTTAGAATCTCCGGAGTACATGAATTAGAAAGATGATATTGAAGTCTCATGCATTATTATAACTGATGATAGTGTTTGGGATGTTGTACTGTATTATATAAATAACTGTTCATATAACTGTATTTATCTGTGGATGTTTATACTGCTGTTTGTCGCTTGTGCGGCTGTCGTGATAACTTTATATGAGTATCTCACCTTTGCCTGTACATGTTGGACACTTTGTTATGTTTTTGGAACACATGTACAGATGTTGATCATAGGTCCCCGCGGAGACGTGAGGACTCGGACGATGGAAACTTTTGAAGGAGCCGACGTTGGGTTGTACCCTAATGGCTACTTTTAGCTGACCAGCTTAGGAGTCTTTTGTTTTTGAACAGTCTTATATTATATTACTGTGCGTATGTTGAATTATTTCTAAGTCTGTAATATGTTATACATTAGACCAGGTTTTACGTTATGTTTATGTTTTTATGAACAGTGAATATCAATGTGTGATGTGAAATTTATTTCTTCGTCTTGAGTTGTTTGCCTATGCATGCAGAAAGTTTTTTAGAATCGCGTTTTCGAACGTAGCTACTTAATTAAAGTATTTTCCGAAAGCAACCAGCGTTTTATTTTCTTGTTTTTATTCCGCATTAGAGTCCGTGTACGTAGCACCCGCGAGGGGGGTGTTACAGCAACACCCATTTGATTTCCTTGCACTCAAGCTTTCAAAATCCTCAAAGAAGCTCTCAACCAATCTCCTTCTGAGTCACTTGTCAATCCATGCATGTCCATTAGGTAATGCTTCATGATAACTGTACATAGATTCAACAATGTGATTCAACAATCCAATGGCAATCCCCAGTTACCGTTCAAGCCACAAGGAGTTCAAAAGGGTGGAAGATGACATTCTCAAGAAGCAATCAAGATTGTGTGGTAGCTTGATTTTCAATCTGAGGCTTGGAAATGAAAGGAAGGTGAATAGCCGTGGTGTGCAGATGTTTTGGAAAAATGAAAAAGAAATAAGAAAAAAAAGGTTAAATTATTGTTTTGGTCCCTTGTTTATTTTAATTTGTTCAACTTGGTCTCTCTATTTTAAAAATGTTCAAGTTGGTCCTTTATTTGACAAACATTAAGCAATTTGGTCCATTCCGTTAAGTTTCATTGTTAAGTTCTGGCTAAATTACTCTTTTGGTCTCTCATTTGTTTTGATTTATTTAACTTGGTCCCTATATCTTATTCAACTTGGTCCCTCATTTGTTTTAATTCATTCAACTTGGTCCCTCATTTGTGTTAATTTATTCAACTTAACAGTGAGACTTAACGGAAAGGACCAAATTGCTTAATGTTTGGCAAGTAATGGACTAATTTGAACATTTTTAAAATAGAGGGACCAATTTAAATAAATTAAAACAAATAAGGGACCAAAACAGTATTTTAGCCAAAAAAAATTAGAAAAGGAAAATTGTGAGTCGGAGTCAAACTGACTCCCACACTAGTAGAAAATACCCTTTTCACGTCAGGATTTAACATCAGTTATTTCTAAATGGATGTTAAAAATGGAGGCAATGGCAAACTTGTAAATAAATGGTTGAGGGAACACACTTTTAACATCGGTTATTTTGAAAACCGATGTTAAAAGTAGAGGCGGTGGCAAACTTGTAAATAAATGGTTGATGGAACAAACTTTTAACATCGGTTTCTTTTTAACCGATGTTAAAAAGTGACTTTTGACATCGGTTAAAAAGAAACCGAAGTTAAAAAGTGAGTTTGAACATCGGTTCATTTTCCAACCGATGTTAAATGTCAAGATTTTAAATTTAAGTCTCGCTCGTTTCTCTCTTTATCGTGTACAGTTTCTCGCTACTCATCATCTATGTTCTGTGTGTAACATCCTAAAATTACAATTTAATTACTTTAATATTAAGATTAAACTATTATGAGGTTTAGTTTAAAAAATTGTTAGTATAAGAGTATTATTGAAATTGTTCAAAGAATACAAAACTAGAATTTAAAAAAAAAAAAAAAAAACGGTACAAAAATATGTTGATGGAAAAGCTACAGGATGTGAGGCAATTAGAAACCAATTCTAATAAGAATTGGATTTTTGGCAACGTGAATTGGGAAGAAAAGTGGGACCCGCCTAATGAAAAATTGAAATTTAAATCAATAATAATAGGAGAGTTCTCAGGGGCTGGTGGCTTGTTTTTATTCCAATCAAAGTGAATAAACCACGTAGAGATAAGTTGTGAATAGGGATTCTGCTTAAGATTAAAAGGGTCCATGTGTTTTCTTTCCAATGTGAAGAAGGGCCCATCGTCAACGAAGAGGGGAGCCGCAAGCAACATTAAAAGTGCGAAGGGAAAGTGTCGCACAGTGCAAGAAGAAAGAGGAGAGCATTGTGTGCAGTAGAGAGACACAACATGCTAATAGAAGGAGGAGCTCTAAAAATAGGATTCGCTATAGGAAACGTTTAGAGTCTTTTAGATCTTCAAGAAGTGAGTAGAAATATTTTTTTTCTCACCTTTTCCATGGTGCAATTTGTCTTGGGGTTTGGGTTATGCTTTAAAAACACGTTTTTTTGAAAATAATCCTGATATGGTCAAATCCTGATTTTATAAATTTGGGGGTTTTCCTTCTAAGGTGTTTCTGCTGTCAATTAAATATTTATTATTGAGATTGATGACATGATTTATATGATACATACGTGATTTGGTTGAATTGACATGCTATATATGCACTATTTGATGATAATTGTGATATTGACATGATTCAATAACTGTTAATATGTTGAATGTTGTCTGCTGCAATACCGCCTATGATAGGGTATCGAAAGTAACACTGCCAATGAATTGGGGTGTCGAAATATGAAATACCGCCATGATGGGGTATCGAAAGTAACATCACCACACGTTGGGATGTCGAAATAAGTAATACCACCAGTGTACAATGGTTGGTATCGAAATGTGTAATGTCACTGAAGAAAAGGTGACATCGAAATACCTTCATGAGTAAGGTAGGCAATGGGACGCCATTGTTATGTATAGTTTGAAAGTCATATGGCCTATAATTATGTTGAGAATATTTGATATGTATATTAAGTTATGATATATTTGTTTATGATGTGCTGCTGAATGTTTATGGTCATTATTTGAGTATATAATATTTATTTAATTATTTTGAAAATAGTGGGTACCATGGTTAGTTTTTCCGGTTACCGCGCCGGCTGAGAACAACACTTTTGTGAAAACCTTTTATAAATGTATTTCTATTCATTGGGATTATAAATCTCATTAGTAGTGTTGTTTTCAGAGACTGAGAACGACCCTGTTGAGCAGCCAGACGCTTGAGGATTTTGTTCTAGTAGTAGCTTGGGTTAGTGTGTCATGGCATATGCCAGGAGGACTTTTAATACCGTTTATTTATTTATTTATGCGAGTTGTAATAGACGCCCAGTTATTTGGTTTAAAACTTATTATGTATTTTTGTTTATTGGATTGGTATAAACAATTATTTTGGATTAATATTATATTATGAACTTATTCAGTATTTATTAAGGAATTTTTTTTAATTACCTTGTTTTATTTAAATTATTATCTTGGGTTACTAATGTAACGAGGGGCGTTACATTTTTGGTATCAGAGCAGTTCAATCCTAAATTGGACTGTGGTATTGGGTTGTTTTTCAACAATCAAATATGGGCGCATAGGACTGCTTGTTAGAGTTATATATGCTGCATGCTATTCTTTGAGATTTTGGACCTGATCAACCCAATGTTTGATTGGTGGTGTGCAGATTTATGGCTACTAACAGGCGTGGGGCTAACGCTAATGATGCACTTGCAGCAGTTCTGGCTGAAATGACCAGAGTCATGCAAGAGCAGACGGAGACACTCCGTCAGATGAGGGACAACGGGAACGTGCATAATGTTGGAGCAGTTGCAGCTCAGGATCCACAGTACATGGGACTGTCAGAGTTTAGGAAGAACGATCCGCCAACCTTCCGAGGTACTACAGATCCGGTTGAGGCAGAAGAGTGGTTGCTGAAATTAGAGAAGATTTTTCGAGTTATGAGGTGCGCTGATCCACAGAAAGTAGATTTCGCCACCTATATGCTGGAGTCTGATGCGGAGCACTGGTGGAATTGTGCTAGGGGTGGTTTGCTAGCCGTGGACGCTCAAATCACGTGGGACAGATTCAAGGAAGTTTTCTTGGAGAAGTACTTTCTTCATAGTGTTCGCATTCAGAAGGAAACAGAGTTCCTGCAGCTCCGTCAGGGAGACATGTCTATTGCTGAATATGTTGCTAAGTTTGAAAGCTTGGCAAGGTTCTCTCGGTACTTGAGGGACAATCCTTTGGACGACTGGAAGGCAATCAAATTTGAGCAAGGTTTGAAGCCAGAAATGCAACATTTTATTGGGATCTTGGAGATTCGGGACTACCCCACCTTGGTAAACAAGTGTAGGGTAGCTGAGCAGAAGATGCAAGCTTTAGAGATGGAGAAGCCAAAGGAGAAGATTTCTGTTGAAGGCAAGAAATTTCATAGCAAAGGGGGTAATTTTCTGAAAAGCCTGCGACCAGTGCCTACCATCTCAAAGGATAAGCAGGTCCAAGGAGCTCAAAGAGATAAGGGAGATGGATGTTTCAGATGTGGTTGGCACCACGGGGATCGCGTATGCCCCGCGGCGCAAGTCTCCTGCAACAAATGTGGAAAGATGGGACACTTTGCTAGAGTCTGCAAGGGAGGAGGACAATCTCAGACCAGGCCCCAGAGCCAAGGACGAGTTTTCACCATCCAAGGAGAGGAAGTGAAGGAGTCTGACGGTTTAATCCAAGGTATGGGTTTTATTAAAGATAGAAAAGTTATGATATTGTTTGATTCAGGAGCAACCCATTCTTTCATATCTCTTAGTTGTGTTAAGAATTTAGAGTTACCTGTTTCTAAACTACCTTTTGATTTGTGTGTTTCTACTCATGCCAAAGATAAATTGGTAACTTCTATTGCCTGTTTGAAATGTTCTTTGATATACCAAGACTTGTCTTATGATGTTGATTTGATATGCTTACCTATGTCGGGTCTAGATGTCATACTTGGTATGGATTGGTTGTCACATAATAATGCTGTTATCAATTGTTCTTCTCGAACCATTTCTTTTCTTCCACAACCAATGTCTGTTGACCCTTCTGTGTCGGATTGCTTTCTGTCTGCTGTATCTTGCCACAAGAACTTAGTTGAGGGGGCTCAGGGATACATACTTTTCTTTTCTGCTAGGATAGAGGCTGAAAGTGATATAGCGGCATTGCCTGTTGTATGCGAGTTTTTAGATGTGTTTCCTAAAGAGGTCTCTAGTTTACCACCGAGTAGGGAGGTCGAGTTTAACATAGATCTTAGGCCTGGTAGTGGACCTGTTTCAGTAGCACCCTATAGAATGGCACCTCTAGAGTTGAGTGAGCTTAAGAAACAAATAGAGGAGTTGTTAGATAAGGGATTCATTAGGCCGAGTGTGTCACCTTGGGGAGCGCCGGTTCTTTTGGTAAAGAAGAAAGATGGGAGTATGAGGTTGTGCGTTGACTATAGGCAGCTAAACAAAATGACCATAAAGAATAAGTACCCTTTACCTAGGATAGATGACCTGTTAGATCAGCTGAGAGGAGCGGCAGTGTTTTCCAAAATAGATTTAAGATCGGGGTACCATCAGATTAGAGTGAGGAGTGAGGACATCTCTAAGACAGCCTTTAGAACAAGGTATGGGCACTATGAGTACGTAGTGATGCCTTTCGGAGTGACGAACGCTCCAGCCGTTTTCATGGACTACATGAATCGGATCTTTAGACCCTTCTTAGATATGTTTGTGGTGGTGTTCATAGATGATATCTTGATATACTCTAGAACACCTACGGAGCATAAGGAGCATCTGAGGGTAGTGTTACAAATCTTAAGGGATGAATGTTTGTATGCTAAGCCAGAGAAGTGTGAGTTTTGGTTAGATGAGGTGAAGTTTCTGGGACACACGATTTCTAAGAGTGGTGTAGCAGTCGATTCTTCTAAAGTAGATGCAGTGCTAGAGTGGGAACCACCTAAGACGGTAACTGAAGTAAGGAGTTTCCTAGGATTAGCTGGTTACTATAGGAAGTTTATAGAAGGTTTTTCTAGACTAGCGTTACCTTTAACCCAGTTGACCAGGAAAGGAAAATCTTTTGTGTGGGACCAGGAATGTGAGGAAAACTTCCTAGAGCTTAAGAAGAGATTAGTGACAGCGCCTGTCTTGACCATACCAGACCCTTTAGTGAGTTTTGTGGTTTATTGCGATGCGTCTAAAAATGGTTTAGGATGTGTTTTGATGCAAGAGGGCAAGGTTGTAGCTTATGCATCTAGGCAGCTGAGAACCCATGAGGTAAATTATCCTACACATGACCTTGAGTTGGCAGCAGTAGTTTTTGCTCTTAAAATTTGGAGGCACTATTTATATGGTGCTAAGTTTGAAGTTTTTAGTGACCATAAGAGCCTTAGGTACCTGTTTGACCAAAAGGAATTGAATATAAGGCAGAGGAGGTGGATGGAATTCCTTAAAGACTATGATTTTGAATTGAAGTACCACCCAGGAAAGGCTAACGTAGTGGCTGATGCTCTTAGTAGGAAGACCATACACATGTCTAGTTTAATGGTGCAAGAGATGAATCTGTTAGAGGAGTTTAGAGACTTGAATCTTGATGTGTCTTTGAGTGCTTTGAGTTTGAGGTTGAATAAATTGGAAATTCATAGCGACCTTAGGGAAGAGATTAAGCATAAACAACTTCTAAATCAAGAATTATTATCCTTGTTGGGACAAGAGAGTTATGAGTTGTCTGCTGATGGCTTAGTAAAGTTTAAGGGTAGGATCGTTGTTCCTAAGGAGGGGAGCCTCAGAGAAAAAGTGTTAAAGGAAGCACATAAGGGAAAATTCACCATGCATCCAGGGATAACTAAGATGTACCAGGACCTTAAAAAGATGTATTGGTGGTCAGGAATGAAAAAGGATGTGGCCATTTTTGTGTTTAAGTGTTTAGTATGCCAAAAGGTTAAGATAGAACACTAAAAACCTCGAGGTTTATTGCAACCTTTAGAAATTCCTGAGTGGAAGTGGGAGAAAATATCCATGGATTTTGTGATGGGGTTACCTAGGACTCGTTTGGGTTTAGATGCCATATGGGTAATAGTGGATAGGTTGACCAAGTCTGCTCACTTCTTGCCAATTAAGGCAACATATAGCTTGGATAAGTTGGCAGACTTATACATCAGGGAGATAGTCAAGCTCCATGGTATACCCACCTCTATAGTGTCAGATAGAGACCCGAGGTTTACCTCTAGATTTTGGAGAGCTTTTCAGCAAGCCTTTGGTTCCAAGTTGAGTTTTAGCACAGCCTGCCACCCCCAGACGGATGGTCAGTCAGAGAGGACCATTCAGACCCTTGAGGATATGCTTAGAGCATGTGTTTTAGATGAAGGTGGATGTTGGGATAAGTTTTTACCTCTCATAGAGTTTGCGTATAATAATAGTTATCACGCTAGCATAGGCATGGCACCCTACGAAGCTCTTTATGGAAGAAAGTGTAGATCCCCTTTGTGTTGGTGCGAGGTAGGTGAGAAAACCTTGATAGGACCTGACTTAGTTCAGCAAACCACAAATAAGATTGAGTTGATTAGGGAGAGAATGCGTACTGCGCAGAGCAGGCAGAAGAGCTATGCCGATAAGAGGAGAAAGCCTTTAGAATTCCAAGAAGGTGAGCATGTATTTTTGAGAGTTACTCCTAAGACTGGGGTGGGAAGATCCATGAAAGTCAGAAAGCTAAATCCGCGATTCATTGGTCCTTTTCAAATTCTAAAAGGAGTCGGGCCTGTTGCTGACCAATTGGCTCTTCCACCTTTGTTGTCCAACCTTCATGATGTTTTCCATGTATCGCAACTCAGAAAATATGTACATGATGAGTCTCATATAATAACTCCTCAGTCAATACAATTAAGAAATAACTTGGTCTTTAAGCCCAAGCCTAGTCAGATCGTCGACAAGAGCACTAAGACTCTGCGGAACAAGACAATTCCTTTGGTAAAGGTGGTTTGGGAAGGATTGACTCCTGAGGAAGCTACTTGGGAACTTGAAGAGGATATAATGCGTCAGTATCCAAATCTCGCTAACTAAGGTACATCAACTCTTAATGTTATTAATTGTGCTAAATGTTAGATGGATTGCTAGAGTATGATGTTAATTTCAGGGACGAAATTCTTAAAGGAGGGGGGAAAATGTAACATCCTAAAATTACAATTTAATTACTTTAATATTAAGATTAAACTATTATGAGGTTTAGTTTAAAAAATTGTTAGTATAAGAGTATTATTGAAATTGTTCAAAGAATACAAAACTAGAATTAAAAAAAAAAAAAAAAAAAAAAAACGGTACAAAAATATGTTGGTGGAAAAGCTACAGGATGTGAGGCAATTAGAAACCAATTCTAATAAGAATTGGATTTTTGGCAACGTGAATTGGGAAGAAAAGTGGGACCCGCCTAATGAAAAATTGAAATTTAAATCAATAATAATAGGAGAGTTCTCAGGAGCTGGTGGCTTGTTTTTATTCCAATCAAAGTGAATAAACCACGTAGAGATAAGTTGTGAATAGGGATTCTGCTTAAGATTAAAAGGGTCCATGTGTTTTCTTTCCAATGTGAAGAAGGGCCCATCGTCAACGAAGAGGGGAGCCGCAAGCAACATTAAAAGTGCGAAGGGAAAGTGTCGCACAGTGCAAGAAGAAAGAGGAGAGCATTGTGTGCAGTAGAGAGTCACAACATGCTAATAGAAGGAGGAGCTCTAAAAATAGGATTCGCTATAGGAAACATTTAGAGTCTTTTAGATCTTCAAGAAGTGAGTAGAAATATTTTTTTCTCACCTTTTCCATGGTGCAATTTGTCTTGGGGTTTGGGTTATGCTTTAAAAACACGTTTTTTTGAAAATAATCCTGATATGGTCAAATCCTGATTTTATAAATTTGGGGGTTTTCCTTCTAAGGTGTTTCTGCTGTCAATTAAATATTTATTATTGAGATTGATGACATGATTTATATGATACATACGTGATTTGGTTGAATTGACATGCTATATATGCACTATTTGATGATAATTGTGATATTGACATGATTCAATAATTGTTAATATGTTGAATGTTGTCTGCTGCAATACCGCCTATGATAGGGGTATCGAAAGTAACACTGCCAATGAATTGGGGTGTCGAAATATGAAATACCGCCATGATGGGGTATCGAAAGTAACATCGCCACACGTTGGGATGTCAAAATGAGTAATACCACCAGTGTACAATGGTTGGTATCGAAATGTGTAATGTCACTGAAGAGAAGGTGACATCGAAATACCTTCATGAGTAAGGTAGGCAATAGGACGCCATTGTTATGTGTAGTTTGAAAGTCATATGGCCTATAATTATGTTGAGAATATTCGATATGTATATTAAGTTATGATATATTTGTTTATGATGTGCTGCTGAATGTTTATGGTCATTATTTGAGTATATAATATTTATTTAATTATTTTGAAAATAGTGGGTACCATGGTTAGTTTTTCCGGTTACCGCGCCGGCTGAGAACAACGCTTTTGTGAAAACCTTTTATAAATGTATTTCTATTCATTGGGATTATAAATCTCATTAGTAGTGTTGTTTTCAGAGACTGAGAACGACCCTGTTGAGCAGCCAGACGCTTGAGGATTTTGTTCTAGTAGTAGCTTGGGTTGGTGTGTCATGGCATATGCCAGGAGGACTTTTAATACCGTTTATTTATTTATTTATGCGAGTTGTAATAGATGCCCAGTTATTTGGTTTAAAACTTATTATGTATTTTTGTTTATTGGATTGGTATAAACAATTATTTTGGATTAATATTATATTATGAACTTATTCAGTATTTATTAAGGAATTTTTTTTTAATTACCTTGTTTTATTTAAATTATTATCTTGGGTTACTAATGTAACGAGGGGCGTTACACTGTGCAAGCCCTCACTCTCGTCGTTTGGTCGCCGCATTTCTTCAACCGTCCACCGAGCGAGCCACCATGACCATCGTGAGGTTCACTACCAGAAGAAAACACCACCGCGAGCCGCGAGGTCCATAATCCGTGCCATTGTAAGTCCTCCACACCACCGTGTTTCTTCATTTATTTTTGTTTCTAGTTTACGTTTTTGGTTAGATTTAAGGATTTAAGGATTTCTCTTGTTTTGGTTTAGGGATTTATTTCGTTTTGGACGAAACCCTCAAATCTTGTCATGAGGGCTTATCTGAAGCAATCGCAATACAAAAGCTCCAGGTTAACTTTCTTCCTTTTCTTTTTTATTTTAATCCTTTCAGTTTAAACTATATTTTGCATGTCAAATGTAATTGACTGAAAATAAAGTAATTAATTGGTTATAGTTAGGGTTTTTTTCTATGCATTGCATAGTGAGCATTTACCCACATGCATTTGGAATAATTTTTGGTTGTTGTTTGTTTGTTAAAAAGTCAGGATTTTTTATTCTCTAGATGATTCTGTTTGTCAACCTGATAAATGAGCTTCGATCATTATACAATCATAATTACTATTGTCCGATATTTTATTTTTGGTGAAATTGCTTGAACTTGATGAATTATATTTTTATTTGTTGTGCTTGTATTAGTTTCTCTTATTTTCAAATGTATGGTTAGATTGTATAGTCCTTTATAAAGAGTTTGCATATATTATGGAATTACAATTCGCACGGATCGGTTCTCTATTCTAGCCATTTTTGTGACCTCAAGATGATGTAGCTTATACTACTCTTGATCAGACATGAGCGTGAAAACTTATTCTTGCTTAGATTTTTAGATATGTGAGATCGCCTGCACCTTGTGTGTGAGTTTTAGCCTCTAAATTATCTACACATTATCTCATAAAACTAATATCTCTGTGTAGTTGTTTAGGTCTCTCCTCATCATCTGTAAATATTGTTTCTTGTCAGGAGCATGGGGGTAATTTTAATGATGCTGTCAATACACATTTTAGTGAAGGAGACATAAATTTGTCAATAAGGTGCGCTCTTTTACTACCCTTAATATCAGATTCAGAAATCTACATTGTCCAACTAGTATTACTCTATCTTCTACATGTTCCTGTGAATTCATGTGGTATTGATATATAAATTCATTCCTTCGTGGCCAGAATGCATGATACATTTGTTGCTATTCCACAAGATGATTTCATGGATACAGATGATGAATTTCATGCGGAAATTCGCAGACCTCTATCACTTTTGTGAGAGCTTTTAAAGACAGAGCGTTTTGCACAATTCTTTTTTGACTATGCTAAACATGAATTCTGCATTTATATAAGATATATATAGTTCATGTTTATACTGTTGAGTTCTGGACTTTTGGATTTGTTGTACTAATTTCTAGACTTCTAGATATATGTATAGGGTGTACTGATTTTGCAGGGAGGGAAAGAAATTATGAAATAAAATCAGATTTTTTTTTAAAAAAATATTACTTTTGACATCGGTTCTGGATTCAACCGATGTCAAAAGTACACTTTTAACATCGGTTGTTTACAGAATCGATGTTAAAAGTGTGACTTTTAACATCAGTTGTGGCCTTCAACTGATGTCAAAAGTCTACTTTTAACATCGGTTACGTTTAGAACCGATGTTAAAAGTGACTTTTGACATCGGTCAATAACCGATGTTAAAAGTCACACTTTTAACATCGCCTGTATTAACATCGCTGAAACAACCGATGTTAAAAGTCATTTTTAACCGATGTTAAAAGTGTTTTCTGCACTATTGCCAAGCTGAAATTTTATTTTCAATAATCGCAAGTCTATGCTCGCAAGTCTATGTCCAGATGACTTGCGAATGAAAAAAAAGAATTGTATTTCCTTTTTCTCGCTCAAGGCCCAGATCTGGCTCCTGCCTAATTCAATTTTTCTTTGGCTTAAAGCTAATTTCTACTTGTTTAAATGCTCATGGCCCTCCTTTTTGGCTCAAAGGCCAACTGCAAAATTTTGGGCTCAAGCCTGTTTCATAAATTTTTTGGCTCAAGGCCCACTGCATAAAGCTCTATCTTATGGCTCAACTCATAAGGTTTTTGTTTGGCTCAAGTTCAATCGAATAATTATTTTGGCTCAAGGCCTACGCACTGTTGCATGAAGTTTTCTAGCTTGTGGTTCAAGTCATAAAGTTTTTTGGCTCAAGGCCAATTGCATAATTCTTTTTGGCTCAAGGCCTACTACATGAAGTTTTCCAGGGCATGCCTTAATTGATGAAGCTTTTTGGCTCAAGGTCTACTGCAAGAAGTTTTCCAGCTCATGACTCAATTCATAAAGTTTTCCGGCTGAAGGCCAATCACATAACTCATTTTTTGAGCTAGGAGGCTCGTGACTTTTCTTCGAGCAAGGAGGCTCGTCGCTTTCTTTTTCAAGCTAGGAGGCTCATTGCTTTCTTTTTTGAGATAGGAGGCTCGTTACATTCTTTTTTGAGCTAGGAGGCTCGCTACATTTTTTTGGGAGTAAGGAGGCCCATCACATTTGTTTATTTTTAGCTAGGACGCCCATCGCATTTTCCTTTTATGGAGCTAGGAGACCCATCGTAATTTACGAGCTCAGAGGCTCATTGTCATCTAGTTTTTGGGAACAGAGGTCCACTGCCATTTAATTTTCGAGCTCAGAGGCTCATTGTCATTTAATTTTGGGATCAGAGACCCACCGTCATTTAATTTTCGAGCTCAAAGACTCATTGTCATTTAAATTTTGGGATTAGAGACCCACTGTTATTTAATTTTCGAGCTCAGAGGCTCATTGTCATTTAAATTTTGGGATCAGAGGTCCACTGTCATTTAATTTTTGACCTCAAAGACTCATTGTCATTTAATATTTGGGATCAAAGGCCCATTGTCGTTTAATTTTCGAGCTCAGAGGCTCATTGTCATTTAATGTTCAGGATCAGAGGCACAATGCACTTTTATGCTTCTGTCATTTTTTGTTGTGCATGCATCATATATTTGCATTTAATCTCTCTGTATTGTTGCATGAATTTTGGGTCATTATGGGTTAAGCTTATTCCTTTTTATTATATAAACATATAATATTTTGTCTAATCATATAATATGGGTTAAGCTCATTATGCAATGAATTATTGATTATTAAAATGTATATTATTTTGTCATTTATGTATACTAAATTAATTAAAATTGCCAAAATTAAATATTTTATATTATTCTAATATGCATTATGTTTTGTTTTCATTACTATACTCTTTGAATTTAGACCCATAATTTTTTTAATTTATTATTCTTAATTTTGTGACTGATATGCAATAATTATTTTCTCTAATCAATCTGAGTCACAAAATAAATTTTGGATTATAATATAATTAAATCCTATACTTTATATATTGAATAATATTGAAATTGTGTTTTCTTTTATGCCAAATCCTTTAATTATATTGTCTCGTTATTATTAATATGTTCACTTGTAAAATATCATTAAGATAATGTTGTTGAACAATCCTCGAGGTAATTGAAAATTCTATGATCCTTGTAATCTATATGAATCATATTGATTTATAATTAGAGTTTTTCCTTTTGAGGTGACAATTTGCAAGGTTTTATGATACTCTCATTATATAAGTCATTAAATCTCATAAGCTCTACACACAAGAATGAATGACACTCTCTGAGGTTAGTTACAAAATCATTATTTTTTGACTTATTATATAATTGCATATAAGGAGAAATTTGTTTATAAGATATTATTCTCCTTTTGTGGTTATTTTCATTTTGAAACTATACAATTGTATATGAATGTGTCTATTTCCCAGAATATTATGAAATTACAAAACTTTACAATCAACTCATTGATTGCTCGTTATAATACTTCCTTTTGAAATATATTCTTATTTATAGTGGAAGTATAATGTAAAGGTGTGATAACACATCCCGTTTTTTTTCGGAGTTCTATTCTGGCATACATATAAAATTGCTTTAAACTGTGACGCCCCGATTTTCACGTTTTCTAATTCTTCAGTATTTTAATGTCTTTATTTTATTCGAGGTCTTAGGAATGGAAATAAAATATTCCGAGACCATAGTCATGCTCGACGATATCGTAGGAAGCTACGATTAAGTTTTGAGTCAAAAACTCAAACGGAGTCCGGTTTGCGTTTTTACACTGACAGTATGATTTTACTGCTCAGAAGACCTCAGATGGACCCGTGAACGAGACAGTAAGTCTTAGAATTTGATTCTCTACGTTTTGGTTAAATTTCGTAAAAATTTCAGAAAAATAACTTCCTGACCTTCGTTCGGGCGGAATTCTCAATCGGGTAACGAACGGAGCCACATATGGACTTACCGAGACTCGCCAACAGATAATCTTGATATCACATCATCCCAGGACACTTGGGAGAGTATGCCAGAGTCGTCATGACGATCGGGAAAATCTAGATGCAAAATGACCAAAATGCCCCTAACCTTAGTCTTTTGCACTTTTACCATTTTACCCTTTTGGCAAATGATCATTTTGCCCTTAAGTGACTTGTTTTAAGGCTGAAATCAGCCCATCCACCCTCTCATTCACGCAGCCCAGCCCCTCTTGAAGAGCCAAGAACACCCATCTCCTTCCTTAGAGCAAAACCTCCATTGTTGTTCATGAGAAATTCATGAAACCTTGTTAGAATCACTTGATTCCTTGAGCAATCTTCCTTCATTTCAAGGTAAGATCACTTCTATGATCTCTTAGCTTCTTGAATATCTCTTTATTTCAAGATCAATCTTCATTTTCATGAAAATTATTTCTTAGATCCAAAACTTTGAAAATCCATAGGAAATTGTAGAAAAATCCTTTTGAGGTAAGACCAAGTTCTTTGAACTCACATCATTAATCTCTACCTAAACCCAAGAGCTTATGATTCAACTCTCATCATAGCTCAAAAAGCACATTAGGGCCGAACCCTTCTTGATGATGATGAATAGTGTTTTCATCAATTTTTGATTTCTAACACTTGATTTCATTCTTAGCTTTCCTAATGCCTTTGAATCCATGAAATGGAAAACCAAGATCAATTCCTAGCTTTATTCTCTTTAGGGTGGCCGAGACCCTCTTTGTGAGAATTGTTGAGTTTGGTTTGATTGTTGTTTAATGATTGATTGTTTGGTTGTTTGTAGTTGGTGACAATTATCAGAAGGTTCACAAACCGATCAACCGACTTTGATCTGGGAATCTGCTCTTCAACAGGTATGGGGAGAAGAACCTCATCACACCAAGATGGTGGTGGTGAAGATGGTTGTTTACTTTATGTGTGGGTGAAACCCTTTAGTTTGGGTTCAGTTTTAATTGTTATGTTTTGTTAAGTTCTCTTCAAGAACAAGGTTGTCTTGATGAGTGTATGCTTTAGTATGTTGTAGTGTGCTTTAGCATATGTTGATGATGATATGATTGAATAAAAATCATTTCCATGTATGTTGAAAAACCTACTTTGATCACTAGATCAAGTATGGACTTTTGTTGTTTGATTATGAGACCATGATATGTGATGGACTTGGATGTTGATTGTGATGTAGTAATGTGTATTGTGGTTTATCATTATTGTGTGAGCTTTTGAGCTACATTTGCTTTGTTGGTGAAGCAAAGTCTCCATTTTTCATTGGAGTAGGCTTGTGGCCTTAGTAAGAGGAAAATAGAAGAACATATGTTGTTCTTGTTTTGGCAAAGTTTTGATGCAACAAAACATGATTTCATAACCTTGGATTTCAAAGAGAAACAAAAGTGATTTTGATCCAAAGATCAAATGAAGTTTAACCTTTAAAGTGTGTCACTAAAGTGGGAAAATGTCTTTTCTTTAGCCATAGGTTTGTTAATCAAACTAAGTGTTTCAAAAGAGAATTAATGAAGAAGTTAAGGAAAAGTGAAAACAGGGCACTCGCCCAGCGAACCCCGTCTCGCCTCGCGAGACAGAGGGAAGATAAGGCATTCGCCAGGCTAACATTGCCTCGCCTCGCGAGACAGTGGACTAGCCCGAGCAGCAAAGATGCAGCTTCTCTGCCTCGCGTAGCGAAGTAGTTCTCGCCTCGCGAACCGCCTAAGCAGTGAAGAATTGTAGCTCTGCCTCGCGACGCGAGACAATTATCGCCTCGCGATGCAGAAGGTCGGTTTGAAATACAGTTCTCTGCCTCGCGACGCGAGACAATATTCGCCTCGCGATACAGAGGATTTGTATAAGGAGCAAATATATCTCTCAGCCTCGCGACGCGAAACTTCTGTTCGCCCCGCGAGAAAGGAATCACTACCTTAATTTAGCTAAGCGAATGTACTCTCGCTAAGCGAATTTCATGTTTTAGAAAATGCTAGAAGTGAAGTAAGTAGTTCAAATGTTGTTTCAAATCAAATGAGTTTTCAATCGTAAAAGTTGTTTGGTTTACAAAAGGAGTTTTCTAACTCAATCGTAAAGTTTTACGTGTGAAAAACCTAAGTTAAATAATTAACTTAGAGTTGAAGACAAGGTTAATTAAGTATGGTATGTGGTGGAACAAGACCATGTACTATACCATTGATGACTTAGTACATCAATGAGTTCATAAGACTTAAGTGAAATCAACACTTGTTTCCTTAATTGAAAAACAAGGGATTAATACCTTAGAAAGGCTTAAAGACTTATCTAAGAGGATTCTCAATCCTTATTCATAAGGCTTAGGACTTGAGACATAATTCATAAGACGTAAACACAAACACGAAACGTTTTGGTTTTCGAAACAGTAGTTCGATGACGGACCGATGATTCGGATCCAGGTTAATCGTTCAATTGTTTCCGTCTTGTGATAACTGGAATGAGAGAGATCCTGAGGCTGTGCAGGTATGGGACTGTACAGTGGAAGGAATCCTGACGCTATGCAGGTATGGGACTGTATAGTTAAGGGAAGGCATATAAGAATTGATTGGTACTACCCATACCAACAAGATTTATCTTCTTTTCGGGAGCTTAGAACATAAGAACTTTATAGTTAAGCGTGCTTGACTTAGAGTAATTATGGGATGGGTGACCTTCTGGGAAGCTTCCTAGAAAGCGTGTGAGTGAGGACAAAACACGCTGAAAAGACTTGTGTTGGTTTGTGGGGACAGTCGGCGATTCTGAAAGCAGTCTGGATCATTCCAAAGGAATCACGAGATATTTATCCGAGGGATAATTGTTTTATCCGATGGATAAATGTTTTATAAAACAAAGATGTGTGTAGTTTCTAAGGAAGAGAACCTTAGTGAACCTTGAGGTCTATCCAATGGATAAACATTGCTTTATCGCATCTGCTTTGTGTAAGCATTGGCATTTCATTTGCATAGTTGTAAGGCCTTGAGCCTAGGAGTTGAGCTTACACCTTGATGCGGGTGCGAATCTTACGGTGACGATCTTCAATGGTCTTTTTGGAGGTATCAGGGTTGGAAGGGCTGACATGTGACCAGTTGGTGATTCTTCTGTGTCGTGGCGAATCCGTGCAATACACTGATATCCTCTACTAGATGCCGTACTTTTCATGTTTGGTCGAGAGTGTTACCGTAAAGCCAGATACGTGCACGTTACGAATGTTGTAGCATCTTGCTCATGCCTGGCAGAAACCGGAACATGTCCTCCCATTCACTCTCTCCGAATGTTTTGTTAGCTCCATGGAGTAGGGGTCAGAGTAGTACCCAGTGACATTGACATTGAGTCATATACATTGCATTGCATTGCATGGCTATTGATGTTTATGACTATTGATGTTTACATTTACTGTTATACATTGCTGTATTGTTTAAGGATGCCTTATATTATGCTGTTAAATGTTTAGCATGCTATTATGTTGTTAACTGCTTAACATGATTTATACTGAGAACCTTTGTAAGCATGTTGGGTACGTTGTTACCCGGTGAGTCGTCCCGTTTTTACTACTGCTGTTTTGTTGTGTTGATGAACGGGAATCTCACCCATATCTGTATGTTTTCTGCTGGTACTTGCTGTTGATGCTTGAACAGATGGACGCGACGATGGTTCGGTTCCGCAGTCCCTTTGAGTTCGGAGGTGGACTCTTTTGCTGTTTTAGTTTTGTTGTCGGCCAGACTATGTCAGTTTTTGTAGTACCTTTTGGGAGCTATGACTCCTAGTACTTATTGTATTTTCTTATGTCAATCATACATTAGACTTATGTCTGTATACAGTAATGTTGATGTTTCTGTTTTTCGTTTTCTGTTTCTGTATTTAGTATACAGTATGTCCTAGTAATGCATGTTGAACCTAAGTTCACTTATTAGTATTATTTATTATATTTACTAATCCCATTACATCTTTATGAAAAGAAAAGAAAAAGAAAAATCGTATTTTTCCGCATTAATAAATATTTTCGGCCTTATAAACGTTCGGGAATGTGACACTCGGGAAAGGGTGTTGCATAAACTTTTATATGTTTGACTCAGTCAAATAATAAAGAATAACTTTTGTTATTGTACTCTTTTATTTTAAAGTGTTTGAGATCATGAAATTAATGTCATGGTCTTTATGTGGATAAAGTCATGTTTATTTCATACTTATACTAGTGTACATATCTTGAATTTATTTGAACATGATTGTTTATTGAATATCCTTTTAAATTAGAATTTTGATTAATACAATGTAAAACATTTCTTACTTATTATGATTCAGAACCCTTAGGCGGGATTATGATAGGTAAGAAATTTTTGTGAAGGGCGTGTTTGATTTGTATATGAAATCATTTAATCCTCCACTTATACGATAAATGTTTCCTTGTTATTAACCCATTGTTTACATTGTATTATTACAATTCTTATTTATTGTAATTCGGGACCCTTAGGCGGGACTGCAGTAGATAAGAAATTCCCTTTAAATGGCATAGTTGGCTGTAAATGAGGATAATTTAATTCTCTTTTTTGTGCATATTAAATGTTTCCCTTGTTGTCTTTGATATCAGCTCTATTGCTTAACTCTGTCAAAACTATAAATGCAACTTGTATATTATTATGTGAAACTTGACATGTGAGTTAATTGGGCATAAATCTTTTGTAATTCAATATTATGTTAAATCTTTTGTCTATCGCAATGCAAATTTGTGTTAAATGAAACATTTTTGTTTACTCGAATGCATTGCAATTATTATTGGATTAATTTTCTCATTATGTGATAGAGAAAAATAGTTGAGTATTCTCTTAAACCTTTTTTTGAATATTTTTTTATTTTTAGTTCAACTATTTTCTCTATTAAATGGAAGAATCTTGGATATTGTAATTAAGATCCCGTAAGTGGGATTGTAGGGATACATTATCTTTATCTTAATTTATTGTCCAATTAACTAGGATAATTTCCTCTTCACATATTGTTTTTGTTGCTTTGTTGTATGGACCTATATATTGAGGATATTATAGTCTTTTCGAGAATATTAAAATACATTGAACTCCCTATCTTTGTTAAGAAAATATAATAAAATCTCAAATTAGTCTACAATGTTTGTTGAGAATAATTTCTCTATTCGATACCATTGTTCTATATCATTATAAATGATATACTTGGGATTTTTTTTATAAAATGGAGTGCAAAAGTATCACTATAAGAACCAAAGATCCCAACTAAGTTGGCACTGAAGGTAAATTTATTAATAAGAATAAAAATAAAGAATACAAAATCATGGGGGGACAAAACCAAAACCCATGGAAAGAGAACAATGAATCAACGAAATCTAAAATTAGGAAGATTATACCGATTCCGGTTAAAAACATCCTTAATTAAACGAGGGATTAAATCCCACCAAGTAAACCCATGATTACTCAAACCATATGAAGTTAACTTGTCTGCACATAAATTACCTTCCCTATATATGTGAGAAACTTGAAAATGCATTTGCTGAATGAGTTTTTGGCAATTAATCCATCTATTCCTTATCTTCCAAGGCATCACAATTTTGGAGTTAAAGGCAACCACCACCATTAAAGAATCAGTCTCCAACCAAAGCCTATACCAACCTCTTTTAAATGCTATCTCAATTGCAAGCATGGCTGCACAAAGCTCAGCAGACAAGGATGAATTAATTATAATAAAGTCAGAAAAGCATCCTAAAACAGCATCACTTTTATCATGGAAAATTCCACCACAAGATGCTAAAACAGGTGAACCAAGAGATGCATCATCAGTGTTACATTTAATCTAACCACAAATAGGAGGGTGCCAATCCACTTGAATGATTTTAGGAGCTTAAGACGCATGAGTACTGATTGAGAAAGATTTTAGAATGGAGAACTCAGAAATTGATGAAGACATACAGCCAGAAGAATGATTACCTGAGAGAGAGACTGCTGCAGGAATTAAGCTGATAGCAGTACCAATTGTGATACCCTAATCCGGCATCACATGATTACCCAAAAACAACATAAGATACGAAACAAAAGTTTGCTAGTTGCTTTCGGATCCCTCTACCGTCCATTTGGATGATTGTACAGTTTTTGGTGGATCAGGGGTGAGACAACCCCACTTACATAGGATAATCCCATTAAAGAATCTAAGATATTAACCAATTTTGCTTATGTTATAACTGTTAGCATACTGATTTCATATATGAGTATATTTAAACTTTTGAACATACACACGTTCTGTATTTACATACATACATTATCAGAGTGCAAAGACTTCAAAAAGGAAGTATAGTATTAATACATACAAAAGACTTCCTCTCCTCGCCCAAAGTACATCAAAAGGCAGAGGCACTGGCCGTACATACTTAACAAACTAACAAACTCATTCTAGCCTGGAGAGCGGTTACTCCTCGCTTGTCCTCATTGTTTCACCAGCATTGGACTCGTATAGGTTTTTGTCTGGCTCTTTATAGTCTGCTTCTTTATCAATTTAAGAAAACATATAACATAGAGAAAGTAGGGGATAAGAATTTCATATCATCATAAGTAGGGATAAAGGTAAAGCAGATACATTAATAACACAATCATGTAACCATACATACACAATTATCATCAACAATCATTCTCGAGGTTTCTTGCACTGAACTACTGGTCTCACACTCTCATGCACCTAGACTTTACATGAAGACGTGGCCACAATCCTATGTCACAATGTATCCCCTACCAAGCAGGATACCTCATCCCCTACCAAGCAGGATGAAAGTCAAACGTCACCCGAGACGCAAGTTCTGCTACACCCACGAATACATTACATCCCTTACCAAGCAGGATACTCACCCCCTACCAAGCAGGGTGATACTATTCCCCATTCTCGATAGGAATAGCTGTATCGGTGTCGGAAGGCACATCGGAGATCTCAGAAGCTCACAGTAGACCTACCAAGCATCTAACTGTAGTTCCGGTTTGACCTCGCGTAATCCCAGATCTACGCGGCTGTGACATCACCACACAATGCAACTAGCATGAATCCTCACGACTCATTCCGATCAATCACTTAGCAACTCAACCTCATCACTTGACACACTGAATACCGACACTCCCTACCAAGCAGAGTGTTCACGACTATCAATAGTCCGCTATCATTTTACCAGGTTGAGTGTAGTGGTTGGTTACCACTAAATAATCTTATCTCACACATCACCCAATTCACAATGATCATCGCTTATCTCTAAGCATATCAATAATCACATATGCATTATAACACTTCTTACAACATATTATCATCATGGCAAATAAGCATGTTATCATACTATCACATTTTGCGACAATGGAACACCTTATCTAACCATAATACAACATGTATTCATGATCACATCATAGTAAACATATAAGCATGTTGAGCATACAATCTCGATCCACATAGCATATCATTCATCATTTTATCATTTTCTAACCTAGGGTGTAATCTTAATGGTGATAGCCCAAAGATACCTATACCGAGGGTTTAGGTACTTTGTCAGGGCTCAACCTCTAGTAGGGTTTAGGGGTCTCCTATACATATCAATGTATTCTACTTTACTCTTGCCTTCCCGATGAGTATGAATCTTTCCCCTACCTTATAGCAATGTGGCAACTACCACGAACCCACGAACACTTCTCACAGTTGCAGCCCCGTTTCTCCAACCGGTAGCCGTACACGCTTTAGGACAATTGAATACGATCTCCTCCTTCATCATAAATCATAATCTCAATTAGTATAATAAAAAAAAACTCATCTAATTCTTAAGAACTAGGTTCAGCCCCTTGGTAATCACATAGGCTAGAAGTGTTAAAATTTCACAAACTCTTGGATCAATGATCCTTAAGCATAGAGAAGGCTAGTGTAAGTCATGTTTTTCAAGAATTTGAAACAAAACTCTTGATTTGGGACAAGTAGGGTTTCGTCCCTCTTTTGGTAAATGAAACTAGGAAAGGTTTTTGGTTCAATTCTTTTGGGATTCCAAGACATTTAAGTATGATAGAATCAAATCAACACATCCTTAAGCAAAATAAAAACAAAACTCCTTAGATTCAATCAAGTGGGTAATTCGGCCATGTCATACCCAAGTGGGTTAGAGAGCTTTTGTGATTGTAAGCTCTTGGATTATGAAAGAATATCATGAATCTAAATCAAGAAAATTGGTTTGACATTTAAGAAGATCATGAATCTAGATCAAGAACAACTATGAACACATAGAGTTTCAATGAAGAGAAATGGAGATTTAGAGCTCAAAGAAGGGATCTCTACCTCTTAGATGATGAAGAAGATCAATCTAAGCAAGTTTACTTCACAAAGCTCTTGGAGAATCCTTGAAGAAATGGAGAGAAATTAGAGTAGAAGCTTGAAGGTTATGAAGACTTGAAGTGGAAGAAGAAAGAACTATGAAGTGAGAAAGAGAGAGAAAGTGGCGTGAAAAGAGGAAAGAAAGGAGGGATAAGGTTCCTTATATACTAACCTTCAAGGTTAGAATGGTCAATTCTTTTAAGACCAAAATTGAAATTTCACCAAAAGTTGTACTAGAAACTTAAACACTTGAACTTAAAGAATAAAGTGAAGGAGAAAGCAATATGAGATAGTAATTGAAAGGATGAATGGCGTGGGTTATATGTGAAGGAAGGGTATGGATTGTATACAACTTACTTAAGGGAACCTATCGGGAATGGGGAATAGTATCACCCTGCTTGGTACGGGGTGAGCATCCTGCTTGGTAGGGGATGTAATGTATTCGTGGGTGTAGCGGAACTTGCGTCTCGGGTGATGTTTGACTTTCATCCTGCTTGGTAGGGGATATGTTTTGATATAGGAATGTGGCCACATCTTCATGTAAAGTCTAGGTGCATGAGAGTGTGAGACCTGTAGTTTAGTGCAAGAAACCTCGAGAATGATTGTTGATGATAATTGTCTTTGTATGGTTACATGATTGTGCTATTAATGTATCTGCTTTACCTTTATCCCTACTTATGATGATATGAAATTCTTATCCCCTGTTTTCTCTATGTTATATGTTTTCTTAAATTGATAAAGAAGCAGACTATAAAGAGCCAGACGAAAACCTGTACGAGTCCAATGCTGGTGAAACAATGAGGACAAGCGAGGAGTAACCGCTCTCCAGGCTAGAATGAGTTTGTTAGTTTGTTAAGTATGTATGGCCAGTGTCTCTATCTTTTGATGTACTTTGGGCGAGGAGAGGAAGTCTTTTGTATGTATTAATACCATACTTCCTTTTTGAAGTCTGTGCACTCTAATAATGTATGTATGTAAATATAGTACGTGTGTATGTTTAAAAGTTTAAATATACTCGTATATGAAATCAGTACGCTAACAGTTATACTGTAAGCAGGATTGGTTAATATCTTAGGTTCTTTAATGGGATTATCCTACGTAAGTGGGGTTGTCTCACCCCTGATCCACCAAAAACTGTAGAATCATCCAGATGGGCGGTAGAGGGATCTAAATGGTCTCCATTGTGTGGGTCATCTCCTGGGCCCCACTTCGACAGTTCCTTTCAGAGTGCAAACATGTCCAGGATAAGCTGCACTACTGGCACCTAGGTGAATAACCCATGCAGCTGGGTCTTCCCGCCGATCAAAAACGAGTGAGCGCACCCCCGAATGGGCTAAGCTCTCGGGTACTAGGTCCATCTGTAAACAAATAATAATATATGCCAAAAGAAAGACAGCATGGCCAAAAATACAGTAAGGGTGAGAAACCAATATATGAATTCAAAGTACGACAACTACATGCCCAAAACACAAACAACAGATTCATACATCAAACACAGTTATTGAGCATGATAAACACATCACAGCATATCATGATAATAAATAAAAACACAAGGGTCTTGTGCCCAACAATCATCATCGTTTTCAAAACATATGCATGGCACTTCCACATATATCATCTACCACTTAGTTCTTAATTTCTGGAAATCCCATCACCTTTCAAAGAGGGGATTAGGCTCACAATTCATTGGCCTTCAGGCAACAATGACTAGCACCAACGTGCTAAACAGAAGTACATGAATCCCATGACACTACGCGATTCTCACATGGGGGCGCAATCAGATGTACTTAACAAATTGTAATCAAGTCATACTACATTGTACAACACAAGGCACAATGTGTTCAAAAACATATGACATCATTGTCCATCAAGGCACAATGATACACAATGACTTAAAGTCATCACAGGGTTCCCTGCTGTCAAGGTTCCCCATCTAGATGGCACGTCTGCCAGACACCACATTGCATGAGAAAACCTTTGTTTCTGTAAGTTTTTCTTTGTCGTATTATTATTCCCTCGTTGAAGCTCAAAGCTATTAACCACCACAACTTTTTGACTCTCAAGTCTTTATAACATTTCTCAAAAGGGGACACGCAGTCCAAAATCCAGAAAGGGACACACATTCCGAAACAGCTCGAATCCAAAAACCATCAACCGATGCACCAGTCTCAAAATTTGGGCTCTAGAGCACACAACTCATCCACAAACCTACAGGACTTTATCACTAACACAGATCCTTGATCCACGAGTTCTGCAGAACACTAGAACTCCGACATCTCGGTTTCTAGGTTCATAACCAAAACAACCATTTCTTTTTGAAAACCAAAAACCAAATCCCATATCTCCGAAGCTTACACACAAAGCCTTCGGGATCGGTTTCCCATAAAAACAACTCTTGGTCAAAAACCACGTTTTCTTTTGGAGTACTTTGGTAAACCCCAACACTTTGAAATATGGTTCGTGAAAAACCCTTTTTTTGGATAAAACAATTTATTTCAAAACTAGATTTCCGGAAAACACTTTTACTTGAAATGATTCGCTTTATTACTTTAAAAACGGTCGATGTCTCCAAAACGCACTTTTTACTTCAAAACCATAATTTTCTTGGGCTAATGTTGTTTTTCTCATTTTTGTCTCCTCATTCCTTAATAAAGTATGTTTTGTTTTACTCATTCCCAAAAAGATATCAACCCATTTTGTTTTCAAAATTCTTTGAATCCTTAGCCTTTTATTTTCTCATTTTATGTTCCAAGCTTTTTGAAGCTTTTAACGGTAATATCATTTCTCAAGGGAATTCTAGCTTCTACGACTTTATCTTGGGTGTTTTGAATCCGTGTGTGTGTGTGTGTATATATTGGTTGATCAGTGAAGTAATAAATATATATATATATATATATATATATATATATATATACCAAATGCATTGGGTTAATTAGTAGTACTCTAGAAATATTCTAGGGTCATATATCACCCTCTCTTAGATTTATTTTCATTATAAGAACAATCATATTCCCTCTCATTCTATGCATAAATATGATTAGTACACTCCTTAATTTAAATCATAGTATTTTTTTTTACAAGTGACCAATGCCTATCAAGGAAGTCTAGCCCTATTAGATAAATAAAATTTTTGTCCACTTAACCCCCTCCCCCTCACACTTTCGGCCAGACCAAGGAGAGAAGGAGAGACTCTCCTTCTTGTTTCATATTGCATCAAACTCCCTTTATTCATCTCAACCCTAACACCCATACCATCACCTCCTCTTTTCTTCTTTTATTTTCTTCCAAAATCAACATGAACAAACATCAATTTTCTCTATGAAGTGAGTTTGGAGAAGCCACACTTGAGAGCAAGGAGGAGCAAAGTCAGATTAGGGAGGGAATTCTAAGGAACTCAACCTTGCACTAGCTTCATCCTTTACTTATGTGAGTTTCCTTAGTTTAGTGCTTGGTAATCATAAATCCAAGCTTAGGAATTTCGATTCTTGCTTTTATTGTTTGATTTCATACCTGCGTGTTGATTATATGAATTAAAATAAGTGCAGATTGATGTTGTAAATTATTTAAATTTGCATGCAGGTGTTTTGTTTGTGAAAAGTCCCAAATGAAGTTGCTGGCCAGAAACTTGTATAAACATATGTGCAGTATCTTACTTATAACTATTTCTATGGGGCTCTGTTTGGTATGATTCTTGATTTTTTGGAAACTAGACTCGATTTTCTATAGTTTAGGCACTGATTTTGCTGTTTTTCATTGAGTATTGATAAAGAAAAACCTGTTATAGAGACATTTCAGATGTCAAGTATAGAGTCCTTCCCGTTTGGAAGACAATCACAGAAGTCCTTTCAGTTAGGAAGGCAAGCAGGTAAGTGCAAACAAGTGGGACACCGCTTGTGGTCATAGACGTATGTCCTGCCTTACAAGTATAGAGTTGTTTCCTCAAAGTACCATAGCGTACAAGGAGGGGACATCGACGTTTTCCACTGACAAAAAACCCAAGGGATGTCCAAGTATATAGAGTTTACTCTCATATTATGTATTGATGTTACAGGAAATTCACTGAGATTGGTTATCTCACTACTCATATTTGTTATTTCAGATAAGAAAAAGTAGTGCATCACTATACCCCAAGGACTGCAGGCATTGAGGACTTTGTAAAATTCCTTGTATAAGCCAGATTTAGTATGTATTATTAACTGGTTAATGCCTTAGTTCAAAACTCTGTTTCGTTTGTTTAGAATATTATGGACATAACTTTGTACAAACTAGAGACTTATGGCTTCCGCCACTCTGTTGTTATCTACTTATGTCTAACCTTCATGTGATACTTATGCCTTACATAGTAATGTAACATAGGGTATTACATTTATGGTATCAGCACAGTTCAATCCAATTGGACTGGGAATAATTAGTTTAGTTTCTTCTTACTTTTAGTTTCATTTTCCACAATCTTATTATTTTGATATAAAGCATTAAGCCTGATCAACTTAAGGTTTTATACAATGTATGCAGACAATGGAACGTGGAGCTGGAAGAAGAGGCCGTGGTAGACCACCTTTGAATCAATCTCATGATTATCAACCCAGACCTGGTAACGCTAATTGGATGGCTATGGTAAATGGCATGAGAGAACAAGCCAATGCCACCACTCATCTTATTAATCAGTTGGCTCAAGGGGGACTTAGAAATTTGGGAGGAGGTCTAGCACAACCTCTTGAAGATCCCAATCACAGTTGGAATGTGTTTAGAAAGAATCAACCGCCACCTTTTGCTGGAGGACCGGATCCTGCAGAAGCACAATATTGGCTAAGGGAAATGGAAAAGATTTTTAATGTGGTGGTATGCACTGAAGAACAAAAGACTACTTTTGCCACTCATTATTTGAAGGGAGAAGCAGAAAGTTGGTGGAGAGGTGCCAGAGAGCGAATGCTATCAACTGGAACACCTCTAACATGGGAAAACTTCCAAACTATCTTTCTTAGGAAGTATTTTCCTAGAAGTGTGAGGAAGCAAAAAGAGTTAGAGTTTACTCGCCTGGTGCAAGGTGATATGTCCGTTGCTGAGTACACATCTAAGTTTGAAGAGTTGGCTAAGTACTCCCCACACTTGAGATATGCCGCAGACGAGGAGTGGAAGGTAACCCAATATGAATTAGGGTTGCGACCTGAGATTGTAACGCCCCAATTTTCAAGTTTTATAACTATTCAATATTTAAACGTTTGTATTTTATTAGAGGGTTTAGAGAGTGAAATAAAATATTCTGAGAACATAGTGATGCCTTACACAACCATAGGAAGCCATGCTTAAGTTTCGGGTGAAAGCTCAAACGGAGCCCGGTCTGCGTTTTTCATCGACAGTAGTATTTTACTACTGTCAAGACCTAATTTTGACTCATGAATGAAACAATTAGGTTTTAAATAAAATTGCGAACGATATCGGCGATTTTGAAAAAAAATCAAAATAAATAAGTTCTCACGACTTTCTTAGGTGAAAACCTAAACCGGGTGAACAACGGAGCTAAAAATGGATTTACCAGGACCCGCTAACTGATAAACATGATGTCACATCACCTAGGAAAGCGTACCATGACTCATCAGTGTAATGATTACGTTTAGAAAATATTTGGACGTGAAATGACCAAAATGCCCTTGACCTTTTTCATAATTACCATTTGCCCTAGAATGAAAAGACTGTTTTGCCCCTGAGAATTTATGGAATAACCCTTTTGACCCTGTGACTCACCATGTTATCATTACCTTTCTAGAAATATCTGGATATTTATAGGGGAAATGACCATTATGCCCCTAGTTTTTTATGGAATTACCAAATTGCCCTTTTGGTTATTTACAAGTTTGCTATGACATCAAATAATATCTCACCTTCACTCTCTCTCTCTAGGCCACACGGCCTACCCTCTTTCTCTCTTTTCTCACTATTCTCTCACTTGTTCTTCATTTTCTCTCTTTGTTCTTCAAGTGTTCTTCAAGTTTGATCTTGAGAACTTAGTGATTTTTGGGTGATTCAAGTTGTTTCTCTTCAAGACTTTGAATCTAGGAGGTATTAACTCCATCCTAGCTTTCTTAATCACTCTATTTCATCTCTTGATTCATGAAGATCCAACTTTGATTCATGAACTTTGAAAATTCATAGAAAAGTGTAGAAAAATCCTTTTATACCAAATCAATTTCTATGATCTAGTTTCATCATTCTCTTTCATTATCCAAGAGCATGAAATCAAATAAGTTTTCTAGACATATCTTCTTAAAGTGGCCGAAACCTTCATGTTAAGAAAGGTTGAGTTTTTTATTCAAGTTTTGAGTAATAAGACTTAATCTAGTGTGTATACTTGAGGATCATTGATCCAAGAGTTGGAAACCAAATGAGCTTCCTAGCTCATATGGGTTTTCTTGGCCGAAACCTCCATGTATTGATGGATGGGATTTTGGTTCAAGTTTTGGTGTAACAGGCTTTGATCTAGCCTTAGTACACCTTGTAAGGATAGAATCCAAGAGATAGGAATTTATGGACATCCCTAGCTATTTTTATGGCTCCACGGCTGAATCCTATATAGTTATGAATAGGAAGATTTGTGTTTTGTAATATTGATGTTTGGATTGATTATGCGTATGTAGTTGTGATTGGTTGATCGGACGAGGAATCAGGAGAATTTGCGAACCAATCAGACGACTTTTGCTTGGAGGATAACTACAACGGGAGTTTGCCTGAGGGATTTTCCCGATAACTATGTGTTATCCATGATTGATTTCTGTATCTCTATTGGAGCTTCGTTGTGATTGTAATAATGGTTTATGCTTTAGTATGTTTTCGTATGCTTTAGTATGTTTTAGCATATGTTTTTTATGATGGTGATTGAATGAAAAATATTTTCATGTATTTTGAAAAACCATACTTTGATCTCTAGATCAAGTAGGGATTTGTATGCTTGATTATGAGGCAATGATGTGTGATTGTTGTTTGTCATAATTATGTCAGCATTTTGACTATAAATTGGTTAGTTAGTGAAGCAAAATCTTCACTTTTACCTTGAGGAGGCTTGCGGCCTTAGTGAGTAAAATGAGGAAGAACATGTGTTGTTTGTAACACCCTGCTTTTTCACTTCTATGTATATATGTGTTAATACTTGCTTATAGATGTTTGCATATGTTGCTTTTGCTTGTTTTTGGTGCATAAGTTCATAGTTGTAATAGTTCAGCCTTTAGAATAATCAATCCATCCGAGTCTAAATAACCTGTTTCACGGTTTTGGCCATATCTTGAGTTCTAGACATTCGATCGAGATGATCTAGGATGCGTTAGAAAGCTTAGAGGATTATCTACAAGTCTTGTTCAGGTGTCGAGGCCAAAAACACGTTTTCTGAAAGGGAAATCGATTTGGGAAATCGATTTCTAGGTGAAGAAATCGATTTCCAGAAAGTGGAAATCGATTGTTTAAAGGGCAAAATCAATTTTCTTTGATAAGAAAATCGATTTGGCCAATGGAAAATCGATTTCCATGGTTGTGAAATCGATTCCCATGCGTGTCAGAGCTTGTATACGCGTTTGGGTTGCCGGGCTATGCTGTGTACGGCCCATTCGTCCTAAAACGTCCCTAACAGCTATATATACATAGCGTATGACCTAAACCTAGTATCCACACTCTATTGTACTCACTTTTTGCCTCTTCTCAACCCTAAGAACTCAAATTGATCTCTTGCTCTAGAAAACCCAAAAGGACGAATCCTGCTTTGGTGTTCTTCGTCAAGAACACGCCGTTGTTTGGCTAGTCTATCCCTGCTGCTAGAGTTAATCTCCTAAGTTAGAAACCAAGGTGAGTTTCTAATCCTAGATTTTTTTCCCTTTCAATCCTTAACTTAAAGATCGACTCTGCTTTCCAGTGTTGCGATCGTGATCAAGTGCTGAACCCGTAAGAAGGAACCGTAGCAAAACTAGACTCTGTTCTCTTTCACTTAGACTGTGAATCGTCATATCAGGTATGAGGGAGAAAATTGGTCATGAATATGTGGGTTTTGGGATAGGTTAAGATGAAGGGGTTAACCCATGACCCTTATGTATGCCTGCGTATGCCTATGAATGTTGTTATGTTGTTTTCTGGCTATATGAGTACTGATTGATGAATAATCTGATGTTATAATATGTTTATAACTATGAGTTCGTGATTTATATGATTGTTGATGAATTGATGATGATGAGCTTGTTGTTTATGCCATGATATGGTGTTTTGTTAACCTTATGCTATCAGAACATAGTTATAGGGAGAAAATAAATAGGCAATGTGAGATTGATGACCAAGGATTAGTTTGAGAACCCTTAGGTTATGATTTATGAGTGTTGGACTAATCAAATTGGTAATAAATAGCTTAGGTTCGAATGATATGTTAATTAGAGAACGTAGACTGGTCCGATAGTGGAGAAACCCGTTGCTGTATGATTTGACACCCAAAAATCGATTTCCAGCACATGGAAATCGATTTGAATCGACCAAGTTTCGATTTCCAAGGTGTGGAAATCGATTTGGCCTTGTAGAAATCGATTCCTAGAATCGATTTTCCTTGTTCAAAATCGATTGGGGAAATCGATTTGAACATGTTGAAATCGATTTCCAGAGATTAGAAATCGATTTGAAGACTTGAGAAATCGATTCCAGAGAATTGGAAATCGATTCTCACATTCCCAGGAGCAGTTTTGACCCCTTATGCTTGATGGATAGTGTTATGCAGGCTTGTTATAATTTTAATAGGATATGAATTGTGGTTTAGATATTAAGATTAAGTTACGATTTTAATAGGATATGAATTGAGGTTTAAATATTAAGTTTAAGTTATAATCTTAATAAAATATGGATTGAGAGTTTAGATAATAAGATTAAGTATAATGTTTAATAAAGATAATTTTGAGTTAAGACTTAACAAAGAGAACAATTAGTAAGACGATGATGTTATTGGTAACGACGTACTGTTGTCGATGTTGTTGGTTAAATCATTCTTGATGCTTATTGGTCAAGTTTGATGTTGATAAATCACCTTTGATGCTTGTTGGTCAAAGTTGATAACCATGTAATGGTATGATGGTGGATGGTTGGACATGTGTTTGCATATTGATGAACATTGCACGCATCATACGTTGAAGTTGATATGTTGGGTGGAAAGCAAACGATGAATCGCGATAGTGGAGGCCACGATGGGTGTTATCCCGGCCTTGCGGGTACATTGGGTAGGGAAATTCCAGGTGACATGGGCTAGCTACCTATCGTCGGAGTGACCTAAAGGATAAGCTTGAGTACCCTGTCTAGCCACTATACGTTATCAGGATTAGTGAGAGTGTTCGGGGATGGCCCATGGTCTGGCATATCATCCACGTTGATAACCGGACATGTACTCCTAATCGTCTTTCCAGAGTTAGAGTTGTTGGCCACATGCATACGGAGTAGTGATGTTGCATTCGCATTGACATGCCTCTTTGATATATATATATATATATATATATATATATATATATATATATATATATATATATATATTGATTATACATGTGTTGATTGATGTATGTTGTATGTCATCTTAATTTCTATTCCATTCCGTTTACATATATTTATGATCGTATTTCTCACCCCCATTTTTTGTTGTTCTTGTGCATATGATGTTGCATGTGCAGAGGAGGGTGAGCATGCTGACGAGGAATGATCCCGTGGAGATCTCTCTTAGTAGTAGTATATAGGATTTACGTTCAGTTGCTTAGTTTTATTCCGATGTATTATCGGTATATGTATACCAACTCTGATCATGTGACATCGGGTTTCGGGTTATGTTTATGTTAACGTTTTTTCGCAATTGTTTTATGTTGAAGACGTTTTCGGATCACGTGGTACTTGCTACCTTTTATGTTAAAATTTTATTTAACTTGCATGCTTTATTGTATTTTATTGTATGCGGGGTAGCGGGTGTCACATTTAGTGGTATCAGAGCCGGTCTGTCCTACAGGCCGGGGCATGTGTCTGTTGTGTTCTCTTCTGTGTAATCTTATATGATTATCTATGATCAGTGTAGATGATGATATAGGATTGTAGGTATATAGTCTCGTCTTGGCTCGACGCAACCTTAAGACCTGATTCAAGGTAAGTGCCTCATCAAAGGGACTCCTTTAATAGTGTTGTTTGATTCGGGTGCGTCGCATTCCTTTATATCACATGACTGTGTTGAGTACCTTAGATTACCTGTTGCCCAACTTGAATATGATCTAGTTGTTGCTACCCCTACCAATAAGCCTGTTATTACCTCACATATTTGTAAAGGTTGTTCCATTGTCATTGATGATAGAAATTTCATAGTTGATCTTATATGCTTACCCCTTAAACAACTTGATGTTATTCTTGGTATGGACTGGTTATCTGCCAATCATGTCCTTTTAAATTGCTTTGATAAAACTGTTGTTTTTGGAACTACTATCGATCCTAAGGATCCATGTTTTCTGACTGCCAACCAAGTCAAGGCTTCTATTAGAGAAGAAGCCCAAGTATACATGATCTTATCTTCCCTGGAAGTAGAGAGAAAGGCTGAGGTTAAGGATGTGCCAGTTGTGAGAGAGTTCCCAGAATTTTTTCCCGAGGATATTTATAGTTTGCCACCTAAGAGAGAGGTTGAGTTTAGCATAGACTTAGTGCCAGGTACAGGACCTACATCCATAGCACCATACAGGATGTCCCCTCTAGAGCTAGCTGAGTTGAAGAAACAGTTAGAGGAATTGCTCCAATAGCAGTTTGTTAGGCCTAGTGTGTCTCCGTGGGGAGCGCCAGTGTTGTTGGTGAAGAAGAAAGATGGCAGCATGAGGTTATGTGTCAATTACCAACAGCTCAATAAGGTGACTATTAAGAATAGGTATCCTCTTCCTAGGATAGATGACCTTATGGACCAGCTGATAGGAGCTTGTGCGTTTTCTAAGATAGATTTGAGATCAGGCTATCACCAAATTCGGGTCAAGTCTGAGGACATTCCAAGAACTGCGTTCAGAACGCGCTATGGCCATTATGAGTATCTAGTTATGCCTTTTGGTGTGACTAATGCCCCTGCTGTATTCATGGACTACATGAACAAGATCTTTCATCCATACTTGGATAGGTTTGTAGTTGTCTTCATAGATGATATCCTAGTATACTCTAAGACTAAGGAAGAACATGAGGAACACTTGAGGATAGTCTTGGAAACCCTTAAGGAAAAACAGCTGTATGCCAAGTTGTCCAAGTGTGAGTTTTGGTTAGAAGAGGTGAGTGTCTTAGGACACATCATCTCTAAAGGAGGGATAGTCGTGGACCCAGCTAAGGTAGAAACCGTGCTCCATTGGGAAGCACCTAAGTCAGTGACCGAGGTTAGAAGTTTCTTGGGTTTAGCCGGGTACTATAGGAGGTTTATAGAGAGATTCTCTAAGATAGCTTTGCCTATGACCCGCCTTACTAAGAAAGGTCAGATCTTCGTGTGGGACTCTAAGTGTGAGGAAAGTTTCAGGAGTTGAAGAATAGGTTGACATCTGCACCTATGTTAGTATTACCCAATCCTAGTGAACCTTTTGTAGTGTACTGCGATGCTTCAAAGCAAGGTTTAGGTGGTGTGTTGATGCAGAATGGTCAAGTAGTAGCTTATGCTTCTAGGCAGCTTAAGACCCATGAGAAGAACTACCCTACTCATGACTTGGAGTTAGGAGCTGTAGTGTTTGCCTTAAAAATTTGGAGGTATTACCTCTATGGAGCTAGATTTGAGGTCTTTAGTGATCATAAGAGTTTGAAATACTTGTTTGACCAAAAGGAGCTGAATATGAGACAGCGTAGGTGGATGGAATTTAGGATTATGAGTTTGAGTTGAGTTACCACCCAGGTAAGGCCAATGTAGTAGCTGATGCTTTGAGTAGAAAAACCTTACTTGTTTTAGCTTTGATGGTTAGAGAGATGGATTTGATAGAGGAGTTTAGGGATTTAAGTTTAGCTTGGGAAGTTACCCCTAAGAGCATTAGGCTAGGAATGTTGAAAATCACTAAAAGTTTGATGGATCAGATTAGAGAAGGGCAGAAGATAGATGTATACCTTTTAGACCAGAGAGAGTTGATTACTCAAGGTAGAAATCTCAGTTTTAAGGATGGGACTGATTGAATTTTGAGGTTCCAAGATAGAGTTTGTATACATGATATTCCAGAGCTTAGGAAGTTGATCCTTGAGGAGGGACATAGGAGTGGCTTGAGTGTTCACCCGGGAGCCACAAAGATGTATCAGGATCTGAAACGGATGTTTTGGTGGCCTAGGATGAAAAAGGATGTGGCTGAGTTTGTTTATGCTTGCCTAGTATGTCAGAAGGCTAAGATAGAGCACCAGAAACCTTCAGGTAAGTTGCAACCTTTGAGTATTCCTGAGTGGAAGTGGGATAGTATCTCTATGGATTTTGTGTCTGGACTCCCTAGGTCTCCAGCTGGTTGTGATGCCATATGGGTTGTTGTGGACAGGTTAACCAAAGCTGCCCATTTCATCCCTATGAACATGGAATATCCATTAGAGAAGTTGACTGGGTTGTATATCAGAGAAATAGTTAGGTTGCATGGTGTACCCTCAAGCATAGTTTTAGACAGAGATCCTAGATTTACCTCTAGATTTTGGAATAGTTTGCATGAGGCCTTAGGTACTAAGCTTAGATTGAGTTCAGCTTATCACCCACAGACCGATGGTCAGTCTAAGAGGACAATCCAATCCTTAGAGGACTTGTTGAGGGCGTGTGTGCTAGAACAGTCGGATAGTTGGGATAAGTTTTTACCCCTTATAGAGTTCACCTACAACAATAGCTTCCATTCCAGTATTGGGATGGCACCTTATGAGGCTTTGTATGGGAGGAGGTGTAGGACACCCTTGTGTTGGAACGGGCCTGGAGAGAATGTTGTGTTAGGATCTGAGGTAGTGCAAGAGACTACAGAGAAAGTGAGGATGATACAAGATAAGTTGAGAGTGGCACAGAGTAGGCAAAAGAGATAAGAGAAGAAAAACTCTCGAGTTCCAGGAGGGGGATCATGTGTTCTTGCGAGTTACTCCAACTACTGGGGTTGGCAGAGTAATGAAAGCGCGGAAACTTACTCCTAGATTCATTGGCCCTTACCAAATTCTAAAAAGAGTCGGTGAAGTCGCCTACCAAATGGCTTTACCCCCGTTCTTGTCAAACCTTCATAATGTGTTTCATGTGTCTCAACTTCGGAAGTATGTTCATGATCCAAGCCATGTGATAGTACCCGATGTTATTCCACTAAAGGATAACTTGACCTTTGAGGTGTCACCACTTCGGGTTAAAGATCGAAGGGTCAAGCAGCTGAGAGGGAAGGAAATTCCCTTGGTCAAGGTCATTTGGAGTGGAGCTACAGAAGAAAGTGCTACATGGGAGTTGGAGAGCAAGATGAAGGAGTCATACCTGCAACTGTTTACTCAAGGTGAGTAGAAATTTCGAGGACGAAATTTTTTTATAAGGAGGGTGGAATTGTAATACCTTGCTTTTTCACTCCTATGTATATACGTGTTAATACTTGCTTATAGATATTTGCATATGTTGCTTTTGCTTGTTTTTGGTGCATAAGTTCATAGTTGTAATAGTTCAGCCTTTAGAATAATCAATCCATCCGAGTCTAAATAACCTGTTTCACGGTTTTGGCCATATCTTGAGTTCTAGGCATCCGATCGAGATGATCTAGGATGCGTTGGAAAGCTTAGAGGATTATCTACAAGTCTTATTTAGGTGTTGAGGCTAAAATCACGTTTTCGGAAAGGAAAATCGATTTGGGAAATCGATTTCCAGGTGCAGAAATCGATTTCCAGAAAGTGGAAATCGATTGTTTAAAGGGCAAAATCGATTTTATTTGATAATAAAATCAATTTGGCCAATGGAAAATCGATTTCCATGGTTGTGAAATCGATTCCCATGCGTGTCAGAGCTTGTGTACGCGTTTGGGTTGCCGGACTATGCTGTGTACGGCCCATTCATCCTAAAACGTCCCTAACAGCTATATATACATAGCATATGACCTAAACCTAGTATCCGCACCCTATTGTACTCACTTTTTGCCTCTTCTCACCCCTAAGAGCTCTAATTGATCTCTTGCTCTAGAAAACCCAAAAGGACGAATCCTGCTTTGGTGTTCTTCGTCAAGAACACGCCGTTGTTTGGCTAGTCTATCCCTGCTGCTAGAGTTAATCTCCTAAGTTAGAAATCAAGGTGAGTTTCTAATCCTAGATTTGTTTTCCCTTTCAATCCTTAACTTAAAGATCGACTCTGCTTTCCAGTGCTGTGATCGTGATCAAGTGCTGAACCCGTAAGAAGGAACCGTAGCAGAACTTGACTCTGTTCTCTTTCATTTAGTCTGTGAATCGTCATATCAGGTATGGGGGGAGAAAATTGGTCATGAATATGTGGGTTTTGGGATAGGTTAAGATGAAGGGGTTAACCCATGACCCCTATGTATGCCTGCGTATGCCTATGAATGTTGTTATGTTGTTTTCTGGCTATATGAGTATTGATTGATGAATAATCTGATGTTATAATATGTTTATAACTATGAGTTCATGATTTATATGATTGTTGATGAATTGATGATGATGAGCATGTTGTTTATGCCATGATATGGTGTTTCGTTAACCTTATGCTATCAGAACATAGTTATAGGGAGAAAATAATAGGCAATGTGAGATTGATAACCAAGGATTAGTTTGAGAACCCTTAGGTTATGATTTATGAGTGTTGGACTAATCAAATTGGTGATAAATAGCTTAGGCTCGAATGATATTTTAATTAGAGAACGTAGACTGGTCCGATAGCGGAGAAACCCACTGCTGTATGATTTGACACCCAGAAATCGATTTCCAGCACATGGAAATCGATTTGAATCGACCAAGAATTGATTTCCAAGGTGTGGAAATCGATTTGGCCTTGTAGAAATCGATTCCTAGAATCGATTTTCCTTGTTCAAAATCGATTGGGGAAATCGATTTGAACATGCTGAAATCGATTTCCAGAGATTGGAAATCGATTTGAAGACTTGAGAAATCGATTCCAGAGAATTGGAAATCGATTCTCACATTCCCAGGAGTAGTTTTGACCCCTTATGCTTGATGGATAGTGTTATGTAGGCTTGTTATAATTTTAATAGGATATGAATTGTGGTTTAGATATTAAGATTAAGTTATGATTTTAATAGGATATGAATTGAGGTTTAAATATTAAGGTTAAGTTATAATCTTAATAAAATATGGATTGAGGGTTTAGATAATAAGATTAAGTATAATGTTTAATAAAGATAATATTGAGTTAAGACTTAACAAAGAGAACAATTAGTAAGACGATGATGTTATTGGTAACGACGTACTGTTGCCGATGTTGTTGGTTAAATCATTCTTGATGCTTATTGGTCAAGTTTGATGTTGATAAATCACCTTTGATGCTTGTTGGTCAAAGTTGATAACCATGTAATGGTATGATGGTGGATGGTTGGACATGTGTTTGCATATTGATGAACATTGCACGCATCATACATTGAAGTTGATATGTTGGGTGGAAAGCAAACGATGATCGCGATAGTGGAGGCCACGATGGGTGTTATCCCGGCCTTGTGGGTAAATTGGGTAGGGAAATTCCAGGTGACATGGGCTAGCTACCTATCGTCGGAGTGACCTAAAGGATAAGCTTCAGTACTCTGACTAGCCACTATACGTTATCAGGATTAGGGAGAGTGTTCGGGGATGGCCCATGGTCTGGCATATCATCCACGTTGATAACCGGACATGTACTCCTAATCGTCTTTCCAGAGCTAGAGTTGTTGGCCACATGCATACGGAGTAATGATGTTGCATTCGCATTGACATGCATCTTTGATATATATATATATATATATATATATATATATATATATATATATTGATTATACATGTGTTGATTGACGTATGTTGTATGTCATCTTAATTTCTATTCCATTCCGTTTACATATATTTATGATCGTATTTCTCACCCCCATCTTTTGTTGTTCTTTTGCATATGATGTTGCATGTGTAGAGGAGGGTGAACATGCTGACGAGGAGTGATCCCGTGGGGATCTCTCTTAGTAGTAGTAGATAGGATTTACGTTCAGTTGCTTAGTTTTATTTCGATGTATTATCGGTATATGTATACCAACTCTGATTATGTGACATCGGGTTTCGGGTTATGTTTATGTTAACGTTTTTCCGTAGTTGTTTTATGTTTAAGACGTTTTCGGATCACGTGGTACTTGCTACCTTTTATGTTAAAATTTTATTTAACTTGCATGCTTTATTGTATTTTATCGTATGCGGGGTAGCGGGTGTCACATTGTTCTTGAACAATTAAAGTTTTGTAGTAAGAAAAGTGTTTTAAAGACTTATTTTTCAAAGAAAACCAATAAGTGACTTTGATCCAAAGATCAAGTAAAGTTTCAACATTTAATTGTTTTCACCAAAGTGAAACATGCCTTTTACCTTATCCATAGATCATCTAATAAATCAAGTGTTTTAAAAGTGAAACAAAGAAGTGTTTTAATGAAAAGTTAAACATAGTTTCATAAGGCATTTCCTTTATCTTAGAACAAAGACAATGTTCCTTTTTCAAACATAATGGAGACTTTTTATCCTTAAGTTGATTAAAATGAATCATAGTTAATGAAGTTAGATGTTATTACATTTCCTTTCCATTAATTTAGGACATGGATTACACTGAGTTAGTAAGGAAAAACCCTTTTCAAAATTTGTTAAGGAACTTTGCCTTAAGCAAGTACAAAGTTCTTTCAAATCAATGTGTTTTCAAATAGTAATGGTTTTGTTTACAAAGAGAGTTTTCAACTGTTAATCGTAAAGTTTTACGCATGAAAACCTAAGTTAAGAAATTAACTTAGAGTTGAAGACATGAGATAATTAAGTATAGTATGTGGTGGAACAAGACCATGTACTATACCATTGATAACTTAATGCATCAATGACTTCATATGACTTAAGTGAATCAACACTTATTTCATTAATTTTAAAACAAGGAGTTAATATCTTAGAAAGACTTAAAGACTTATCTAAGAGGATTCTCGATCCTTCTTCATAATACTTAGGATTTGAGATGTGATTCATAAGACATAAACACAAACATGAAACGTTTTGGGTTTTGAAACAGTCGTTCGATTGTTTCAGTCTTGTAATAATCGGGACGAGAAAGACCCTAAGGCTGTGCAGGTATAGAACTATACAGTTGAAGGAATCCTGAGTCTGTGCAGGTATGGGACCGTATAGTTGAAGGAAGGCTTATAAGAATTGATTGGTACTACCTATACCCACAAGATTTATCTTCTTTTCGGAAGCCTAGAACATAAGAACTCCATAGTTAAGCGTGCTTGACTTGGAGGAATTGTGGGATGGGTGACCCTCTGAAAAGTTTCCTAGAAAGCGTGGAGTGAGGACAAAACACGCTGAAAAGACTCGTGTTGGTTTGTGGGGACATTCGGCAATTCTGAAAGCAGTCCGGATCATTCCAAAGGAATCATGAGATATTTACCCGATGGACAAATGTTTTATAATACAAAGACCCGTATAGTTCCTAAGGAATAATACCTAGCGAATCTTGAAGTTTATTCAATGGATAGACATTGCTTTATCGCATCTGCCTTGTGTAAGCAATGGCATTTCATGTGCATAGTTGCAAGGCCTTGAGCCTAGGAGTTGAGCTTACACCTTGATGCGGGTGCGAATCTTACAGTGACGATCTTAAATGGTCTTGAGAGATGTCAGGGTTGGAGATTCCACAAGTAACCAGTTGGTGATTCTTCTATGTCGTGGTATTCCGTGCACTACTGTGACATCTTTGACTCAATGACGTAATTTTCATGTTTGGTCGAGAGTGTTTCCGTAAAGCCAGATACGTACACGTCACATTTGTTGAAGCATCTGCCCATTGCTGGCATTAATCGGAACATGTCCTCCCATTCACTCTCTCCGACGATTTGTTAGCTCCATGGAGTAGTGATCATAGTTTTACCCTTGTGGCATATGGCATTGAGTCATGTACATCGCATTGCATTGTATGGCTGTTGATGATTACATTTGCTTATTGTACATCACCATTTTGCTTTCAAAGATGTCTTATGCTGCTTATTGATTAATATGATATATTGCGATTTACAGTATGCATGTTGGATAAGTTGTTACCTGGTGTGTTATCCTGTGTTACTATTACTGTTATGCTATTTTGTGTGTCGTGCATGTAGTTATCGCGTTTAAATCCATATATTGGTTACTCACCTTTGCCTGTACATGTTAGACACCCTATTGTGTTTTTGGATACGTGTACAGATACTTCTCAATGGTCATTTGGGTCGCTTCAGGACCCTATAGCTTGTGTTTCTCAATGCCGACGACGAAGATGTGTGGACTGTCGACGACGAGACCCAGTCTCATTGGTATGATGTATACTAGGTAGTAGGCTATATTGTCCGTAGAGTTCTTTTATCAAACCAGCTCTTAGGATTTTAATGTATTATGTTGAGAAAGTAGGTAGATATGGTTTGGAAAACATTTGTATAGTTTGGAACTTCTGTATGAAAAATAATTTCAGGAAGGTATATATGTGGTGATGAAATGATTTATGAATAAACCCAGTTATGTGTATTGTCAAGAATGATGCGATTTTATTATTATGATATGTGTATTGCTTTTCTGGAGTATTATGCTGAAAACTTTTTAAACCCGAGTTTTTTGACTTAAAGAAAATTATCCTTTTCCTAAAGCAATCAACAATTCTCTTTTTAAATTTGTAATTCCGCATGTGTTCTTCATGTGATGCCCAAGGGGGGTGTTACATTAGTGGTATCAGAGCTAGTCGAGTCTTTCGGGAACCTTGGTGAATAGGTCTGTTGTGATTTTGTTGTGTGATCTCTGGCTGAACTTGATTGAATTGTTTCCTTGTCAAACCAATGTGTGTTGACGCACAAGCATGTGTGTTTTGATGGGTTCTGATTTGGTTTAGACCTTGTAAGAACTCATGATTAGTAATGGTACTTGTATTTGTTGACACATTGTTTATCCTTTTGGGATTGTGTCAGACATTTGGACAAGTATGCCTTAGACATATAGAAGAATACCTAAAGTTTTTAAAGTAGAGTCATATGTGGCTAGTGAGCGACTAAAGGAATGGCAAGATAACGACATGCTCGTTAATAGAGTTGAAAGACTGGAATAGAATCCAAGTAGAGCATTGGAAGTGTAGTAAGACCTTAATGGACCTCGAGGATAGTTATGACAGTGATTGTGACCTTGAACATTCTCAGACGCAGAAATCTATTGGAAAACCACTAAGAAATTACTAATTGCCTCGTATTTGTAGATGACCGCTTAAGTCATGGGGATGAAATAGGAGAATGAAGACTTGATGATTTGAAAAATGAGAATTTGTATAACTGTGTTGTGAAAGTATTTTTAAGAAATGATTAGACTCTCTGGTGTTTGTGGATTTGATGGATAAGCATATGTTCCACTAGGACAGATATGAGTGGACCTGTAATCCAAGTTGATGATGATAGTGAAGAGTATGTACGATACTTAAGTATGAACTTTCAAAGGTTACGAATGATCAGAGACTGAGTGAATCAGAATTGAAAAGTGAATTTTGATTATAGAATGAGTGTCTTTAGGATTGGTATCAGTAGAGGAAAGGATCGTAAGGAATCCTATATGGATAGGAGTAGTATCTAGTTGAGAGAACTTAAGACAGTGACCCATATAGATAAGTAAGAAGGATAAGTTTGGACTCGCTTGCAACGACAATTATCTGAAGGCATTGTTGACCCTTTGTTTCGATACTTTCAATTTTCGAGGACTTGGACTGAAGTATGCGAGGAAAGTTTCCAAGAATTAAAGAGAAGGTTGACTACTTCACTTGTGTTAGTGCTGCTTGATCTCAAGGGAACATTTGTGTTCACACTCCTACATATTCCCCAGTGTATTAGACAATTGAGTGAATTGGTTAAATGGTGTCCATTGGTCTGGACATTTTCATATTATTTCACTGAGAGATTTGTTATGACTATTTCTTGAGTTATAACATAAACGACTTCTTGATACTGGAAGTTTCTTGATGAAACTTAGTTTAATCACTTTTACTTTTGGTAAATGTGATCCAGTCTGATTTTTGGCCAAACTATCTATATTTTGATTCCTAAATCTATTGGAAGGTTCTTATGAAAGAAGGGATTTTATTAGGGTCATGGTTGTAAACATGTATTAGCTATGCATTTTTACACTCACGAACCTACTGAAGAATCTTTTTACATACTGGACATTCCTGCATTCCTTTCAGAGTATTAAAATTCTTCTGTATACTTTCTTATGAGAGTAAGACCAGGAAAAATTTCCTTTGTTTAAAATTTCTTTCTTTAATCTTCAACGATCGAGTAGAGACCGAGCTCAACTGATCATCCTTAACTCAAGTGGACGAGCAAGAAGAACGTTTTGATCTTTGGAAGATTGGTTAGGAGTAAGTATAGTTGCTAACTGCTAACATCCTTTCAGCAGGATAGACAAGAAGTGATGGAAGTTTTGTTGAAGATATAGTTGTGATTGATAAGATGTGAATCTTGAAGATCAAGCTGAGAAAGTGAGACAATTACTATCAAGTATTGACCAAGGCAGAATAGTAGTTGAAAGACCTAGGGTAATGATCAATGTCTGTAGTTAAGATTAATTGTATGAGTTTGAAGATTTATAAGAAAATGTTCTTAGCAGTTTTACCTAAGCTGGATATAAGTAGAAAAGAGGAGTTTCTGAGTAGAACTAAGTTGTTAGAAAAATTCAAGACCTATGAATTTGGGTAAATTTACCCGATGCGATTTCTTTTGGTTGTAGTTGCATTAAGAGGTGCAATCAAGTTCTGTAAGATCGAGGTGCATGATTATGATGTAAGTTGGAGAGGTGGACTGTGTTCAAAAGGAACTAAGAATAAGAATAGATATCTTGGATTGGAAATGATGGAGGTGTTGTACAAGAAATGTGTATTGTAGTTTAAATCTTGGGGTTAACAGTAAAAGTTAAAGATGTCAGAGGAAGATCTCCCTAAGTGGATTAGTGTTGAAAGAAAAGCGGTTAAGTTTGATTATATTTCTCACATGTGAAGAAATTAAGGTAAGATATTAAGGAGAAGGGGTATGGATTGAGGATAAACGATATGATTTTTAATGGTAAATCAATCGAAGGACGAGTATGGAGTTGTCATTAGGTTATAATGTTACCTAGGGAAGGAATACGTACGGGGTACAATGTGGAACTTAGGGATTAAGAAATCCTGTTTGGTTTTGAATCACGAAATTTCGAGGACGAAATTCTTTTAAGAGAGGTAGTAATGTAACGCCCCAATTTTCAAGTTTTATAATTATTCAGTATTTAAACATTTGTATTTTATTAGAGGGTTTAGAGAGTGAAATAAAATATTCTGAGAACATAGTGATGCCCTACACAACCATAGGAAGCCATGGTTAAGTTTCGGGCGAAAGCTCAAACGAAGCCCGGTCTGTGTTTTTCATTGACAGTAGTATTTTACTATTGTCAAGACCTAATTTTGACTCATGAACGAAACAGTTAGGTTTTAAATAAAATTGCGAACGATATCGGGGATTTTGAAAAAAATTCAAAATTAATAAGTTCTCACGACATTCTTGGGCGAAAACTTAAATCGGGTGAACAACGGATCTAAAAACGGATTTACCGGAACCCGCTAACGGATAAACATGCTGTCACATCATCTATAAAAACGTGCTATGACTCATCTGTGTAATGATTACGTTTAGAAAATATTTGGACGTGAAATGACCAAAATGCCCTTGACCTTTTTCATAATTACCATTTGCCCTAGAATGAAAAGACTATATTGTCCCTGAGAATTTATGGAATAACCCTTTTGACCTTGTGACTCACTATGTCATCATTATCTTTCTAGAAATATCTAGATATTTATAAGGGAAATGACCATTATGCCCCTAGTCTTTTAAGGAATTACCAAATTACCCTTTTGGTTATTTACAAGTTTGCTATGACATCAAATAATATCTCACCTTCACTCGCTCTCTCTCTAGGCCACATGGCCCTCCCTCTTTCTCTCTCTTCTCTCACTTGTTCTTCATTTCCTCTCTTTGTTCTTCAAGTGTTCTTCAAGTTTGATCTTGAGAACTTAGTGATTTTTGGGTGATTCAAGTTGTTTCTCTTCAAGACTTTGAATCTAGGAGGTATTAACTCCATCCTAGATTTCTTAATCACTCTATTTCATCTCTTGATTCATGAAGATCCAACTTTGATTCATGAACTTTGAAAATTCATAGAAAAGTGTAGAAAAATCCTTTTAATACCAAATCAATTTCTATGATCTAGTTTCATCGTTCTCTTTCATTATCCAAGAGCATGAAATCAAATTAGTTTTCTAGACATATCTTCTTAAAGTGGCCGAAACCTTCATGTTAAGAAAGGTTGAGTTTTTTATTCAAGTTTTGAGTAATAAGACTTAATCTAGTGTTGTGTATACTTGAGGATCATTGATCCAAGAGTTGGAAACCAAATGAGCTTCCTAGCTCATATGGGTTTTCTTGGCCGAAACCTCCATGTATTGATGGATGGGATTTTGGTTCAAGTTTTGGTGTAATAGGCTTTGATCTAGCCTTAGCACTCCTTGTAAGGATGGAATCCAAGAGATAGGAATTTTTGGACATTCCTAGATATATTTATGGCTCCATGGCCGAATCCTATATAGGTAGGAATAGGAAGATTTGTGTTGTGTAATATTCATGTTTGGATTGATTTTGTGTATGTAGTTGTGATTGGTTGATCGGACGAGGAATCGGGAGAATTGGCGAGCCGATCGGACGACTTTTGCTTGGAGGATAACTACAACGGGTAAGGGGAGTTTGCCTGAGGGATTTTCCCGATAACTATATGTTATCCGTGATTGATTTGTGTAGCTCTGTTGGAACCTTGTTGTGATTGTAATAATGGTTTATGCTTTAATATGTTTTAGTATGCTTTAGTATGTTTTAGCATATGTTTTTGATGATGTTGATTGGATGAAAAATATTTTCATGTATGTTGAAAAACCACTTTGATCTTTAGATCAAGTAAGGATTATTTTTATGCTTGATTATTATGCAATGATGTGTGATTGTTGTTTGTCATAATTATGTGAGAATTTTGAGCTATAGCTTGGTTAGTTAGTGAAGCAAAATCTTCACTTTTACCTTGAGGAGGCTTGCGGCCTTAGTGAGTAAAGTGGGGAAGAACATGTGTTGTTCTTGAACAATTAAAGTTTTGGAGTACGAAAAGTGTTTTAAAGACTTATCTTTCAAAGAAAAACAATAAGTGACTTTGTTCCAAAGATCAAGTAAATTTCCAACATTTAATTGTTTTCACCAAAGTGAAACATGCCTTTTACCTTATCCATAGATCATCTAATAAACCAAGTGTTTTAAATGTGAAACAAAGAAGTGTTTCCAAGAAAAGTTAAACATAGTTTCGTAAGGCATTTCCTTTATCTTGGAACAAAGACAATATTCCTTTTTCAAATATAATGGAGACCTTTTATCCTTAAGTTGATTAAAATGAATCATAGTTAAGGAAGTTAGATGAGATTAAATTTCCTTTCCATTAATTTAGGACATGGATTACACTAAGTTAGTAAGGAAAAACCCTTCTCAAAATTTGTTAAGGTACTTTGCTTTAAGCAAGTACAAAGTTCTTTCAAATCAATGTGTTTTCAAATAGAAATGGTTTTGTTTACAAAGAGAGTTTTCAACTCTTAATCCTAAAGTTTTACGCATGAAAACCTAAGTTAAGTAATTAACTTAGAGTTGAAGACAAGGGATAATTACGTATAATATGTGGTTGAACAAGACCATGTACTATACCATTGATGACTTAATGCGTCAATGACTTCATAAGACTTAAGTGAATCAAAACTTATTTCATTAATTGTAAAACAATGAGTTAATATCTTAGAAAGGCTTAAAGACTTATCTAAGAGGATTCTCAATCTTTCTTCATAATACTTAGGATTTGAGATGTGATTCCAAAGACATAAACACAAACATGAAATATTTTGGGTTTTGAAACAGTCGTTCGATTGTTTCAGTGTTGTAATAATCGGGACGAGAAAGACCCTAAGGCTGTGCAGATATGGGACTATATAGTTGAAGGAAGGCTTATAAGAATTGATTGGTACTACCTACACCAACAAGATTTATCTTCTTTTCGGAAGCCTAGAACATAAGAACTCCATAGTTAAGCGTGCTTGACTTGGAGGAATTGTGGGGTGGGTGACCTTCTGGGAAGTTTCCTAGAAAGCGTGTGAGTGAGGATAAAACACCATTAAAAGACTCGTGTTGGTTTGTGGGGACAGTCGGCAATTCTGAAAGCAGTCCGGATCATTCCAAAGGAATCACGAGATATTTATCTGATGGACAAATGTTTTATAATACAAAGACGCGTATAGTTCCTAAGGAATAAAACCTAGCGAATCTTGAAGTTTATCCAATGGATAGACAATGCTTTATCGCATATGCCTTGTGTTAGCAATGGCATTTCATGTGCATAGTTGTTAGGCCTTGAGCCTAGGAGTTGAGCTTACACCTTAATGCGGGTGCGAATCTTACGGTGACGATCTTAAATGGTCTTGAGAGATGTCAGTGTTGGAGATTGCACAAGTGACTAGTTGGTGATTCTTCTATGTCGTGGTATTCCGTGCGCTACTGTGACATCTTTGACTCAATGACGTACTTTTCATGTTTGGTCGAGAGTGTTTCCGTAAAGCCAGATACGTACACGTTACATTTGTTGAAGCATCTGCCCATTGTTGGCATTAACCGGAACATGTCCTCCCATTCACTCTCTCCGATGATTTGTTAGCTCCATGGAGTAGTGATCATAGTTTTACCCTTGTGGCATATGGCATTGAGTCATGTACATCGCATTGCATTTTATGGCTGTTGATGATTACATTTGCTTATTGTACATCACCATTTTGCTTTCAAAGATGTCTTATGCTGCTTATTGATTAATATGATATATTGCGATTTACGGTATGCATGTTGGATAAGTTGTTATCCTGCGTTACTATTACTGTTACGTTGTTTTGTGTGTCATGCATGTAGTTATCACATTTAAATCCATATATTGGTTACTCACCTTTGCCTGTACATGTTGGACACCCTGTTGTGTTTTTGGATATGTGTAAAGATACTTCTCAATGGTCATTTGGGTCACTTTAGGACCCTGTAGCTTGTGTTTCTCGATGCCGATGACGAAGATGTGTGGAATGTTGACGACGAGACCCAGTCTCATTGGTATGATGTATAACAGGTGGTAGGCTCTATTGTTCGTAGAGTTCTTTTATCAAACCAGCTCTTAGGATTTTAATGTATAATGTTGAGAAAGTCGGTAGATATGGTTTGGAAAACCTCTGTATAGTTTGGAACTTCTGTATGAAAAATAATTTCAGGAAGGTATATATGTGGTGATGAAATGATTTATGAATAAACCCAGTTATGTGTATTGTCAAGAATGATGTGATTTTATTATTATAATATGTGTATTGCTTTTCTGGAGTATTATGCTGAAAACTTTTTACACCCGAGTTTTCTGACTTAAAGTAAATTATCCTTTTCCGAAAGCAACCAGCAATTCTCTTTTTAAATTTTTAATTCCGCACGTGTTCTTCATGTGATGCCCAAGGGGGGTCTTACAGAGATCAGATGATATGTTGGACAACTGCGAATAACTGAGTATGCCACATTGGTGGATAAATGTCAAATTGCTGAAGCCAACCTTATAATTATGCAAGAGGACCGTCAATTAAAGTGGTAGAAGAAAAAGGAGGAAGGCAAACATTCTCAACAGTTAAGGGTAAAGGGGAGTCTTGGAAAAGGAAAACAAGTGCAAGTTTCAGATCCGCCCAAGGGAACAGGATGTGCAAAGTGTGGCATGAATCATAGAGGAGAATGCCGCATGGATCAAAATGTATGTTATCACTGTGGACAAGCTGGACATGTGTCTCCAAACTGGCCAGCTCAAAAACAAAAAGGAGTGGTTATTTCAGAACAATCGACTAAAGGAGAAAGGAATGGTTATTTCAGAACAATCGACTAAAGCAGTTTATCAGACCGAGTGCATCCCCGTGGGGCGCACTAGTACTGGTTGTTAGGAAAAAGGATGGGAACATGAGACTCTGTGTAGATTATAGACAACTCAACAAGGTGACTATCAAAAATAAGTACCCACTCTCTAGAATAGATGATTTGTTGGATCAACTTAGAGGAGCAGGAGTTTTCTCTAAAATTGATTTGAGGTCAGGATACCATCAAATAAGGATAAAGCCTGAGGATATACCAAAGACTTCGTTTCGGACGCGGTATGGACATTATGAATATTTGGTTATGCCGTTTGGTCTGACTAATGCTCCAACAGTATTTATGGATTATATAAATAGGATATTCAGGCCTTTCTTAGATACGTTTGTAGTTGTTTTCATTGATGATATCCTGACCTATTCTAATAGTCCTGAAGAGCATGAAAGTCATCTTAGGATAGTGTTGCAGATCTTGAAGGAGAAGAGGTTGTTTGCTAAACTAGAAAAGTGTGAATTCTGGATGACAGAGGTAAATTTCTTAGGTCATGTAATTTCACAAGAAGGAGTAGCGATGGATCCTAATAAAGTAGATGTTGTTTTTAATTGGGAAAGGCCCAAAACCATTACCGAAGTCAAGAGTTTCCTAGGACTAGCTGGTTACTACAGGAGGTTTATTAGGGGTTTCTCTCAGTTGTCCTTGCCCTTAACCCGTTTAACACGTAAAGATCAACCTTTTGTGTGGACTACGGAGTGTGGAAAGAGCTTTTTGGAATTGAAGACTTGTTTAACTACTGCACCGGTACTAACTATACCAAATCCAGCCTTAGGATTTGAAGTTTACTGTGATGCCTCCTTAAGGGGTCTGGGATGTGTACTAATGAAAAATAGACAAGTGGTAGCCTATGCTTCTCGTAAACTAAGACCTCATGAAGAAAATTATCCTACCCGTGACCTAGAACTAATTGCCATAGTATTCGCTTTAAAGATATGGAGGCATTAGCTTTATGGAAATCGATTTGAAGTGTTTAGTGATCATAAGAGTTTAAAATACCTCTTTGATCAAAGAGAACTAAATATGAGGCAAAGGGGGTGGATGGAGTTCCTTAAAGATTATGATTTTGAGTTAAGGTATCACCCGAGGAAAGCGAATGTGGTAACAGATGCTCTAAGTAGGAAAGGTCTTCATATTTCCTTCATGATGGTACATGAGATGAAATTGTTGGAAGATTTCCACAATTTGAATTTAAATGTGGCAATAGGACGGGATAGCATCTTTTTGAACCACATTGAAATCTCTTGCGATTTCAGAACTCAGGTTAAGCAGGCTTAACTAGTGGATGAGAATTTGCAATCTGAAAAATATAATCCTGGTTTGTCAGAAACCAGAGATGGAGTTATCCTCTTCTAGGATAGGGTGTGCATTCCCAATGATGGACGAATGAAAAGACAAGTTTTGGAGGAAGCACACAAAAGTGATTTCTCAGTACATCTTGGTTCCACTAAGATGTATCAAGGTCTTCAACGAATGTACTGGTGGTCAGGTATGAAAAGGGATATAGCAGAGTTTGTCTCTCAATGTCTAGTGTGTGTCAAGGTTGAACACCAAAGACCCTCGGGCATGCTTCAACCCTTACAATTGCCCGTTTGGAAATGGGAAAGCATCTCTAGATTTTGTTATGGGTTTACCTCGTACACAATCGGGTTATAACTCTATATGGGTAATTGTAGATCGTTTGACGAAGACAGCCCATTTCCTACCATTTAAAGCCTCCTACAACACAGCCAGGTTAGCTAAGTTGTTCATAAAGAAGATAGTTAGGTTGCATGGTGTGCCAGCAAGTATTGTGTCAGATGGAGACCCTAAGTTTACTTCTAGATTTTGGAAAGCTTTTCACCGAGCCTTAGGGACGAGGCAGAATCTTAGCACTACTTATCATCCTCAAACAGATGGTCAGACAGAAAGGACTATTCAAATGGTCAGATAGAAAGGACTATTCAAACCTTAGAGTATATGATGAGGGCTTGCACTTTGGAAAGTGGCAAGAGTTGGGATAACCATCTACCTTTGATAGAGTTTGCCTATAATAATAGCCACCACTCCAGCATAGGCATGGCACCATATGAGGCACTCTATGGTTGCAAATGTAGAACCCCCTTATGCTGGTCAGAAGTAGGAGACAAGGGAATCCTTGGACCGGAAATAATGCAAGAAACTACGGAGAAAATCCGGATAATAAGGGATAAGCTACGAATTGCTCAAAGTCGGCAAAAGAGTTATGTCGATCAAAGAAGAAGGCCTTTAGAATTTGAAGAGGGTGACTATGTGTTCATACGTGTAACCCCCACAATAGGCATTGGGAGGGTTGTGAAGGCTAAGAAATTAAGTCCTCGTTATATTGGACCCTTTCAGATCCTTCATCGAGTCGGTCCTATAGCATATCAATTAGCTCTACCTCCTTCTTTGTCTGGTTTACATGATGTCTTCCATATGTCACAACTCAAAACGTACATTCCTAATCCATCCCAAGCTTTGAGTCATGACACAATATTCCCTTAAGACCCAATTTAACCTTCCAACCTATGCCGGTTCAAGTTGTTGACCGCAGCCTGAAAACAATGAGGAATAGGACCATTCCAATGGTAAAGGTTATTTGGAAGGATCAACTCCTGAAGAGACAACTTGGGAGCTTGAGGAGGACATGAGAAAACAATACTCCTACATTTTCACAGGTACGTTATAACTTAAATTTTGAGGACAAAATTGCTTGTAAGGGGTTAGAAATGTAATATCCTTTCTCAAGGGAATTCTAGCTTCTACGACTTTATCTTGGGTGTTTTGAATCCGTGTATGTATGTATGTATGTATGCATATATATATATATATATATATATATATATATATGTCATATATCACCCTCTCTTAGATTTATTTTCATTACAAGAACAATCATATTCCCTCTCATTCTATGCATAAATATGATTAGTACAGTCCTTAATTTAAATCATAGTATTTTTTTTACAAGTGACTAATGACTATCAAGGAAGTCTAGCCCTATTAGATAAATAAAATTTTTGTCCACTTAACCCTCTCCCCGTCACACTTTCGGCCAGACTAAGGAGAGAAGGAGAGACTCTCCTTCTTGTTTCCTATTGCATCAAACTCCCTCTATTCATCTCAACCCTAACACCCACACCATCACCTCCTCTTTTCTTCTTTTGTTTTCTTCCAAAATCAACATGAACAAACATTAATTTTCTCTATGAAGTGAGTTTGGAGCAACCACACTTGAGAGCAAGAAGGAGCAAAGTCAGATTAGGGAGGGAATTCTAAGGAACTCAACCTCCATTACACTAGCTTCATCCTTTACTTATGTGAGTTTCCTTAGTTTAGTGCTTGGTAATCATAAATCCAAGCCTAGGAATTTTGATTCTTGCTTTTATTGTTTGATTTCATACCTGCATGTTGATTATATGAATTAAAATGAGTGCAGATTGATGTTGTCAATTATTTAAATTTGCATGCAGGTGTTTTGTTTGTGAAAAGTCCCAAATGAAGTTGCTGGCCACAAAACCGTATAAACATATATGTAGTATCTTACTTATAACTATTTCTATGGGGCTCTATTTGGTATGATTTATGATTTTTTGGAAACTAGACTCGATTTTCTATAGTTTAGGCACTGATTTTACTGTTTTTCATTGAGTGTTGATAGATAAAAACCTGTTACAAGTCAGAGGACAGTTGCTGTCCTGTTTTTCAAATGCAGTAAATTTTTGGTTAAAACTGTACTTTTTGGGCAGTTTTTTTCAAAAGTGAAAATTTTATTTATAAATTAGACATGTTAAGATTTCCATAGAGGGGTCATTTCCCTAAATCCGACATCGTTTGGTATTTTAATAAATTCATAGAAGTTGGCTGAAAACTGAAAATTTTTGTAGGTACTGTTAATGTTTTAATTCTTGATAAACACTTGTTTGAAGGTTATTGGGATTGATTTAAAATGTTTTGTAGTGTAACAATAATGCATAAAAGTAAACTATAGCTTGGAATCCAATAATGACAACCATCCTCTATCCGATATGATTCGAATTAGAATGGAGGTCAGAGACATTTCAGATGTCGAGTATAGAGTCCTTCCCGTTTGGAAGGCAATCACAGAAGTCCTTTCAGTTAGGAAGGCAAGCAGGTAAGTGCAAACAAGTGGGACACTGCTTTTGGTCATAGACGTATGTCCTGCCTTACAAGTATAGAGTTGTTTCCTCTAAGTACCATAGCGTACAAGGAGGGTACAGCGACATTTTTCGCTGACAAAAACCCCAAGGGATGTCCAAGTATATAGAGTTTACTCTCATATTATGTATTGATGTTATTGTTAATCTACTTATAAGTATTTATGACACAGAGTTTTTGCAGGAAATTCACTGAGATTGGTTATCTCACTACTCATATTTGTTGTTTCAGATAAGAAAGAGTAGTGCATCACTATACCCCAAGGACTGCAGGCATTGAGGACTTTTTAAAATTCCTTGTATAAGCCAGATTTAGTATGTATTATTAACTGGTTAATGCCTTAGTTCAAAACTCATTTTCGTTTGTTTAGATTATTATGGACATAACTTTGTACAAACTAGAGACTTATGGCTTCCACCACTCTGTTGTTATCTACTTATGTCTAACCTTCATGTGATACTTATGCCTTACATAGTAATGTAACATAGGGTATTACATTAACTTTACACGATTTTGAACCCTAACCGATGTTAGATCCCTTAGCACGATATCAATGATGGCAAACATAAATAACATCATTCCCCATAATTAAGCATAACAACCCAAAATCATGCATAATCAGGCATAACCAAATACGAGCAAGCATAAAATAAATCACTCCATATCAACACAGTACATTTAAAATATTGCAGCCCATATACACAAACACAGCACGCAGCTGTCGGAAATTGAATTCCTCAGGTTTATCCCCTTACCTCTTGAAGTTATCCTTCAAGTAAAAGTCGTCTGATCGATCCACGAATTCTCTCGATTACTAGTCCGATTACTCAACCACAACTACATACACACAATCAATCTAAACATCAATATTAAACAACATAATTTTCCTTATTCCCCTCTACCTAGGGTTCTTCGGCCATAGGGTCCCAAAATTAGCTAGGGATGTCTAAAAATTCCTATCCCTTGGATGAAGGATCTTTAGGTACCCTTAACACCAAAAAAAGTCTCTATATTCAAACTTGGATCAAAATTTCTTGTTTTCCCCAAATGCGTGGTTCGGCCACTCTTTAATTAAATAGGCGAGGGAAGTCTTTTGATCACATGCTCTTGGATTCAATGACCCTGCGACACCCTCAATCCGGCGTCACATTTGTTGCCCAAAACATACAAAACGCGAAATAAAATCTTGCTGGTTTACTTTGGGAAAAACGGTTTTCTTTAACTATATCTCATTAAGTCCTGAAAATCGTGAAAATTTTTTTTCTTCTTATAACTATAAATATTAACAACTTCAAAGTATATATATATATATATATGCATCAACAGTTAGGTATATACATATGAACTATGGACAACATGTCCTTTGCAAAAGAAACTAGCTGTAAAGCAAAAATACTAGCAACTCTAAAAACTAGGTAGCGATAGTCTGGAAACTATATCATTAAAACTCATGGCCATCAGTAGCCGATAACAGATTACCCAAAAATCGCTACCTCAAAAAAATGTCTACACTCTAAGCTGGTCAGCGTTTAGTGAAACCCATTGGATAGTCCCTCGAAGCAGGGTCCAATGCCTATGTCAGAAGGAGGATCAAGGGAACCTACATTCCCATTCTCCTGAGGCTGAGGCTCAGGTGCCTCCAAAGGATGATACTCAGGGGTTTCCTGAGGATCCTCCTCAGAGTCCTCTTCTAGGTCCTCTCCCTGCCCCTCCACTACCAAAACGAATGGCGGGGGAGGAGTCGAGGGTGACTGCTGCTGCAGGGGTTGTGCAGCCGGAATGTGATGATCGATCAGCCCCTGATCCACAAATGACTACAAAATCATCCAGATGGGCGGTAAGGGAATCTGTGTGGTCTCCACCTTGTGGGTCGTCTCCTGGGACCCCACCTCGAATGTCCCTCTCAGAGTGCAGATGGGGTCTAGTGTACGCTGCACTACTAGCACCGGGGTGAATGACCCATGCAGATGGGTCTTCCCGCGAATCAAACATGAGTGAATGTACCCCCGAGTGGGCTAATGTCTCCAGTACTGCGTCCATCTGTAAATAAGATATAATATATATGCCGAAAGAAAGACAGCACAGTCCAGAAAATACAGCAAGGGTGAGAAACCAATATATGAATCCAAAAACGACAACTATATACTCTAAACACAAACGACAGGTTCATATAAGCATGTCTCACATAATCATCAACATGATAAATTCATCACAGGATATCATAATATTAAAAGTAAATCACACAGGCCTCGTGCCCAACAGTCATCGTTATTTTCAAAACATATGATGACACTTCCACATATATCATTTAACGTTTGATTCTTAATTTCCGGAAATCCCATCACTTTTCAAAGAGCTGATCAGGCTCGTAACACATTGGCCCTCAGGCAACATTGCCTAGCATCTCCGTGCTAAAACAAGTACATGAATCCCATGACAATACGCGATTCTCACATGGGGGCGCAGCCAGAGGTACTCCACAAATGTAATCTTGCCATACTATATTGTCCAACTCAAGGCACGATACGTTCTCACAACACGTATGACACCATTGTCCATCAAGGCACAATGTTACACAATGACATAAGTCATCCCTAGGTTAACTTGTCATCAAGGTCCCCTCATTGATATGGCGCGTCTGCCAAAAACATATGCATGAGAAAACATTTGTTTTCGTCTATTTATCTTTGTCGTATCATTATTTCCTTGTTGAAGCATCAACACTATCAACCACCATAATGTTTTTGACTCTTTTAGTTCTTTACCACATTTTTCTCAAAACAGGACACCCCGTCCAAAATAGCTTGAACCCAAAAATCCCTAACCGATACACCAGTCTCGGATTTTGGATTCTAAAGCATATAAAATGTCCACTAGCCTACAGGACCACAAGGAATGTCCACAAGCTTACGGGACCAACTCACTAACACGGATCCTTGATCCATGTGTTCTGTAGAACCCTAGAACCCCGATGTCTCGGTTTCTAGGTTCACCTTAAAAAAAACACGTTTCTCTTTTTGAAAATCCAAAACCAAAACCCAAATCTCCGAAGCTTATACACAAAGCCTTCGGGATCGCTTTTCCATAAAAACCACTCATGGTTGAAAACCACCTTTTTCTCTTTAGTAGTATTTCGGTAAAACACAAAACTTGGAAATACGGTTCGTAGAAACCCTTTCTCTTGAATAAAACAATTTATTTTGAAACCACGTTTCCAAAAGCACTTTTGCTGGAACTTACTCACTTTATTACTTTAAAAACGATCGATGTCTCCAAAACGTACTTTTTGCCGAAAAACCTTACTTTTCTCAATTAAAAGCCATTTTTCTCTATTTTACCCTTTATGTCAACTCACCTTTAGTAGAGTGGAACTTATTCTTCTTTATTTCTAAAAAAAACATTAGTTTCCTTTTTATTTCTAAAACCCTTAAAACTTTATTCCTTTTATTTTCTTGTCCAACCTTCCAAGCTTTTTGAAGCTTTTAACATTACATGGTTTGGATCCTAACCGATGTTAGGTCCTTTAACACAATAATCATCGCGACAGGCATAATAAACATTTATCCGCCCTAATTAAGCACCATACAATAAATCATGTATTTTCAAACATAATCAAATATGAGCGAGAAAATTAAATCACACCACAACAATCAAACACAACTAAATCATTCCAATCCATATACACAAATACAGTATACAACTATCGGAATTGGAATTCCTCAGGTTTATCCCCTTACCTCTTAGAGTTCCCCAAATGGTGGTAAATCTCCCAGTTGATCCCAAAATTGTTCGATCTCTCGCCCGCTTACCCGACGACCACTATACACATACAATCCATTAATACATCAACATTAAATCACAAAATTTCTTCCTACTCTCTTCCTCCTAGGTTCAGCCATATGCTAGAAAATGTGGCTAGGGAGTTCCAAGAATTCCCATCTCTTGGATTCTATACTAACTAGGTGTGACAAGACTAGATTCAAGCTTAGAATACCAAAATTTCAACCAAAACTCTACACACCCAAAGGGGGTAGGTTCGGCTATAAATACCCATTGGATCTAAAGAGCTCCTTTGGTTTCAACCTCTTGGATTGTGATAGAAGACCATGAATCTAGTTCAAAGAAAGTGATTTGACATTAAAAGGATTTTTCTACAATTTTTCATGGATTTTTGAAGTTTATGCTTAAAAACCTAACTTTCCATAATTCATGAAATTGAATGGAGGAATAGAGAGATTACGAGATCAAGGATGGAGGTCATAGCTCCTTGAAGACAAAGCTAGGTGAGAAATCAACTTGCTTTCACAAAAGCTTGAAGATCTCTTAAGAAAAATGGAGAGAAAATGGTGAAGAAATGTTTAAGAAGAAGGAAGAAAATGAAGAGAGGAAAAGGATGAAGGGGGCATGGGAATGAAGAGAAGAAGAGATATGGAGGTTCATCTTTTTCATTAAGGGTAATTTGGTCATTTCACCATAGGTTAAATGGTGATTTCGTGGAAACTCAAGGGCGTTTTGGTCATTTTGCGTCCAGATATTTTCTGAAAACCATCATGACACTAGCACGCATTCCTAGGTGACTTGGCATGATGTGACTTCAAGATTATCTGTTAGCGGGCCCCGTTAAATCCATCTACAGCTCCAATCATCTCCTTGTTTGAGTTTTTGCCCGAATAGTTTATATTATTTTCACTTTTTAACGTCAAAAACCAATTTTAGAAAAATTGTATAGAATTAAATTCTAAGACTAACTGTCTCATTCCCGAGTCAAAATTAGGTCTTTATTGTAGTAAAACACTACTATTAGTGAAAACCGTAGACCGGGCTCTGTCTGAGTTTTCGACCCAAAATTTAACCGTAACTCCCTACGATAGCGTAGAGCGTGACTATGATATCAGATTATTTTATTTCACTCTCTAATAAATACTGTTTAATTAATATTAGAAAGCTTGAAAAAATCGGGGTGTTACAACCCTTAAGTGTGATAGAACCTAATCAATACTTCTTAGACAAAAATTTGAACAAAACCCTATTCATCCAAAAGAGGGGGATTTGGCCTTCTATACCCATATGGGTTAGAGAACTCTTTTGGTTACATGCTCTTGGATTATGAGAGAGGGCAATGAAACTAGCTCATAGAAATTGGTTTGACATTAAAATGATTTTTCTGCAATTTTTCATGGTTTTATGAAGTTTGAAGTTTAACTTGAACAAAGCTTGAAAACACATGATTTCAATGGAGAAATATGAAGATTGAGAGATCAAGAATGAGTTAATACCTCTTAGAGGATGAAGATGAGTGAGCTTATCAACTTTTCTATGACATCCTCAATCCGGTACCACGTTTGTAACCCAAAAGACTTACCAAACGCTTAAATAAAACTTGCTGGTTTTACTTTCGAAAAAACAAATTATTTAATATAACTGATTAAGTCCTGAAAGTCATGATAACTTTTTTTTTCTTATTTAATAGCTATAAATAACCACACCTCCGAGTAAGTATATATATATATATATATATATATATATATATATATATATATATATATATATATATATATATATATATATACTTAGTCATATACAAAGAACTGTGGACAACATGTCCTTTCAAAAGAAACTAGAAAAGGAAATGCTAAAACGCTAAAAACCAGGTAGTGATAGTCTGGAATCATATCACTAAAACTCATGGCCATCAATAGCCGTTAATAGACTACCCAAAAATCGCTACCTCAAAAGAAAGAGTCTACACTTTAAGCTGGTCAACATCTAATGAAACCCATTGGGCAGTCCTCCGAGCGAAGGTCCAATACTAGAGTCAGGACAGGAACCTACGTGTCCTTTCTCCTGGGGTTGGGGCTCAGGAGTGTCCAACGGATGGTACTTCGGAACCTCCTAAGAATCCTCCTCAGGGTCTTCCTCCTCTTCCTCCCCATCATCCACTACCTGCTCGCCTGCCACCAACACAAAAGGCGGGGGAGGTGTCTGTGGTGGCTGCTGCTGCAGAGGCTATGCAGCGGGGACAGGATGCTCAAACAGCCCCTGATGCATAAGAGCCTGCAACAACAACCAGATGGACGGCAGAGGTATCTGGATTGTCTCCATGGTATGGGTCCTCTCCTGAGGTCCCACTTCCACAGTCCCTCTCAGCGTACAAACCGGTCCAGTGTACACTGCGCTCTGTGCTCCAGGATGAATGACCCACGCAGCCGGGTCTTCCCTCTGATTAGAAACTAAGGAGCGTAACCTCGAATGGACTAGCTGCTCTGGTATCAACTCCATCTGTAAACAGGATATAATATATATAGCAAAATAATAGTCTAGTCCAGAAAATGCAAGGGTGAGAAACAAATATATGAATCCAAAAATGACAACTACATGCCCAAACACAAATAGCAGATTCATACAGTATGTCTCACCAAACATTATCATGCATCACATAGTACAATATATACATCCATGGACTAACAGTAAAACACAAGGGTTTCGTACCCCATAATCAACGTTGTTCTCTAAACGTATGCATGAACACTTCCATATATCTCAACTAATATTCAATTCTAGATTTCCGGAAATCCCATCAACATTAGCAATGAGCTGATCAGGCTCCAAAATTCTTGACTCGCAGGCCATAATGATTATCACCAATAATTGGCCCAAAAATAAGTACTTTGAACCCATGACACTACGCGATTCTCACATGGGGGCGCAATCAGAAGTACTCAACAGAATAAGATCATACTATATTGTCCAACTCAAGGCACAATACGTTCCCAGAACACATATGATACCATTGTCCATCAAGGCACAATGTCATGACAATAAGTCATCTTAGGTACTCCTTGCCATCAAGGTCCCCCATTTTCATGGCACGCCTGCCCCACATAAAATGCATGAGGAAACTATTTAGTTTTCGATAATTGATCTTTGTCGCATCAATATTTCCTCGTTGTAGCATCAACACTAACAACCACCATAATGTCTTAGACTTTTTAAGCCTCAAAAACATTTTTCTCAAAACAAGACATCTAGTCCAAAACAGCTCGAACCCAAACATCCCTAACCGATGCACCAGTTTAGAATTTTGGATTCAAGAGCATAAAAACATCCTCAAGCTTACAGGACCACAAAGATCGTCCCTAAGCCGACAGGACCCCAACTAACACGGATTTTTTATCCACGTGTTTCTGCAGAACCCTAGAACCCCGACGTCTCGATTTCTAGTTTCTAAGCTTAAAAACCACTTTTTCTCGAAAACTCAAAAACCAAAACCCAAATCTCCGATACTTACACAAAGTCCTCGGGATCGGTTTTTCATAAAACAAAACTTGGTCTAAAGACCATTTCTTTCCCTTTCGTCGTTTTCGGTAAAACACAAACCTTGAAATACAGCTTGTAAAAACCCTTTTTCTTGGATAAAACCAAATAACTTAAAAATCACGTTTTTCAAAACGCTTTTGCTCAAACGGTTAACTTTTTTAATTTAAAAACTAATAAAGTTTTCTAAAACACTATTTATCTTAAAACTTCATTTTTCGTTATTAAAAACACATCTTCCACAATTTTGCCTTTTAAGTTAACTTTTCCTTAAAAGCAGCTATTTATCATTATTTTATTCCAAAAGAGGTAATTAATTATTTTCTCTTAAATTAAATTGAAAAACAATAAACATTATTATTGTTCTCCATTCCACATCTCAAGCTTTTATAGCTTTTATGTTAAACGATATCGGATCCTAATCGATATTAGGTCCTTTTATGCCTTAAATCCCACAGCAAGGCATACGATACATCCATACATTTACTCAAAAGCTATACCATGTATCCACATACATCAACAGGTATATCATGCATAGGCAAATCAACAGCAGTAAATAAATCACTCCACCAATAATCAGATACAAATATTTATTTACAACACAAACACACCAAAGCAACATATAGCTGTTGGAATTGGAATTCCTCAGGTTTCTCCCCTCACCTCTTGGAGTTCCAAGGTAAGCAGCAATCACCCGATTGATCCGAAACCTCGCTCGACTATCTGCCGATCACTACACACATACAATCGATCAAGGTATTAACTCAAAAATACAAAGATTTCTCCTATTTCACTACCCCTAGGGATCGGCCCTTTGACCCTAAAAATAGCTAGGGAGCTCCAAAAATTCTCGTTTCTTGGATACCACCCTAACTAAGTGAAATAACCCTAGATACCAACTCAAAACATAAAAAACCAACCCAAACCCTACTCTTCACTAACAACGGGGTCTCGGCCTCTCTTAAAAACAAAAGGCTAGAGAGATTTCTTGGCTCTAAGCTCTTGGATCATGGAAGTATGTCATCAACCTAGGCCATGGAAATTGGTTTGGTATTAAAAGGATTTTTGTACAATTTTTCATGGATTTTTGAAGTTTAGGGACAAAAAAACCTAACCTCCATGAAAATGGATTTCTAGAAGAGAGAAAGGAGAGATTGAGAGAGATGGAGAAGGATAGCTACATCCTAAGAGATTCTCCTTCAAAGATCAATGAATTTGCTTCAAGAAAATCAAACTTCTAAGCTCCAAAAATGGAGTTTTCTATGGAGAGAAAAGAGTGAAAGAGAGAAAATGGCGAGATGAGGTTAATGATGATTTTGGTCGAAGGTTTGGCTGAGGATAAGAGTGAAATGTTAGATATTTTTAAGTTAAGTAGACTTAAGAGTTAAGAAAGGTAAAATGGTCATTTAGTAAAAAGAAGACCAAGGGTAATTTGGTCATTTCACGTTCAGATATTTGAAATCATCATGACACTGGCAAGAGTTCCCAAATGGCTTGACACAGTCTTGACATGAAGATTATCGGCTCATAGGTCTCGAAAGACCCTTACACGGCTCCAATGGTCTCCTAGATCGATTATCGGCTCGAATATAATATATTATTTTCATTTTTGAACGTCAAGACACATTTTTGCAAAAAGGAAGAGGATTGAATTTTAAGACTAATCGTCTCATCCGTTAGTCAAGTTGAGGTCTTGATAGTAGTAAAACACTATCATCCTTGTGACATAGATCAGGCTCCGTTTGAGTTTTCAGCCCAAACTTTAACCGTAGGCTCCTACAATTATACCAAGCATGAATATGATTTTAGTTTTCCCGAAATCATTTCCTAAAGCACAGATAAAAATATAAACTCATGTAATTGAGTTTATTGTTCATAGAAAGCACGAAAAAAATCGGGGTGTTACATTACTTCCCCCTTAAAAATAATTTCGTCCTAGATATTACATACCTGTGAACAGATAAGGATATTGCTCTCTGATGTTGTCATCAGTTTCCCAAGTTGCTTCTCCAGTTATGTCATACCAAATAACCTTGACTAAAGAGATTTGTTTTCCCCTGAGTTGTCTGACTCTTTTGTCCTTGATCTTTACAGGTGCAGTCTCATAAGACAGGTTCTCTTTCAAAGGTACTTGATCAGGTTCGATTACATGAGATGGATCGGAAATATACTTCCTTAATTGTGAAACTTGAAAAACATTGTGTAGATTTGAAAGAAAAGGAGGTAACGCAATTTGGTATGCTACTGGACCAATACGCCGAAGAATTTGGTATGGTCTAATGAATTTAGGAGTGTGTTTTCTGGATTTCATTACCCTACCTACCCCAGTCGTTGGATTGACTCTCAGAAATACATGATCACCTTCTTGAAATTCAAGAGGTTGTCTCCGCCGATCCGAGTAACTATTCTGCCTGCTCTGAGATGTCCTCATCCTTTCACGAATCTGTTTGACTTTATCTGTCGTCTGTTGCACAACCTCGAGTCCTAGAATTGTACTCTCTCCATCATGATACCAACAGAGAGGAGTTTGACATTTCCTCCCATATAATGCCTCATAGGGTCCCATTCCTATGCTTAAGTGATAACTACTGTTGTATGTGAATTCAATCAGAGGTAACAATTCATCCCAACTTCCTTGGTTGTCGACACAAGCTCTTAGTAAATCTTCTAACGATTGAATTGTCTTCTCGGTTTGTCCATCTGTTTGAGGATGATATGCAGAACTTAGGCGTAGCTTGGTTCCTAAAGCTTGATGCAAACTTTCCCAAAAACGTGAAGTAAACTTTGGGTCTCTATCCGAAACAATACTTGAGGGTATTCCATGCAGTCAAATCACTTCTCTAATATGCACCTCAATCAGTTTCGCTACTGTGTAGTTCGTCTTGACAGGTAAGAAATGTGCCGATTTCGTTAACCTATCAACGATTACCCAAACCGAATCAAAATTCCTATGTGTTCGGGGTAAACTTACCATGAAATCCATAGAGATACTCTCCCATTTCCATTCCGGTATATCCAGGGATTATAGCATCCCTCCAGATCTCTGATGCTCTACTTTCGCTTTCTGACAAGTCAGACATAATGCAACGTATTCTGCAACTTGTTTCTTTATGCCTGGCCACCAGAATCTTTGCTTCATGTCCTGATACATCTTCATTGCACCAGGATGAATACTTACTCCACTCTTGTGAGATTCCTCTAGTATCATCTTTCTCATCTCAGGGTTGTTGTGTACACAGACTCGTCCATTGCACTTTAAAATCTCGTTTGTTCCCAAACTAAACTCATCCGCTTTCCCTTGTTCCATCAGTTTTTTCTTCTCTTGAAGATGTTCATCAGTAGCTTGTTGTTCACGAATCTCTTCCATTAATCCACTGGAGATCTTGAGCATTCCAAAACTTAGCTTCTTCGGACTTATCTCCGTTCCCAAATTGAGATCACGGAACTCTTCAATCAGCTTTAATTCTCTCACCATCATAGTTGAAATATGAATGGCTTTCCAACTCAAAGCATCTGCTACGATGTTTGCCTTTCCTGGATGGTTTTGTTGCTATAAAAATGGTTGATGTGCTTGTGCAAGTATACACAATCGTTTAACAAGTAATAAAATGTAAGTAAGATCGTTCCCACGAGGATTATATGGTGAATTGAGTACAAGTTTGAATTAAAGGTTCTATTAATCAAGATTAACAAAGAGTAACAAATAATTTGTGTGTGTTTATCCAGGACAGTTTTGGTAAAAATAAATGCTAGAGCAATAAAAACGGATTTGTTAACAGAATGAGTAAAACAACTATGGGGAAGTGTCCCTTGCAACTTCAGTCTAGTTTAGTTATGCGTTTGTAATGCTACGGCAATTTGCTTCCAGGAAATGAAAGTTTGTTTTCCAACAGTTCTGAGATGAACTTCACGAAACGTCTCCTATTCCTAGGTCCATATTAGTTACATTCACGCCTCACTTAAGCTCGTTCCAGCTAGCCTAAGAGTTAGAATGTTCATTCCTAAATCACTCTTCAACATAATTTTCCAATTAATGATTTTACTCTTATATATAAAATAGTTCTGCTACACTTAGCTTTTCCAAGCGGCCGTGAGCTCAAGTTCTAACTAAGGTGATCAAGCTCAATTAAAACACAACCACATCAAATTTATAGAAAATGCAATAGCAAGGCATAACATAACATTCACTAGAAATCCATTACAAGTTCAACATCCCATAGCTACAAGAGGTTTAGCTCATATTGAGCTTACAAAAACAAAGAGAAAAATAAGAAATGGAAGAAGAAGCCATTACAATGGAGGAGAGAGAGAAGGGGGCGCAGCTGCTGTCCTCTTCAGTAAGGAAGATGATGTCTGCTTTATTATCTCCTTGGTTGTCCTTTATTTAGGGTTTTTTTAGAATTATCTCAACGTCCTTTCCTCTCTCATCCTTTTTGGGCTAAAAGTTGGCTAGTAAAAGTGTCCTTGGCCCAATTCCTTAAGTCCAATGCACTAAATACCAGCTCCACGTGTAAGTCACTGCCCTAATCAACGAAGGACACCTCATCATATAACAGAATGTTTTGAACTTTTGTCATTTTTCCAAACCAGCTTCAGCTATGATCGCTACAGCAAATCCTAGAGCAGCGTCTCTAGTTCAGCGCCTGATTCTCCAAAAACATCCTTGCACAGAAAACTCTCACTTAATCACCAAAAACAGTTCTAAAAGACACCAAAACATTAAAACTCACAAAAGACTCTTATAAAACACACTTTACACAAAATCACACTAAAATACTAAAAACATAAACTCAAAATACTCAAAGACCACAAAAACACAAGGGAAAAAGGTACAAATAACTCTTCATAAAAAGAGTTTATTCAGTATTGCAACGTGAAGTCGTAGTCTTTTAAAAATTCCATCCATCGTCTTTGCCTCATGTTGAGCTCCTTTTGATCAAACAGGTACTTTAGGCTCTTGTGATCACTAAAGATGTCAAACTTAGCACCATACAGATGATGTCTCCATATCTTTAGTGCAAAAACCACTGCAGCTAACTCTAGGTCGTGTGTGGGATAGTTCTTCTCATGAGTCTTTAGTTGCCTTCATGCGTACGCCACCACTTTGCGGTGTTGCATCAGCACACAACCTAATCCTTGATGCGAAGCATCACAGTATACCTCGTAAGGATCACTAGGTTCTGGAAGTATCAACACCGGTGAAGTCGTCAAAAGCTCCTTAATCTTTTGAAAACTTTCTTCACACTGATCAGTCCAAACAAAAGGTTGATCTTTCCTCGTGAGTTGAGTCAACGGCGACACAATCTTGGAAAATCCTTCAATGAATCTCCGATAATAACCGGCTAAACCAACAAAACTCCTTATTTCTGTTATGGTCTTTGGCTTTTCCCAAGAAAGTAAAGCTTCCACTTTAGCAGGATCCACAACAATTCCTTCCTTTGTGATGACATGACCTAAAAATCCGACTTCCTCTAGCCAAAACTCACACTTAGACAATTTGCACCATGGAAAAGGTGAGAAAGAGTATTTCTACTCACCTCTTGAAGACCTCCAAGAAGCTCCAAGCGTTTGGCCACAAACGCGCGCTCTCTTCCTCCTCTAGGCTCCTTCTTCTCTAGAACCGTCTCCTCCACGCTCTTCAATCCTCAGGAGTAAGCAAAATTGTGTTTTAGGTTGCAAATAGGGTTTCTAGCCGCACTAGGTTGTTCTAATAGTGTTTTTTTTTTCATTGTTGCATTGTTCTCTATTTAAAATCCTATTTTTTTAACGCGTCTGACAGAGAGCACGGGCGTGCTCCTATTGGCACGGGCATGCTAATCAGCGTCAAAGTGTGCAAGTTTTCGGACATGGGTGTGCTACTAGGTAGCACGGTGCGGCTCAGACCGTGCTCCCTTTTGTGGCACGGGTGTGCCAACATTAGCACGGGCGTGTCAAACATCGTCAAATTTGTCCATTTTCCGACACGGCCGTGCTAACAGGTAGCACGGCGCGGCTTAGACCGTGCTCTATTCCACATGGGCGTGCCGAATGTGAGCACGGGCGTGCCAATGCTACTGTGACAGATTTTAATGTAAAACTTTTCTTCTTTTCCTCTTTTGGTCAACTTACTACCCTTAAGGTTGAAAGTTAACTATTCTAGTCCTCCCTAATACTTTATTAATTTTTATTTGCTAAGGTTTAAGTCTCTTATACTTTTATTTAATTCTTGGGATGTTACAGATGAAGAATTCTATGTCCCTCACAGGCGGCAGACCTGGAACATCGTCTGGAAACACCTCAGGAAAATCCTTCGCAACTGGCATCTTACTCAGCTCGATCTTCCCCTCGACTTCTAAGTTGGATAAAAGCATGTATTCCGGATCTCCCTCTTTCGAAGAAGTTCTAATGCGGTTGGTGATGAAAAATCCAGAAATCTCAGGACCGGGAAAAACTAGAGTTTTATGTGCACAATCTAATAGGATATGGTTGGAAGATAACCGATCCATGCCCAAAATTACATCTAATTATATTAAAGGCAAGTGTAACACCCCCCTCGGGTGCTACTTATTCAAATACAAAATGCGGAAAAACATACTCAACTAAAAACGCTGGTTGCTTTCGAAAAATAATATAATTAAATAGCTACGTTTGAAAACGTGGTTCTTAAAATTTTTATTCATGCATAGACAATTCAAACTCTAGACAAAAGAATAAACTCCATAACACGCATTAATAATTAACATGCATACTAATATAATCATAACATAGGTTCAGGTCTAATATAAACTATTACAGACTCAAGACATAAGTTCAACGTACGTGCAGTAATTAAAATAAGATTGCTGCAAAATATAAGACTCGTAAGCTGGTCGGGCTAAAAGTAGCAGTTGGGATACAACCCAAAGTCGGCTTCTTCAAAAGGCTCCGTCATCTGAGTCCTCACGTCTCCGCGGGGACCTATGATCAACATCTGTACATGTATTCCAAAAACACAACAGGCTGTCCAACATGTACATAAAGGTGAGATACTCATGTAAAAGTTTATCACGATGGCCGCATAGGCTATAAACAGCAGTATAAACATCCTCAGATAAACACAGTTATAGAACCAGTTATTTAAATATATAACACAATATAACATCTCAAACACTATCATGAGTTATAACAATGCATGAGACTTCAATATCATCTTTCTAATTCATGTACTCCGGAGATTCTAACTTCCTATCATCAAGCGATAGGCCGCAGTAACACTCATAGTCGGCCTCTCAATTTAGGTCTGAACTCCAATTGTTCCAGGGTGCCACCTCATAACCATATCCTAAATACTCCAGTCTCTGATTGAGTCTATTCGTGTTTGGCATCCGAATTACCACGGCATGGGGTTGCTACGCCACTAGCCACTTGTGGAGTCTCGAACACAAAATGTCCCTATAGACCTAGTGGTCTTAACTGGCTGAATTCTCAACTACGTAAGTTGTAGCTCGGTTCAAATGGCACGTCTGCCGGCTCATGCATGTACACATAAATTTTCCGTTTTCTCTTTCGTTCATTCTTTCCTTTGTCGAGACATAAAACTCGCGACTCGTTTGAAAGGACACTAAGCCCACTCAAATCAAAACACAGGACACGAAGTCCGAGTGCTCAATCCACAAAACACTAGTCCGACGTCTCGGTCACTAGGTTTGGGTTCATCTTAAAAGACCCATCGTTTGTCCTTTTGATTTTATTTTCTCACAACGACTTTGGAAAACAAAACAAACTTTTATTTTCTTGAAATAAAACATTTCTTGATCAAAGAGAACATTTTTCGGGAAAAACACTTTCTCGTGAACAAAAACCGTTTTCTAAGGTTCCACATGTTTTTAAAACACTTTTCTGAAGTAAAACACGCTCTGCACGACTTTCCACAAAAACCACTTTCCCTTTTCAAAGAACATAACTTTGTCAAAAGGCAAGCATAACTTTTCTTGAAAAGCAACAGATTTTCCTGAAAACCCTTTTGATTTCAAAATTCGGTTTTCAAAACTTCGTTTTAGATTTTCGAGTATTTTAATTTTTTATCGAGTCATAGCCAGTCCTATGCTCATCCAGGATATAAATATAAATACATATATATAAGTATCAAGACAGCCCATAATCACAATAAAATATCACCCAAGGCATCAATGCCACAAATAATGATCAAGTATACAAGTATGCTTCATTAGGTAAAACAACTTCATATACAATTCAAAACTTAGCTCCAAATCAACAATCACACAACAACATCGCATATAGAGAGCAAACACCATGAAGCTACCAAACTCAAATGAACTACCTCCCTTTACCTCTCTAGGTTCCTCAATCAAAATCCCGAACGGTTCTCGGCCCCGATTCCGGTTTCGTCCGCGTCGCCTAAAACAATCAAACATAAGTCAATTCAAACAACAATCAACATCAAATTACAACATCAAAACACAATTTTTTTCCTCCCCAAAAGGTCCAAGGTTCGGCCAAAAAGTAAAAAGGGCTAGGGATTTCATTTGGTTCCACTCTTTTGGATGGTTGGTCCTTAAGCATGATTAACACTAAAACAAGTCCTATTACCCAAAAATTTGAAACAAACTCACGGTTCTACACCCTATATGTTTCGACCATGAAGAGGAGAAATAGGCTAGGAGCTTTTGTTGGTGTTTTGCTCTTGGGTTTAATGTTCAAAGACATCAAGTAGGCTAGAATAAGTGCTATATAGACAAAAATAGAAACAAAACCCATCCTTTCACCATTCTAAGGATTCGGCCCTCCCATAGAAGAATAGGGAGAAAATTTCCTTTGGGTTCATGTAACATCCCAATTTTCAAATCGATAAAGTATACAAATCTTATCTGAGTCACAGTGGCAAAGTTGTAAATATCAAGATATTTTGGAGGAGTAATCATGACTAATTTAGACAAGTAATCATGACATGAATGACTCATGGTGGTGAGTCATGGTGGAGTAATCATGATGGTGATAAGTCATGGTGATGACTCATCCATTGACTAATCACATGTAGGAACCACGTCTCTCGTCCGGTGTTTGATTTTATCTCTACATGTCCACTGTTGGGATACAACATAGATATTGTTTTACTCTACATTACTAGTAGAGAATTATGGTTAAGGTTTGGGTTGAAGATTCAGACGAAAATAGATCTGCGTACGAGATCACCGGAATCGGTAACGGATAAGCCTCACGTCGCTTTCATGCCACCTCACCTAGACACCTCACCACCTTATCCATAAGTAATGATGACATGAATGACTCACCTAGGCGAGTCACCATGCTAATGATGGCCAAGGGTGATACACATGGGTGACTCACCATAGTAATGATTATGGTGTAGAAATTACAATTTTGCCCCTAAAGGAAATGACCTTTTTGCCTTTAAGTAATTTTTATACAATCCTTACCCTTCCTTCACATAGCCACGCCATTCTTCTCTACCAATTCTCTCTCACAATTCTTTCTTCTCTTCTTCATTCTCCAAGTTCAAGTGTTCAAGTTTCTATTAGAACATTTAATAAAATTCCAATTTTGTTCCTAGGTAAATTGACTTTTTTACCCTTAAGTGAATTTTGTAACATCCTTAATCTTCCTTTACCTCTCATCCACGAAATTCACCTTATCTTTCAACTATCTCACATTTCTTTCTCCAACTTCATGTTCAAGTCTTCAAATTGTCTCCAAGTTTCTACCTCCATTTTCTCTCCTTTCTTCAAGAGATCTTCAACAACTTGGTGAAGCAAACTTGCTTAGATTGATCTTCTTTATCATCTAAGAGGTAAAGATCTCATCTTTAAGCTCTAGATCTTCATCTTTCTTCATTGAAACTCTATGTGTTCATGCTTGAACTTAAACTTCAAAAATTCATGAAAAATTGTAGAAAAATCATTTTAATGTCAAACCAATTTTCTTGATCTAAATTCATTGTTTTCTATCATAATCCTAGGAGTTTGTATTCATAAAAGCTCTCTAACCCCTAGGGTTATGGAGTGGCCAAATTCCCTATGGTAGTGAATCTATGAAGTTTTGTTCAAATTGTTGTTAAAGAAGTGTTGATTTGATCCTATCACACTTGGATGTCTTTGAATCCCAAAAGAATTGAATCAAAAACCTTTCCTAGCTTCATTTATCGAAAGAGGGCCGACACCCTACTTGGCCATATCAAGGGATTTGTTTCAAATTCTTGAATCTAATGACTTACACTAGCTTTATCTATGCTTAAGGATCATAGATCCAAGAGTTTGTGAAAATTTAACACTTCTAGCATTTTCCTACTTATGGGGCCGAACCCTAGTTCCTATGAACTAGGTGAGTTTTGTTTGATTATACTAATTGTGATTGTGTTTGTTGTGAATGATTAGACCGTGTTCCATCGTTCTAAAGCGTACACGGGTACCGGTGGAGAAACGGGGCTGTGGCCGTGAGCAAGTGCTCGTGGGTTCGTGAGAGTTGTTACATTGCTCTAAGGTGGGGAGAAAGATTTACACACAGTGGGAGCCAAGAGTAGCTTATATAGCTTGATTGTATATTTTGTATAGTGTAGGGGAACCCTAAACCCTATGCAAGGTTAAGCCCTGAACAAAGTACCGAGAATTTAGGTGCAGGTATCTTTGGGCTATCACCACTAAGAATACACCCTAGGCTAGATGACTATGGTTGAGTGAGTGATTGGTATGTTTGGTATACTTGTGACGATGTGCTCTAGATGAGTTACTTGAGAATATATGCTTTATGTGCTATATGTGAGTTAATTGTGAGTATGTGTTCTATATGCTTTATGTGTTTATAAGCTTAGAATGATATGCTCAATAGTATGAATTATATGATGTTATATGTTTGAAGTGGTCTGTTGAGGTATTGACTACCATGTGTGCATGATGATGATAGCATGTGATATATTGATATGATTATTGTTTTATTGAGCATGAATATGATAGATTGTTGTATTGCCTTGAGATGCGTGTATGTAAGAGAACTTGGAGGTTTAGCATGTTTAAGGTTTTGATGATCCCATTGTGGATGTTTGAGCTGATAGTCAAGATTTGAGGTTATAGTTGGAGCTTAGAGCTCGTAAGTCATAATGGGAGCTTGGAGCTCATATGATACAATGGAGCTTGGAGCTCATATGATATATTGGAGCTTGGAGCTCATATGGTACATTTGGAGCTTAGAGCTCATGTTGCTAAGAGTAAGTTTGCATATATTACGACATCGGCTCAAAAGAGATGGATGACATGCATAGCATATGCAAAATCATGTGCCTCGCCTTACCTGGGTGGTATTGCAGGTCGAATTCATAATCCTTTATGAATTCCATCCACCTCCTCTGCCTCATGTTCAACTCCTTCTGGTCGAACAAATACTATAGGCTCTTATGGTTGCTAAACACACTGAACTTAGCACCATACAGATAGTGCCTCCATATCTTCAATCCAAACACTATTGCAGCCAACTCCAGATCATGAGCTGGGTAGTTCCGTTTATGAACTCTCAAGTGCCTAGAGGCATACGCCACCACTCTCCCTTCTTGCATGAGGACACAACCCAATCCTTGGTATGACGCATCACAGTATACGTCAAAACGTCCTAACGGATCTTGGTATAACGCATCACAGTATACGTCAAAACGTCCTAACACCTCACAGTATACGTCAAAACGTCATAACCACCGCTTCGACCTTAGCAGGATCCACCATGATTCCATCTTTGTTGATCACGTGTCCTAGGAACTGCACCTCTCCCAGCCAAAACTCACACTTGGATAGCTTCGCATACAACTATCTATCCTTCAGCACTTGCAGCACCACTCGAAGATGCTCTTGGTGTTTCTCCTTACTCGAAGAGTAAATAAGGATGTCATCGATAAACACGACAACAAACTTATCTAGGAATGGTCGAAATATCCTGTTCATATAATCCATGAACACGACTGGAGCATTAGTCACACCGAAAGGCATAACCAAATACTCGTAGTGCCGATACCGACTTCGGAAAGAAGTCTTTGGTATATCCTCCCTTTTCACCCTGATTTGATGGTAACCAGATCGCAGGTCGATCTTTGAAAACACAGTTGCTCCCCTCAACTGATCCATCAAATCGTCTATCCTTGGCAACGGATACTTGTTCTTTATCGTCACTTTATTCAGCTGACGATAGCCCATGAATAACCTCGAGCTTCCGTCCTTCTTCTTCACAAACAGTACTAGCGCTCCCCACGGAGATGCACTAGGTCTGATGAACTCTTTGCCTAGCATCTCATCCAATTGTTTCTTCAGCTCCATTAGCTCAACTGAGACATCCGATACGGCGCTACTGATATAGGCCCTGTCCCCGGTACAAGGTCTATGGTGAACTCGATCTCCCTTTCCGATGGCAACCCTGGAACGTCATCTGGAAACACTTCCAGAAATTCACGCACAACAAGCAGCGCTCCCGCACTCGGAGTTTCCTTTGCTCCTAAGGAGAACAGCACCAATTACTCTTCAGATCGTACACCCTTTGTAATACCTTCGTTAGTAGGCGTTAATCCAGATAGCTCAGAAAAACAAAAGGTTTTCTTGGCACAATCAAGCACCACATGGTTAGCCGAAAGCCAATCCATGCCGAGGATAGCATCGATCTGCTGCATAGGCAAATAGACCAGGTCCACAAAGAAATGTCTGTTTTCTACGGTAATAGGGCATTTCAAACATATAAGCAAGGTAGTCAAAGAATCACACGTAGGCGTGGATACGGTATGATCATATGGTAAAGACGAAACTGGTAACCCTAAGTGATCCATGTATTCCATAGAAATAAACGAGTGGGTAGCCCCCGAATCAAATAAAACAGATAAGAGCTTGCCTGAAACTAAACACATACCTTGAATCAGATCTGGGCATTGAAAGGATTCAGCTCCCCTCACGGCAAACACTCTCCCTGTAGCTTGTGGTCTCGTAGCCTGCCCCGTCACTCCGGTTTGCCTGGCATTCCCATGCCTGCAATCCCTTGCCATGTGTCCCGGCTTTCCACACGCATAACAGGTCATCGTTCCCTCTGGCGCTTGGCTCCTGCAATCTCGAGCCATGTGTGGTCCTCCACACTAAAAACATCCTTGCTATCCTTGAGTCGCACTCGGCCTTTGTCCTCCGGCTTCTCCTGTTCTCTGGTTGGGCCTCTGATACGGTCCTCGACTTGACTGAAACTTTCCACCCCCTACCTCTCTGGTTACTGCGGATGGATCCTCCGCTCCTCGAGGTCAGCTCTCTCCTCCTTTCGATGTTCTCGATTGCCGAACACCGATCCAACATATCAGGGAATATGGAAATCCCCAAATGTACAATAGCTTTTTGGACTTCGTACTTCAGGCCATCCTCAAATTTGTGGCACATCCACTCTTCATCTGGATACCGTTGGTAGAGCTCAGAAAACTTAAGCAGTGCCTCGAACCTTGCTGCATACTCCCCTTCTGACATATTACCCTGCTTCAGGCTCTGGAATTCCCTGTCCTTCTCCCTCTTGGTCATCCAAGGAAAATATTTCTCAAGGAAACATTCCCTAAACAGCTCCCAGGTTACTGCTCTTCCTTCCGTCTCAAACAATCTCTGCTTTCCCTTCCACCACATCTCTGCTCCTCCCACCAACATGAAAGAAGCATATAGAAAACGTTCTGAACTTCGTCACAACATGTTGCTACAGAGATCTTTTCTAGCTCCTGAACCCACAGTTCTGCCCCCTCGGGATTGTAGTCCCCATTGAACTGAGGTGGTTGTCGCCTCATGAAGACATCCAAACCAACATCATCATTCCGAGCATTCCGTTGTTGTTGCTGTTGATTCCCCCGAGTCAACTGAATGAGCATAGCATTCTGCTAGGTTTGTTGTAACATCGCAGCAGCCATGTCCCTCATAGTCCTGAGGGTCTCCAAGGATTCAACTTCGTTGCCCGTATGCGAGGCAGTAGCCTCTAGACCTCCATCCGGACCTGTTCTACCACCACCTCTATGTTTATATGTGTTAATCCTTGCTTATATATGTTGTTTATGCTTGCTCTTGGTGCCTAAGTTCATAGTTTGGGTAGTTCCGCCTTAAGGAATGGTCAATACATTCGAGTCCAAGAAACCTGTTTTACGATTTTGTACATATCTTGAGTTCTAGATGTCCGATTGAGAGGATCTTGGATGCGTTGGAAATCGTAGAGAATTATCTACAAGTCTTATTTCAGGTGTCAGGGCCAAATTCGGCTTCTATAGTTTCGTATCGCGAAGGCAACGTCACCTCACGAATATGGCAGACAGATTCTTGCAGCTCTCTGGTTCGCCTCGCGAAAAGAGACTCGCCTCGCGAATCTGCGCACAACAGAAACGTGTTTTTGGGCCTCTAATCAGCCCATAATGACCTTAAGTCATATTTATACCATAAGACTCGACCTAAACCTATTTTATAACTCGAAATACTCTTAGAAACTGCCTCTTTCTCTCCAAACAAGGATTCCTAAACCCTTTCCAAGGATCCTTGAAGGAGATTGCACCGTTGTTCATCGTTCTTCATCGCCTCCGCTTGAAGAGAATCGCTGCCATCACAAGCCCTCTTCCTCGTTGCTGCTCTTGAACCTTTTGAGACTGTGATCATGAAATCAAGCATCGTGAGATCGAGCATTCGTGAGACACAACCTTTTCCGGACCTTTTCCCTTCCTTGCTCATTGTGATCGTCATACCAGGTATGGGGGGAAGAAATAGATCATGAGTATGTGGGTTTTGGGATAGGTTAAGATGAAGGGGTTAACCCATGACCTCTATATGTTTGTCTATATGCGTTGTAAATGCCTATGTATATGCTATGAGTGTATCTTTGTGTATGTTATGTATGTGATATGTATATGTATATGCTAAGGATATGCCTATGTGAATATTATGTGTGTATCTATATATATATATATATATATATATATATATATATATATATATATATATATATATATATATATGCCTATGGTGCTATGACCATGATTGTTGGTGTTTGTCTTGATAATGTGATTGAAATATTATGAAGTGCGATGAATGGTATGTAGATACATGCGTTATGCATAGATGAGATTGTATGATATGAATTGATAATGGTGATTTGATGACGATGTATGTTACGATGATGAGAATAGGATTAGTGAAAGAACATAGCTTTAGGACGTTTGGCACCCCATAATGAATGAGTTGCTATGAGAGGTGAGATTGATAATATTGGATTAGTTTTGGAAACCTATAGGAATGATTCTTTAAAGATGGGATGATAGGCATAGGGATAACTTAGAGAAATTCCTAAGATTCCCACATCTGTCACGATTCGCCTGGCGAATACAAATTTGGTAGGTGGGACAGAGAGACCATTCGTGGTCAGACGTGATTCGCTTGGCGGATTGTAATCCGCGAGGCAAATGAGAGAACCAGATATTGGGGCTCTCTAGCTCGCCTCTCGAGATATGATTCGCCTAGCGAATCTGAGAACCTGTTTAGGAGCTCTCGAGCTTGCCTCGCCAGCCATGATTCGCCTAGCGAATTTGGGTTTCTCACCCAGATTCTGTTGTGAAGGAATAACGAATAGGGTAATGGGAAAAGACTGTGAGATCACAATTCGAGGTTGATAATATAGGAAAGAACGTTAATACTAATGTTGACGATATGATAACATTGGAAATGTTGATAAAGGCAATAACGATGGTTAGCGCCTAGTTGTTTGATGATCATCGTTGATAGTCATTATTGAGAATCAATGTGATTGATTATAATGGTGGATGGTTGGACATGTGTTTGCATGTTGTTGAGAATAGCATGCATCATACGTTGAAGTTGATATGTTGGGCGGAAAGCAAATGATGAGTCGCGATAGTGGAGGCCACGATGGGTGTTATCCCGGCCTTGCGGGTACAATGGGTATGCAAGTTCCAGGTGACATGGGCTAGCTACCTATTGTCGAAGTGACCTAATGAATAAGCTTGAGTACCCTGACTTGCCATTATACGTTATCAAGATTAGGGAGAGTGTTTGGGGATGGTCCAAGGTTTGGCATATCATCCACGTTGATAACCGGACATGTACTCCTAATCGTCTTTCCAGAGTTAGAGTTGTTGGCCATATGCATACGGAGTAGTGATGTTGCATTCGCATTGACATGCATCTTTGATATATATTGATTATATTTGTGTTGATTGATGTATGTTGTATGCCATCTTAATTACTATTCCATTCCATTTACATATATTCATGATTGTGCTTCTTACCCCTCCCTTTGTTATTCTTGTGCATATGTTGTGGTATATGCAGAGGAAGGTGAGCATGCTGATGAGGAATGATCCCGAGGAGATCTTTCTCAGTAGTTAGGATTTATGTTTTATGTTATTCGGTTTTATTCCGATGTATGTTTAGGGATACCAGCTCTGATCATGTGACATCGGAATTTGGGTTATGTTTTATGTTTTATTTTTTTCTGCAGTTTGTTATATGTTCAAGGATTTCAATTTATTCAGATTCTCATGTTATATTTTTGGATGATGTGATACACTTTACCTTTGAGATTTATATTATATTGATATTATTTTAAAAAGCATGTATGATTTTCTTATGTATTATCGTGCGCGGGATAAAGGGTGTCACATTTAGTGGTATCAGAGCCAGTCTGTCCTACAGACCGGGGTATGTGTCTGTTGTGTTCTCTTCTCGTACTCTTATATGATTGTCTATGATGATGGTATAGAGTATTAAGTGTTTAGTTTTGTTTTGGTTGACTTTCGATATTGAGCAGTTTGCTTGAACAATGCAGGAAGTTATGGCTGGTAGAAACAATTGTGCGATTGCTAACGCCTTGGAAGCATTAGCTAATGCCATAGGGCAGAATTAGAATCACAACGGAGGAGGACCTGTTGAATTTCAAGGTTTGGATAAGTTCAAGAGGAATAATCCGCCATCCTTCAAGGGAGCTTATGACCCTGAAGGTGCTCAGACATGGATCCGGGAGCTTGAAAAGATCTTTTGGGCCATGGCATGCATCAATGCTCAGAAGGTTACCTTTGCTACCTTCATGTTAGTAGAAGAAGCTAAACATTGGTGGGAGAATTGCCGCCAACGTTTGGAAGCTGAGGGCGCCGCTATTACTTGGGATGCCTTCAAGGAGAGGTTCTTCGGGAAGTATTTCCCTGCTGATATACGCGACAAGGAGGAGATGGAGTTTCTGGCTTTGACTCAGGGAAGCATGTCCGTTGGGGACTATGCTGCTAAGTTTGAGGAGCTGTCACGTTACTATCCACTCTACCAGTATTGTAATGATGATCGCTCCAAGTGTGTGAAGTTTGAGAATGGTTTGCATCCAGAGATTAAGCAAGCCATCAGCTACAAGGAGATCCGTGTTTTCCCCACCTTGGTGAACAAGTGCAGAATCTTTGAGGAAGACTACAAGTCCAGAGTTGCTCTATTCAAGAATTCTAGTCCTCAAGGGAGTAAGAGGATGACCCAACAGGATAAAGGGAAGCAGCAGTTGGCACCACTTAGCTGTGGGTTCAAGAACGTCAGCAAGAAATCGCAGTATACGTCGGGACCAGCTAGTGGCGGAGGATTTGCCTCTTCTAGGCCAATCAGGTGTGGCAAGTGTGGTAAGGAGCACTTTACTCTTGACTGCAAGGAGACGGACATCATCTGCTACAAGTGTGGGAAGCCTAGTCATATCATTAAAGATTGTAGTGGAGCACAGACGAAGCCATAGAGTGCCAACAAGAGTTCTCAAGCCAATCGACTGAGTACAAGTGGGAGAGTCTTCACTCTCAGTGAAGCGAAAGCCTCAGAATCCGAAGACCCGATTCAAGGTAAGTACCCCATCAAAGGAACTCCTTTAATAGTGTTGTTTGATTCGGGTGCGTCACATTCCTTTATATCACATGATTGTGTTGAGTACCTTAGATTACCTGTTGCCCAACTTGAATATGATCTAGTTGTTGCTACCCCTACAAATAAGCATGTTGTTACCTCACATATTTGTGAAGGTTGTTCCATTGTCATTGATGATAGAAATTGCATAGTTGATCTTGTATGCTTACCCCTTAAACAACTTGATGTTATTCTTGGTGTGGACTGGTTATCTGCCAATCATGTCCTTTTAAATTGCTTTGATAAAACAGTTGTTTTTGGAACTACTGTCAATCCTAAGGATCCGAGATTTCTGACTGCCAACCAAGTCAAGGCTTCTATTAGAGAAGAAGCCCAAGTATACATGATCTTATCTTTCCTGGAAGTAGAGAGAAAGGCTGAGGTTAAGGATGTGCCAGTTGTGAGAGAGTTCTCTAAGGTTTTTCTCGAGGATGTTTATAGTTTGCCACCCGAGAGAGAGGTTGAGTTTAGCATAGACTTAGTGCCAGGTATAGGACCTATATCCATAGCACCTTATAGGATGTCCCCTCTAGAGCTAGTTGAGTTGAAGAAACAGTTAGAGGAATTGCTCCAGAAGCAGTTTGTTAGGCCTAATGTGTCTCCGTGGGGATCGTCGGTGTTGTTGGTGAAAAAGAAGGATGGTAGTATGAGGTTGTGTGTCGATTACCGATAAGAATAGGTACCCTCTTCCTAGGATAGATGACCTTATGGACCAGATGATAGGAGCCTGTCTGTTTTCTAGGATAGATTTGAGATCAGGTTACCACCAGATTCGGGTCAAGTCCGAGGACATTCCGAAGATTGCATTCAGAACGCGTTATGGCCATTACGAGTACCTAGTTATGCCTTTTGGTGTGATTAATGCCCCTGCTGTGTTCATGCACTACATGAACAAAATCTTTCATCCATACTTGGATAGGTTCGTAGTTGTCTTCATAGATGATATCCTGTTATACTCTAAGACTAAGGAGGAACATGAGGAACACTTGAGCATAGTCTTGCAGACCTTTAGGGAAAAGCAATTGTATGCTAAGTTGTCTAAGTATGAGTTTTGGTTAGAATAGTTGAGTTTCTTAGGACACATCATCTCTAAAAGACGGATAGTCGTAGACCCAGCTAAGGTAGAAATCGTGCTGCAGTGGGAAGCACCTAAGTCAGTGACTGAGGTGAGAAGTTTCTTGGGTTTAGCCGGGTATTATAGGAGGTCTATAGAAGGGTTCTCTAAGATAGCTTTGCCTATGACCCGCCTTACTAAGAAAGGTCAGATCTTTGTGTGGGACTCTAAGTGTGAGGAAAGTTTTCAGGAGTTGAAGAATATGTTGACCTCTGCACCTGTGTTGGTGTTGCCCAATCCTAGTGAACCTTTTGTCGTGTACGGTGATGCTTCAAAGCAAGGTTTAGGTGGTGTTGATGCAGAATGGTCAGGTAGTAGCTTATGCTTCTAGGCAGCTTAAGACCCATGAGAAGAATTACCCTACCCATGACCTGGAGTTAGGAGCCGCAGTGTTTGCCTTAAAGATTTGGAGGCATTATCTTTATGGAGCTAGATTTGAGGTCTTTAATGATCATAAAAGTTTGAAATACCTATTTGACCAAAAGGAGCTGAATATGAGACAGCGTAGGTGGATGGAATTTCTTAAGGATTATGAGTTTGAGTTGAGTTACCACCCAGGTAAAGCCAATGTAGTGGCTGATTTTTTGAGTAGAAAAAGCTTACATGTTTCAGCTTTGATGGTTAAAGAGATGGATTTGATCGAGGAGTTTAGAGATTTGAGTTTAGCTTGGGAAATTACCCCTAAGAGAATTAGGCTAGGAATGTTAAAAATCACTAACCGTTTGTTGGATCAGGTTAGAGAAGGCCAGAAGATAGATGCATACCTTTTAGACCAGAGGGAGCTGATTGCTCAGGGTAGAAACCTTAGTTTTAAGGAAGGAGCTGATGGAGTTTTGAGGTTCCAGGATAGAGTTTGTATACCTGACGTTCCAGAGCTTAGGAAGTTGACCCTTGAAGAAGGACATAGGAGTGGTTTGAGTGCTCACTCAGAGCCACAAAGATGTATCAGGATCTGAAACGGATATTTGGTGGCCTAGGATGAAAAAGGATGTGGCTGATTTTGTGTTTGCTTGCTTAGTGTGTCAGAAGGCTAAGATAGAGCACCAGAAACCTCCAGGTAAGTTGCAACCTTTGAGTATTCCTGAGTGGAAGTGGGATAGTATCTCTATGGATTTTGTGTCTGGACTCCCTAGGACTCCAGCTGGTTCTGATGCCATATGGATTGTTGTGGACAGGTTAACCAAATTTGCCCATTTCATTCCTATGAACATGGAATATCCGTTAGAGGAGTTGACTAGTTTGTATATCAGAGAGATAGTGAGATTGCATGGTGTACCCTCTAGCATAGTGTCAGATAAAGATCCTAGATTTACCTCTAGATTTTGGAATAGTTTACATGAGGCTTTAGGAACCAAGCTTAGATTGAGTTCAGCTTATCACCCACAGACTGATGGTCAGTCTGAGAGAACCATCCAATCCTTAGAGGACTTAGTAAGGGCGTGTGTTTTAGAGCAGTCAGGTAGTTGGGATAAGTTTTTACCCCTTATAGAGTTCATCTACAACAATAGTTTCCATTTCAGTATTGGGATGGCACCTTATGAGGCTTTGTATGGGAGGAGATGTAGGACGCCTTTGGGTTGTAATGAGCCTGGAAAGAATGTTTTGTTAGGACCTGAGGTAGTGCAAGAGACTACAGAGAAAGTGAGGATGATACAAGAAAGGATGAGAGTGGCACAGAGTAGGCAAAAGAGTTACCATGATAAGAGAAGAAAAGCTCTCGAATTCCAGGAGGGGGATCACGTGTTCTTGCAAGTTACTCCAATACCTGGGGTTGGCAGTGTAATGAAAGCGAGGAAACTTACTCCCAGGTTCATTGGACCTTACCAAATTCTAAAAAGAGTCGGTGAAGTTGCTTACCAAATAGCCTTACCTCCGTTCTTATCAAACCTTCATAATGTGTTTCACGTGTCTCAACTTCGAAAGTATGTTCATGACCCAAGCATGTGATAGTACCCGATATCATTCCACTAAAGGATCACTTGACTTTTGAGGTGTTACCGCTTCGGGTTGAAGATCAAAGGGTCAAGCAGTTGAGATGGAAGGAGATTCCCTTGGTCAAAGTCATTTGGAGTGGAGCTACTGAAGAAAGGGCTACTTGGGAGTTGGAGACCAAGATGAAGGAGTCATATCCGCATTTGTTTGCTCAAGGTGAGTAGAAATTTTGAGGACGAAATTTTTATAAGGGGGTGGAATTGTAACACCCTGCTTTTTACCCCTATGTTTGTATGTGTTAATCCTTGCTTATATATATTGTATATATGTTGTTTATGCTTGCTCTTTGTGCCTAAGTTCATAGTTGGGGTAGTTCCGCCTTAAGGAATGGTCAGTACATTCGAGTCCAAGAAACCTGTTTTACGGTTTTGTCCATATCCTGAGTTCTAGATGTCCGATTGAGGCGATCTTGGATGCATTGGAAATCTTAGACAATTATCTACAAGTTTTATGTCAAGTGTCAGGGCCAAATTCGGCTTCTATAGTTTCGCCTCGCGAAGGCAACGTCGCCTTATGAATCTGGCAGACAGATTCTTGCAGCTCTATGGTTCGCCTCACGAATCTGCGCACAGCAGAAACGTATTTTTAGGCTTCTAATCATCCCATAATGACCCTAAATCATATTTGTACCATAAGACTCGACCTAAACCTATTCTCTAACTCGAAATACTCTTAGAAACTGCCTTTTTCTCTCCAAACAAGGATTCCTAAACCCTTTCCAAGGATTCTTGAAAAACATTGCACCGTTGTTCATCGTTCTTCGTCGCCTCCGCTTGAAGAGCATCCCTGCCATCACAAGCCCTCTTCCTTGTTGCTTCTCTTGAACCTTTTGGGGCTGTGATCATGAAATCAAGCGTCGTGAGATCAAGCATTCGTGAGACACAACCTTTTCCGGACCTTTTCCTTTCCTTATTCATTGTGATCGTCATACTTGGTATGGTGGGAAGAAATAGATAATGATTATGTGGGTTTTGGGATAGGTTAAGATGAAGGGGTTAACCCATGACCCCTATATATTTATATTTGTCTATATGCGTTGTAAATGCCTATGTATATGCTATGAGGGTATCTATGTGAATGTTATGTATATGATATGAATATTTATATGGTAAGGATATGCCTATGTGAATATTGTGTGTGTGTGTGTGTGTGTGTGTGTGTGTATATATATATATATATATATATATATATGATGCTATGACCATGATTGTTGGTGTTTGTCTTGATGATATGATTGAAATATTATGAAGTACGATGAATAGTATGTACATACATACGTTGTGCATAGATGAGATTGTATGATGTGAAGTGATAATGGTGACTTGATGATGATTTGCATTACGATGACGAGAATAGGATTAGTGAAAGAACATAGCTTTAGGACGTTTGGCACCCCATAATGAATGAGTTGCTATAAGAGGTGAGATTGATGATATTGGGTTAGTTTTGGAAACCCATAGGAATGATTCTTGAGAGATGGGATGATAGGCATAGGGATAACTTAGAGAAATTCCTAAGATTCCCACATTTGTCACGATTCTCCTGGCGAATATAAATTCTCGAGGCGAGACAGAGAGACCATTCGTGGTCTGACGTGATTCGCCTGGCGGATTGTAATCCGCGAGGCGAATGAGAGAACTAGAAATTAGGGCTCTCTGGCTCGCCTCGTAAGCCATGATTCGCCTAGCGAATCGGAGAACCTGGTTAGGAGCTCTCGGGCTCGCCTTGCGAGCCACGATTCGCTTAGCGAATATGGGTTTCTCACCCAGATTCTGTTGTGAAGGAATAACAAATAGGGTAATGGGAAAAGACTGTGAGATCACAATTCAAGGTTGATAATATTGGAAAGAACGTTAATACTAATAATGACGATATGATAATATTGGCAATGTTGATGAAGGCAATAACGATGGTTAGCGCATAGTTGTTTGATGATCATCGTTGATAGTCATTGTTGAGAATCAATGTGATTGATTATGATGGTGGATGGTTGGACATGTGTTTGCATGTTGTTGAGCATAGCATGCATCATACGTTGAAGTGGATACGTTGGGTGGAAAGCAAACGATGAATCGCGATAGTGGAGGCCACGGTGGGTGTTATCCCGACCTTGCGGGTACATTGGATATGGAAGTTCCAAGTGACATGGGCTAGCTACCTATTGTCAGAGTGACCTAATGAATAAGCTTGAGTACCCTGACTAGCCACTATACATTATCAGGATTAGTGATAGTGTTCCGGGATGGCCCAAGGTATGGCATATCATCCACGTTGATAACCGGACATGTAATCCTAATCGTCTTTCCAGAGTTAGAGTTGTTGGCCACATGCATACAAAGTAGTGATGTTGCATTCACATTGACACTTTGATATATATTGATTATATCTGTGTTGATTGATGTATATTGTATGCCATCTTAATTACTATTCCATTCCGTTTATATATATTCATGATTGTGTTTCTTACCCCTCTCTTTGTTATTCTTGTGCATATGTTGTGGTATATGCAGAGGAGGGTGAGCATGTTGACGAGGAGTGATCCTGAGGAGATCTCTCTTAGTAGTTAGGATTTATGTTTTACGTTATTTGGTTTTATTCCGATGTATGTTTAGGGATACCAGCTCTGATCATGTGACATCGGGATTTGGGTTATATTTTATGTTTTATATTTTTCCGCAGTTTTTTATATGTTAAAGGATTTCGATTTATTCATATTCTCATGTTATATTTTTGGATGATGTGATACAATTTTCCTCTATGATTTATATTATATTGATATTATTTTAAAAAGTATGTATGATTTTCTTATGTATTATCGTACGTGGGGTAAAGGGTGTCACATAGCAAACCATCAACCTGCAAAATTTGAGACAAATCAAGCTATTAAATGAACATGAAGTACATAATTCAATCTAATCACAACTCACAAATTAAATATAACATTAAAAAGACAAACTTAATTACCTTGATTCATAATAACATAGTTACACCACTCATCCAAAATTTCAAATACTTGATTATCGGTTTGTGTCATATTTACTATTGGGAAAGTACTGCATGCGATAGAAAAAGTAAATTAAGTGAGAATCAAAGTATACAAATTCAAATAGTCCAATGTAAGTCACTAGTGCACAATATGCATTCCACGTTAGGGATTTACAACGGTTGTTTTATATCCGTAGTAGAAAATAGCGCGGTAGCAATTTTGTAATAAATTGCATTCAGTTTAAGACGTTCTACTATGGTTCCCTCTATAACCATGGTAGAAATTCTTGTTTCTTGCGCGCGCTCACTTTCCACTACGGCTGCATTTAGAACCGTAAGAGAAAGTCTAATGTTGAAATAACCTAAACAATTCTCTCCCTGATGCGCATTACAACGTTACTCTCTGTTCTCTTGCGTCTGTCATTTTAAACCCTTTCCCTCCATTTGGCACCTACCACCACCACCACCATTGTTTGGCACCACCACCACCACCCTCGTATTCAACTCTTCACCGCGAGCCATTCTTCTGCTTCTAGGTTGAACAAATTCAACTCTTCTCACTGTTTCCACACAAACCTAGTATTCAACTCTTCACCGCGAACCTCTTCACACAGGTAAGCTCTTCATTATTTGGGTTTGGTTTTGGCTTTTGGTTAGATTTCTAGGTTAGGTTAAGAGCATTTGAACTTTATTTTTATTTCTCGATCTTTATATTCCTAATGAGGATATCTGGTTTTCTATGTCAGGGTTGTGGCATATCTGTCTTGTGTACTGGAGTCTACATTCACTGCTCTAGAAGGTCTTAACAAGCAAGCATTCCTAACTGAGTTGATATGATATATTTAATGGTTTAAGTTCTTTCCTCTGTTGACATCTATTTTTTGTGATATAGAGGGAATTGTTATACTTTTCCAATAGGCTTTTTGTCACACAAACCAATAGGCTTTTCTATTGATTAGGTTAATTTTTCCTTAGTTGGTCCTCCATAAGATATGCGTTGATTAAAAAACCATGATACTGAGATTTGCACATTGTACTCAATCCCCACCTCATCATCATTATAAAATGATTTTGCTATTGATTTTGATATTGATTTTGCTTTTGATTTTGCTTCTTGTGTTCTATTTATTTTTTCAGTTAGACTGAATTGTTCCTGTTGCTAGCTATCCCTTGCTGCTTCTCATTTTTTTTTTCATTTTTCAGCAAGGTACAACCCTTTCCGCATTTAATTTGTTTGTGTTTTTTCGTTTAAAACTCATAATGTTTTCCGTTTTTAGTGTTAATAAATTAGCAATGACTTAGTTTCCCATTTGAGATTAAATATTAATGAGCATGTGTACTTTTTTAAGGTACCACTCATTGTATTGAATCTTCTGCTAATGTGAGCACAAAGGGGAGCTATTATGATACACTTGTGTTAGCTGAGGAGCCTGAGCATGAGGATAATATAGATGGGGAGGACGAGGATCTTCGTCAGCTACATGAGGATGAGGATGATGCACATGCATCAAAGGTATTAATTCATATTGTTTTATGTCTTTCAATTCGAATAACTTAATTAACTGATGTTTACTAATGTTTTATTGTTGTCTAGAATGTTGAGAAAGTTGGTCCCCTAAAATTTCTCTGTTATTACAACTAGCTGGAATGGCGATGAAATATATGACGGAAGATTTATTTATGCCTTTGGAGCAGGATGGTAGCGAGGGATTAAATCGGCTTTTTCTAATCGCTGGGAAAGATATGGCCGATTTATACATGGATAAATGGCTTTGTGTTAACATTCTACAATTATGGTGCACGTAAGTACTTTTATTTGTAAACCAGTTTTATAATTAATAAGTATCAATCTTTTATAATTAACATTAATTTATTTCTTTATCTTATAGGGCTATGCATCGCCTAAGTGTCTCAAATGACACCAGCTACTTGTATGGATACCTGGACCCTAGCAGGATTCTGGGTAAGGTTATGAATGTGGGAGTGAGGACATACATCATGCAAACGATTTGTAACAGCCAAAAGGAGTGTTATCTAGCCCAATTCCTTGACAAGGATCATTGACAGTTAGCAATTCTTTGCCCTCGCCGGAATGAAGTCGCCTTCTTGTGTTCATTGCACTATACCCCATCTATCGTTCTTAAGGAAGTAGTTGATACATAAGCAAGCTTCTTTCACTCTTAATTTGTAATATTACATTTGTTTATCTATATGTATTAATATTTGATGTATCAATGTTTGTTTATCACAAAGCTATGCAGGCATGTAATAGCTTGGAAGGTAAAAGTAGGGTCAAGAGTAAAAAGCCTCAATGGATTTGTCCACGTGTAAGTAGTTAATCCGAGATTCAGTTAGAGGTTATATATATAATAGTAGTTATATAACTTATATTAATTTATTGTTTATCATTTGTAATCTCATCGTCAAAGTGGCGGCTGGGAGTGTGGATATTATGTCATGAGACCTATGTTCATTATTGTCTCCACGAGTATTACTTCCAAATGGATGGAGGCAATTATTAATGGAATTTTTAAGTACAAGAGTTAGTAAAATTATTATATTTGTTTTATTACTTGATGAGCAAAATGTTTAATTTAATTTTAGAGTAAATCTTCATTTTGGTCCCTGAAAGTAAGAGCCACTGTCAATTCAGTCCCTGAAAGCAGTTAAATTATGAAAAAGTCCCTCAATGTTAATTTTGTCAGTCAAATTAGTCCCTCAATGTTAATTTAACTAGTCAATTTAGTTCCTATCAGGGACTAATTTTACTAAGGAAATTAACATTCAGGGACCTTTTCGTAATTTAACTACTTTCAGGGATTGAATTGATAACGCCTCACACTTTCAGGGACTAAAATGATGGTTTACTCTTAATATTATTATGTTATGTGAACTTGCGGACTTTTAAAAATCTGGCTCCGCTATATAACGATGATATTCAGGACATTTAGGAAAAATGGGCAAGCTTCTTTGTTGGCTATTGCAAAGATCATAATGTAGCTTAGATGTATTTAATTAGTTTGACATTCATATAGGTTTTGTAGGAATCATATATATAGCTTAATTAGTTTTGACACTTTGTTGCCATGTTTGTACATATATCTTTGTTAGCACTGATATATATATATATATATATATATATATATATATATATATATATATATATATATATATATATATATATATGTTAACACTTGGTTTAGTATATCTGTTATTGCTGTTGGATTAGATCTGGCTGGTTGTATCAAATTGAATGAAAAAAATTAGGAAAGGGAAGAACGGAAAACATAAGAGATTATTAAAAAAACGACACACTTTCTACTACGGTTGTGACTATAACCGTAGTAACTTTCTACTACGGTTATGGTCACAACCATAGTAGAAAGTTACTCTCTAGAAGTCTTTCTTCATCTAGAAAGTGACTTTCTACTATTATTGGAAAACACAACCGTAATTGAAAGGTCATGTTCTACTACGGTTGTGTCCCACAGCCGTAGTAGAAAGTCACATTCTCGATGACTTTCTTCGTCCAGAAAGTCACTTTCTACCACGGTGGTGACCATAACCGTAGTAGAAATGTAACTTTCCACTACGGTTAACCAACCGTAGTGGAAAGTTCCCACTTTCTACAACGCATCTTTCTACTATGCTGGTCCAACCGTAGTAGAAAGTACGTTCTGCACTAGCGAGTGTAATTAAGCCAAAATTACGTATCGACGATGGGATTTGAATTTGTTTATGAGTGATGATATCCTTAATGAACCTTAGAACGTAGTATCCACAATCTATGCTGTTGTTTTGATGGGCGCACTATAAAACAAAAATAATAAGTTAATTGGTTTTAAATTTAAATAATTGCATAATTACAATGTGGACAAATTAATACCTCTACAAAGATCCATTTAGTGTTTGATGATTTTGATGATCGGGACTTGGCACCCCTTCTACATCCATGATGAATTGTCAAAGCACTGAAATGCAAAAACAAACAAATTCATTAAGGTACACGCACAATTTGAATCATCACATATATATGAGATAAAAATAAATTATTTTTCCTACTCGTTAAAGGTAGTCATAAGCATTTTCCGCTATGTAAAGGGTACATGCAATGGATCCATGTAGTAGATTGTGTCTTCATTGGGATTGATTACTAACAATACCCAATGTCCCCTACAAAACAAGAATGAGTTAGCAAATCATACGCAGGTAATTAATCAAAACAAAATACAGTATCATTAACTAAATGACTTACACTACGTTCACAGGTGCCAGAAACAAAGAACCGACATCTGGACTTCCTAGCTCAAGGCGATCAGCTATGTACTGATTTTTCCCAGATATATGTGGATATAAATCTCTTTTATCTGGGCATAAGAATACAAACCTCCCGGTGTTATTCACGGGGATCAACATCTCTCGGTATAAGTACCTTAATTAAAACATGTATAATAAGCGTTAATATTTAAATTTTGAAGAATAAAAGAAATTATATACTTTAAAGTTTGATGTATTACCTGAGATATACGCTAATACCAATCTGTATGATTTCGTCACGAGTGATAACATCGTTGATTTCTTCTTTACCCACTGATAGCGTATGTTGATAACCAAGAATATCTTCATCCATCTCCAATTCTATTAGAGCGCTCAAGCCTTTTTTTTACCAAGATCCTCATGTAGAATATACAATCATATGAGCTTGCTGCTATAGGAGGTCGGGAGGACTGCTGCTTCTTACGGGATGTAATGGACCCATTTGTATGCTCCTTGTTAATTATAGGAGGTCGGGACTCCATAGTCTTCTTGCCCTTGTCCTTGGCTTTGGAATTTCCCGAGATAACCTACATATTGAAATACAGTAGTTAGTGACCACCCAGTTTAACAAATATATACAACATAGCATAATGGATAGTAATTATTGACATACCTGCACAAGGTTGATTTGGCCATGCAACAATGGTACGTATTGCGTGATCCACTACCATGACATCAGCATGCTCAATTGGTACAGGCAATGGTGCATTTGTGTTTCGGGCGCCTCTAGGCTAGAATCCGAACTACCATCATGATCACTAGATGAAGACATGATCTGCAACACAAGTAAAAGCGTCAGATCAAAATATAAATTAGAAAAATATGTTTAAGTAAATTTAATTGATGAAGAAATTAAAAAATAAAAATCACGATTCTACATGTTTAAGTAAAAACGATGAATATAAATTTAATTGATGAAGAAATTAAAAAAACAAAATCTGCTTACATGTTTAAGTAAATCTTTTCCTCTTCCTCGTTGGATTTAGACTTGTGTGTCCCTTATTGGTACGAAACAATGGATTGACCCAAAGACCCTCATCATGATAATTTCTAATGTACAAACCCTCATCTATAGTTGGATTAGACTGAAGTGATTACGATGTCGCGAAGAAAGGATCATCTTCAATATTAGCATCTTGATGTGCTTGATCATCAATCCCATTAACAATCGTTTTTTTAGTTGTGACGACCCTCCTTTCTCAGAAGGATAATCCCATTAGTCCCAAACTCCTATGTTTATTAACTATGCCTTACCATATTATAGCAATAGCGTGGTATTCAAACAACGTAGCGAAAACACGCACATTTAAAACATACAACATACGAAAAGCATAGATCACATCAGAGTAAAAGCGCAACATAAAGATAACTATACACTAACCATGCGTATCATAGCCCCATCCATAGGGCGTTGTACATACATATACAACCGTTTAAACAAAAACTGAAAAGAACAAAAAAATTCATTAAACAGCAAAAGAAGACCCTTGTAGCTCACCAGTATAACCCGTACCATGCTCAAAAGGTACATAGAAAGCTCTTAGCTCACAACCTAGGACGCACTGGAAGGCTCCCCCCCATCAGTGGTGAGGATGCCCTGAACTACCCTAGCCCTCGCCATGAGTATGCCTGTAGTTCACCAAAGGCTCATACTCCAATGAAGAGCTGGACAAAACAACCTACGCCGATGGTAGGTCCTCAAATACTGCTCTGTCCTCCGGCGCTGACCTCGGTAGACGCAGCCTCTCCTGCTGGTCGCCTGCTGTAACACCCCCTTCGCGGGTGCTACGTACTCGATCTCAATGCGGAATAAACAAGAAAATAAAACGTGGTTGCTTTCGGAAAATACTTAAGTAGCTACGTTCGAAAACGCGGTTCTAAAAATTTTCTGCATGCATAGGAAAACAACTCAAGACGAAGAAATAAATTTCATATCACACCTTGATATTCACTGTTCATAAAAACATAAACATAAAGTAAAACCTGGTCTAATGTATAACATATTACAGACATAGAAATAATTCAACATGTGTGCAGTAATATAATATAAGACTACTCAAAACAAAGGACCCCTAAGCTGGTCGGCTAAAAGTAGCCATTGGGGTACAACCCAACGTCGGCTCCTTCAAAAGTTTCCATCGTCCGAGTCCTCACGTCTCCGCGGGGACCTATGATCAACATCTGTACATGTGTTCCAAATAAACAACAAGGTGTCCAACATGTACAGGTAAAGGTGAGATACTCATATAAATTTATCACGATAGCCTCACAAGCGACAGACAGCAGTATAAACATCTACAGATAAATATAGTTATATGAACAGTTATTTATATAATACAGTACAACATCCCAAACACTATCATCTGTTATAATAATGCATGAAACTTCAATATCATCTTTCTAATTCATGTACTCTGGAGATTCTAACTTCCCAACATCGAGCGATAGGCCGTAGTAACACCCATAACACAATTGTTCTCATGAGTCAGCCTCTATATTTAGGTCCGAACTCCAATTGTTCCCGGGTACCACGTCTCACCATATCATGAATACTCCAGTCTCTAATCGAGTTCATTCGTGTTTGGCAGCCGATTTACCATGGCACGGGGTTGCTACGCCACCGGCCACTTGTGAGATCGCGAACACAGAATGCCCCTATAGACCCAGTGGTCTTAACTGGTTGAATTCTCAACTACGAAAGTTGTAGGTCGGTTCCAAATGGCACGTCTGCCGGTTCATGCATGTTCACATAAGGATTTTTGTTTTCTTTGCGTTCATTATTTCAAATGTCGCTACATAAAGTCCACGACTCATTTCAAAAAGCCATTAAGCCCACAAAACACTAGCCCCGACGTCCCGGCCACTAGGTTCGGGTTCATCTCAAAGGTTCATCATTTTTCTTTTGGTTTCATTTTCTCAAAACACTTTGGAAAACAAAACATACTTTGGTTTTCTTGAAACAAAACATCCTTTTTGATCAAGAGAACGTTTTTCCGTGAAAAGCACCTTTCTTGAAAACAAAAGCCGTTTCTAAGGTTTCACGTCTTTTTAAAACACTTTACCGAAATAAAATACGTTTTGCATAACTTTTCACAAAACCACTTTTTACTTTTCAAACGAAAATACTTTTCAACAAGAAAGACAACTTTTCTTGAAAAAGCAACACGTTTTCCCAAAAACCACTTTTTAATTTCAAACATGGTTTTCAAAACATAGATTTAGGATTTCAAGTCTTCTAATAAATTATCGAGACATAGCCAGTCCTATGCTCATCCATGGTATAAATATATATATATATATATATATATATATATATATATATATATATATATATATATATATATATATATATATATATATATATATACATCAACAATCCATAATCATCATCATAATATCAACTAAGGCATCCATGCCACAAATTATCAACAAGAGTGCAATTATGTTTCATGAAGTAAAACAAATCCATACATCATTCAAACTCATCTCCAATTCAACAATCAAGTCATCAGAATACATATACCAAACATGCACTATGAAGCTTCTCAAACTTAAATGACTACCTCCCTTTACCTCACAAAGGAAGTTCAATGCAAAATCGATCGGTTCTCGGCTCCGGCTCCGGTTCCGTTCGCGTCGCCTAAAACAATCAAACACAATTCAATTCAAACAACAAATCAACATCAATCTATAACATAAGAACACAAGTTTTCCTTCCCCTAAAATGTATAGGGTTCGGCCATGAAAGGTATAAAGGGTTAGGGATCTCATTTGGTTCCAACTTTTTGGATGGTTGGTTCATGAACTTAGTTAACACCATTTCAAGTCCTATGACTCAAAAATGTGAAACAACACTCATGGATTTTCCCCATGAAGCTCTCGGCCATATAGGGCAATCTAGGCTAGGAATTGATTTGGTTTTCCATCACTTGGATTCAAGGACACTAGGAAAGCTAAGGATGGAATCAAGAGTTAGAAATCAAAAATTTGATGAAAAACACTATTCATCATCACTCTTAGGTTTCGGCCACTTTGGGGTTTTATATCTAGGATGAGACTTGGATCATGAGCTCTTGGGTTTAGATAGAGGGTGATGAGGTGAGTTCAAAGAACTTGGTTTCACCTCCAAAGGATTTTCCTACAATTTCCTATGGATTTTCAAAGTTTTGGATCTAAGAATGAGTTTCATGAAAATGGAGTTTTGATCTTGATATTGAAAGAGATTCAAGAAGATATGAGACCATAGAAGTGATCTTTCCTTAAAATGGAGGAAGATTGGTCAAGAAATCAAGTGATTTCAACAAGCTTTCAAGGTTTTCTTAAGGATTCAATGGTGGTTTTTTCTCTAAGGAAGATGAAGTGTTCTTGGTGTTCTTGGGGGGGCTGGGCTGCGTGGAATGAGGGGCTGAGAGGGCTATTCCAGCCATCTAAAAGGTTCATTACGGGTAAAAAGGTCATTTGGTTCAAAAGGTAAAATGGTAAAAGGTGAAAAGACTTAAGTTAGGGGTATTTTGGTAATTTCGCGCCCCGAAATTCCCGATCGTCATGACGACTCTGGCATGCTCTCCCAAGTGAGTTGACATGATGTGATATCAAGATTATCCATTTTCGGGTTCTAGTAAGTCCATACGCGGCTCCGTTTTGCACCCGATTGAAGATTTCGCTCGAACGGAGGTCAGGAAATGATTTTTTTGAATTTTTTGCGAAATTTAACCAAAACGTAGAGAATCGAATTCTAAGACTTACTGTCTCGTTCATAGGTCCATCTGTGGTCTTCTGAGCAGTAAAATCATACTGTCAGTGTAAAAACGCAAACCGGACTCCGTTTGAGTTTTCGACTCAAAATTTAATCGTAGCTTCCTACGATATTTGCTGAGCATGATTATGGTCTCGGGATATTTTATATCCCTTTCTAAGACCTCGAATAAAATATAAGTTCAATAATACTGATTAAAAGAAAAACTCGAAAATCGGGGTGTTACATTACCACCCCTCTAAAAAAAAATTTCGTCCTCGAAATTACGTACCTCGAAAAAGATCGGGATACTCTAATCTCATCTTGTCCTTGAGCTCCCACGTTGCATCTCCAGTTGCTTCGTTCCAAACGACTTTGACTAAGGGAACTTGTTTTCCCCTGAGTTGCTTGATCCCCTTATCAACGATTCGCACCAGCGATGTCTCATAAGACAAGTTTTCTCGTAAATATACTATATCAGGTTCGATTATATGAGACGGATCAGGAATATACTTCCGAAGTTGTGAGACATGAAAAACATTATGAATGTTGGAAATAAAAGGTGGTAAAGCAATCTAGTAAGCTACTGGACCAATACGTCGAAGAATCTGGTAAGGTCCAATGAATTTGAGAGTGAGTTTTCTGGACTTAATCGCTCTACCTACCCCAGTCGTAGATGTGACTTTAAGGAACACGTGTTCACCTTCTTGAAACTCGAGGGGTCGTCTTCTCTTATTTGAGTAGCTCTTTTGCCTGCTCTGTGCCGTTTTCATCTTTTCTCGGATCTGTTTAATCTTTTCCGTTGTTTGTTGCACAAGTTCTGGGCCTACGATCATGTTCTCTCCATCCTGGTACCAACACAATAGTGTCTGGCACTTTCGTCCATACAAGGCTTCATATGGTGCCATCCCTATACTAGAATGATAGCTATTGTTGTAGGTGAATTCTATAAGAGGCAACAGATCATCCCAACTTCCACTATGGTCTAGAACACAAGCTCTCAGCAAATCTTCTAAAGACTGTATCGTTCTCTCTATCTGTCCATCAATCTGAGGGTGATAGGGTGAACTTAGCCTTAGCCTTGTCCTTAAAGCTTGATGTAGACTTTGCCAAAAATGTGACGTGAACTTTTAGTCTCTATCAAAGACTATGCTTAAAGGCAGTCCATGTAGTCTGATTACTTCTCTGATATACAGCTCAGTTAACTTCTCCACTGAGTAGTTGATCTTAACAGGTAAGAAGTGTGCTGACTTCGTTAACCTATCAATGATCACCCAAATCGAATCAAAACTCTTAGAAGTTCTCGGTAATCCTACCACAAAATCCATTGAGATGCTCTCTCACTTCCATTCGAGTATATCCAAGGATTGAAGCATCCCTCCAGGTCATTGATGTTCTACCTTCACTTTCTGACAGGTCAAACATGACGCTACATACTCAGCCACTTGCTTCTTCATTCCTTGCCACCAAAACTTTTGTTTCAGATCTTGGTACATCTTGGTCGATCCAGGGTGAATACTCAGCTTGCTCTTGTGTCCTTCCTCTAGAATCATTTTCCTCATCTCCGGGTTGCTAGGCACACAAACTCGTCCATTGCATCTCAAGATACCATCAGTTCCCATAATGAACTCTGCAGCTTTTTCTTGTCCAAGTAACTCCTTTTTGTCTTGGAGATATACATCAGTTACTTGTTGTTCGCGGATCGTCTCCATCAGTCCACTAGATACCTTTATCATTCCCAAGCTAATCCTCTCGTGGTTCACTTCCACAGCTAGATTGAGATCACGAAACTGTTATATCAATTCTAGCTTTTTGACCATCATTGCAGAGATGTGCAGGGTCTTCCGGCTCAGAGCGTCTGCAACGACATTTGCTTTCCCAGGGTGGTACAGCAAAGTGAAGTCGTAATCTTTAAAAAACTCCATCCAACGTCTCTGCCTCATGTTAAGTTCCTTCTGATCGAACAGGTACTTCAAACTTTTGTGGTCACTGAAGACATCAAACTTTGATCCATACAAGTAATGTCTCCAAATTTTCAGGGCAAAAACCGTAGCAGCTCAAGGTCGTGCGTCGGGTAATTCCTCTCATGAATCTTCAACTGGCGTGAAGCATACGCTACAACCTTCCGATGTTGCATAAGCACACATCCTAAACCTTGATGCTAGGCATCACAGTACACTTCTTATAGTTCGTCCGGTTTAGGTAATACTAACACTAGTGAAGTTGTCAAACATTCCTTCATCGTCTGAAAACTCTCCTCGCATTTGTCAGTCCACATAAACGGTTGGTCCTTCCTCGTAAGTTGAGTCAACAACGCAACAATCTTTGAAAATCCTTCAATGAACCTTCTGTAATAACCAGCTAGTCCAACGAAACTGCGGATTTCTGTCACAGTCTTGGGTCTCTCCCACAGAAGTACTGCTTCTACTTTCGTAGGATCGACGGCAATTCCTTCCTTCGAAATCACATGTCCTAAGAATTTGACTTCATCCAGCCAAAATTCACACCTGGGTAGCTTTGCGTACAACTTCTCCTTGTGAAGGATTTGTAAAACTTGTCGTAGATGTTCCTCATGCTCCTCGGGACTTTTCGAGTAGATGAGAATATCGTCTATAAACATGACGACAAACTGATCCAAAAACAGATGAAAAATCCTATTCATATAGTCCATGAAGATAGCAGGCGCGTTCGTCACTCCGAAAGGCATCACGAGGTACTCATAGTGACCATAACGAGTCTTGAAAGCAGTCTTGGGTACATCCTCGTTCTTTACTCTGATCTGGTGATAACCGGATCTCAGATCTATCTTTGAAAAGATAGCGGCTCCTTGAAGTTGATCCATCAAATCATCTATGTGGGGTAGAGGATACTTGTTCTTGATCGTTATCATGTTGAGTTGACGATAATCCATACAGAGTCTTGAACTCCCGTCTTTCTTCTTCACCAACAACACTGGTGCTCCCCACGGGGATACACTTGGCCTCACAAACCGCTTGGACATCAGATCCTCTAGTTGAGTCTTCAACTCGGCTAACTCCATAGGTGACATCCTATAAGGAGCTATAGAGATCGGACCGGATCCTGGAACTAAGTCGATCGCAAACTCGATGTCCCTCATAGGTGGCAAACCTGGTACGTCCTCTGGAAAAACTTCCGGAAAATCTTTCACAACCGGCACATCGCTCAAGACAACGTCCCTCTCGATTTCTAAATAGGATAGAAGCATGTATCCCTGATCTCCTTCATTCAAAGAAGCTCTAACTTGGTTGGCAGTTATAAATCCAGAAATCTCAGGGTCAGGAAAAACTAAGGCTCTATGTGCACAGTCTAAAAGGATATGGTTGGAAGATAACCAATCCATGCCTAGGATCAAATCCAATTGAGTCAAAGGCAAACATATTAAGTCAACAGGAAAGTTCCTATCATGAACAATAACAGGACAATTCAAACATATTGTATTAACAGTAACAGGCTTAGCAGTTGGAGTTATGACAATCAAATCAAAAGACAACGAAGAAACAGGCAACTCTAATTGTCTCACATAATTCAAAGAGATAAACGAATGTGTTGCAACCGAATCAAATAGTACAGTTAGGAGATTACCAGCTATGATTCAACTACCTTGTATGAGATCATCAGATTTGGAGGCATCAGCGTCACTCATGGTATAAACCCTTCCCCTCGCTGTGGGTCTAGCAGTCCGCATGTTGTTGACAGTCGGCTCGGGCTTTAGTGTAGGGCATTCCCTCGCGAAATGTCCTATCTCTCCGCATTGGAAGCATAGAACTCCTTTCAGTTTGCACCTATCAGCTGGGTGTCCGGGTTGCCCACACTTGAAACATCTCTGGGCTCGGCCCTGGTTCTGGTCGTTTCTGCTCCCACCACCGTAAGCAGAAGCAATAGGATGATAAGGTTGCTGTTTCTGACTATTCCCTTGAGGTCGGGAATACGACTTCTTCTGGGACTGCTTCCCTTTCTATTGCTGGTATTGGTTCGGGTTCCTTGACCTAGACGGTCCTCTTGCAGTACCCTTGTTCTCCCTTCCACTTCTCATCTTTTCCACTTTTCTGCACTTCTCCACCAGAGCTTGGAAGGTACGGATCTCCAGTGGTAACACCGACTCCTTGATCTCGAAGCACAGACCGCCTTCGAACCTCTCGCATTTCCAGTCCTCGTCAGGTTGAGCTTGGAAAAAGCGGAAATATTTGGTGAGTGATTCAAACTTCGCCACATATTCTCCGACAGACATATCCCTCTGCTGTAGCTTCAGAAATTCCTGCTCTTTCTCCGTTCTGGCACTTTGGGGAAAGTACTTGTCCAGAAACTTGGTGCGAAATACTCCCCAAGTGATCTCTTGGTTGTTGGCTTCCAGCAGTTGTCTAGTTCCTCCCCACCAATACTCTGCGTCACCCAGGAATAGGAATGTGGCATAGTCCACCTTCACTCCCCCGGGGCAGTGCAGAACAGCAAAAATCTTCTCAATTTCTTGCAGCCACAGGTCAGCCTTTTCCGGGTCACAGTCCCCATGAAACTGTGGAGGATCATGACGCCGAAAATCGACTAACCCTCTAGCACCAGCAACAAGATCAGCTTTTTGTTGGTTCTATTGATTCTGTTGAGCCATCGTTGCTTTCGGTTGAGCAACAGCAGCCGCCATATCAGCCATGGCCTGGATAGCCCGATTGATGTTGTTGTCATCAGCATTGTTGTCAGCAGTGCCGCGACCTCCACCGCGACCACCTCTAAGATTCATGTCTCCCTACAAGGCAAACCAAACATACCTTAATAAGGAAACATAAATCAAAACTAGTGTGTCAACACACATTGCTTCAAGAGAGAAACAATTCAAACAAGGCTCACAGAGATCACACAACATAAACATAACAGACTCACTTCCCAACGATTCCCGAAAGACTCGACCAGCTCTGATACCACTAATGTAACACCCCCTCACGGGTGCTACGTACTCGATCTCAATGCGGAATAAACAAGAAAATAAAACGCTGGTTGCTTTCGAAAAATACTTTAATTAAGTAGCTACGTTCGAAAACGCGGTTCTAAAAATTTTCTGCATGCATAGGCAAACAACTCAAGACGAAGAAATAAATTTCATATCACACCTTGATATTCACTGTTCATAAAAACATAAACATAACGTAAAACCTAGTCTAATGTATAACATACTACAGACTTAGAAATAATTCAACATGTGTGCAGTAATATAATATAAGACTACTCAAAACAAAAGACCCCTAAGCTGGTCGGTTAAAAGTAGCCATTGGGGTACAACAACGTCGGCTCCTTCAAAAGTTTCCATCGTCCGAGTCCTCACGTCTTCGTGGGGACCTATGATCAACATCTGTACATGTGTTCCAAAAACACAACAAGGTGTCCAACATGTACGGGTAAAGGTGAGATAATCATATAAAGTTATCACGATAGCTGCACAAGCGACAGACAGCAGTATAAACATCCACAGATAAATACAGTTATATGAACAGTTATTTACATAATACAGTACAACATCCCAAACACTATCATCAGTTATAACAATGCATGAGACTTCAATATCATCTTTCTAATTCATGCACTTGAGAGATTCTAACTTCCCGACATCGAGCGATAGGCCGTAGTAACACCCATAACACAATTGTTCCCATGAGTCAGCCTCTTTATTTAGGTCCGAATTCCAATTGTTCTAGGGTACCACGACTCACCATATCATGAATACTCCACTCTCTAATCGAGTTCATTCGTGTTTGGCAGCTGACTTACCACGGCACGGAGTTGCTACGCCACCGGCCACTTGTGGGATCTCAAACACAAAATGCCCCTATGGACCCAGTAGTCTTAACTGGCTGAATTCTCAACTACGAAAGTTGTAGCTCGGTTCCAAATGGCACGTCTGCCAGTTCATGCATGTTCACGGAAGGTTTTCTATTTTCTTTGTGTTCATTCTTTCAAAAGTCGAGACATAAAGTCCACGACTCGTTTCAAAAAGGCATTAAGCCCACTCAAATCAAAAACACAGGACACGAAGTCCGAGTGCTCAATCCACAAAACACTAGCCCCGGCGTCTCGGCCACTAGGTTCGGGTTCATCTCAAAGGTTCATCATTTTTCTTTTGGTTCCATTTTCTCAAAACACTTTAGAAAACAAAACACACTTTGGTTTTCTTGAAACAAAACATCATTTTGATCAAGAGAATGTTTTTCCATGAAAAGTACCTTTCTTGAAAACAAAAACCGTTTTCTAAGGTTTCACGTCTTTTTAAAACGCTTTACAGAAATAAAATATGTTTTGCACGACTTTTCACAAAACCACTTTTTACTTTTTAGAAGAAAATACTTTTCAACAAGAAAGACAACTTTTCTTGAAAAAGCAACACATTTTCCCAAAAATCACTTTTTAATTTCAAACACGGTTTTCAAAACATAGATTTAGGATTTCGAGTCTTCTAATAAATTATCGAGACATAGCCAGTCCTATGCTCATCCAGGGTATAAATATATATATATAGATATCAACAATTCATAATCATCATCATAATATCAACTAAGGCATCCATTCCCCAAATTATCAACAAGAGTGCAATTTTGTTTCATTAAGTAAAAATAATCCATACATCATTCAAACTCATCTCCAATTCAACAATCAAGTCATCATAATACATATACCAAATATGCACTATGAAGCTACTCAAACTTAAATGACTACCTCCTTTTACCTCACAAAGGAAGTTCAATGCAAACTCGATCGGTTCTCGGCTCCAGCTCCGGTTCCGTTCGCGTCGCCTAAAACAATTAAACACAATTCAATTCAAACAACAAATCAACATCAATCTATAACATAAGAAAACAATTTTTTCTTCCCCTAAAATATATAGGGTTCGGCCATGAAAGATAAAAAGGGTTAGGGATCTCATTTGGTTCCAACTTTTTGGATGGTTGGTTCATGAACTTAGTTAACACCATTTCAAGTCCTATGACTCAAAAATGTGAACAAAACTCATGGATTTTCCCCATGAAGCTCTCGGCCATATAGGGCAATCTAGGCTAGGAATTGATTTGGTTTTCCATCACTTCTATTCAAGGACACTAGGAAAGCTAAGGATGGAATCAAGAGTTAGAAATCAAAAATTTGATGAAAAACACTATTCATCATCACTCTTAGGTTTCGGCCACTTTGGGGTTTTAGATCTAGGATGAGACTTGGATCATGAGCTCTTGGTTTTAGATAGAAGGTGATGAGGTGAGTTCAAAGAGCTTGGTTTCACCTCCAAAGGATTTTCATACAATTTCCTATGGATTTTCAAAGTTTTGGATCTAAGAATGAGTTTCATGAAAATGGAGTTTTAATCTTGATATTGAAAGAGATTCAAGAAGATATGAGACCACAGAAGTGATCTTACCTTAAAATGGAGGAAGATTGGTCAAGAAATCAAGTGATTTCAACAAGTTTTCAAGGTTTTCTCAAGGATTCAATGGAGGTTTTTTCTCTAAGGAAGATGAAGTGTTCTTGGTGTTCTTGGGGGGCTGGGCTGCGTGGAATGAGGGGCTGAGAGGGCTGTTCCAGCCTTCTAAAAGGTTCATTAAGGGTAAAAAGGTCATTTGGTTCAAAGGGTAAAATGGTAAAAGGTGAAAAGACTTAAGTTAGGGGTATTTTTGTAATTTCACGCCCCGAAATTCCCGATCGTCATGACGACTCTGGCATGCTCTCCCAAGTGAGTTGACATGATGTGATATCAAGATTATCTGTTGTCGGGTCCTGGTAAGTCCATACGCGGCTCCGTTCTCCACCCGATTGAAGATTTCGCTCGAATGGAGGTCAGGAAATGATGTTTTTGAAATTTTTGCGTAATTTAACCAAAACGTAGAGAATCAAATTCTAAGACTCACTGTCTCATTCATGGGTCCATCTGAGGTCTTTTGAGCAGTAAAATCATACTATCAGTGTAAAAACGCAGACCGGACTCCATTTGAGTTTTCGACTAAAAACTTAATCGTAGCTTCCTACGATATTGATGAGCATGATTATGGTCTCGGGATGTTTTATATCCCTTTCTAAGACCTCGAATAAAATATAAGTTCATAAATACTGATTAAAAGAAAAACTCGAAAATCGGGGTGTTACACCTGCGAAGATGCTGGCTCGACCCAGGTGTAGTCCCGCTCATGACGTCTTGGCGGCAACCAAATACGTGGAAAGGGTAAGAACTGGTTAACTCTGAAGGGTCCATGATGTCCTCCTTGTGCAATGCCCCTACTCGGAATAGTATGCTCATTGGCCCTGTGTAGTGTAACACCCCAGTTTTCGCTTGCTTGTTATAAATTGTTGTTTTATATGTTATCCTTGTTGTTATATATATGTTAAGTGTTGTTATGCTTACGTTAGATGTTTAGGGACGTGTTTTGGGGTAGTTAACCTTAGAACGAGTTTGATTAGTGATCCTGACAGGGTGGCACGCCTGTGCTCTCGTTCAGCATGCCCTTGCCCATTTTTCAGTACGCCCGTTCTAAAAGTTAGCACGCCCGTGCCCTTCACATGCACTAGAAAAACTTTTTGGGCTTTTTCAGTCAGCCCGTTTTGCCCCAATCCTTTTTATACCTCTTTTGCTCAACCTACAACTCATAGCTGTCATTCCTAGAGTTAGAAACAGCCGTCTTTTAACTTTCTCTTGGGTTCCCATTGAATCCTTGAGCGTTCTCCAATCCTTGTTGGGTGTTATTCATCAAGAACACATCTCTGTGGTGTTTGCTATTGCGTTTGGGGTTAAGCTGCTAGCTTAGTGTTACTTTGAGGTAAGGTAACCAACCCTGTTCATCCTTTTCTTTGGATCCTTTGAGTTTGGTGTTGAACTGTTTTCTCCCTGTCAAACCAGACTCCGTTGTTCGTATGCCAATGCTGTGAACGGTAACTAGCAGATTAGTTCCCTAAGGATCAAATCGAGGTATGTGCATAACCCTTGTGTTAATTCCCTTTCTTTTTCCTTGTTTGGGGAATTAACTTGTCCTTTTGCCTTGGCATTCTTGGTCAAAGCTCACTGAACCTGTTGAACCCGTTTGGAGGAGACAAGCGTAGATTTCGTTTTTGTTGGCTCGTAGGCTGGTATCATCACGCCAGGTATGGGGAGAAAGGATTAGTATAACATATAGGTTCTAGGGTAGCGTAAGATGAGGGTTAACCTATGACCCTATTTGTGTGCTATATGTCTTAATTGCTGTATGAAATTGTTATGGTTGTTTATACATGTTATTAATTGTTTAAATGGTTTGTATGATCTTGGCATGACGTTTATGATGTTGTTTATGATAATGATGATATGCCATGATTGTATGAGTTGGTATGTTGGAAATGCTGTTAAAACTATGTTAATAAAAGACATAGGGATGTTAGCGCTAAGCCTAAAACTAGGATTAGTCTAATTGATGTACATAAAACATAAAGATGTTGATGAGGGGTGAGATTATTGCCAATGGATTAGTTAAGAACCCTATGATTAATTTGAAAGGTTGAAATCTAGAAAAGCTGATAAGTTTCCCAGATCTGAGATGCTGTAACAACATTGAGCACGCCTGTGCTCATTATCAGTACCCTTGTGCTCTCTGCCCAGTAAAGCCAGCACAACCATGCTCTCAGTAGCACGCCTGTGTCAAAAGAGCGAGGAAAAGTGACGCTGTTTATCACGCCCATGCTCTTGCACAGCACGCCCGTGCTAGTTGGCCAGCACGCCCTCGCTCATGCCGTGCCACTGTCAGAATTAAGAAAACTTCACTGTTTTAAATTAAAAGAGATTTAATACCCTTTTTGGAATAAAATGTGATATAAGAGATTATAAAACACGACCATGAGGATAGTTAATGAACTAGGACAATGATATGGTAAGATGTAATAATGGAGACTTAATAAAGAGATTAATTAATGATAAGATGTTGTTATGGGTAACAACGTACTGTTACCGATGTTGTTGGTTAAATCATTCCTGATGCTGACTGGTCAAGTTTGATGTTGATAAATCATCTTTGATGCTTGTTGGTCAAAGTTGATAGCCATGTAACAGTGTTGATGATGGATGGTTGGACATGTGTTTGCATGTTGGTTGAACATTGCATGCATCATTGCATAGAGATGATATTTTGGGCAGAAAGCAAACGATGAATCGCGACGATGGAGGCCACGATGGGTGTTATCCAGGCCTTGAGGGTAGAGTTGGGTAAGGAGGTTCCATATGGTATGGACTTGCAACCCATGGCTGGAGTGCCCTATCGATAACCTGACTACCCTGACGAGCCACAGTACGTTATCAGGATTAGTTGAGAGTATCCACGGACGTCGCCCATGGTTTGGTGAGTGTTCCAACGTTGATGCAGGATGGTCAACATGGATATGTACTCCTAATCGTCTTTTCAGAGTTAATGTTGATGGATCCACATTGCATATGGAGTACTGAAGTAGTTATGCATCGCATACCATGCTTATATTATGATATGAGGGTATGTGTTATAACATGTATGTTGTATTATGATGTTTATATGTTGCATGATAATCTTGCTAACTGCTCTATTATCGCTTATGTTTATACATACAGTTCCTTACTCCATATTTGTTGTTGTTGTTTTGCATGTACCTTTGGTTATGTAGAGGACGGTGAGCTACCAGCTAATTAAGGAGTGATCCCGAGAAGATCGCTTGCTCATAGTATAGTTTAGTTATGTTATTTGATTTCCGATGTCATATCGGTAGTGGTTACCAGCATTAATTGTGACATCGGATTTCGGGTTTTGTTTATGTTTATATTTTTCTGTAGTTGTTCCTTACGTTTTAAATGTTTTCGGATCATGTGATACTTGCTACCTTTTATGTTAAAGTTTTTTTTTTAACTTGCATGCTTTATTTAATTTTATCGTATGCGGGGTAGCGGGTGTCACATGTAGACCGTCAGAAAGGTCGAGGGGTCCACATGCCACCCCCAATCATCGTGATAGATGATCTCGATCAGGCCCAACACCGGCATCCTCGGCGCCAATGTGATGTAGGGGTGTGCCCTCGGGTCCATCAGCTGGCTCCTCGTCTTCACGCGAACCGAGAACCAAACAGATATGCAAAAAGTAGTAGGGAAATAAGAAATATAGTGCAGGCAAAGTCAGAATAACAATAGTAATGCAGTAAACAACATGTAGCATGTAGCAGATATAACAGATATAGCAATAACTGCGCTCCAACAAACGTTTCTCGAGACAACACACGCAACAAGCATCCATCTCCATGGGTCTCACACTTAGATCAGTCATTTAGACCGGGAGACTAATCCTATGCAGCATGTCGGCCGAAAACTCACAACGCTGGTTCCACACCCGAACGGTTCCACACCTGAACAAGTCCACACTAGAACAGGTTCTGTGTCGGAACGGAGTTAGTTTGTCCAAGAAACCAAACCGCTCGCCGTGACCAATAAGAGTGCATCCCCCTTCCATACTGGAATCGAGGTGTCTTGGTTGCCTTGGAACGTTAGCCTGGAACGTTGAAAGCTCAGGGATTAGTCGGGCAAACCGGATTGGATCGAGAGTCATTATAGTATAGGAGCTACCTCATCCGTCACTGTAAACTATTCCCGAGACCGACATAACATCCCCAAGGTCACTCACTTGACCGCCCCCTACACTTCCATACGCGCATGGTACAACTAACCCCGTATGACGCCGGCAAACGATACTACCTGTCATATGGCCTCGCCACTTGGCAGCTGATGATATGCAACAAACATTCTCAATGGGCTTGATACCGGATCTAATGCCTAAACCATCAATCAGAAACTACACGATGCCACTGCATCCACATGGCCACAGCCTCGACGCCATGCGTCCATGAGCCACAGCTCAAACATCACGGCCACAGCCTCAAGAAACTAGCATACAACAATGGCAGCATCCACGGTATCAACCCGATAACAACACGGCACACAACCAAACTTAACTCTAACGGCATTCCGCCACCACACAACAGTTACGACAACCAGCATAATAGCAACAGTAATAACATCCATAATAGCACATAGTAACATATCACATGCACCAAGTAGCTTATAGGCATTTAGACAGATAGCAACAACAGAAATCAACATCACAGCAATCATACGAAGCAGATCCTCCTCAATCAACAGTTTGCTAACCTAGGGTTTCCAAACTTAACGGCGATAGGCCAAAGTAAGCTAAAACTAGTGTTTAGGTACTTTATCGGGGCTCAACCACTAGTAGGGTTAGGGCTTCCCTACACATAGTAGAAAACACATTACACTACTCTTGCCTTCCCGACGGCAGGAGTACTCTATCTCCCCACCTGAACAGTCGGCGCGAAAATCAACACGAACACAGGCACGCTCTCCCGCGGAGCCAAGAACAGCTCCAAACTCCTCGAACAGCCGCGACCTTGAGCTCGAATCCACAAGCAACTACGAGCACGAAATTTGCCCTAATCACGAGCACAACACACAACAATAGTGTTAGCCCTAGGGCAAGCTCAAAGATCAAGAGAAAAGGTAGAAACTTGAAGAACCACGAAGAACGCGAAGAAAACGTGGTAGGGATTTGAGTTTACCTTTGGCGAATAGAGAAAGTAATCCGTCAAAATTGTAGAAAACTTCGTCGCGATCACAACCATATAGCCGGAATCTCGATCTGAAGTCCAAGAACTTAAGCTTTCTCTCACTAGAACTCTGTTTCCTCTCTCCTCAGCTATGAACTCTCTAGACTCAAGCTCCGATTCGTGCAAGAAATGAAGAAGAGAAAGGAAACACCTAACTTGATCCTGTTGAGAACGCATTAGCGTGGGACATGTCCACGCTTGAACGTGCTCACGCTTGGGCGTGGGTCTCCTCCACGCTTGAGCATGGAGCCTCGTCTAGTCCGCCTTCACCCTGGCCTGACACGTGTAGCACACGCGTCAAAAAGCACAACAGTTGGAAAACGTAATGAGCACGCTTGAGCGTGCAACATGCCCACGCTTGAGATTTGGCACGCTAAGGTGAGCTCCCTTCCCACGCTTGACCGTGCTGCTAAGCTGGGAAGAGCTTTCCAAACTTTTGACTTCCACAGTTTCTCTTTTAACACCTTTAGCACCTCCAACCTTGTTCAAGCCTATTCCTAAGCTTCCAACTAGCTCGTAAACTAGCACGTAACAATTCACACAAGCATACAAAGCCCTAATCGAGGTTAACCAACTCGATTAGGGTTACAGAAAATCGGGATGTTACATTAGCACCCCCTTACAAAAAATTTCGTCCTCGAAATTTCCGTCGCATACCTGTGAACAGATAAGGATGACTCTGGCGCATCTCAACTTCACGCTCCCACATTGAATCACTAGTTACAGAGTTCCACTCCACTCTGACTAACGGAATGTGCTTGCCGCGCAGTTCCTTGATCTTTCTATCCAAGATCCAAATAGGTGAAGCCTCGTACTCCAGGTTCTCTTTCAGTTGGATTGATTCGGGCTCTAGCACGTGTGATGGATCAGGGTGGTACTTTCTAAGTTGAGAGACGTGAAAGACGTCATGAAGATTTGACAGATTTGATGGCACAACTATCTGATAGGCTATAGGGTTGATTCGCCGAAGAATCTGAAACGGTCCTATGAATTTAGGTGTTAGATTTCTGGATTTGATTCCCTTCCCTACTCCAACTCTTGGGGTAACTCTCATGAAGACCTGATCACCCTCTTGGAATTCCAAAGGTCTCCTCCTCTTGTTGGCGTAGCTCTTCTACCTATCCCTTGCCATCTTCATCTGTTCCCATATCTTACGGACTTGTTCCGTCGTTTGCTATACCAGCTTCGAACCTAACAACTGACTTTCTTCAATCTCAAACCAGCACAACAGAGTCCTGCACTTACGTCCATACAGTGCCTTGTACGGCACCATGCCAATACTTGAATGGAAACTGTTGTTATAAGTAAACTCGATCAATGGAAGGAACTCGTCCCAACTTCTCGTGTTCTCCAACACGTACGCTCTCAAGAGATCCTCCAATGACTGAATTGTTCATTCAGAATGACCATTCGTTTGAGGATGATAAGCAGAACCCATACTTAGCCTAGTTCCCATCGCACTGTGTAAGCTCCTCCAAAACCTTGAGGTAAACCTTGGATCACGATCCGAAACAATACTTGAAGGTATCCCATGTAGCCTTACAACGTGCTTGATGTAGATCTGAGTCAATCGCTCCAGAGAGTAACTCTGGTTGATAGGTAAGAAGTGAGCACACTTGGTCAACCTATCAATGATCGCCCAGACTGCATCACACCTTTTCTGAGTTCTCGGCAACCTAGAAACAAATTCCACGGCAATTCTATCCACTTCCATTCGGGGACATCCAATGATTGCAATAACCCTGCTGGCTTCTGGTGTTCAATCTTCGCTTTCTTACATACCAAATAGGTTAGGACTTATGCCGCCACCTCTTTCTTCATCCTCGGCCACCAGAACAGCTTCTTCAGGTCCTGGTACATCTTGGTAGCCCCCAGATGAAAACTTAGCTTGCTCTTGTGTGCTTCCTCCAAGATCATATTCTTAACTTCTCTATCCGCTGGCACACAATCCCGGTCAGCAAACCTAAGCAGACCATCAGTACCTCTTTTGAATTCCGAAGTCTTACCTTCCTCCATCAACTGATTCACACCGTTGAGGTACTCATCCTCAACTTGCTTCTTCCATAGAACTTTCAAGAAATCGCTAGTTACTCTAACCATCCCAAGGTTGAACTTATCCTCGACGATTTCCACATCCAGATTCAGATCTCTAAACGCCTCTAACAGCTCTAGCTCCTTTACCATCATTGCAGACACGTGTAGGGATTTCCTACTGAGTGCATCCACTACAACATTTGCCTTACCTGTATGGTATTGCATGTCAAATTCATAGTCCTTTATGAATTCCATCCACCTTCGCTGCCTCATGTTCAACTCTCTTTGGTCGAACAGATACTTCAGGCTCTTATGGTCGCTAAACACATTGAAATTTAGGACCATAAAGATAGTGTCTCCATATCTTGAATGCAAACACTATCGCAGCCAATTCCAGATTATGCGTCGGGTAGTTCCGTTCATGTACTCTCAACTGCCTGGCGCCATACGCCACCATTTTTCTTCTTTGCATGAGCACACATCCCAAGCCTTCATAAAATTCATCACAATATACATCCAATCGTCCTAAAAGATCTGGTAGCACCAACACTGGTGATGTGGTCAGTCTTCTCTTCAGCTCCTTGAAACTTTGCTCGCAAGCCTTTGACCACTCGAACGCCTTCCCATTTCTCGTCAACTGCGTCATAGGTAACGCAATCTTAGAGAATCCTTCTATAAATCGCCGATAGTAGCCCACTAAACCAAGAAAGCTTCCCACCTTGCTTACAGACTTACGGCTTTCCCAACTCACTACGGCCTCGACTTTCGCAAGATCCACTGCGATTCCATCCTTGTAGATCACATGGCGTAGAAACTGAACTTCCTCCAACCAGAACTCGCACTTCGACAGTTTAGCATACAACTGTCGGTCCTTTAGCACTTGCAACACCGTCCTTAGATGCTCTGGGTGTTCCTCTCTACTCGAAGAGTACACAAGGATGTCGTCGATAAACACAACAACAAACTGGTCAAGGAACGGTCGAAAGATCCTGTTCATATAGTCGAAGAACACCAATGGAGAATTAGTCACACCAAAAGGCATAACTAAGTACTCGTAGTGACCATATCGACTCCGAAAAGCAATCTTTGGCACATCCTCCTTCTTAACCCAGATCTGATGGTATCCAGATCGCTCATCGATCTTAGAAAACATAACTGCTCCTTTAAGCTGATCCATTAAATCATCTATCCGTGGTAACAAATATTTGTTCTTTATCGTCGCTTTGTTCAGCTGACGATAGTCTATGCACAGCCTCGAGCTTCCGTCCTTCTTCTTCACAAACAGTACCGGTGCTCCCCACGAAGATACACTAGGTCTAATGAACTCTTTGCCTAGCATCTCGTCCAACTGTTTCTTCAGCTCCGTCAGCTCAACTGGAGACATCTGATATGTCGCTATCAATATAGGTCCAGCTCCCAGTACAAGATCTATAACAAACTCCACCTCTCTCTTTGGTTGCAGTTCGGAAATATCTTCGGGAAACACCTCCGGAAACTCTCGCACGATAGGTAAAGCTCCGACATTAGGAGTCTCCTTTGCTTCCAAAGAGAACAACACCACGCTTCCTTCTGATCGTCCACCCGTCGGATCACTCTCGTCGGCAGGCATCAATCCAGATTGCTCTGAGAAAAGAAAGGTCTTATTTGAACAGTCTAACATTACATGGTTGGATGAAAGCCAGTCCATGCCTAGGATTACATCGATCTGTTGCATAGGCAAATAGATAAGGTCAACAAGAAAATGACGGTTCTCTATCGTGAAAGGACAATTAAGGCATACAGATAAGGTAGTCAGAGAATCGCCAGTAGGCGTTGATGCAGTCAAATCATAGGGTAATACAGAAACAGGCATCCCTAAATGATCCATACACTCTACCGATATAAAAGAATGAGTAGCCCCTGAATCAAATAAAATCGATAAAAGTTTTCCAGAGACTAAGCATTTAGCTTGTATCAGGTCAGGGCTTCAAGAGGCTTTAGAAGCCCTCACGGCAAACACTCTTCCGGTCATCTGTGGCCTACTCTGCTGACTTGCCACTACTGATCTTGCTCCGCCACTCTGAGCTCTACCTCTCTGCTGTTGAAACTAAGCCCTTTTCCTACCCCCCGGTTCGCAGTCTGACGGATAGTGACCTATCTGGTTACAGTTGAAGCACCTGATGTGCTGGGTCCTCAGACAGTTCTTGACTAGATGCGGTCCTCGCATCGAAAACAGGTCTTGATCTCCTGTTGTCCTTGATTGGAGCTGCTCCCTCCATGGTTGACATTCAACTGAGCCAGGCGATCATACGATCTCGCCCTCTGCTGAAACTTGCCACCTCTGCCTTTCTGGTTGCTCTGACTGGTCCACCACTTCTCACTTGTTGTGGGACAGTCCCTGCTCGGTCATGCCCTTCCACCATCGTGCATTTCTCTACTAATTCAGGAAAAGAACTGATACTCAGAGGTAACATTGCTTGCTTCTACTCGGAGAATTTGAGTTCCGCCTCGAACCTGATCATGTACTCATCAACCGACAGCTATTCCTGTTTCAGACTCAGGAACTCTTTCTCCTTTTCTTGTCAGATGCTTCTTGGAAAGTACTTCTCTAAGAAGCTCTCCCGGAATAGTTGCCAGGTCAAAATCTTTCCTCCGGCCTCTAACAGCTGGCCTTGGTCCTCCACCAAGCTTCCACTGCTCCAACGAGCATGAAAGCAATGTATGTAACTTTCATATCCTCTCTGCAGTGTGTGGCAGTGAATACCTTCTCGATCTCTTGCAACCATATCTCTACAGCTTCAAGTTTGTATTCTCTATGCAACTAAGGAGGATTTCTTTTCATGAAAGCATTGAGACCAGTGTCAACAATCTCGTTTCCTTTTACCGCGTGTAACTGATCTTGTTTTGCCTTTCTTGTGAGACCCACTACCCCGCATAAAATAAAATATAAATACATGTCTTTAATAAAGAATAATAATTAAAATAAAAACATTTCCTCAAGGGTAATGTGCATCACATCATCTATAACTCAAACCTAGGAATTTGAAATAATTAAAATCCTTTAAAAACAAACTGTGGAAAACATAAATAATAAACATACTCCAAAACCCAATGTCACATATCAGAGTTGGTATACATATACCGATAATACATCGGAATAAAACTAAACAACTGAACGTAAATCCTAACTACTACTACTAAGAGATATCTCCACGGGATCACTCCTCGTCAGCATGCTCACCCTCCTCTGCACATGCAACATCATATGCACAAGAACAACAAAAGATGATCATAAATATATGTAAACGGAATGAAATAGTAATTAAGATGACATACAACATGCATCAATCAACACATGTATAATCATATATATATATATATATATATATATATATATATATATATATATCAAAGATGCATGTCAATGCGAATGCACATCACTACTCCGTATACATGTGGCCAACAACTCTAACTCTGGAAAGACGATTAGGAGTACATGTCCGGTTATCAACGTGGATGATATGCCAGACCATGGGCCATCCCCGAACACTCACTGATCCTGATAACGTATAGTGGCTAGTCAGGGTACTCAAGCTTATTCATTAGGTCACTCCGATAATAGGTAGCTATCCCATGTCACCTGGAACTTCCATACCCAATGTACCCGCAAGGCCGGGTTAACACCCATCGTGGCCTCCACTATCGCGATTCATCGTTTGCTTTCCACCCAACATATCAACTTCAACGTATGATGCGTGCAATGGTCATCAATATGCAAACACATGTCCAACCATCCATCATCAACACCATTACATGGCTATCAACTTTGACCAACAAGCATCAAAGATGACTTATCAACATCAAACTTGACCAATAAGCATCAAGAATGATTTAACCAACAACATCGGTAATAGTACATCGTTACCAATAACATCGTCGTCTTATTAATTGTTCTTTAAGTCTTAACTTAACAATACCTTTATTAAGTATTATACTTAATCTTATTATCTAAACCTCATTTCATATTTTATTAAGATTATAACTTAACCTTAATATTTAAACCTCAAGTCATATATTTATTAAGATTATAACTTAATCTTAATATCTAAACCATAATTCATATCTTATTAAAATCATAACTTAATCTTAATATCTAAACCACAATTCATATTTTATTAAGATTATAACAAGCCCACATAACACTATCCATGAAGCATAAGGGGTCAAAACTGCTCCTGGGAACATGAGAATCGAATTCCAAATCTCTGGAATCGATTTCTCAAGTCTTCAAATCGATTTCCAATCTCTGGAAATCAATTTCAACATGTTCAAATCGATTTCCCCAATCGATTTTGAACAAGGAAAATCGATTCTAGAAATCGATTTCTACAAGGCCAAATCGATTTCCACACCTCGGAAATCGATTCTTGGAGGATTCAAATCGATTTCCATGTGTTGGAAATCGATTTCTGGGTGTCACATCATACAGCAGCGGGTTTTCTCCGCTATCGGACCAGTCTACGCTCTCTAATTAACATATCATTCAAGCCTAAGCTATTTATCACCAATTTGATTAGTCCAACACTCATAAATCATAACCTAAGGGTTCTCAAACTAATCCTTGGTCATCAATCTCACATTGCCTATTTATTTTCTCCCTATAACTATGTTCTAATAGCATAAGGTTAACAAAATACCATATCATGGCATAAACAACATGCTCATTATCATCAATTTATCAACAATCATATAAATCATGAACTCATAGTTATAAACATGTTATAACATCAGATTATTCATCAATCAATACTCATATAGCCAGAAAACAACATAACAACATTCATAGGCATACGCAGGCATACATAGGGGTCATGGGTTAACCCCTTCATCTTAACCTATCCCAAAACCAACATATTCATGACCAATTTTCTCCCCCCATACCTGGTATGACGATTCACAGCCTAAGGGAAAGAGAACAGAGCCAAGTTCTGCTACGGTTCCCTCTTACGGGTTCAGCACTTGATCACGATCGCAACACTGGAAAGCTGAGTCGATCTTTAAGTTAAGGATTAAAAAGGAAAACAAATCTAGGATTAGAAACTCACCTTGGTTTTTAACTTAGGAGATTAACTCTAGCAGCAGGGATAGACTAGCCAAACAATGGCGTGTTCTTGACAAAGAACTCCAAAGCAGAATTTGTCCTTTGGGTTTTCTAGAGCAAGAGATCAATTAGAGATCTTAGGGATGAGAAGAGGCAAAGAGTGTGTACAATAGGGTGTGGATACTAGGTTTAGGTCATACGCTATGTATATATAATTGTTAGGGACGTTTTAGGACGAATGGGCCGTACACAGCATAGCCCGGTAACCCAAACGCGTACACAAGCTCTGACACGCATGGGAATCGATTCCACAACCATGGAAATCGATTTTCCATTGGTCAAATCGATTTTTTTTTCAAAGAAATCGATTTTTCCCTTTAAACAATCGATTTCCACTTTCTGGAAATCGATTTCTTCACCTGGAAATCGATTTCTCTTTCAGAAAACGTGTTTTTGGTATCGACACCTGAATAAGACATGTAGATAATCCTCTAAGCTTTCCAACGCATCCTAGATCATCTCGATCGGATGTCTCGAACTCAAGATATGGCCAAAACCGTGAAACAGGTTATTTAGACTCGGATGGATCGATTATTCTAAAGGCTGAACTATTACAACTATGAACTTATGCACCAAAAACAAGCAAAAACAACATATGCAAACATCTATAATCAAGTATTAACACATATATACATAGAAGTGAAGAAGCAGTGTGTTACATTTCTCTCTTCCTACCTCTGCATATACTAGGTAGTCTGCTGGGTTTGTTACATCATTGCGGTAGCCAAGTCCCACATGGCCCGCATTACTTCAGAGGTGTCACCACCACTACCTATCCCTGAGTGGTCACCATTGTTATTGTTGTTATCCTCGCCTCCGGTCGTAGTCGGCCTACCACCTCTTCCTCTTCCACATGCCATCTAGCTTCTTGTAAAAAGGAGCTATCAGTTCAAAATTTTTTTAAACAAAAATTGGTATGCAAAAGTATCACTATAACGCAAGACATCCCAACTATGTTGGCACCTCAAGCATTATCAATCATTTGCAGCATACCAAGAATATTATTAAAAAATGGAAAATAATAAAGAATACAAAAGAATGAGGGGGCATTTAACCTGACCCATTTAAAAATCCCCCCACATGCTGCCATACCCGGGCAACCAATGGCTGAACCATCTGTATTGCATTTGATCCAATTGAAACTCGGAGCTTTCCAAATGACTTCAATAATAATAGGAGACTTAGATAAGTTTGGAGACAAATGAAAACTGGAAAGAATATATCGCTCAGCTGCATTATTATAAGAGAAGCCTTTAGATAGTGATCCTGCCAAACCAACAGCAGATTTAACCATTTTCATGGCATGCTGAATTGATATGTGTTTATCCTCAAACCTGACTTGGTTTCTGCTATACCATATGAACCAGAATGAGTTAGCAATGCCTGACATGACTATGTCTTTAACCTGAGAACTCCATGAAAGATTACAGATTTCTAAGACAGAAAAAACAGAACCTAAATCAATTGAAACCGACAGGCAAGAGCTGAGCCAGCTCCACATTTGCAATGCAAAGTTACATTGGAGGAATAAGTGCTCAGTTGATTCATAAGCTGAGTTGCATAAACTGCAAGAGGAAACTACACAGCAACCTCTATTCCATAGCACCTCATCAGTATGAAGACGGTTGTTAATTATTCTCCATAATAACAAAGACCTGGAAGGGGGAACAGTAGAGCACCATAATTGTTTACCCCATGATGGAAGCTGAGAAGTAGGAACAAGCAGAGAATAAGCATCTTTCATTGTTAAATCTCCTGAATTGGTTCTTCTCCAAATCAACTTATCAAGAATTGAGGCACTAGGAAGAGTATAATGATCAATTTCAGCTGCAAAAGCATTAGATTTTCGAAGCACGAAATCAGGAATGTACCATTTGCCATTGACAATAAAATCCTTAACTTTAGAATGAAGATGTTTGTGAATGTTGCATGGAATCTGTAAAAAATCCACAACCAGTTTGCTTAGCCAACAATCCACCCAATAATTTGCTGATGCACCATCACCAATTAAGAAAAACTCTTGCTCTTAGTAGCTTTGCCCACTGATTATCAAATTCAACCAATTGCCAACATAATTTCAAAAGAGCTGCTTTATTAATGCCCTTTACTGAGTGTAAACCAAGTCCTCCAGCCTCCTTTGACAAGCATGTTTTGTGCCAAGAAGTAGCAGCCACTTTCTTGATCAACACATCCCCAGACCATATAAAATTCCGAATCCACCAATCAATCAATTTAAGAAGAGAAGAGGACCAGCCATAGACATGAAAGGAGTGTAGCAGCATACTATAAATAACCGATTGTACAAGTTGAATTCTCCCCATGATAGAAAGCAAAGCACCTTTCCAAGATGCTAATTTCAATCTTATTCTATCAGCAATTGGTTGCAGGTGCATCATGCTAGGCTTATCTTTAAACAAAGGAACACTTAGATAAACAAAAGGTAAATGACCAATACCAAACCCCAGAATGTTCACAAGGCAATGCAACCTATTATGAGAGATAGAACCATTGTAAATCTTAGAATTTTCTTTATTGATTAATTGGCCTGAAGCAATACTATACCTTTCAAAGACTGCCATTAGATTCTGCAGGTTTCTTTTACTACCCTTACAAAAAATTAGCAAGTCATCGGCATATAATACATGATAAGGCACTGCATATCCCCGAGGGCTAGACATGGGAAGAAACTTGCCTTGTTGGACCAAAAGAGAAATGGCTCTACTAAGAACATCCCCAGTAATACAAAAAAGAAGAGGTGATAGAGGATCACCCTGCCTCCCTCCCCTTTTACAAGAGAAAAATCCTATTGCATGACCATTCACTAGTATAGAAACCTTTGCAAAATGAAGGATAACCTTAATCCAGTTACAAAAAACTGAATCAACACCAAAAGCATGAAGGGTTTTGAGTAGAAAACTCCAATCCATTGTATCAAATGCTTTTTTAATATCAATCTTCAAGGCAATATTACCTCCAAAGCACTTTTTATCAAGAAGATTCACAGCCTCTAATGCCACTCAAATACAGCCAGTAATGCTTCTGCCCTTAATGAAACCCCGCTGATTATGAGAAGTAAGATGTGGAGCTATAATGGCAAGTTTGTCTGCAATAATCTTAGTGATGATTTTGAACTGATAGTTGGCTAAATAGTTCTGAGTTATGTAATTGAATCGGCATTTGCAGATTTAGGAATAAGAACCATATTATTAGAATTCAGATTTGGCAGGAGCCATCCTTGCTGAAAAAATTGAGAAACAGATCTAAAAACATCATGGGTGACAACATCCCAATAATGTTGGTAGAAGAAATGACCAAAACCATCCGGACCTGGAGCTCCATTAGCATTCATACCAAAGACTGCATGCTTAACTTCATCCCAAGTTGGCAAGGTTATCAAAATCAGAAACCGCAAGACTGATAACCTCATCAATAAAACCATTGTCAATACATGTATTAGAAGAAGCAAACAAATTCTCATAATAATCAAGGATATGATTCTCAATATTTTCTTGTTTATCCAAAATGGAATCACCATTTTTCAGCAGAGAAATCTTCCTAGATGCATTTATGATCTTAACCACTTTGTGAAAGAAGGTTGTATTCCCATCTCCACCTGTATGCCAGTCCACTCTAGCTTCCTCCTTCCAAAACAATTCTTGAGCAGTCAAAGCTTTATTTAAATCTAACTGAGCAGATTCCTCCTGAACCAGTAAATCATCAGAGCAACCAACAGATTCTATTTCCTCTTGTATTACTTTTAAGTTCTGCAAAGCATGGTCTACTGTCTTATGAACATCACCAAACTGTTCTTTATTCCAAACTTTTAAAACTGTCTTCAATTTTTTCAATTTTTGAGATAAAATAAACATAGGGCATCCCACAATTTCCTGCTTCCAACAGTCAGCAATTATAGAATAGCAGTCCTTGTGAGTTGACCACATCCTTTGGAATTTGAAAGATGAGCTGTAAGTCACTAAATTTCTTTGCAGCTAAAGCAAGATAGGATAATGATCTGAACTGCATCAAGGGAAAGTGCAGCAAGTAAAGCAATTCCAAAAAGAAAGCCAAGATTCATTACAAATAACTCTATCCAATCTTCTTTTTGTATGTGCAGACCCCCTTCTTCTATTAGACCATATGAACTCAGCACCAACAGTAGGCAAATGAATCAAGTTGTTTGCATCAGACTAGGACTGAAACTCTTCACAAGAAATCCTAGCAGGAGGTCTGTAACCTCTATGTTCATGGGCACCAAGCACAGCATTGAAATCTCCCAAGTAACACCAAGGACCATAAAAAATTTGACCTCAAAGAGATAGTTCATTCCATAGGGATCTTCGAGCAGTGTATGTAGTAGCAGCATACACAACAGTGAATTAGAGCAATTGATTTTCCCAATAAACAGAAAAAGTAACATGCTGAGTTAATGAAGCAATGACAGTAGGACTAAGAGATGTAGCACAGATGCACCACAAATTTGGAACAAGAGAATTCCTATTGTTAACAGCAAAAACTTTAAGCTTTAACTTAATCCAAAAAGAAGCAGAAAAGTTGCATAAATCAGTCCAAGGTTCGGCAATTAAAATCAGATCTGGCTTATTACTTAGGATCATATTATTTAAAACTAACCTTGTATCATGGTTAGCTATTCCTCTAGCATTTCAGAAGAGAACTTTCATTTAGGCACATTGGAGAGGCCTGCTTTGGACTTAGTGTTCCTGATAACAGTGGGATTTGCCTTTGCATACTGCTTTTTCCTGATCTTCTTGTCTTGAGACTTACACAACACCTTTGTGAAAACCTCATCAGCCATATAGTTAGAAGCATTTTTTGTCGAGGAAATCCCTTCATCAGAAATATCATTAGCCACATCATCCTCATTATTAGGCTGAGCATCCTAAAATTTCCCCCTAATACGGGAGAGATCCTTCTTAACTGGTGGATTAAGAGAATTGACTCCACCCGCTCCTTGTGCACTATCCACATTCGGAGACTCATCATAAATGGTTTCAATGGAATCGGACTCTTCATCAGAAACCTGAAATTCTTCATTTCCATTCTCATCACCAAAGGGTATAGAATCATTCAAATTCACTGGAACTGAGTTAAGACCAGTTTCATTATTTAATGCCAAAATATCATTTTTACTTCCTGGACCAAAATTCGGATAAGATTCAATTACCACATCAGGACTGCAACACCCTTTCCGGAGTGTCACATTCCCGAATGTTTATAAGCCGAAAATATTTATTAATGCGGAAAATACGGTTTTTTTTTTCTTTTGACAAAGATATAATGAGATTAGTAACGGTAAATAATACTAATAAATGAACTTAGGTTCACCATGCATTTCTAGAACATACTGTATTATAAATACAGAAACAGAAAACAGAAATAGAAATAATACTGTATACTGACATAGGTCCAATGTATAACTGACATAAGAATAAAAAAAGTACTAGAAGTCGTAGCTCCCAAAAGGTACTACAGATACCGACGCAGTTTGGCCTAGACAAAATAAACAGCAAAAGGAGTCCACCTCCGGACTCAAAGGAACTGCTGAACCGAACCGTCGTCGCGTCCATCTGTGCAAGCAGCAACAGCAAGTACCAGCAGAAAATATACAGATATGGGTGAAATTCTCGTTCATCAACACAACAAAACAGCAGTAGTAAAAATGGGACGACTCACCAGGTAACAGCGTACCCAACATACTTACTAGAATTCTCAATATAAATCATGTCAAACAATTAACAATTAACAGCATAATATAAGGCATTCTTGAAACAGAACAACGATGTATAATAGTAAACGTAATCATCAATAGCCATGCAATACAGTACAATGTACATGACTCAATGCCAATACAACTGGGTACTACTCTGACCCCTACTCCATGGAGCTAACAAAACATCGGAGAGAATGAATGGGAGGACATGTTCCATGTATGCCATCCTTGGGCAAGATGCTACAATATTCGTAACGTGCACGTATCTGCCTTTTACGAAAACACTCTCGACCAAACATGAAAAGTATGGCGTCTAGTCGAGGATATCAGTGTATTGCTCGGAACGTGCCTTTTACAATATTCGTAACGTGCACGTATCTGAACACGACATAGAAGAGCTACAAACTGGTCACATGTCAGGATTCCAACCCTGATACCTCCAAGACTACTTAAAACGTCACCGTAAGATTCGCATCCGCATCAAGGTGTAAGCTCAACTGCTAGGCTCAATGACTTACGACTATGCAAATGAGATGCCAATGCTTACACAAAGCAGATGCGATAAAGCAATGTCTATCCACTGGATAAACTTCAAAGCTTACTAAGGTTCTCTTCCTTAGGAACTATACGTGTCTATGAAAAACAAAACTTTTATCCACAACATATATGTCGTGATCCTTCCGGGATCGAGTCATCACAAGACTGAAACAATTGAATGATTGACCTAGATCCGAATCACCGGTCCTTCATCGAACTACTATTTCAAAACCCAAAATGTTTCATGTTTGTGTTCATGTGTTATGAATTATGTCTCAAGACCTAAGCATTATGAATAAGGATTGAGAATCCTCTTAGATATGTCTTTAATCCTTTCTAAGATATTACTCATTGATTTTCAATTAAGGAAATAAGTGTTGATTCACTTAAGTCTTATGAGGTCATTGATGTACTAAGTCATCAATGGTACAGTATATGGTCTTGTTCCACTGCATACCATACTTAATTATCCCTTGTCTTCAACTCTAAGTTATTACTTAACTTAGGTTTTTCATGCATAAAACTTTATGATTGAGTTAGAAAAATCTTTTTGTAAACCAAACAACTTTTGAATTTGAAAACTCATTCTATTCTTAGCATTTTCTCAAACGTGAATTTCGCTTGGCGGGGTTCCATTCTCTTAGCGAAATTGAGGCAGTGATACCTCTTTTGAAATTTCACTGAATTGCTTAGCGAAACATAATTCACTTAGCGAAATTCCATTATATTCGCTTAGCGAAATTGAGGCAGTGATGCCTAGGTTGGAATTCCTCTGTTTTCGCTTAGCGAAATTGAATTCACTTAGCGAAATTTGCCTTAAGCAAAACATGAACATTGTTAAAAAAAAGCCTTATGGAACTATATTGATTCTCATGAAAGCATTCATTAATCCACTTTTAAATCTCTTGGTTAACTAGATGAACTGATGATGAGGTAAAAGACAATTTTCACTTTGGTGAAAACACTTAGAGATTAAAACTTCATTTGATCTTTGGATCAAATCACTTATTGTTTTTCTTTGAAACATAAGTTATTAAAACATTTTTCTTACTTCAAAAATTTAATTTGTTCAAGAACTACTCATATTCTTCCTTTTCTCAAGGTCATGGCCGAGAGCCACATCAAGGCAAAAGTGAAGATTTTGCTTCACCCTCAAGATAAGTTATAGCTCAAAACCTCACATAATTATGACAAACAATAATCACACATCATTGCCTCATAATCAAGTATAAAAATCCATACTTGATCTAGAGATCAAAGTGGGTTTTTCAAAATACGTGAAAATGTTTTCTCATCTAAATAACACATCATAAAACACATGCTATAGCATACAAAGCATAAACTACATTATTACATTTTGTTCTCCAAGAGAACCAAATTAATTGGTGAACCCAAACCAAAGGGTTTCACCTGCACATAAACTAAACAACCATCTTCACCACCACCATTTTGGTTTGATGAGGTTCACCCCCCATACCTGTTGATGAGCAGATATCCGGCTCAAAGTCGGTTGATGGGTTTGTGAACCTTCTGATACTCGTCACCAATTACAAACAATAAAACAATCAAACATTAAAGAACAACCAAAACAAATCTCAACTACTTCTACTCAAAGAGATTTCAGCCACTATGTACAAAATACGGCCAGGAATTGATTTGGTTTTCCATCACTTGGATTCAAAGACAATAGGAAAGCTAAGGATGGAATCAAGTGTTAGAAATCAAAAATTTGAACAAAACACTATTCATCATCACTATTTAGGGTTCGGCCATATAGGGGATTAAGAGCTAGGATGAGAATTGAATCATGAGCTCTAGGGTTTAGGTAGAGAATGATGAAGTGAGTTCAAAGAAATTGGTTTCCCATTAAAAGGATTTTTCTACAATTTCCTATGGATTTTCAAAGTTTTGGATCTAAGAATGGATTTTCATGAAAATGGATTTTGATCATGAGATTGAGAGAAATTCAAGAAGCTAGGAGTTAATAGAAGTGATCTTACCTAAGAATAGATGAAGATTGATCGAAGGATCAAGGTTTTCTAACGACGTTTCAAGCATTTCTCAAGAAGAACAATGGTGTTTTCTCAAGGTTGAAGATGAGTGTGTATGGAGGGCTATTGTGCGTGATAATGGGGCTGGATGGGGCTGAGTCCAGCCTTTTAAAAACTCACTTAAGGGCATAAGGTCATTTGCTTCAAGGGTAAAATGGTAAAGGTGCAAAAGACTAATGGTAGGGGCATTTTGTTAATTTTGCGTCCCGATATCCCCGATCGTCATGATGAATCTGGCATACTCTCCCAAGTGATCTAGCATGATGTGGTATCAAGCTTATCCATTATCGAGTCTCGTTGAATCCCTTTACGACTCCAAACGCCTCCCGGTTCGAGTATACAGCCGAATATAATATATTATTATTATTTTTCGGACGTCAGGACGGATTTTAACAAAAGATGTAGAGAATAAAATCCTGAGACTTACTTTTTCGTTCACGAGTCCAAATTAGGTCTCGATAGTAGAAAAAGGCTACTATCTGCGAAAAACGCAGACCGGGCTCCGTTTGAGCTTGCACCCGAAACTTAACCATGGCTTCCTATAGTTGTGTAGGGCATTCCTATCTTCTCAGAATATTTTATTTCACTCTCTAAACCCTCCAATAAAATACAAACGTTAAAATACTGAAGAATTATAAAACGTGAAAATCAAGGCGTTACATTCCTACTCCTCTTAAAAGAATTTCACCCTCGAAATTTTACGTACCTCTTAAAACAAACTCGGATACTGTTGTTGCATGTCCTCTTCTCTTTCCCAGGTAGCATCACCTGTAACCTCGTTCCAGATAACTTTGACCAAAGCTATCTCCTTCCCTCGCAGTTGCTTTACTCTCTTGTCCTCGATCTTAACCGGCAACGTTTCATAGGTTAGGTTATCCTTTAGCTGTACTGAATCAGACTCTATGACATAAATGGGATTAGGAATATACTTTCGCAATTGCGAAACATGAAAAACATTGTGAAGGTTGGATAGAAAAGGCGGTAAAGCTATTTAGTAAGCTACTGGACCTATCCAACAAAGAATTTGATAAGGTCTGATGAATTTTGGAGTGAGTTTTCTGGACTTAAGGACCCTGCCCACGCCAGTCATTGGAGTGACTCTCAAAATCACATGATCCCCTTCCTTGAACTCAAGTGGCCTACGTCTTTTATCCTCATAACTCTTCTATCGGCTCTGAGTTGTCCTCATCTTCTCTTGAATCAGTTTCACCTTCTCAGTTGTTTGTTGCACTAATTCAGGTCCTAATGAAGCACTTTCTCCGTCTTGGTACCAACACAAAGGTGTTCTGTAACTTCGTCCGTATAAAGCTTTGTAGGTTGCCATCCCTATACTCGAATGATAACTATTGTTTTAGGTGAATTCTATCAACGGTAGGAAATTCTCCCAACTTCCGGCATGTTCCAACACACACGCCCTTAACAGATCCTCTAGAGACTGAATCGTCCTTTCTGATTGTCCATCAGTTTAAGGATGATAAGCCGAACTTAGTCGCAACTTCGTTCCTAAAGCTTCATGTAAACCTTGCCAAAATCGCGAAGTAAAACGCGGGTCTCTATCCGATATGATGCTTGAAGGTACTCCATGCAGTCTCACAATCTCATTGATATAAATCTAAGTAAGCTTTTCCATGGAATACTTGAGTTTGATAGGTAGAAAATGAGCTGATTTCGTAAGCCTATCAATTATTACCCAAATGGAATCATATCCTTTAGGTGTCCTTGGTAAACACGTCACGAAATCCATCGCTATGCCGTCCCATTTCCACTCTAGGATATCCAACGGAAGTAACATTCTCGCTGGCCTCTGATGTTCAACCTTTGCCTTTTGACACACTAAGAAAGACGCCACATAATCAGCTACATCTCTTTTCATGCCGTGCCACCAAAACAATCGCTTCAGGTCTTGGTACATGTTGGTTGATCCTGGATGCATACTCAACTTGCTTCTATGAGCTTCGTCCAGAATTAACCTCCTTATCTCTAGGTTGTTTGGCACACAAACCCGTTCCCCTCGTCTTAGGATTTCGTCTGCTCCTTCTTTGTATTCAGACGTCATCCCTTTCTTCAGATTCCTTCGCTCTTTCTCCAGATACTGGTCGTAGACTTGTTTCTCCTAAATCTGATCCATCAGATCATAAGATACTGTAACCATACCAACACATAGTCTTCCTTGCATACTAACCTTGGACAGATGCATATCTCTAAACTGTTCCAACAACTCGTGTTCCTTAACCATCATGGCAGACACATGTAACGCTTTCCTACTCAGTGCATCCGCTACCACATTAGCTTTTCCCGGATGATACTGCAACTGGAAGTCATAGTCCTTCAAAAATTCCAACCACCGTCTCTGTCTCATGTTGAGCTCTTTTTGATCGAACAGGTACTTCAAGCTCTTATGATCGCTGAAAACATTGAACGTCAAACCATACAAGTAGTGCCTCCAAATATTCAACGCAAAGACCACCGCTGCTAACTCCAGATCATGAGTAGGGTAATTCTTCTCGTGCACTTTCAACTGTCTCGAGGCATATGCTACCACCTTCCGATTCTGTATCAGAACACAACCTAACCCCTGGTATGAAACGTCATAGTACACTTCAAAAGGTTCGCTTGGATCTGGCAATATCAACACTGGCGATGTAGTCTGCCTCTTTTTTAGCTCCTGAAAACTCTACTCACAAGCTTCAGTCCATTCAAACGCTTTATCCTTCCCCGTCAATTGGGTAAGAGGTCCTACAATCTTAGAAAATCCCTCGATGAACCTCCGATAATACCTAGCCAAACCCACAAAACTGCATATCTCAGTCACTGTGGTGGGTCTTTCCCACTCAAGAACTGCTTCAACTTTTGACGGATCTACAGCAATTCCTTCCTTCGAAATCACATGACCCAAAAACTGAACTTCGTCGAGCCAAAACTCACACTTAGACAGTTTTGCTTACAACTATTTCTCCTTCAGAACTTGAAAAACCACACTAAGATGTTTAGCATGTTCTTCCTGGTCTCGCGAATAGATGAGTATATCGTCTATGAAGACAATGACAAACTTAGCAAGGTATGGACGAAAGATCCTATTCATATAATCCATGAATATAGCCGGAGCATTCGTCACACCAAACGGCATCACAAGGTACTCGTAGTGCCCATAGCATGTTCGAAATGCTATCTTTGGTACCTCTTCTGCCTTCAAACGAATCTGGTGATAACCCGATCGTAAATCAATCTTGGAGAAAACTACCGCTCCCCTCAACTGATCCATCAAGTCATCTATCCTCGGAACTGGATACTTGTTCTTTATGGTAACCTTGTTCAACTAGCGATAATCCATGCATAAGCGAGAGGTTCCATCTTTCTTCTTCACTAACAGCACAGGTGCTCCCTATGGTGACACACTGGGTCTAACGAACTGCTTTCCCAATAAGTCCACCAACTGTTCCTTCAAGGTTTCCAACTCAGCAGGTGCCATACAATACGATGCCATAGACACTGGTCCTGTTCCTGGCACAAGATCGATTGAAAACTCGATGTCCCGAACTGGTGGCAAACCTGGTACATCTTCAGGAAAGACTTCCGAAAACTCGTTCTCGACAGGTACACGCTCTAAGACTAGCTCGCTCTTGACCTCCAGAGAAGTTAGTAACATGTATCCTTGAGCTCCTTCTCTCAAATAAGCATTTACTTGGTTGGCAGTCAAAAATCCAGAATTCTCAGAATTTGGGAAAACTAAGGTTTTATTTGCACAGTCTAATAGGATATGGTTAAAAGATAACCAATCCATTCTTAATATTACATCCATTTGCGAAAGAGGCAAACAGATCAAATCAATCAAAAACGTTCTACCTTTAACAGAAATAGAATAGTTCAAACAAACTTTAGCAGTTATAACAGGCTTTACAGTAGGCATGGAAATTACCAAATTAAAAGGTAAAGAAGACACAGGTAATCCTAAGAGATTCACACAGTCATATGCAATAAAGGAATGTGTTGCACTTGAATCAAACAGTACAATTAAGGCTTTACCTCCCATGACACACTGACCTTGGATTAAGTCTTCATTTTGAGAAGCCTTCGCGCCACCCATGGTATAGACTCTACCCTTTGCCTTAGGCCTTGCTGCTTGCACATTGTTGACAAAATGTTCAACTTTCGGCTGCATACATTCGTGTGAAATATGTCCCGGCTTCCCACACTTAAAGCAGATAATTCCTTTGATTGAACAGTCTCTGGTGACATGATTACTTTTCCCACACTTCATGCACTTGTTTGGGGCATTTCCAGACTGACTGAAACCCACACTGCTTCCTCCGACAGAATGTTGATCTTGCTGCTTTGAATATGGCTTCCATCGAGATTTGTTGTCTCGACCACCGCTTCCTCTGTGGAACTTGCTCAGTCCAGAACTCTGTGTCCGCTTGTCCTTAGGCTCCAAGCTTTTGATCAGACGACATTTTTCCATTAGCCTTGGAAAAACAAAAATTTCCAGAGGAACTACTACTCTCTTCAAGTCGATCCTCAGACCTCCTTCAAATTTCCTGCACTTCCACTCTTCTCTTGGGTTGTCCAGAAAATAATTCAAGAACTTTGCCAAACTTTCAAATTTGGCCCCCTATTCAGCTACACTCATTCCCCCTTGTCTCCGCTGGAGAAACTCCATTTCTTTCTCGTGCCTTGCACTTGTAGGGAAATACTTTTCCAGGAACTTTCCCTTAAAAGCATTCCAATCCGCAGCTTATTGATCATGAATTAGCATCTGACGGGCTCCTTCCCACCAGTATTCAGCATCTTTCACCAGCATATAGGTTGCATAGACAACCTTGTCATTCTCAGCACACCTCATAGCTCCAAAGATCTTCTCCAATGTCTGGATCCAACGCTCAGCTAACTCAGTATTGAACTCGCCCTTGAATTGAGGTGGACTCCTACGAAGAAATTCGTCCAGTCCTCTACCTCCAGTAGCTCTTTCGTCACGTTGAACCATCGCAGCAGCCATCTCCCGTATGGCGTTCACAGCAGCATTCAGGTTTTGAGTAGCCATCGCTACCTTCAAAACCAGAATTGTCAAACTCAAAGGAATAAAGCAAACAACATTATCCTCCTTGCGGAGATAACAACAAAGAACACAACACAAACAAAACAGACCATAACCTACAAACCCCACAAAGACTCGGCCAGCTCTGATACCAAATAATGCAATACCCTTTCCCGCGTGTCACATTCCCGAACGTTTATAAGGCCGAAAGTATTTATTAATACGGAAAATACGGTTTTCTTTTCTTTTTCTTTTCACAAAGATGTAATGGGATTGGTAAAGGTAAATAATACTAATAAATGAACTTAAGTTCACCATGCATTTCTAGAACATACTGTATTATAAATACAGAAACAGAAAACAGAAAATAGAAAAAGAAATAATATTGTATACAGACATAGGTCTAACGTATAACTGACATAAGAATAAAATAAGTACTAGGAGTCGTAGCTCCCAACCCAAAAGGTACTACAGATACCGACACAGTCTGGCCCAGACAAAATAAAACAGCAAAAGGAGTTCACCTTCGGACTCAAAGGAACTACTGAACCGAACCATCGCTGCATCCATCTGTGCAAGCAGCAACAGTAAGTACCAGCAGAAAATATACAGATATGGGTGAGATTCCCGTTCATCAACACAACAAAACAGCAGTAGTGAAAACGGGACGACTCACCAGGTAACAGTATACCCAACATGCTTATTAGAATTCTCAATATAAATCATGTTAAACAATTAACAGTTAACAGCATAATATAAGGCATTCTTGAAACAGAACAGCGATGTATAACAGTAAATGTAATCATCAATACCATGCAATGCAGTGCAATGTACATGACTCAATGCCAATGCCATTGGATACTACTCTGACCCCTACTCCATGGAGCTAACAAACCATCGAAGAGAGTGAATGGGAGGACATGTTCCGTGTATGCCAGCCTTGGGCAAGATGCTACAACATTCGTATCGTACACGTATCTGGCTTTTACGGAAACACTCTCGACCAAACATGAAAAGTACAGTGTCTAGTCGAGATATCAGTGTATTGCTCAGATTCACCACGACACAGAAGAGCTACCAACTGGTCACATGTCAGGCTTCCAACCCTGATACCTCCAAGACTAGTTAAAACGTCACCGTAAGATTCGCACCCGCATCAAGGTGTAAGCTCAACTTCTATGCTCAAGGCCTTACGACTATGCAAATGAGATGCCAATGCTTACACAAAGCAGATGCGATAAAGCAATGTCCATCTACCGGATAAACTTTAAAGCTTACTAAGGTTCTCTTCCTTAGGAACTATACGTGTCTTTGAAAAAAAAAAAACATTTTATCCACGGGATAAATCTTGTGATCCTTCCGGGATCGAGTCATCACAAGATTGAAACAATTGAACGATTGATTGATCCGAATCACCGGTCCGTCATCGAACTACTGTGTCAAAACCCAAAACGTTTCATTTTTGTGTTTATGTCTTACGAATTATGTCTCAAGTCCTAAGCATTATGAAGAAGGATTGAGAATCCTCTTAGATAAGTCTTTAATCCTTTCTAAGATATTACTCCTTGATTTTCAATTAAGGAAATAAGTGTTGATTCACTTAAGTCTTATGAGGTCATTGATGTACTAAGTCATCAATGGTATAATATATGGTCTTGTTCCACCACATACCATACTTAATTATCCCTTGTCTTCAGCTCTATGTTATTAGTTAACTTAGGTTTTTCACGCGTAAAACTTTACGATTGAGTTAGAAAACTCCTTTGTAAACCAAACAACTTTTGAATTTGAATACTCATTCTATTCTTAGCATTTTATGAAACGTGAATTTCGCTTAGCGGGGTTCCATTCGCTTAGCGAAATTGAGGCAGTGATACCTCTTTTGAAATTCCTCTGAATCGCTTAGCGAAACATAATTCGCTGAGCGAAATTCCATTATATTCGCTTAGCGAAATTGAGGCAGTGATGCCTAGGTTGGAATTCCTCTATTTTCGCTTAGCGAAATTGAATTTTCTTAGCGAAATTTGCCTTAAGCGAAACATGAACATTGTTAAAAAAAGCCTCATGGAGCTATATTGATTCTCTTGAAGCATTCATTAATCCACTTTTAAATCACTTGATTAACTAGATGAACTGATGATGAGGTAAAAGACATTTTTCACTTTGGTGAAAACACTTAGGGATTGAAACTTCATTTGATATTTGGATCAAATCACTTATTGTTTTTCTTTGAAACATAAGTTATTAAAACATTTTTCTTACTTCAAAACTTTAATTTATTCAAGAACTACTCATATTCTTCCTTTTCTCAAGGTCATGGCCGAAAGCCACATCAAGGCAAAAGTGAAGATTTTGCTTCACCCTCAAGACAGGATATAGCTCTAAACCTCACATAATTATGACAAATAATAATCACACATCATTGCATCATAATCAAGCATAAAAATCCATACTTGATCTAGAGATCAAAGTAGGTTTTTCAACATACATGAAAATGTTTTTTCATCTAAACAACATCATCATAAAACAAATGCTAAAGCATACAAAGCATAAACTACATTATTACACTTTGTTCTCCAAGAGAACCAAATTAATCGGTGAACCCAAACCAAAGGGTTTTCACCCACACATAAACTAAACAACCATCTTCACCACCACCATTTTGGTGTGATGAGGTTCACCTCCCATACCTGTTGATGAGCAGATATCCGGCTCAAAGTCGGTTGATGGGTTTGTGAACCTCCTGATACTCGTCACCAACTACAAACAACAAAACAATCAAACATTAAACAACAACCAAAAGAAATCTCAACTATTTCTACTCAAAGAGATTTCGGCCACTATGTGGAAAATAAGGCTAGGAATTGATTTGTTTTTCCATCACTTGGATTCAAAGACAATAGGAAAGCTAAGGATGGAATCAAGTGTTAGAAAACAAAAATTTGAACAAAATACTATTCATCATCACTATTTAGGGTTCGGCCATATAGGGGATTAAGAGCTAGGATGAGAATTGAATCATGAGCTCTTGGGTTTAGGTAGAGAATGATGAAGTGAGTTCAAAGAAATTGGTTTCCAATTAAAAGGATTTTTCTACAATTTCCTATGGATTTTCAAAGTTTTGGATCTAAGAATGGATTTTCATGAAAATGGATTTTGATCATGAGATTGAGAGAGATTCAAGAAGCTAGGAGATCATAGAAGTGATCTTACCTAAGAATATATGAAGATTGATCAAAGGATCACGGTTTTCTAACAACATTTCAAGGATTTCTCAAGATGAACAATGGTGTTTTCTCAAGGTTGAAGATGAGTGTGTATGGAGGGCTGTTGTGCGTTATAATGGGGCTGGATGGGGCTGAGCCCAGCCTTTTAAAAACTCACTTAAGGGCAAAATGGTCATTTGCGTCAAGGGTAAAATGGTAAAAGTGTAAAAGACTAAGGTTAGGGGTATTTTGGTAATTTTGCGTCCCGATATCCCCGATCGTCATGACAACTCTGGCATACTCTCCCAATGATCTAGCATGATGTGGTATCAAGCTTATCCGTTGTCGGGTCTCGTTGAATCCCTTTATGACTGCAAATGCCTCCCGGTTCGAGTATATGGCCGAATATAATATATTATTATTTTTCGGATGTCGGGACGGATTTTAACAAAGATGTAGAGAATAAAATCCTGAGAATTACTGTCTCGTGCACGAGTCCAAATTAGGTCTCGATAGTGGAAAAAGGCTACTATCCGCAAAAAACGCAGACCGGGCTCCGTTTGAGCTTTCGCCTGAAACTTAACCATAGCTTCCTATGGTTGTGTAGGGCATTCCTATCTTCTCAAAATATTTTATTTTACTCTCTAAACCCTTCAATAAAATACAAATGTTAAAATATTGCAGAATTATAAAACGTGAAAATCGGGGCGTTACAAGGAACAAAAACAGGATCCATTCTATTAACTGAAGTATTGTGATTCGAATCTAAATTTAGATTATCAGTCTCCTTAGAACAACCAGCACAATCATTCTGTTGTAAAGGATTATGGAAAAGTTCCTTGCCCAGTTGAACTTGACAAGAACCTTGAATCCTATTATTTGGAGACCCATTTAGAGGAGTAGCATATTCAACATCAGCCGGAGTATTAACCTGAACAACCTTATTGGCAACATCAACAGCATCAGTCAGCTTAGGAATATATAATCTTTTAGACTTGACCTGAATATCTTTCACAATTTTTTGCTCGCCATAACTTTTTGACTTAAAGCAATTGACGAGAGAATTGCCAATTAGTTGGCAAGAAGAACAAAATTCTGGCAGTTTCTCATATTCAACAGCTGTGAAGAAAGCAAAATCATTCCTCTCCACTAATACTTGTGATCTCATCGTGGCATTCAAATCAAGATCCACCAACACCCTTGCAAAATGTCCAAAACACTTCTTACTTGTTACTTCATCTAACCAAATTTGTGACACCCACTACCCTGCATATAATAAAACATAAATAAAGTCATACATGTCTTTAAAAATATAACAATTAAAATAAAAACATATCCTCAAGGGTAATGTGCATCACATCATCTATAACGTAAAACATAGGAATCTGAAATAATCAAAATCCTTTAAAAACAACTGCGAAAAACATAAATAATAAACGTAAACCAAATCCCGATGTCACATATCAGAGCTGGTATATATATACCGATAATACATCGGAATAAAACAGAATAACATAAATCATAAATCCTAACTACTAAGAGAGATCTCCTCGGGATCACTCCTCGTCAGCATGCTCACCCTCCTCTGCATATACCACAACATATGCACAAGAATAACAAAGAGAGGGGTAAGAAACACAATCATGAACATATGTAAACGGAATGGAATAGTAATTAAGATGGCATACAACATACATCAATCAACACAGATATAATCAATATCTATCAAGGATGCATGTTAATGCGAATGCAACATCACTACTCCGCATGCATGTGGCCAACAACTCTAACTCTGGAAAGACGATTAGGAGTACATGTCCGGTTATCAACGTGGATGATATGCCAGACCGTGGGCCATCCCCGAACACTCTCACTAATCCTGATAACGTATAGTGGCTAGTCAGGGTACTCAAGCTTATCCTTTAGGTCACTCCGACAATAGGTAGCTAGCCCATGTCACCTGGAATTTCCCTACCCAATGTACCCGCAAGGCTGGGATAACACCCATCGTGGCCTCCACTATCGTGATTCATCGTTTGCTTTCCACCCAACATATCGACGTCAACGTATGATGTATGCTATGCTCAACAACATGCAAACACATGTCCAACCATCCACCATCATGCCATTACATGGCTATCAACTTTGACCAACAAGCATCAAAGATGATTTATCAACATCAAACTTGACCAATAAGCATCAAGAATGATTTAACCAACAACATCGGTAACAGTACGTCGTTACCAATAACATCGTCGTCTTACTAATTGTTCCCTTTGTTAAGTCTTAACTTAACATCATCTTCATTAAGTATTATACTTAATCTTATTATCTAAACCTCAATTCATATCTTATTAAGATTATAACTTAATCCTAATATTTAAACCTCAAGTCATATAGTTATTAAGATAATAAATTAATCTTAATATCTAAACCTCAATTCATATTTTATTAAGATTATCACTTAGTCTTAATATTTAAACCTCAAGTCATATATTTATTAAGATTATAACTTAATCTTAATATCTAAACCACAATTCATATCTTATTAAGATTATAACTTAATCCTAATATTTAAAACTTAAGTCATATAGTTATTAACGTTCTTTTCTATATTATCAACCTTGAATTATGACCTCACAGTCTTTTTCTCATTACCCTAATCATTATCCCTTCACAACAGAATCTGGGTGAGAAACCCAGATTCGCTAGGCGAATCGTGGCTCGCGAGGCGAGCCCGAGAGCTCCTAAATAGGTTCTCAGATTCGCTAGGCGAATCCTGGCTCGCGAGGCGAGCCTGAGAGCCCTTATACTTTGTTCTTTTATTCGCCTCGCGGATTACAATCCGCTAGGCGAATCACGTCAGACCACGAATGGTCTCTCTGTCTCGCCTCGCGAATGGTTATTCGCCAGGCGAATCATGACAGGTGTGGGAATCTTAAGAATTTCTCTAAGTTATCCCTATGCCTATCATCCCATCTCTCAAGAATCATCCCTATGGGTTTCCAAACTAATCCAATATTATCAATCTCGCCTCTCATAACAACTCATTCATTATGGGGTGCCAAACGTCCCTAAGCTATGTTCTTTCACTAATCCTATTTTCTTCATCGTAACGCACATCATCATCAAGTCATCTTTATCATTGCACATCATAAAGTCTCATCAATGCATATCATAATATTTGAATCATATCATCAAGACAAACACCCATAATCATAATCATATAACCATAAACATGTATATTTATACAATATTCACATAGGCATATACATGGCATATACATAACATACACATAATTACACTCATAGCATATACATAGGCATTTACGATGCATATAGACAAACATATAGGGGTCATGGGTTAACCCCTTCATCTTAACCTATCCCAAAACCCACATACTCATGATCTATTTCTCCCCCCCATACCTGGTATGACGCTCACAATGAACAAAGGAAGAGAAAACGGTCCGGAAAGATTGCGTCTCACGAACACTCGATCTCAGGACACTTGATTTCACGATCACAACCCCAAAAGGTTCAAGAGCAGCAACAAGGAAGAGGGATTATGATGGCAGTGATGCTCCTCAAGCGAATGCGACGAAGAACGATTAACAAAAGTGAAGTCTCCTTCAAGAATCCTTGGGAAGAGTTTAGGAATCCTTGTCTAGAGAGAATGAGGCAGTTTCTAAGAGCATTTCGAGTTAGCAAATAGGTTTAGGTCGAGTCTTATGGTATAAATATGAGTTAGGGTCATTATGGGCTGATTAGAAGCCCAAAAACACGATTCTGGTGTGCGCAGATTCGCGAGGCGAGTAGCCTTTCGCGAGGCGAACCAGAGAGCTGCAATAATTTGGCTGTCAGATTCGCGAGGCGAATGTATCCTCGCGACGCGAAACTTTAGAAGCCGAATTTGGCCTTAACACCTGAAATAAGACTTGTAGATAATTCTCTAAGCTTTCCAACGCATCCAAGATCACCTCAATCGGATGTCTAGAACTCAAGATATGAACAAATTCGTAAAACAGGTTTCTTGGACTTGAATGCATTGACCATTCCTTAAGGCTAAACTACCCCAACTATGAACTTGGACCTCAAGAACAATCATAAACAACATATATACAACATATGCAAGCAAATATTAACACATATATTAGTCAAGAATAATAAATAATAATATATATTAATATAAGGTGAAATTCGGGGTGTTACAATTCCACCCCCTTATAAAAATTTCCTCCTCGAAATTTCTACTCACCTCAAGCAAACAAATATGGACATCGACCTTCTATCTAACTGTCCTCAAGATTATGTCAATTCCCACTAGGCTTCTTAAGTTCTAGAGCACTCTAGAAATTAAAATATAACTTGATTCCTCAAAACTTTGCAAATGCACCAATGGCCTTCTACTTTCCTAATCTAATATTCATAATTGTCACATCCCAAGTTTTAATCACATCCCTAAAATCCTCAATCAATTGGTCTCACTAACCATTATGGTGAACACAAGCAATGAACTTCTAGTTAGGTATCAATCACTACGTCGGTTTCCTTATTTGATTCAAAAAAATTATGATCATACACGACACCCACTTGCCTATTCTACAACACATCTCACTCCATTGGATCGTACTAGTACTTCAAACTCCATCGGTGCCACAAGAAATTCCCTTTTGGGTTTCTTAACGATAATGTCCCTAAAGCTATCAAGAATTCAAACTTAAGGGTACATGTTGTTAACCTCCTAGGTTGTATCACTAAACTCCAATCATAACATATTGTCAAGATCTACCAAGAGGAGTAGAACTATGCAAGGTTGAGGTTAATAACCCTCCCTTTTAACTAAGAACCTTTCTCAAGAACTCATGATCCCGATTACCACCCTTTAGACTTCCTGCCTATTACGACTCTCCTTAAAACGAGGCGTCCCACAACTTATTTATTCAGATCGAACCTTCACTAGATAACTTAGCATATAAAAGTTCTTCCTAAAGAGTTTGCAAAACTATCCTCAAGGGTTCTAGACAAATTTTTTTTTTTTTTCTTTGTAATGTCTTAAGACATCATCTATTCTAAAGAAAAGTGTTTATTCTCTATTTCCATTATATAAGGCTAACGATAACTTACAAGCGCTCTAATGCTACTTACCAACTCTCTTCTAGTAAAAGCAAGGATGCCTTAAGAAACTACTGATGCACTAGACCGAAAAAAATTGCCTTTCAAGTAATTCCTATCACTATTTCTATGAATTATTGGCTTAGGGAGGACATTCTGCAAGACGCTATAAGGATCTACTTGATTCCTAATAAGCTAAGAATTCTTTCAGGGAATACTTACGGAACTAACCCACCAATAACACATCATTTATTTTAACCTTTCTTCCTCTACTTTAGACATGATTTCTTTTCCCTTGGTAAAGAACTTAACATTGGTCGGTGGTTAGGAATCTCCACGTTACATATTCACTCTTATGACCTTACTAAAGAACCTTCCTAAAACACTTCCATCGACTCAACATGATACACAAATCATCAATCTTAATTCCTTTTTCTTACTAAATGGTTATCACAACTATCTACTCATCCATTCAAGATTTGCCTAATAATTATGATTCTTAGATCATCCATACTCTTATCTCTAATCCAACAATGGTTCAACCTACCATTTAAACTAGATCCCAACTTAACCATCACCACACATTCCAAATCACTATCAACTAGAAAAATTCTATGCATAAACCATTAAGCTACTCGTCTATTCATTCTTAACTTCGTCCTTTTTTAATAATCCAACTCATCTAAGCCTTATTCTACTCTATCTCGTATTAGGACAACAACTCATCCAGATCTATATATATAATAGCTCAACAATCTCACTTAAGCTTGTAACTCTCCTTCTTTTCTAAAAGATTCTTACAAGGCATTAACTACGAATTCTAACATTCCTAATGTAGTAACTGAGGCTCTAGCAGACTTCACAAAATAACTAAGGGACAACTTAAACCTTCTCCTAATCTGGTCCATTAAGCTATTGATAATATTTAAAGTTCCAAATCTAATGCTCTTAGGGGTAACTTCCTAAGCCAAGCTCAAGTCTCTCAATTCCTTCAATCAAATCTCTTTCTCTAAACATTAAAGACGATATATCCAAGGTCTTCTACTTAAGGCATCAGCCACTACGTTGGCTTTTCCAAGGTGGCAGCTCAAATCAAAATTATAATCCTTAAGAAACTCCATCCACCTACGTTGCCTCATCTTTAACTCTTTTTGGTCAAATAAGTATTTCAAATTCTTATGATCACTAAAGACCTCAAATCTATCTTAGAAAAGATGCAAGCTCCCACTAGCTGGTCCATAAAGTCATCAATCCTAGGGAGTGACTATCTATTCTTAAGGGTCACCTTGTACAGCTGTCAATAATTGACACACAACTTCATGCTACCATCTTTCTTCTTGTAACACATCACCAAGAATGACATTCTAGGAGGATAATATTGATCCGCACCTAAAGTCATACATACTCTTAGGCAACAATAAAACAGGTTAAGGTTCACTATCAATGGTTCGGACAGCTCCCTGCCACGACCCCATAGTCCTATCACTCAGCGATCTTAACCAATTCAAAATTGGTTAAATCCTACTAGAGAAATTTTTTAACAAAAGGCATAATAAAACAGTCACACAAGTTCAAAACACTTTTGCAGAGTACACAGAAGAGACACAACAGACACATACCCCGGCCTGTAGGACAGACCGGCTCTGATACCACTAAATGTGACACCCACTACCCCGCATATAATAAAACATAAATAAAGTCATACATGTCTTTAAAAATATAACAATTAAAATAAAAACATATCCTCAAGGGTAATGTGCATCACATCATCTATAACGTAAAACATAGGAATCTGAAATAATCAAAATCCTTTAAAAACAACTGCGGAAAACATAAATAATAAACGTAAACCAAATCCCGATGTCACATATCAGAGCTGGTATACATATACCGATAATACATCGGAATAAAACAGAATAACATAAATCATAAATCCTAACTACTAAGAGAGATCTCCTCGGGATTACTCCTCGTCAGCATGCTCACCCTCCTCTGCATATACCACAACATATGCACAAGAATAACAAAGAGAGGGGTAAGAAACACAATCATGAACATATGTAAACGGAATGGAATAGTAATTAAGATGGCATACAACATACATCAATCAACACAGATATAATCAATATCTATCAAGGATGCATGTTAATGCGAATGCAAAATCACTACTCCGTATGCATGTGGCCAACAACTTTAACTCTGGAAAGACGATTAGGAGTACATGTCCGGTTATCAACGTGGATGATATGCCAGACCGTGGGCCATCCCCGAACACTCTCACTAATCCTGATAACGTATAGTGGCTAGTCAGGGTACTCAAGCTTATCCTTTAGGTCACTCCGACAATAGGTAGCTAGCCCATGTCACCTGGAATTTCCCTACCCAATGTACCCGCAAGGCCAGGATAACACCCATCGTGGCCTCCACTATCGCGATTCATCGTTTGCTTTCCACCCAACATATCGACGTCAACGTATGATGCATGCTATGCTCAACAACATGCAAACACATGTCCAACCATCCACCATCATGCCATTACATGGCTATCAACTTTGACCAACAAGCATCAAAGATGATTTATCAACATCAAACTTGACCAATAAGCATCAAGAATGATTTAACCAACAACATCGGTAACAGTACGTCGTTACCAATAACATCGTCGTCTTACTAATTGTTCTCTTTGTTAAGTGTTAACTTAACATCATCTTCATTAAGTATTATACTTAATCTTATTATCTAAACCTCAATTCATATTTTATTAAGATTATAACTTAATCCTAATATTTAAACCTCAAGTCATATAGTTATTAAGATAATAAATTAATCTTAATATCTAAACCTCAATTCATATTTTATTAAGATTATAACTTAGTCTTAATATTTAAACCTCAAGTCATATATTTATTAAGATTATAACTTAATCTTAATATCTAAACCACAATTCATATCTTATTAAGATTATAACTTAATCCTAATATTTAAATCTTAAGTCATATAGTTATTAACGTTCTTTTCTATATTATCAACCTTGAATTATGACCTCACAGTCTTTTTCTCATTACCCTAATCATTATCCCTTCACAACAGAATCTGGGTGAGAAACCCAGATTCGCTAGGCGAATCGTGGCTCGCGAAGCGAAGAGCTCCCTCAGATTCGCTAGGCGAATCCTGGCTCGCGAGGCGAGCCCGAGAGCTCCTAAACAGGCTCTCAGATTCGCTAGGCGAATCCTGGCTCGCGAGGCGAGCCCGAGAGCCCTTATACTTGGTTCTTTCATTCGCCTCGCGGATTACAATCCGCTAGGCGAATCACGTCAGACCACGAATGGTCTCTCTGTCTCGCCTCGCGTATGGTTATTCACCAGGCGAATCATGACAGGTGTGGGAATCTTAAGAATTTCTCTAAGTTATCCCTATGCCTATCATCCCATCTCTCAAGAATCATCCCTATGGGTTTCCAAACTAATCCAATATTATCAATCTCACCTCTCATAACAACTCATTCATTATGGGGTGCCAAACGTCCCTAAGCTATGTTCTTTCACTAATCCTATTTTCTTCATCGTAACGCACATCATCATCAAGTCATCTTTATCATTGCACATCATAAAATCTCATCAATGCATATCATAATATTTGAATCATATCATCAAGACAAACACCCATAATCATAATCATATAACCATAAACATGTATATTTATACAATATTCACATAGGCATATACATGGCATATACATAACATACACATAATTACACTCATAGCATATACATAGGCATTTACGATGCATATAGACAAACATATAGGGGTCATGGGTTAACCCCTTCATCTTAACCTATCCCAAAACCCACATACTCATGATCTATTTCTCCCCCCCATACCTGGTATGACGCTCACAATGAACAAAGGAAGAGAAAACGGTCCGGAAAGATTGCGTCTCACGAACACTCGATCTCAGGACACTTGATTTCACGATCACAACCCCAAAAGGTTCAAGAGCAGCAACAAGGAAGAGGGATTATGATGGCAGTGATGCTCCTCAAGCGAATGCAACGAAGAACGATTAACAAAAGTGAAGTCTCCTTCAAGAATCCTTGGGAAGAGTTTAGGAATCCTTGTCTAGAGAGAATGAGGCAGTTTCTAAGAGCATTTCGAGTTAGCAAATAGGTTTAGGTCGAGTCTTATGGTATAAATATGAGTTAGGGTCATTATGGTCTGATTAGAAGCCCAAAAACACGATTCTGGTGCGCGCAGATTCGCGAGGCGAGTAGCCTTTCGCGAGGCGAACCAGAGAGCTGCAATAATTTGGCTGTCAGATTCGCGAGGCGAATGTATCCTCAAGACGCGAAACTTTAGAAGCCGAATTTGGCCTTAACACCTGAAATAAGACTTGTAGATAATTCTCTAAGCTTTCCAACGCATCCAAGATCACCTCAATCGGATATCTAGAACTCAAGATATGAACAAATTTGTAAAACAGGTTTCTTGGACTTGAATGGATTGACCATTCCTTAAGGCTAAACTACCCCAACTATGAACTTGGACATCAAGAACAATCATAAACAACATATATACAACATATGCAAGCAAATATTAACACATATATTAGTCAAGAATAATAAATAATAATATATATTAATATAAGGTGAAATTCGGGGTGTTACAAAATTGGCACTCCTATACCACTAGCAATAGCAAAAAGAATTTTCGGGCGCCAATACTCTTGAGGAAGGCCAAAGAATCTGACCCAAATCTGAGCAGTCGTATGTCTCAAAGAATAAGGATTAAAATCCTTAGCCCAAGAAAATAATCGAAGACTTCCTGGAGAGGGAGACCATAATCCCACAGCCGAAACACTCTTTAGATCCTCAAGGGAGGAGAAAGAAAACTCATAGAATCCTTTCCCCAAAGAAATTATTTGCCAAGGATCTATTTTTTTTCATAATTTTAGTAACTTACAGCACAAGTCATTAACCTTCAAAGGAGTACTTCCCTTTGTTAACAAAAGACGACCATGAAGATGGTTCTTTTAACTTTCTAACCCAGCAATGTACTCATTCTCGGGAATTTTGATTGAGATTTCATCCCCTTTTATACATGGTTTAGGTAACTGACTAATGGGAACCGAGCAAGTATTATTCAATGCTTGCACAAAAGACTTGGTTTGAATTGAGGTTTTCAAACCCGAAACAACATTAGTAGAAGAAGATGGAGGAGGAGAGGAAGCTAACTCACGAAAAAAGGACCCCAATGGACAATCCGAGAAGGCAGCCATGGAGAAAGAAGAAACTTGGTGCACAAGAAAGACAAACCTTAGCAGGGCATACCTTTTATCAAAATCAAATGCCCCAGCTATCAGTTCAAATTCATAAAACATATAATAGTACTTAACAGTTAAACATATCATACGCCTTATGAATGAAAACAGTTATCACACTTTGATAACTAGCGCATTGGACACTCTACCCAAAACCTAGGCATAGTTGATACAACACGAGTATCAACCGTTGAAGCCAATACACTTGCTAGACTTACAGTCTTGGTTCCAGACTTCCATAGTCAGTTACAGAACTAAACTGCTTTGATACCACCAAAATGAGACGACCCTCCTTTCTCAAAAGGATAATCCCATTAGTCACAAACTCATATGATTATTAACTATGCCTTATTGTATTATAGTGATAGCATGGTGTTCAAACAACGTAGCTTGAAACACGAGCATTTAAAACATACAACATAAGGAAAGCATAGATCACATCAGAGTAATAGCGCAACATAAAGATAACTATACATCAACCATGCGTATTGTAGCCCCATCCATAGGGCGCTGTACATACTATACAACCGTTTAAACAAAAACTGAAAAGAACAAAAAAATACATCAAACAGCAAAAGAAGACCCTCGCAGCTCACCAGTCTGACCCATCCCATGCTCAAAAGGTACATAGAGAGCTCTCAGCTCACAACCTAGGACGCACTGGCAGGCTCCCACCATCAGTGGTGAGGATGCCCTGAACTACCCTGGCCCTTGCCATGAGTACGCCTATAGGTCACCAATGGCTCATACTCCGACGAAGAACTGGACACAACAACCCTATGCCGACGCTAGGTCCTCAAATACTGCTCCGTCCTCCGGCGCTGACCTTGGTAGATGTAGCCTCTCCTAGTGGTCGCCTGCAAAGATGCTGGCTCAACCCAGGTGTAGTCTCGCTCATGACGCCTCAACGGCAGCCACATACGTGGAAAGGGTAAAAACTGCATAACTCTGAAGGGTCCCATGATGTCCTCCCTGTGCGATGCCCCTCCTCGGAACAGTATGCTCACTTACCCTGTGTAGACCGTCAGAAAGGTCGAGGGTTCCACACGCCACCCCCGATCATCATGATAGATGATCTCGATCAGGCCCAACACTGGCATCCTCGACGCCAATGTGATATAGGGGTGTGCCCTCGGGTCCATTAGCTGGCTCCTCATCTTCACACGAATCGAGAACCAAACAGATATGCAAAAAGTGATAGGGAGATAAGAAATACAGTGCAGGCAAAGTCGGAATAACAACAGTAATGCAGTAAACAACATGTAGCATGTAGCAGATATAACGTATATAGCAGTTACTGCACTCCAACAAATTTCTCTCGAGACAACACACGCAACAAGCATCCATCTCCAAGAGTCTCATACTCAGATCTATCCTCTATACTGGAATACTAATCCCATGCAGCATGTCGGTCGAAAACTCACAAAGCTAGTTCTACACCCGAACAAGTCCACACTAGAACAGGTTCTATGTCGGAACGGAGTTAGTTTGTCCAAGAAACCGAATTGCATGCCGTGACAAATAAGAGTGCATCCCCCTTCCATACCGGAACCGAGGTCTCTTGGTCACCTCGGAATGTTAGCCTGGAACGTTGAAAGCTCAGGGATTAGTCGGGCAAATTGGACTGGATTGGGCGTCACGACAAGATAGGAGCTACCTCATCCGTCACAGTAAAATATTCCCGAGACCGGCAACATCGTCAAGGTCACTCACTTGATCGCCCCTCTACTTTTTGTACCCGCACTCAGGTACAACTAACCTCGTTTGACGCTGGCAGCCCATACTACCTGTCATATGGCCTCGCCACTTGGCAGATGATGATATGCAATAAACATCCTCAACGGGCTTGATACCGGATCTCACGCCTAAACGCTTAATCAGAAACAACATGATGCCACTGCATCCACACTGTCACAGCCTCGACGCCACGCGTCCATTAGCCACAACTCAAACATCACGGCCACAGCCTCAAGAAACCAGCATACAGCAATGACACCATCCACGGTATCAACGCGATAACAACACGGCACACAGCCAAACTTAACTCTAATGGCATTCCGCCACCACACAATAGTTACCACAAACAACAAAATAGCAACAGTAATAACATCAATAGTAGCACATAGCAACATATCACATGCACCAAGTAGCATATAGGCATTTAGACAGATAGCAACAACAGAAATCAACATAACAGTAGTCATATGAAGCAGATCATCCTTAATCAACAGTTTGCTAACCTAGGGTTTCCAAACTTAATGGCAATAGCCCAAAGTAAGCTAAACCTTGGGTTTCGGTATTTTATCCTGGCTCAACCACTAGTAGGGTTAGGGCTTCCCTACACATAGAAGAAAACACACTACACTACTCTTGCCTTCCCCAAGGCAACAATACTCTTTCTCCCCACCTGAACAATGGCGCGAAAATCAACACGAACACAGACACGCTCTCCCACGTAGCCACTAATAGCTCCAAGCTCCTCCAACCGCCGTGACCTTGAAGTCCAATCCACAAGCAATCGCAAGCATGAACTTTACCCTAATCACGAGCACAACACACATGCAATAATGTTAGCTCTAGGGCAAGCTCAAAGATCAAGAGAAATGGTAGAAACTCGAAGAACCACGAAGAACACGTGGTAGGGATTTGAGTTTACCTTTGGCGAATCGAGAAAGTATTCCATCAAGGTTGTAGAAAAATTCATCGCGATCACAACCGTGTAGCCGGAATATCGATCTGAAGTCCAAGAACTTAAGCTTTCTCTCACTAGAACTCTGCTTCCTCTCTCCTCAGCATTGAACTCTCTAGACTCAAGCTCCAATTTGTGCAAGAAATGAAGAAGAGAAAGGAAACACCTAACTTGATCCTGCTGAGAACGCTTTATCATGGGATATGTCCACGCTTTAGCGTACTCACGCTTGGGCGTGGGGTTCCTCCATGCTTGAGCGTGGAGCCTCATCCACTCCGCCTTACCCTGGCCTGACACATGTAGCACATGCGTCAAAAAGCACAACAGTTGGCAAACGCACTTAGCATGCAACATGCCAACACTTGAGCGTTGGCACGCTAAGGCGAGCTCCCCTCCCACGCTTGAGCGTGCTGCTCAGCTGGGAAGAGCCTTCCAAACTTCTAACTTCCACAATTTCTCGTTTAACACCTTAGGCCCCACCAACCTTGTCGAATCCTATTCCTAAGCTTCCAACTAGGTCTTAAACTAGCACATAACAATTCACACAAGCTTCCAAAGCCCTAATCGAGGTTAACCAACTCGATTAGAGTTACAAAAAATCGGGATGTTACATTACCACCCCCCTTATAGAAAATTTCGTCCCCGAAATTTTCGTCGTAAACCTGTGAATAGAGAAGGTTGAATCTGGGGCATCTCAGCTTCACGCTCCCACGTTGAATCACTAGTTACCGAGTTCCACTCCACTCTGACTAATGGAATATGCTTGCCGCATAGTTCCTTGATCCTTCTATGCATGATCCATACAGGTGAAGCCTCGTACTCTAGGTTCTCTTTCAGTTGGATTGATTCGGGCTCTAGCACGTGTGATGGATCAGGGTGGTACTTTCTGAGTTGAGTGACGTGAAAGACGTCGTGAAGATTTGACAGATTTGGTGGCAAAGCTATCTGATAGGCTACAAGGCCGATTCGTCGAAGAATCTGAAACGGTCCTATGAATTTAGGTGTTAGCTTTCTGGATTTGATTGCCCTGCCTACTCCAGCTCTTGGGGTAACTCTCATGAAGACATGATCACCTTCCTGGAATTCCAAAGATCTTCTCCTCTTGTCGGCGTAGCTTTTCTGCCTATCCCTTGTGATCTGCATCTATTCCAATATCTTACGGACTTGTTCCATCGTTTGCTGTACCAGCTCCGGACCTAACAACTAAATTTCTCCGGTCTCAAACCAGCAAAACGGAGTCTTGCACTTATGTCCATACAGTGCCTCGTATGGCGCCATGCTAATACTTGAATGGAAATTGTTGTTATAAGTAAACACGATCAATGTAAGGAACTTGTCCCAACTTCCCGTGTTCTCCAACACGTACACTCTCAATAGATCCTCCAATGACTGAATTGTTCATTTAGACTGACCATTCATTTCAGGATGATAAGCAGAACTTATACTTAGCCAAGTTCCCATCGCACTATGTAAGATCCTCCAAAACCTTGATGTAAACCTTGGATCATGATCCGAAACAATACTTGAAGGTATCCCATGGAGCCTTACAACCTCCTTGATGTAGATCTAAGTCAATCGCTCCAAAGAGTAACTGTGGTTGATAGGTAAGAAGTGAGCACACTTCGTCAACTTGTCAATGATCACCCAGACTGCATCACACATTTTCTGAGTTCTAGGCAACCCAGAAACAAAGTCCATGGCAATGCTATCCCACTTCCATTCGGGGACATCCAACGATTGCAACATCCTTGCTGGCTTCTGGTGTTCAATCTTCCCTTTCTAACATACTAAACAGGTTAGGACATATGCTGCCACCTCTTTCTTCATCCCTGGCCACCAGAACAGCTTCTTTAGGTCCTGGTACAACTTGTTAGCCCCCAGATGAAAACTTAGCTTGCTCTTGTGTGCTTCCTCCAAGATCATATTCTTAACTTCTCTATCCGCTGTCACACAAACCCGGTCACCAAACTTAAGCAGACCATCAGTACCCCTTCTGAATTCCGAAGTCTTTCCTTCCTCCATCAACTGATTCATGCCGTCGAGGTACTAATCATCAGTTTGCTTCTTCCATAGAAGTTTCAGGAAATCGCTAGTTACTCTAACCATCCCAAGATTCAACTTATCCTTGACGATTTCCACTTCCAGATTCATATCTCTAAACTCCTTTAACAACTCTAGCTCCTTTACCATCATTGCAGAAACGTGTACGAATTTCCTACTGAGTGCATCCGCTACAACATTCGCCTTACCTGGATGGTATTGCAGGTCCAATTCATAGTCCTTTATGAATTCCATCCACCTTCACTGCCTCATGTTGAACTCTCTCTGGTCGAACAGATACTTCAGGATTTTATGGTCGCTAAACACACTGAATTTAGGACCATAAAGATTATGTCTCCACATGTTGAATGCAAACACTATCACAACCAATTCCAGATCATTTGTTGGGTAGTTTTCCTGGAGGCATACGCCACCACTTTTCTTCATTGCATGAGCACATATCCCAAGCCTTGATAAGATACATCATAGTATACCTCAAATCGTCCTAAAGGATCTGGCAGCACCAACACTGGTGATGTGGTCAGTCTTCTCTTCAGCTCCTGGAACTTAGCTCGCAAGCCTCTGACCACTCGAATGCCTTCCCCTTTCTCGTCAACTGCGTCATCGGTAACGCAATCTTAGAGAATCCTTCTATAAACCGCCGATAGTAGCCCGCTAAACCAAGAAAGCTTCTCACCTCACTTACAGACTTAGGGCTTTCCCAACTCACTATGGCCTCGACTTTCACAGGATCCACTGCGATTCCATCCTTGCAGATCACATGGCCTAGAAACTGAACTTCCTCCAACCAGAACTCGTACTTCGATAGTTTAGCATGCAACTGCCGGTCTTTTAGGACATGTAACACCGTCCTTAGAAGCTCTTGGTGTTCCTCTCTACTCAAAGAGTATACAAGGATGTCGTCGATAAACGCAACAACAAACTTGTCAAGGAATGGTCGGAAGATCCTGTTCATGTAGTCCATAAAAACTGTTGGAGCATTAGTCACACCAAAAGGCATAACTAAGTACTTGTAGTGACCATATCGACTACGAAAGCAATCTTTTGCATATCCTCCTTCTTAACCCGGATCTGATGGTATCTAGATCGTAGATCGATCTTAGAAAACACAACTGCTCCTTTCAGCTGATCCATCAAATCATCTATTCGTGGTAACAGATACTTGTTCTTTATCGTCACTTTGTTCAGATGATGATAGTCTACACACAGCCTCGAGCTTCTGTCCTTCTTCTTCACAAACAGTACCAGCGCTCCCCACGAAGATGCACTAGGTCTGATGAACTCTTTGCCTAGCATCTAGTCCAACTGTTTCTTCAGCTCCGTCAGCTCAACTGGAGACATCCGATATAACGCTATCGATATAGGCCCAGCCCGGGATCATCATCAAGAAACACCTCCAGAAACTATCGCACGGTAGGAAAAGCTCTGACATTAGGAGTCTCCTTTGCTTTCAAAGAGAACAACACCACGCATCCTTCTGATCGTCCACCCGTCAGATCACTCTCGTCGGAAGGCATCAATCCAGATTGCTTTGAGAAAAGAAGGGTCTTATTTTAACAGTCTAACATTACATGTTGGCTGAAAGCCAGTCCATGCTTAGGATTACATCTATCTGTTGCATAGGCAAACAGATACGGTCAACAAGAAAATGACGGTTCTCTATCGTTATAGGATAATTAAGGCATACAAATAAGGTAGTCAGAGAATCGCCACTAGGCGTTGAGGCAGTCAAATCATGGGGTAATACAGAAACAGGCAACCCTAAATGATCCATACACTCTACCTATATGAAAGAATGAGTAGCCCCCGAATCAAATAAAACCGATAAAAGTTTTCCAGAGACTAAGCATTTATCTTGTATCAGGTAAGGGCTTCAAGAAGCTTCAGAACCCCTCACGACAAACACTCTTCCGGTCGTCTGTGGCCTACTTTGCTGACTTGCCACTACTGATCTTGCTCCACCACTCTGAGCTCTATCGCTATGCTGTTGAAACTGAGCCCTTCTGCTAACCCCCGGTTTGCAGTCTGACGTATGGTGACCTATCTGGTTACAGTGAAGCATCTGATGTGCTGGGTCCTCGGACAGTTCTTGACTAGATGCGGTCCCCGCACCGAAAACAGGCCTTGATCTCCTGTTGCCCTTGTTTGGAGCTGCTCCCTCCCTGGTTGACATTAAACTGAGCCAGGCGATCATACGGTCTCGCCCTTTGATGAAACTTGCCACCTCTGCCTCTCTGGTTGCTCCGAACAGGTCTACCATCTCTCACTTGTTATGGGACAGTCCCTGCTCGGTCATGCCCTTCCACCACCGTGCATTTCTCTACTAATTCAGGAAAAGAAGTGATACTCAGAGGTAACATTGCTCACTTCAACTTGGAGAATTTGAGTAGCGCCTCGAACCTCATCGCGTACTCACTAACCGACAGCTATTCCTGTTTCACACTTAGGAACACTTTCTCCTTTTCTTGTCGGATGCTTCTTGGAAAGTACTTCTCTAAGAAACTCTCCCGGAATAGTTGCTAGGTCAAAATTCTTCCTCCGGCCTTGAACAGTCTGGCCTTGGTCCTCCACCAAGCTTTCGCTGCTCCAACCAGCATGAAAGCAGCGTATGTAACTTTTCTATCCTCTCTGCAGTGTGTGGCCATGAATACCTTCTCGATCTCTTGCAACCACATATCTGCAGCTACAGGGTTGTATTCTCCGTGGAACTGAGGAGGATTTCTTTTCATGAAAGCGTCGAGACCAGTGTCCATAGTCTCGTTTCCTCTTACCACGTGTAACTGAACCTGTTTTGCCTCTCTCTCTCTTCCTACCTCTGCATACACTGGGTCGTTTGCTAGGTTTGTTGCATCATTGCGGTAGCCAAGTCCTGTATGGCCCGCATTGCTTCAGAGGTGTCACCACCACTACCTATCCTTGAGTGGTCACCATTGTTTATGTTGTTGTTATCCTCGCCTCTGGTCGCAATCGGCCTACCACCTCTTCCTCTTCCATGTGTCATCTAGCTTCCTGTAAAAAGGAGCTATCAGTTCCAATTCATAAAACATATAATAGTACTTAACAGTTAAACATATCATATGCCTTATGAATGAAAACAGTTATCACACTTCGAAAACTAGCGCATCAGACACTCTACCCAAAACCTAGACATAGTTTATACAACACGAGTATCAACCGTTGCAACTAGTACACTTGCTGGACTTGCAGTCTTAGTTCCAGACTTCCACAGTCTGTTGCAGAACTAAACTGCTCTGATACCACCAAAATGAGACGACCCTCCTTTCTCAGATGGATAATCCCTATAGTCCCAAACTCCTATGATTATTAACTATGCCTTACCGTACTATAGTGATAACATAGTATTCAAACAATGTAGCGGAAACACGAGCATTTAAAACATACAACATACAGAAAACATAGATCACATCAGACTACAAGTGCAACATAAAGATAACTATACATCAACCATGCGTATCATAGCCCTATAAGTAGGGCGCTGTACATACATATACAACCGTTTAAACAAAAACTGAAAAGAACAAAAAAATAAGTCAAACTGCAAAAGAAGACCTTCGCAGCTCACCAGTATAACCCGTCCCACGCTCAAAAGGTACATAGAAAGCTCTCAGCTCCAAACCTAGGACGCACTGGCAGGCTCCCACCATCAGTGGTGGGGATGCCTAGAACTACCCTGGCCCTCGCCATGAGTACGCCTATAGGTCACCAAAGGCTCACTCTGCGACGAAGAACTGGACACAACAACCCTACGCCGACAGTAGGTCCTCAAATACTGCTCCGTTCTCTAGCGCTATCCTCGATAGACGTAGACTCTCCTGCTGGTCGCCTACAAAGATGCTGGCTCGACCTAGGTGTAGTCCCGCTTATGACGCCTCGGCGGCAGCCACGTATGTGGAAAGTGTAAGAACTGCATAACTCTGAAGGGTCCCATGATGTCCTCCCTATGCGATGCCCCTCCTCGGAACAGTATGCTCATCGGCCCTGTGTAGACCAATAGAAAGGTCGAGGGGTCCACACGCCATCCCCGATCATCGTCATAGATGATCTTGATCAGGCCCAACACCGGCATCCTTAGCACCGATGTGATATAGGGGTGTGCCCTCGGGTCCATCAGCTGGATCCTCGTCTTCACCCGAATCGAGAACCAAACAGATATGCAAAAAGTAGTAGGGAGATAAGAAATACAGTGCAGGAAAAGTCGGAATAACAACAGTAATGCAATAAACAACAACATGTAGCATGTAGCAGATATAACATATATAGCAGTTACTGCACTCCAACAAACGTCTCTCGAGACAACACACGCAACAAGCATCCATCTCCATGAATCTCACACTCAGATCAATCCTTTAGACCGGGATACTAATCCCATGCAGCATGTCGGCCGAAAACTCACAAAGCTGGTTCCACACCCGAACAAGTCCACATCGGAATAGGTTCTGTTCAGAACAGAGTTAGTTTGTCCAAGAAACCGAACCGCATGCCATGACCAATAAGAGTGCATCCCGCTTCCATACCGGAACCGGTGTGTCTAGGTCGCCTCAGAATGTTAACTTTGAATGTTGAAAGCTTAGGGATTAGGCGGGCAAACCGGATTGGATCGGGCGTCATGACAAGATAGCAGCTACCTCATCCGTTACTGTAAACTATTCTCGAGACCGGCAACATCTCCAAAGTCACTCACTTAACCACCCCCTCTACTTTCCATACCCGCACTCAGGTACAACTAACCTCGTACGACGCTGGCAGCCCATACTACCTGTTATATGGCCTCGCCACTTGGCAGCTGATGATATGCAATAAACATCCTCAACAGGCTTGATACCGGATTTCACGCCTCAACGCTCAATTAGAAACAACACGATGCCACTGCAACCACATGACCACAACGAATTCCTCACGTTCTCCCCTTACCTCTTGGAGTTCCCGAACAGCAGTAAATCTCACACCATTACCCGACGATCACTACACACATACAATCAATCAATGTATCAACATTAAAACACAAAAATTTCTCCTATCTCCTTCCTCCTAGGTTCGGCCATGTGCTAGTAAAAATAGCTAGGGAGCTTCAAAAATTCTCATCTCTTGGATTACACACTAACTCGGTGTGACAAGGTTAGATGCAAGCTTAGAATATCAAAATCCAACCAAAACTCTAATCGCTCAAAACGGGTAGGTTTGGCCTTCACCACCCATTGGAGCTAGAAAGCTCCTTTGGTTTCCAACTCTTTGATTATGATAGAGGATCATGAATCTAGTGCAAGAAAATTGGTTTGACATTACAAGGATTTTTTTACAATTTTTCATGGACTTTTTGAAGTTTATGAACCAAAACCCTAACCTCCATGAATCAAGAAATCTAAGAGAAGAATAGAGAGATTAGGAGAGCTAGGAGGGAGTTTATTCCTCCTTGATGCTAAGTCTTAAGAGAAAATCAACTTGATTTCAAAAAAATCTTCAAGTTTTCAAGATCAAAAGGAAAGAAAAGTTGAAGAACTATGGAGGAAATGAAGAACAAGTGGGAAGAAAGAAAAGAAAGAGTGATGGCCGAATGCCCAGTAAGTGAGAGTGAGTCCAAAGATATTTTCTCATTAAGGGTAACTTAGTAATTTACCATAGGACAATTTGGTAATTTTATTAAAAGACCAAGGGCATTTTGGTCATTTCGCATCCAGATATTTTGAAAAACCGTCATGACACTGGCACGAGTCCTTAGGTGACCTGACCTGACGTGACTTCAAGATTATCCATTCGCGGGTCCCGTTAAATCCATCTACAGCTCCAAATGTCTCCCGATTCGAGTTTTCGCCCGAATAGTTTATATTATTTTCACTTTGTAATGTCAGTAAACAATTTTAGCAAAATTGTAGGGAATTAAATTCTAAGACTTACTATCTTGGTCATGAGTCAAAATTAGGTCTTTATAGTAGTAAAACACTATTATCAGTGGAAACCGTAGACCGGGCTCCGTCTGTGTTTTCGACCAAAAATTTAACCGTAACTCCCTACGATAGCGTAGAGCATGACTATAGTCTCAAATTATTTTATTTCACTCTCTAGACCATTCAATAAAATACAAACACATAAATACTGTTTAATTAATGTTAGAAGCTTGAAAAATCGGGGTGTTACAATACACATACAAAGAAATACAGGGAGATAACATATACAACACATATATAACAGGGATGATGCAATGCAGAACATATAGCAAACACAATCATCTCTCAACATCGCGACACCATGGTCGTTCCCTAACTAGACGTACACATACTCTTTCTATGCATATCGGCCGGTACTAAACACCCTACTAAGGGAAACATCACGTCCTCACATCGGACAACAAGTTGGTTTGTTTCGGTAATCCATTCCGCTCGCCGTGACCTATAAGAGTGCATCACCGCTCAATTGTCCCAGACAGAGGGTTAAATGGGCCTCCTCAGAAGATCCACCAGCAATTCGAAAGACTCAGGGCTCTCGTCGGGATAACCATACTTAGCCAGGACCGCCATGACACGATAGGCGCTACTATATCGGTCTCATGTGGGTACACCTGCGTCCAGTATATCCCCAAGGTCTTTCCGACCTTCCCTTTCGTTTTCTGCACCCGCACTCGGTGCACCAACCTCGTATGCCTTACAACATACGGCTCTCCACTTGGCATCAAATGCATATGCTATACATGTCATCCATCTCTCTTGAGCTGATATCGCAACACATGCAAACTTACTCTTAGCAACATGAGTGCCAAGCTCCATAGGTACACATACAAGCTCCAAGCTCCACTGTAAACGTACGAGCTCCAAGCTCCACTATAACTCATATCTCAATCATCAGCTCAAACATCCACAACGGGGTTAAAGCCTTAATCATGCTAAACCTCTGAATCTCATACATACATGAATTTCCAGATATAATGAAATAGCTCATCAATTATCATCATATCAAAGCAATAAACAGCATAACATGCCAACATATCATTATCATTAATACCTCATGCATCTCTTGCAATTATCTGTTATCATAACTAGCAGGTACTCATATATCAACACATAGCACATTTTATCATGCATCACAAATCTGCTATCCTGGGGTATCAAATATAACAGTGATAGCCCAAAGTAGACTAAACCTAGGGTTTAGGTACTTTTCCAGGGCTCAACCTCACGTAGGGTTTAGGGTTCCCTCACATACACAAAACATACAACAAAGCTATATGGACTACTCTTGCCTCCCTGACGTGTGTAACTCTTTCTCCCCACCTGATAGTGAAAGTGGTGATGATCACGAACACAACGAGCACTCCTTTGCTCCTCTCCTTGCTTCACAGCCGCAGCCCACTTGCTCCAAAAAGGGTTCCACCCGCAACTTCCAAACTTGCCCTAATCACGAAAATAACACGTAGACTATAGCATTAACCCTAATACGAAGTTAAAACCGTGAAAAGAAGCTTAAACCAAAAGAGAACATTGTATAGGTACAATGTAGGTAGATACGGAACCTCGACTTACCCTCGTCGAATCACAAAAGTAAAACGGTAGAATTAGAGTAGGAGTCGCGCTGATCACGAAAACACGGTCGGAATTGGAATCGGGCTAACGAACGGATCACAAACCTAAGATCAAAGTTTCAACCTGTTTCTGGTCTCTCTCTCAACTCTTTGGACGTATGAAGTCTCCGAACTTCATCCATGGTGAAAATGAAAAAGCATTTATAGAGGTAAAACTCTGCTGCGAACGCTTTAGCGTTCTGGATCTCCACGTTGTAGCGTTACAACACTTGAGCGTTGGCTTCTCCCATGCTTGAGCGTTGACGTTTCCTCACCACTAAGGCACCACCCATCATGTGCCAGCCGCAACGCGTAACTGACACGTGTCACTTTACATCCCATCACTGCCAGTCACTGTTCAGAGGGTCCACGATTAAGCGTCCACAACTCTCCACGCTAGAGCGTCAGCACGCCTGAGCGTTACGCTGACCCACGCTTGAGCATTCTACTCCTGACACCTTGTCCTTCATTCCTCTCTCATCCAATCCATTCCTACTCTTAACATATTCTCTAAACACACACTTTCAAGCCATGACAATAATTATTAACAAACATATACATATTCAATCTAGGCCTTCTTTCTCAATTAAGGTTTCCGAACACTGGGATGTTACATTACCACCCCCTTAAAGAGAATTTCGTCCCCGAAATTCCTTATTCATACCTGTAAACAACTAGGGGTACTGTTGGCGCATCTGAGCCTCTCTTTCCCATGTTGAATCTCCGGTTACCGGGTCCCGTTCCACTCTCACCAAAGGAATTTGTTTACTGCGAAGCTCTTTGATACTTCTATCCACTATCCGAGCAGGTAAAGCCTCATATTTAAGGTTCTCTCTTAACAGGATTGATTTGGGCTCTAACACATGCGATGGATCAGGGTAGTACTTTCTAAGCTGGGATACATGAAAAACATCATGAAGTCCCGACAAGTTAGGTGGTAAGGCTATCTGATAGGTTACTGGACCAATTCAGCGAAGAATTTGAAATGGTCCTATAAATCTGAGTGTAAGCTTTCTGGATTGAATTGCCCTGCCAATACCAGTCCTTGGAGTAGCTCTCAGAAACACATGATCGCCCTCCTGGAACTCTAATGGTCTCCTCCATTTGTCATCATAGCTCTTCTGCCTATCCCTTGCGGCTTTCATCTTTTCACGGTTTTAACTTCATATTAGGGTTAATGCTATAGTCTACGTGTTATTTCCGTGATTAGGGCAAGTTGGGAAGTTGCGTGCGGAACCCGTTGGAGCAGGTGGGTTGCGGCTGTGAGGCAAGGAGAGGAGCAAAGGAGTGCACGTTGTGTTCGTGGTTATCACCACTTTGTTGTCTGTTCTGTGTGTGGGGGAGAACCCTAACCCTATGTGAGGTTGAGCCCTATCAAAGTACTTAAACCCTAGGTTTAGCCTACTTTGCGCTATCACCTTTATATTTGATGCCCTAGGTTAGCAAATTTGTGATGCATGATAATATGTGCTTTGTGTTGATATATAAATACTTGCTATTTATAATGTTTGATATTTGCAAGAGATGCATGATATGTTGACGATAATGGCATGTTGATATGTATGTTGTTTATTGCTTTATGGAGCATGTTGATAATTGCTGAACTGTTGCATTATATCTGGAAATGTGTGTATTTATAAGATTCGGAGGTTTCGCATGATTAGGGCTTTGACCCGCGGTGGATGTTTGAGCTGATAATTAAGATCTGAGGTATAGTGGAGCTCATAAGGTCATGATGGGAGCTTGGAGCTCATAAGGTCATGATGGGAGCGTGGAGCTCATATGTGTACAAGTGGAGCTTGGAGCTCGTATGTGTACCTATGGAGCTTGGAGATCATGTTGCTAAGAACAAGTTTGCATGTGTTGCGATATAAGCTCAAGAGAGATGGATTACATGCATAGCATATGCATTTGATGCCAAGTGCCAAGCCGTATGCTGTAAGGCATACGAGGTTGGTGCACCGAGTGTGGGTGTGAAAAACGGAAGGAAGGTCTGAGAGACCTTGGGGACATACTGGATGTAGGTGTACCCACATAAGATCGGTACGGTAGCACCTATCATGTCATGGTGGTCCTGGCTAAGTATGATTATCCCGACTAGAGCCCTAAGTCTTTCCAGTTGCTGGTGGATCTTCTAAGGAGGCCTAGTTAGCCCTCTTTGTCAGGGACAGTTGAGCGGTGATGCACTCTTATGGGTCACGGCGAGCGAAACGGATTACCGGAACGAACCAACTTGTTATCCGATGTGCAGACCTGATGTTACCATTTATAGGGTGTTTAGTACCGGCCGGCATGCATAGAAAGAGTATGTGTACATCTAGCTAGGGAATGACCATAGTGTCGTGATGTTGAGAGATGATTGTGTTTGCCATATGTTCTGCATTGCATCGTCCCTGTCATAGATATGTTGTATATCTTATCTCCTTATATTTCTTTGTATGTGTACATTCGGTTTTGCAAACAGATGACGAGTTAGCGGAGGATCAGAATGGACCCGAGACTTCACCATTTTATCAAGGGGGCACCGCGAATGTCGGTGCTGGGGGACATTGAGATAGTCTATCATGATGAGAGGGGAAGGCAGGTGGACCCTTCGACCTTTTTGGCCGTCTACACTAGACCTGTCAACTTGGATTTCCGGAGCGGCACACCACCATACGTGGACATCATAGGACCTTATCGCATGTACCAGTTTCTTCCCTTCCCTCAGATGTGGCACCCTCCGAGGCAGAGAGAGCGAGACTACTTGTGGGTAGCACCCCAATCTTCTGTAGTATCCAGCAAGAGAGGCTTCGTCCACAGAGGACCTCGCAGGCGTACGGAGCGGTACCTGAGGGCAGCTCAGAGGCATAGGATTGTATTATCGAGTTCCTCATCCAACTATGAGCCTATGTAGGTTTATAGGCGCACTCATGGAGAGGGACAAGATAGTTCAGGGCATCCTCACAACTGAGGGTGAGAGCCAGCCAGTGCGTCTCTAGGATTGTGTGAAAAGGTTTTGATGTACTTTGAGAGTGGGCCGAGGAGAGTGCTGGTGAGCCTTGAGAGTTTCTTTTTGGAGGTCCTTGGATGTACATTGTTTATATTTTCAGTTTCCTTATGTACTTTCGTCTTTATTATTACTTAGCCCTACTGATGAGGCCACCATGTGTGTGTGTGTGTGTGTGTATATATATATATCAGTACTGTGTGTGTGTGGATGTTTCATTTATCCCGTTGTGTTTACTCTGATACTGTGCGCTTTTAAATTGATCATATGTTATCGCTGTTTTAATAAGCGTGTAATCGCTAGGCTATAATTAATAGCATGTTTGGGTTCTAAAATAATGGGATTTCCTCGAGTGGGACTTGGGGACATCACATTAAGGTGGTATCAGAGCAGTTTGGTCCTATCTGGACTGTGGAAGTCGGGGACCGAGACTGTGAGGTATTAGGAAGTTGAACTGGCAAAGTTTGTCGTCTCTGTCAAGGAATACGACTGTGTCTAGAGGGGTAAAATGAACGCGATTGATTGTCATAATGCTTGTATGAATGATAAGTAAGTGTATGTACTTATGTTGCATATTATGTTTGAAATCTGAGCTAACGGTTACTTGAATCAGGAACCAATAGCTCGAGGAAGAGGTAGAGGCAGAGGTAGGACTGGACCCAATGGATGTCAGGAGGCTGAAGCTTCACATACTGGGAATGGATGAGCTAAGTCGCTGGAAACCCTCAGGACTCTGAGGGATATGGCTGCTGCTATGCTACAGCAAACGCAACAGAATGCCTAACTTATTCAGCTGACCCGTGAGAATCAACAACAACAGCTGAATGTTAGAACTGAAGATGCTAGTTTGGATGCCTTCATGAGGTGACAACCTCCTCAATTCAATGGGGACTACAATCCCGATGCAGTAGAGTTGTGGATTCAAGAGTTGGAAAAGATCTTCGCAGCGACACACTGTGATGAAGCTCAGAAGGTTTCTTATGCTTCTTCCATGTTGGTGGGAGGAGAAGAGTTGTGGTGGAAAGGGAAGCAAAGGTTGCTCGAAGCTGATGGAAGAGCCGTAACTTAGGGGCTGTTCCGAGAACGTTTTCTAGAGAAGTATTTTCCTCGGATGACCAAGAGGGAAAAAGACAAGGAGTTTCAAAGTTTGAAGCAAAGCAACATGATGATCGGGGAATATGCAGCAAGGTTTGAGGCACTGCTTAAATTCTCAGAGTTTTATCAGCGGCATCCGGACGAGGATTGGATGTGCCGCAGGTTTAAGGATGGTCTGAAATATGAGATTCAGAAGGCTATAGTACCGTTGGGGATTTCTGTATTTCCGACATACTGGATCGGTGTTCGAAAATTGAGAACATCGAAAAGAGAAGAGAGATGACAACTAGGAGCGGAGGACTTGTCCGCAGTAACCAGAGAGGTAGAGTCGGAAGATTTCAGAGTGGCCGGGGGCCATATCAGAGACTAGCACAGAGGGTTGGAGAAGCTGGAAGTCAAGGACTGAGTACAACTCAGGGGTTGCAAGGTTGTTTCAAGTGTGTGGGACCACATATAGCTCGAGACTGCAGAAGTCAAGTGCCCGGGAGGACCATAACTTGCTATACACGTGGAAGGCAAGGACATATGGCTAAGGACTGCAAGCAAGGGAATGCACGACCGTCCGGTGTGACTGGACAGGCTAAGAGACCACAAGCCACGGGAAGAGTGTTTGCTGTGAGGAGAGCTGAATCCTCTCGATGCCCAAATCTGATCCAGGGTAAGTGTTTAGTTTCAGGAAAGCTCTTATCAGTGTTGTTTGATTCAGGGGCTACTCATTTGTTTATTTCTATAGAGTGCACAGATCATTTAGGGCTACCAGTTTAATCTTTACCCTATGACTTGACTGTTTCCACACCCACTGGTGATTCATTGACTACCCTATTTGTATGTTTGAAATTTCCTATTATAAAAGAAAACATACATTTCATTTTTGACCTGGTCTGTCTGCCTATGCAGCAGATTGATGTTATTTTAGGCATGGATTGGCTTTCGGCTAACCATGTGATACTGGACTGTTCAAATAAGACTCTTTGTTTCTCTGAGCAATCTGGATTGACGCCTGCTAATGAAAGTATTCCGAAGGGTGTACAATTTGGAGAGTGCGTGGTGCTGCTCTCCTTAGAAGCAAAGGAAACTCCGAACTTGGAAGCGCTGCCGATTGTGCCAGAATTTCAGGAGGTATTTCCAGATGATGTTCCAGGGTTACCACCGGAGAGGGAGATCGAGTTCACCATAGATCTTGTACCAAGAACTGGACCTATTTCGATAATGCCTTATCGAATGTCTCCAGCAGAGTTGGTGGAGTTGAAGAAACAGCTGGATGAGATGCTAGGCAAAGAATTTATCAGACATAGTGCATCGACAAGGGGATTTCTGATATTGTTTGTCAAGAAGAAGGATGGGAGTTCAAGGTTATGTGTGGATTATCGTCAGCTAAACAAAGTGACGATAAAGATCTTATGGATCAGTTGAGGGAAGCAACTGTGTTATCCAAGATCGATCTGCGATCTGGTTATCATCAAATCAGAGTGAGGAAGGAAGATATATCGAAGACTGCTTTTCGAAGTCGATATGGGCATTACTAGTATTTGGTTATGCCGTTCGGTGTGACTAATGCTCTGGCTGTGTTCATGGATTATATGAACAGGATATTCTGACCGTTCCTAGACAAGTTTGTTATCGTGTTTATCGATGACATCCTTATTTACTCTCCAAGTAAAGAGGAACACCAAGAGCAACTTCGAGCGGTGCTGCAGGTGCTAAAGGATAGGCAGTTATATACGAAACTATCTAAGTGTGAATTCTGGCTAGAGGAAGTACAGTTTCTAGGACACGTGATCAAAAAGGATGGAATCATGGTGGATCCTTTTAAGGTTGAGGCAGTGGTTAAGTGGGAAAGCCCGAAGTCTGTGAGCAAGGTTCGCAGTTTTCTTGGTTTGGCGGGCTACTACAGGCGGTTTATCGAAGGATTCTCTAAGATTGCGTTGCCTATGACACAATTGACGAGAAAAAGGAAGGCCTTTGAGTGGACGGAAGCTTATGAGAAAAGTTTCTTAGAGTTGAAGCAAAGGTTGACTACGTCGCCGGTGTTGGTTTTACCTAATCCGTTAGGACAATTTGACGTGTACTGTGATGCGTCATATCAAGGATTGGGTTGTGTCCTCATGCAAGAAGGAAAGGTGGTGGCATATGCCTCAAGGCTGTTGAGAGTGCATGAATAGAACTATCCGACTCATGATCTGGAGCTAGCTGTGATAGTGTTTGCATTGAAGATATGGAGACATTATCTGTATAGTGCTAAATTCAACATATTTAGCGACCATAAGAGCCTAAAGTATTTTGTTCAACCAAAAGGAGTTGAATATGAGGCAGAGAAGGTGGATGTAATTCATAAAGGATTATGAATTTGACCTACAATACCATCCAAGTAAGGCAAATGTCGTAGCGGATGCGCTCAGTAGGAAGTCCCTACTCGTATCTGCGATGATGGTATGAGAGCTTGAGTTGTTAGAACAGTTTAGGGATCTGAATCTGGATGTGGAAATCATCAAGGATAAGAAGAATCTTGGGATGATCGAGGTTACTAGCGATTTCTTGAATCTGCTTTGGGAAAGGCAAGCTAAGGATGAGTACCTTAAGAAGGTGAACCAGTTGATCGAGGAAGGTGAGATGTTTGAGTAAAAGAGAGGTTCGGATGGCCTTATCAGGTGTGGTGACTGAGTTTGTGTGCCTGAGGATAGCGAAGTTAAGAATATGATTTTGGAAGAAGCGCACAAGAGCAAGTTAAGTTTTCACCCAGGGGCTACTAAGATGTATCAGGACCTGAAGAAGTTATTCTGGTGGCCAGGGATGAAGAAGGAAGTGGCAGCTTATGTCCTATCCTGTTTGGTGTGTCAAAAGGTGAAGATTGAACACTAGAAGCCAGCAGTATTTTCGCAATCATTGGATGCTCCGGAATGGAAGTGGGACAGTATTACTATGGACTTTGTTTCTAGGTTACCAAGAACTCAGAAAAGGTGTGATGCAATTTGGGTCATCATAGATAGGTTGACGAAATGTGCTCATTTCTTACCTATCAACCAAAATTATTCTCTGGAAAAGCTGACTCAGATTTATATTAGGGAGGTAGTGCGTTTACATGGTGCAACACCCTTTCCCGAGTGTTACATTCCCGAACGATTATAAGGCCGAAAATAATATTAATGCGGAAAATACGGTTTTCTTTTCTTTCTTTTTTTTCTTTTCACAAAGATGTAATGGGATTAGTAAAGGTAAGTAATAATAAATGAACTTAGGTTCACCATGCATTTCTAAAAGACATACTGAACTAAAATACAGAAACAGAAATAGTACTGTATACAGACATAGGTTCAATGCATAACTGACCACAAGAATATAATAAGTACTAGGAGTTACAGCTCCCAAAAAGGTGTAACTGACACTTGACACAACCTGGCCAAAACTAAACAGCAAAAGGAGTCCCCTTCCGGACTCAAAGTAAATGCTGGAATGTATCGTCGTCACGTCCATCTACTCAAGAAGATACAACAATAACAGCAGAAAAGATATACAAATATGGGTGAGATCCCGATCATCAACACCACAAAGTAGCAGAAGTGAAAACGGGACGACTCACTAGGTAACAACGTACCCAACATGCTTACCATATATCTCAATATAAATCATGTTAAACTATTAGGAGCATGAAATAAGGCATTCTCAAAAATATAGAACATCGATGTACAACAAATAAATATAATCATCAACAGCCATGCAATGCAGTGCAATGTACACGACTCAATGCCATATGCCACAAGGTAAAACTCTGACCCGTACTCTATGGAGCTAACAAAACATCAGAGGGAGTGAATGGGAGAACATGTTTCGGTTATTGCCAGCCATGAGCAAGATGCTACAACATTCGTAACGTGCACGTATCTGGCTTTACGAAAAAAACTCTCGACCAAACATGAAGAGTACGGCATCTAGTAGAGGATATCAGTGTATTGCACAGATTCGCCACGACATAGAAGAATCACCAACTGGTCTCATGTCAGCCGTTCGAACCCTGATGCCTCCAAAGACCATTTAAGATCATCACCGTAAGATTCGCATCCGCATCAAGGTGTAAGCTCAACTCCTAGGCTCAAGGCCTTACGACTCATGCAAATGAAATGCCAATCCTTACACAAAGCAGATGCGAATAAAGCAATGTTTATCCACCGGATAAACCTCAAGGTTCAGTAAGGTTCTCTTCCTTAGAAACTATACGCGTCTTTTTATTATAAAACATTTAACCACCGGATAAATCTCATGATCCTTTGGAATGATCCGGACTGCTAGCAAAATTGTTGACTATCCCCATAAACCAACACTGGTCTTTTCAGCATGTTTTGTCCTCACTCACACGCTTTCTGGAAAACTTCCTAGAAGGTCACCCATCCCACAATTACCCCAAGTCAAGAACGCTTAACTATGGAGTTCTTATGTTCTAGGCTTCCGAAAAGAAGATGAATCTTGTTAGTATAGGTAGTACCAATCAATTCTTATATGCCTTCCTTCAACTGTATAGTCCCATACCTGCACAACCTCAGGATTCCTTCCACTGTACAGTCTCATACCTGCACAGCCTCAGGATCCCTCTCGTTCCGGTCATCACAAGACTGAAACAATTGAATGATTGACCTGGATCCGAATCCTCGGTCCGTCATCGAACTACTGTTTCAAAACCCAAAACGTTTCGTGTTTGTATTTATGTCTTATGAATTATGTCTCAAGTCCTAAGCATTATGAATAAGGATTGAGAATCCTCTTAGATAAGTCTTTGATCCTTTCTAAGATATTAACGCCTTGATTTTCAAATAATGAAATAAGTGTTGTGTAACACCCCCCTCGCGGGTGCTACGTACTCGATCTCAATGCGAAATAAAACACGAAAATAAAATGTTGGTTGCTTTTGAAAAATACTTTAATTAAGCAACTACATTCGAAAACGCGGTTCTAAAATTTTTCTGCATGCATAGGCAAACAACTCAAGACGAAGAAATAAATATCACATCACACATTGATATTCATTGTTCATAAAAACATAAACATAACGTAAAACCTGATCTAATGTATAACATATTGCAGACTTAGAAATAATTTCAACATATGTACAGTAATGTAATATAAGACTACTCAAAACAAAAGACCCCTAAGTTGGTCAGCTAAAAGTAGCCATTGGGGTACAACCCAATGTCATCTCCTTCAAAAGTTTCCATCGTCTGAGTCCTCACGTCTCCGCGGGGACCTATGATCAACATCTGTACATGTGTTCCAAAAACACAACAAGGTGTCCAACATGTACAGGCAAAGGTGAGATACTCATATAAAGTTATCACGATAGCCGTACAAGCGACAAACAGCAGTATAAACATCCATAGATAAATACAGTTATATGAACAGTTATTTATATAATACAGTACAACATCCCAAACACTATCATCAGTTATAATAATGCATGAGACTTCAATATCATCTTTCTAATTCATGTACTCCGGAGATTCTAACTTCCCAACATCGAGCGACAGGCCGTAGTAACACCCGTAACACAATTGTTCTCATGAGTCGACCTCTCTATTTAGGTCCGAACTCCAATTGTTCCAGGGTACCACGTCATAACCATATCCTGAATACTCCAGTCTCTGATCAAGTTGATTCGTGTTTGGCAGCCGATTTACCACGGCCCGAGGTTGCTACGCCACCGGCCACTTGTAGGATCTTGAACATAGAATGTCCCTATAGACCTAGTGGTCTTAACTGGCTGAATTATCAACTACTAGAGTTGTAGCTCGGTTTCAAATGGCACGTCTGCCAGTTTATGCATGTACACAGAAATTTTTCTATTTTCTTTGCGTTCATTCTTTCAAATGTTGAGACATAAAGTCCACGACTCGTTTCAAAAAGGCATTAGGCCCACTCAAATAAAAAACACAGGACACGAAGTCCGAGTGCTCAATCCACAAAACACTAGCCCCGACGTCTCGGCCACTAAGTTCGGGTTCGTCTCAAAGGTTCATCATTTTTCTTTTGGTTTCATTTTCTCAAAACACCTTGGAAAACAAAACATACGTTGGTTTTCTTAAAACAAAACATCCTTTTTGATCAAGAGAACGTTTTTTCCGTGAAAACACTTTTCTTGAAAACAAAAACTGTTTTCTAAGGTTTCACGTCTTTTTAAAACGCTTTACCGAAATAAAATACGTTTTGCACGACTTTCCACAAAACCACTTTTTAATTTCAAGGGACATACTTTTCAAAAAGGAAACTTCACTTTTTTTGAAAAGCAACACGTTTTCCAAAAACCACTTTTTAATTTCAAACACGGTTTTCAAAACATAGATTTAGGATTTCGAGTCTTTTAATAAATTATCGAGACATAGCCAGTCCTTTACTCATCCAGGATATGATATATAGACATCAACAATCCATAATCATCATCATAATATCAACTAAGGCATCCATGCCACAATTTATCAACAAATGTGCAAATATGTTTCATTAAGTAAAACAACTTCAAATATCGTTCAACACATCTCTAAATCATCAATCAAGACATCATAACACATATATCACACATGCACTATGATGCCACCAAACTTAAATGACTACCTCCCTTTACCTCACAAAGGAAGTTCAATGCAAACTCGATCGGTTCTCGGCTCCGGCTCCGGTTTCGTTCTCGTCGCCTAAAACAGTCAAACACAATTCAATTCAAACAACTAATCAACATCAATCTATAACATAAGAACACAAGTTTTCCTTCCCCTAAAAGGTATAGGGTTCGGCCATGAAAGTTAAAATGGGTTAGGGATCTCATTCGGTTCCAAACTTTTGGATGGTTGGTTCATAAGCTTTGTTAACAATAATTCGAGTCCTATGAGTCAAAAATGTGAAGCTCTCAGCCATATAGGGAAATCTAGGCTAGGAATTGATTTGGTTTTCCATAACTTGGATTCAAGGACACTAGGAAAGCTAAGGATGGAATCAAGAGTTAGAAATCAAAAATTTGATGAAAAACACTATTCATCATCACTCCTAGGTTTCGGCCACTTTGGGGTTTTAGAGCTAGGATGAGACTTGGATCATGAGCTCTTGGGTTTAGATAGAGGGTGATGAGGTGAGTTCAAAGAACTTGGTTTCACCTCCAAAGGATTTTCCTACAATTTCCTATGAATTTTCAAAGTTTTGGATCAAAGAATGAGTTTCATGAAAATGGAGTTTTGATCTTGATATTGAAAGAGATTCAAGAATATATGAGGCCATAGAAGTGATCTTACCTTAAAATGGAGGAAGATTGGTCAAGAAATCAAGTGATTTCAACAAGTGGATCAAGGTTTTCAAGGATTCAATGGAGGTTTTTTCTCTAAGGAAGATGAAGTGTTCTTGGTGTTCTTGGGGGGCTGGGCTGCGTGGAATGAGGGGCTGAGAGGGCTGTTCCAGCCTTCTAAAGAGTTCATTAAGGGTAAAAAGGTCATTTGGTTCAAAGGGTAAAATGGTAAAAGGTGAAATGACATAAGTTAGGGGTATTTTGGTAATTTCAGGGGTATTTTGGTAATTTCGCTTCCCGAAATTCCTGATCGTCATGACGACTCTGGCATGCTCTCCCAAGTGAGTTGACATGATGTGATATCAAGATTACCCGTTGTCGGGTCCTGGTAAGTCCATACGCGGCTCCGTTCTCCACCCGATTGAGAATTTCGCTCGAACGGAGGTCAGGAAATGATTTTTTTGAAATTTTGAGAAATTTAACCAAAACGTAGAGAATCGAATTCTAAGACTCACTGTCTCGTTCACGAGTCCTTCTGAGGTTTCCTGAGCAGTAAAATCATACTGTCAATGTAAAAACGTAGACCGGACTCCGTTTGAGTTTTCGACTCAAAACTTAATCGTAGCTTCCTACGATATCGCTGAGCATGACTATGGTCTCTGAATATTTTATATCCCTTTCTAAGACCTCGAATAAAATATAAATTCATAAATACTTATTAAGAAGGAAAACTCGAAAATTGGGGTGTTACATGTTGATTCACTTAAGTCTTATGAAGTCATTGATGAACTAAGTCATCCATGGTATAGCACATGGTCTTGTTCCACCACATACCATACTTAATTATCCCTTGTCTTCAACTCTAAGTTAATTACTTTAACTTAGGTTTCTCACGCGTAAAACTTTTACGATTTGAGTTGAAAACTCTCTTTGTAAACTAAAAACCTTTGTAATTAAAACTCATTTAATTTGACATAACTTGGTTACTTGCCTGAAGCAAGGTACCTTAACTAAGTTGAAAAGAGTTTTCCTTACTAACTTAGTGTAAAACCATGTTCTAAGTTAGTGTAAAAGAAAATATAATTCTCATCTAATCTTCTAACTATGATTCATTCTAAACAAACTTAAGGACAAGGTCCACTTTATGGTTGAAATTGGAACTTTATCTTAGTTCGAATATAAAGGTGATATCTTATTAAAACTATGTTAACTTTCATGAAATCACATAATTATTTATCTTCTTAAAACACTTAGTTAATCATCTAACTATGGCTAAAGTAAAAAAGGCATTTTTCACTTTGGTGAAACACTTGAATGTTGAAACTTTATTTGATATTTGGATCAAATCACTTATAGTGTTTCTTTGAAATATAAGTTATTAAAAACACTTTCTTACTTCAAAACTTTGAATGTTCAAGAACAACTCATGTTCTTCCTTATCTTTCTCACTAAGGCCGCAAGCCTCCTCAAAATAAAAGTGAAGATTTTGCTTCACCAAAATGACAAGTCATAGCTCAAAGTGCTCACAAAACTATGACAAAGTGAAGAATCACAAAACTATTAAAAACATGCTCGACGATATCGTAGGAAGCTACGATTAAGTTTTGAGTCAAAAACTCAAACGGAGTTCGGTCTGCGTTTTTACACTGACAGTATGATTTTACTGCTCAGAAGACCTCAGATGGACCCGTGAACGAGACGATAAGTCTTAGAATTCAATTCTCTACGTTTTGGTTAAATTTCGTAAAAATTTCAGAAAAATAACTTCCTGACCTTCGTTCGGGCGAAATCCTTAATCGGGTGACGAACGGAGCCACATATGGATTCACCGGGACTCGCCAACGGATAAGCTTGATATCACAACATCCCAGGACACTTGGGAGAGTATGCCAGAGTCATCATGATGATCGGGAAAATGTAGATGCGAAATGACCAAAATGCCCCTAACCTTAGTCTTTTGCACTTTTACCATTTTATCCTTTTGGCAAATGACCTTTTTACCCTTAAGTGAGCTTTTAAGAGGCTGAACTCAGCCCCTCACACTCTCATTTTCGCACATCCCTCTCAAAAAGAGAAGAACACCATAGTTACTCTTGAAGAAGCACCATTGTTGTTCTTGAAAAAGCTTGGTTTCTTGTTGGAATCACTTGATTCCTTGAGCAATCTTCCTTCATTTCAAGGTAAGATCACTTTTATGATCTCTTAGCTTCTTCAATCTTTCTTTATTTCAAGATCAATCTCCATTTTCATGAAAATATTTTCTTAGATCCAAAACTTTGAAAATCCATAGGAAATTGTAGAAAAATCATTTTGATGTGAGACCAATTTCTTTGAACTCACTTCATCATTCTCTATCTAAACCCTAGAGCTTATGATTCAACTCTCATCATAGCTCAAAAAGCACATTAGGGCCGAACCCTTCTTGATGATGATGAATAGTGTTTTCATCAATTTTTGATTTCTAACACTTGATTTCATCCTTAGCTTTCCTATGCCTTTGAATCCATGAATCGAAAACCAAGATCAATTCCTAGCTTTATTCTCTTTAGGGTGGCCGAAACCCTCTTTGTGAGAATTGTTGAGTTTGGTTTGATTGTTGTTTAATGATTGATTGTTTGGTTGTTTGTAGTTGGTGACAACTATCAGGAGGTTCACAAACCGATCAACCGACTTTGATCCGGGAATCTGCTCTTCAACAGGTATGGGGAGAAGAACCTCATCACACCAAGATGGTGGTGGTGAAGATGGTTGTTTAAGTTTATGTGTGGGTGAAACCCTTTAGTTTGGGTTCACTTTTAATTGTTAAGTTTTGTTAAGTTCTCTTGAAGAACAAGGTTGTCTTGATGAGTTTATGCTTTAGTATGTTGTAGTGTGTTTTAGCATATGTTGATGATGAGATGATTGAATGAAAAATCATTTTTGTATGTTGAAAAACCTACTTTGATCACTAGATCAAGTATGGACTTTTATTGTTGATTATGAGACCATAATGTGTGATGGACTTGGATGTTTGATTATGATGTAGTAATGTGTATTATGGTTATCATGATTGTGTAAGTATTATGAGCCATACTTTGATTGGTTGATGAAGTAAAACTTCACATTGATTCCTAGTTGGCTATTAGCCATGACCTTGAGGAAAGGAAGGATATGAATAGTTCTTGGACAAATCAAGTTTTGATTTAAAGAAAGTGTTTTCAATAACTTGTGTTTTTCAAAGAAAAACCCTAAGTGACTTTAAATGGAATTAAATCTCAAAGAGCTTTCACCAAAGTGAAACATGTTTTATACCTTATCCTTAGTCCATATAGTTAATCAAGTGACTCAAAATGAGAAAAGAAGTGGTTTCATGAAGAGAATCAAAATGGTTCCCTAAGGTTGATGTCTTGTTTTAAGGCAACTTTTCGCTATGCGAATTTACTTTCGCAAAGCGAAAACAGGGAAAGTCTAAGTTGGGCATCACTGCCTCACTTTCGCTAAGCGAATTCATATTCGCTAAGCCAACCAAACGAGTTTCGCTACGCGAATTACGTCTCGCTGAGTGATCCAGAGAAGTCTCCAAAGGAGGTATAACCGCCTCCATTTCGCTAAGCGAAATTATACTCGCTAAACGAATAAAGTGAAATTTCGCTACACGAATTCTGTTTCGCCGAGCGATCCAGAGGTGTTTACAAAGAGGTGTAACCGTCTGTACTTGCGCTAAGCGAATACATATTCGCTAAGCGAATACAATACATTTCGCTACACGATTTATGTCTCGCCGAGCGATACAGAGGAGTTTCAAGAGAGGTATTACTGCCTCGATTTCGCTAAGCGAATGTAATTCCGCTAACCGAATTTCATGTTTCAGAAAATGCTAGAAATGAAGTAAGTAGTTCAAATGTTGTTTCAAATCAAATGAGTTTTCAACTGTAAAAGTTGTTTGGTTTACAAAAGGAGTTTTCTAACTCAATCGTAAAGTTTTACGCGTGAAAAACCTAAGTTAAGTAATTAACTTAGAGTTGAAGACAAGGGTTAATTAAGTATGGTATGTGGTGGAACAAGACCATGTGCTATACCATTGATGACTTAGTACATCAATGACTTCATAAGACTTAAGTGAATCAACACTTATTTCCCTAATTGAAAAACAAGGGATTAATATCCTAGAAAGGCTTAAAGACTTATCTAAGAGGATTCACAATCCTTATTCATAATGCTTAGGACTTGAGACATAATTCATAAGACGTAAACACAAACACAAAACGTTTTGGTTTTCGAAACAGTAGTTCGATGACGGACCGATGATTCGGATCCAGGTTAATCGTTCAATTGTTTCCGTCTTGTGATGACCGGAATGAGAGAGATCCTGAGATTGTGCAGGTATGGGACTGTACAGTGGAAGGAATCCTGAGGCTATGCAGGTATGGGACTGTATAGCTAAGGGAAGGCATATAAGAATTGATTGGTACTACCCATACCAACAAGATTTATCTTCTTTTGGAGAACTTAGAACATAAGAACTTTATAGTTAAGCGTGCTTGACTTAGAGTAATTATGGGATGGGTGACCTTCTGGGAAGTTTCCTAGAAAGCGTGTGAGTGAGGACAAAACACGCTGAAAAGACTTGTGTTGGTTTGTGGGGACAGACGACGATTCTGAAAGCAGTCTGGATCATTCCAAAGGAATCACGAGATATTTATCCGATGGATAAATGTTTTATCCGATGGATAACTGTTTTATAAAACGAAGATGTGTGTAGTTTCTAAGGAAGAGAACCTTAGTGAACCTTGAGGTCTATCCAATGGGTAGACATTGCTTTATCGCATCTGCTTTGTGTAAGCATTGGCATTTCATATGCATAGTTGTAAGGCCTTGAGCCTAGGAGTTGAGCTTACACCTTGATGCGGGTGCGAATCTTACGGTGATGATCTTCAATGGTCTTTTTGGAGGTATCAGGGTTGGAAGGGCTGACATGTGACCAGTTGGTGATTCTTCTGTGTCGTGGCGAATCCGTGCAATACACTGATATCCTCTACTAGATGCCGTACTTTTCATGTTTGGTCGAGAGTGTTACCGTAAAGCCAGATACGTGCACGTTACGAATGTTGTGGCATCTTGCTCATGGCTGGCAGAAACTGGAACATGTCCTCCCATTCACTCTCTTCGAATGTTTTGTTAGCTCCATGGAGTAGGGGTCAGAGTAGTACCCAGTGACATTGACATTGAGTCATATACATTGAATTGCATTGCATGGCTATTGATGTTTACATTTACTGTTATACATCGTTGTATTGTTTAAGAATACCTTATATTATGCTGTTAAATGTTTAGCATGATATTATGTTGTTGGCTGCTTAACATGATTTATATTGAGAACCTTTCTAAGCATGTTGGGTACGTTGTTACCCGGTGAGTCGTCCCGTTTTTACTACTGCTGTTTTGTTGTGTTGATGAACGGGAATCTCACCCATATCTGTATGTTTTCTGCTGGTACTTGCTGTTGCCGTTTGAACAGATGGACGCGATGATGGTTCCGTTCCGCAGTCCCTTTGAGTTCGGAAGTGGACTCTTTTGCTGTTTTAGTTTTGTTGTCGGCCAGACTATGTCAGTTTTTGTAGTACCTTTTGAGAGCTATGACTCCTAGTACTTATTGTATTTTCTTATGTCAATCATACATTAGACTTATGTCTTTATATAGTAATGTTGTTATTTCTGTTTCTTTTTCTGTTTCTGTATTATAATACTGTATGTATGTTCTAGAGATGCATGGCGAACCTAAGTTCGTTTATTAGTAATATTTATTTACCTTTACTAATCCCATTACACCTTTATGAAAAGAAAAGAAAAAGAAAAATCGTATTTTCGGCATTAATAAATATTTTCGACCTTATAAACGTTCGGGAATGTGACACTCGGGAAAGGGTGATAAGCTTGGTCTTTGGTGTAGGGCACTCCCTCATGAAATGTCCTATCTTCCCGCATCGGAAACATAGAACTCCTTTCAGCTCGCAGTTGTTAGCTTGATGTCCGTTTTTCCCACATTTGAAACATCTCCAGGTTTGGCCTTGGTTCTGGTCGTTCCCACTCCCTCCACCGTAAGCAGAAGCGATAGGACGATAAGGTTGCTGTTTTTGACCATTCCTTTGGGGTCGGGAATATGGCTTCTTCTAGGACTGCTTCCCTTTCTGGTTCTGGTACTGGTTCGGGTTCCTTGACCTAGGCGGTCCTCCTGCAGTACTCTTGTTCTCCCTTCCTTGTCTGAAGGTATGGATCTCCAGTGGTAACATTGACTCCTTGATCTCGAAGCGCAGACTTCCTTCAAATCTCTCGCACTTCCAGTCCCCATGAAACTGCGGCGGATCATGACCCCGAACATCGACTAACCCTCTGACACTAGCAGCAAGATCAGCTCTTTGTTGATTCTGTTGAGCCATCGTAGCTGCCTGTTGAACAATAGCAGCCGCCATATCAGTCATGCCTTGGATAGCCCGATTGATGTTGTTGTCATCAGCATTGTTGTCAGTAGTGTCGCGACCTCCACCACGACCACCTCTAAGATTCATGTTTCCCTACAAGGCAGACCAATCATACCTTAATAAGGAAACATAAACTCATGTGACAAGCAATAGTGCGTCAAGTGCTAGCGTGTCAAAAAATAGTGTGCTAGTGTGTCAACACACATTGCTTCAACAGAGAAACAATTCAAACAAGGTTCACACAGAGAGCACACAACACAAACACAACAGACCTATTCCCTAAGGATTCTTGAAAGACTCGACCAGCTCTGATACCACTAATGTAACACCCCCCTCGCGGGTGCTACATACACGGACTCTAATGTGGAATAAATAAAGAAAATAAAACGCTGGTTGCTTTCGGAAAATACTTTAATTAAGTAGCTATGCTCGAAAACGCGGTTCTAAAAATTTTCTTCATGCATAGGCAAACAACTCAAGACAAGGGAATAAATTTCATATCACACATCGATATTCACTGTTCATAAAAACATAAACATAACATAAAACCTGGTCTAATGTATAACATATTACAGACTTAGAAATAATTCAACATGTGTGCAGTAATATAATATAAGACTGCTCAAAAACAAAAGACTCCTAAGCTAGTCGGCTAAAAGTAGCCATTGGGGTACAACCCAACGTCGGCTCCTTCAAAAGTTTCCATCGTCCGAGTCCTCACGTCTCCGCGGGGACCTATGATCAACATCTGTACATGTCTTCCAAAAACACAAGGTGTCCAACATGTACAGGCAAAGGTGAGATACTCATATAAAGTTTAGCACGATAGCCGCACAGGTGACAGACAGCATAAAAACAGTTATATGAATAGGTATTTCTATAATACAGTACAACATCTCAAACACATTCATCTGTTATAATAATGCATGAGACTTCAATATCATCTTTCTAATTCATGTACTCCAGATTTTCTAACTTCCCAACATCGAGCGACAGGCCGTAGTAACACCCGTAACACAATTGTTCTCATGAGTCGGCCTCTCTATTTAGGTCCGAGCTCCAATTGTTCCAGGGTACCACGTCATAACCATATCCTGAATACGCTAGTCTCTGATCGAGTTCATTCGTATTTGGCAGCTGATTTAACACGGCACGGGGTTGGTACGCCACCGGCCACTTGTGGGATCTCGAACATAGAATGCCCCTATAGACCTAGTGGTCTTGACTGATTTTATTTTCAACTACTAGAGTTGTAGCTCGGTTTCAAATAACACGTCTACCGGTTCATGCATGTACACAGAAAGTTTTCTGTTTTCTTTGCGTTCATTCTTTCAAATGTCGAGACATAAAGTCCACGACTCATTTCAAAAAGGCATTAAGCCCACTCAAATCAAAAACACAGGACACGAAGTTCGAGTGTTCAATCCGCAAAGCACTAGCCATGTCGGCCACTAGGTTTGGGTTCATCTCAAAGGTTCATCATTTTTCTTTTGGTTTCATTTTCTCAAAACACTTTGGAAAACAAAACATACTTTGGTTTTCTTGAAACAAAACTTCCTTTTTGATCAAGAGAACGTTTTTCCGTGAAAAACACCTTTCTTGAAAACAAAAACCGTTTTCCAAGGTTTCACGTCTTTTAAAACCGCTTTACTGAAATAGAATATGTTTTACACGACTTTCCACAAAACCATTTTTTCGTTTCAAGAAACATACTTTTCAAAAAGGAAACTTAACTTTTCTTGAAAAGCAACACGCTTTCCAAAAACCACTTTTTAATTTATAAACACATTTTTCAAAATTTTGTTTTCGATTCCGAGTCTTTTAACAATTATCGAGACATAGTCAGTCCTATGCTCATCCAGAATATAATTATATGTATATATATATATATATATATATATATATATATATATATATATATATATATCAACAGTTCAATATCACAATAAGATATCATCCAAGGCATCCATGCCACAGTTATATCAAATAACCAACTATGCACGACACTTAACATCCAATCAATCCAGGATATAAGTATACATATACATCAAGTCTTAATTCAATTATAACACACTAATCAATCATATACCATGAGACTACCAAACTCAAAATGAACTACCTCCCTTTACCTCACAAAGGAAGTTCAATGCAAACTCGATCGATTCTCGGCTCCGGCTCCGGTTTCATTCTCGTCGCCTAAAACAATCGAACACAATTCAATTCAACATCAATAAACAACATCAAAACATAAATTTTCTTCCCCTACAAGGCATAAGGTTCGGCCGTGAAAGGTAAAAAGGGTTAGGGATCTCATTTAGATCCAAACTTTTGGATGGTTGGTTCATGAACTTAGTTAACACCATTTCAAGTCCTATGACTCAAAAATGTGAAACAAAACTCATGGATTTTCCCCATGAAGCTCTCGGCCATATAGGCCAATTTAGGCTAGGAATTGATTTGGCTTTCCATCACTTGGATTCAAGGACACTAGGAATGCTAAGGATGGAATCAAGAGTTAGAAATCAAAAATTTGAGCAAAAACACTATTCATCACCACTACTATGGTTCGGACACTTTGGGGTTTTAGAGCTAGGATGAGACTTGGATCATGAGCTCTTGGGTTTAGATAGAGGGTGATGAAGTGAGTTCAAAGAACTTGGTTTCACATCCAAAGGATTTTCCTACAATTTTCTATGGATTTTCAAACTTTTGGATCTAAGAATGAGTTTCATGAAAATGGAGTTTTGATCTTGATATTGAAAGAGATTCAAGAAGATATGAGACCATAGAAGTGATCTTACCTTAAAATGGAGGAAGATTGGTCAAGAAATCAAGTGATTTCAACAAGATTTCAAGGTTTTCTCAAGGATTCAATGGAGGTTTTTTCTCCAAGGAAGATGAAGTGTTCTTGGCTCTCCTTGGGGCTTTTTGTGCGTGGAAATGGGGCTGGAGGAGGCTGTTCCAGCCTTCTAAAGAGTTCATTAAGGGTAAAAAGGTCATTTGGTTCAAAGGGTAAAATGGTAAAAGGTGAAAAGGCTTAAGTTAGGGGTATTTTGGTAATTTCGGATTCTGAAATTCCCGATCATCATGACGACTCTGGCATACTCTCCCAAGTGAGTTGACATGATATGATATCAAGATTATCCGTTGTCGGGTCCAGGTAAGTCCATACGTGGCTCCGTTCTTTACCCGATTGAAGATTTCGCTAGAACGGAGGTCAGGAAGTGATTTTTTTGAAATTTTTGTGAAATTTAACCAAAACGTAGAGAATCGAATTCTAAGACTTACTGCCTCATTCACGGGTCCATCTGAGGTCTCCTGAGCAGTAAAATCATACTGTCAGTGTAAAAACGTAGAACGGACTCCGTGTGAGTTTTTTACTCAAAACTTAATCGTAGCTTCCTACGATATCGTTGAGCATGATTATGGTCTCGGAATATTTTATTTCCATTCCTAAGACCTCGAATAAAATATAAGTTCGTAGATACTGTATAATTAGGAAAAGCTTGAAAATCGGGCTGTTACAACAACCTCGGGGTAAGTCACAGGCTCAACATGATCCATGAGTGGTTCATCACCTTCTTGAGTTAGGAGTATTACATATCTCTGAGGTTGATGACATGTCCTGTTTGACTTACGCGAGTCTTGTGTTACTTGAACTGGTGGTTGGACCACAACATCTTGTGGAACCGATTCTTGTTCCATTGCAGGCGGGTTAGTACTCTGTGCTGCTTGGATTTATCCAACTTCTACATTCCTCCCACTATCTCCCTTGGAGATGTGTTCCTTCTCAACGAGCACTCCAGTCCTAGCGACAAACATTTTGTCCTCGGAAGTGTTGTAGAAATAGTGTTCGTTTGATTCCTTAGGACACCCCACAAAGATACATTTGTCACACTTGGGTCTAAGCTTATTTGAAACCAAAAGTTTCAATAAACTTGACGCCCCAAATCTTAATGAAAGACATACTTGGTCGCATACCAGTCCATATCTCATATGGTGTCTTTTAGCCATTTTAGATGGAACACGGTTAGGTGTGAAAGTTGTTGTATATAAAGAATATCCCCTGAAAGAATTAGAGAAGTCTGATTGACTCATCATAGATCTTACCATGTCCAACAAGGTGTGATTTCTCCTCTCGGACACACCATTCCATTATGGTGTTCCAGGAGGAGTGAGTTGAGATATAATCTCACACTCCTTCAGATAGTCATCCAACAGTTGGCTTAAGTACTTACCACCACGATCTGATCGCATGATCTTAATACTTTTCCAAAATTAGTTCTCCACTTCGTTCTTGAAATCTTTGAACATTTTGAAGATTTCTGACTTATGTCATACACAAATCCATCTTTACTGAAGCTATCAATAAACGAGACGAAGTACGGAAACTTGTCTTTTAACAAACTTGTTTAGAGGCCCTCATACATCACAATGTATCATGCCAAAAGATTACCGGCCCTTCCACCTTACCAGTGAATGGAGCTTAGTGATCTTTCCAAACAAGTAAGATTCGCAGATCTCAAACAATTCATAATTGGATGAGTCCAAAAGTCCATATTAGTGGAGCTTGGAAATGTGTTTCTTACTTATATGGTCTAAAGATATTGCTAAAGACATAAAGGGTCCAAATCACTTGGTTTGACCCTATTCGCATTTATGTTATAGATGGGCATATTGAGATCAAGTACACTGTCCATATCTCATATGAATACAAGCATAGAAGACATCAGTTGAATAAATGGAACAACAATTGTCCATTTATTGCAACTTAAAATTCTTTCTTGTCTATACAAGATATAGAAATGATGTTTCTATTATCAACTGGAATAAAATAACAGCTATTTACTTCCATTAATGCCCATAAGGCAAATTCAAAATCTTATAGTTAATGTAGCAACTTTTGTTCCATTTCCACACATAGAGTAAAACTTTACCTAATGGTAAATTCAAACTCCTATAGTCAATGTGGCAACTTTTGCTTCATCTCCACTCATAGGGTAGACCTTTACCTAATGGTAAATTCAAACTCCTATAGTCAATATAGCAACTTTTGCTTCATTTCCACTCTTAGGGTAGACCTTTACCTTTTAGTCAATGTCCTACTCCCTTTGATCCTTCACTTTAATGTGAGATCCATATGTGGTATTCAATACTCATTATGTTGGAGTAGATATGTTGATTTTTATAACAAATATGCCTGAATAGGAAGTCATACTTCCTTTCTTGTCTTTATACTCTTTCTAGTACCTCTTATGCCTTGCTAGCTCTTGTTAGAGCATCATAAGGTGCATGATCATATCACAATTCTCTATGATTGCAAGCATGAGATGTCGTACACCAATGGCATCGACTTGATGCTTCTATTAAGCATCACTTTCGACCCTTATGGCAGTAGCAACAAATTGCTTGAAAATTAATTGCTCGAAAACAAACAGTTCTTTTCTCGTACTTCAGGATAATCCTCAAAATATGTACCAATCCAGAAAATTAATTCTAGATAACTCATCCTTCTCAAGGATGTATCGCAACAGTAAAATAAAATTTGTGCTTGTAGACATGGTTATTTAATATAAAAACATACAGAATATAAGTATCATAATTAAAACATATTTAATATGTCTTTTATTAAATATGCTCCTGCTATTTTACTCAAATCAATGACTCTTATTATTGACTCGGAAAATCCCGTTGAAAGATTTTCTAGTGGGACCAAGATTCATAAATCACCTCGTTCTGAGTCAGCTGAGCTGATCGCCCAAAATTCTGCTATTTAAGTTGGAAATTCCTTTCCAATTACATCCAATATAATTCTTGGACCAGTTGGGTGAATAACTCCTTATTCTAATCTATCGTATGGATATGTCCAACCCCATGCCTCTA